>JASDDO010000010.1:342328759-343029805 GCA_030015575.1 Agapanthus africanus
TCTCGTTACAGCAGACGCAATGTCAACAACGGCGTTCCTTCGTAGCCCAGCATGGTGTACATGCAAAGTTAACAAAAGACCCCATGGTCGAAACAAAGCGGAGTGATGGCAAAATCCCAGCTCCACCTCAGCATTCGTCTCAATACACCAGACGCAGTGTAAGCAAACGAAGCGAAGGCCACATTCCTAGCTTCAACGTCTTTACGGTAACTCACATAAAACCGGAAAGACAATCGGAGATCATCTCGCACCAGCACAGAGTGGTCACCACCTCGACGTCCGTCTCGATACAGCAGACGAGATGTCGACCCCAGCGTTCTTCCTCCAGCAGGGATTCGGACGTGACAAAGCAAACGAAGCGAAGGCCATATTCCTAGCTTCAACGTCTTTACGGTAACTCACATAAAACCGGAAAGACAATCGGAGATCATCTCGCACCAGCACAGAGTGGTCACCACCTTGACGTTCGTCTCAATACAACGGACGAAATGTCGACCCCAGTGTTCTTCCTCCAACAGGATTTGGACACACCAAAGCAAACGAAGCGAAGGCCACATTCCTAACTTCGACATCTTGACGGTAACTTATATAAAACCGGAAATACAATCGGAGATCATCTCGCACCAGCACAGAATGGTCACCACCTCGACGTCCATCTCGATACAGCAGACGAGATGTCACCCTAACGTTCGTCTCGACACAGCATACGCAACGTCATTAAATGAATGGAGCCACGGCAAAATCCCTAGTTCCAAACCTCGACGGTTCACCAGCAACCTAGAGACAACCTCGACGTCCGTCTCGATACAGTAGACGAGATGTCACCCCAATGTTCGTCTCGACACAGCAGACGCAACGTCATTAAATGAATGGCGCCACGGCAAAATCCCTAGTTCCAAACCTCGGCGGTTCACCAGCAACCTAGAGACAACCTCGACGTCCATCTCGATACAGCAGACGAGATGTCACCCCAACGTTTGTTTCGACACAGCAGACGCAAAGTCATCAAACAAACGGAGCCACGGCAAAATCCCTAGTTCCCACCGCAACTTTTGTCTCGATACAGCAGACGCAATGCCAGCAAACGAAGCAAAGGCCAAATTCCTAGCTTCAGGGTCTTGACGGCAACTCACATAAAGCCCGAAAGACTATCAGAGATCATCCTCACACCAGCGCGGAGTGGTTATGACTCATCGGGGCTCACCAAAATAAGCCTAACCTCAAGTAAAAAGCGACATGGCAAATTCCTAACGCTTGCTCTTCCGACGGTCAAACTGCCAAGGAGGATTGCTTGAAGACGTCTTGTCCAGCCCCCGAAGGGATCAGAGACACGGCAGTCGCAGGGCTACTCGAACAGCACGATTGCCTATCGAGGACTATATCAGCTTATGCGACGGTACGATGGCCAAAACCCTAAGTACCACCAACCTTAATGGGCTTCTGTCGTAAAGAGCAGAGGTTAAATGCGACGTTAAGATGTTCTTGCGAGAAACGTTCGATTCGTCTCGACTTGTGAAAAATTGTCGGGGCGGCTCGACTCGTGAGATAAAGCCTTAGGCAGTGGGCATAAAAGAAGCCTGTTTCCTAAGCATTGGGACCCTGCAAGTTGGCCCAAAACGGTCTCTTGCATACCATCCACGGGTCTCACTCTCCAACGTCGAACTTCGACAAGGAGGGAAGCAATCACTTACAAATCCTCTCGACTCGTAAGAGGGAAAAATTCTCTTGTAGGATCCTTACGACTTACAAGAGAAAACCACACTTAGGAATCCTCACGATTCCTAAGGAGAAAAACCCACCTACGAGATCCTCTCGATCCGTAGGGAGAAAAGTCTCTATGAGACCCTCACGGCTCATAGAGTTGAAAAGTCTTAGGCAGCAGATCTGAACCTGCGGCCTAACCCCTCACTATCTCGTGAAGAAAGCAAGAAGCTTACTCTATTACCTGCTAATTGTGACGACATGCTGAGAAAGAAGAAAAGCAACAGAAAGAGCTGATGGTCCGATTTACATTTGATCAAGCATTCAAGACACATTCATTCATGCATGGGCAAAAAGACTCAGGACAGAAGATATATAATAAAGACAAGCTGGGATAAAAAAAAATTTCCATTAATATTGCCCGAAGTTCTTACAGTCATAAAAACAATAAACGAAACTTACAATGGAATAACCTCAGATCCAGGGCATGAATTAAGGAATTCAAAAGCGACCCTATCTATGACTTTCCAAGCCTCGCGGACCATCCGTGCTTCCTTTCGTGAGCACAAGCGTCAGGGTCCCTCCCGATGTCTACCACCCTCCGATAAGCAGCGAGTATGGCAGACTGTTGAAAGATCTCGTGCAAGAGGTCAATAAGACTGTCTCGCCGTCTCTTCGAGATAAAGTTCAATATGTACACAGAGTGCACCTTGTCCTCAGCAGCATCCAATGCCCTAAGCGGCACGCCGGAACAGAATAGGGGAAGCGCTTCCCAGATAGCTCCCACGATAAGTTTAAGAAGAGAGGAACGTCGGGAAGGCAGTGGACCATTGTATGCGTCAAAGCGACTCATTATTTCAACACACTCCTCGTTTGTGAACTCCCGATTTTGAGAGCGGCCAAGTCGGCGGATGTCCTCATGAGAGAAGATCTCGTTAAGAGCATGCATATGGGCGTTCATTGTTCCTGTGAAAGAGGATCAACAGAATTATCGGGAAGACTGATTAAGCAAAACGATATAATGCACTGAGGAATAAAATGCCATCTTTAAGTTCCAAGATCCATGAATAATTCTTAAGAGTTCTTCTATATGATTTAGGAGGAGCAAAGCTCCATTAATGAATTAAGAAAATCCAAGGAAAATCTTTCAGAGAACAGAGCTCTATGGAACCCTAATAGGGTCCCCTTTAGTTCTCTTTAGATCCCTTTAAGACCTGTAGAGCAAAACTCTGCTAAGTGAAACCCTAAATAGGTTTCCTTTAGATCAGGAATTTATTGAGAGCGACGCTCTATCAATGAAAATTAATTTAATTTAATTTAATCCAAATTAAAATTTTCACCTAAAAGTTTTAAGAGTTAAACTCTTAAAGTTCTTGAAAATAAAGAGCAGGGCTCTGAGTTCTGAAAGTAAAATTTTAGAAATGAGAATCATCTAAGGGACCAAAGGTCCTATTTATAGGCATCAAGTGACCTTTCAGCTTCCAAGAGATGGCGCGACGGTTCGGAGTCTGCCACCGCTGCGCTCACGTTAGGAGGCAACGTAAGCGCAACGGTGGGGGGGCATTTGTTTATCCCAATCAGAGCAAAGCTCTGTTTAAATTCCAAGGTGGAAAAAAAAAGCTTCTGTTTTTCTCCAATCAGAGCAAACCTCTGCCTAAAAAAATAAAAAATAAATAAATAAATAATAATATAAAAAAATTGCGCGCGCAGCGCACAGTTGCGCTGCGCAAAACATAAAAAAAAAAGCGCGCAGCGCAACTGCACGCTGCGCGACACGTGTCAGCGCAGCGCAACTGCGCGCTGCGCCGCAGCTAAAAAAAAAACGCGCTGCGCGACACGTGTCGGCGCAGCACAGCTGCGCGCTGCGCGACACGTGTCGGCGCAGCGCACCTGCGTGCTGCGCGACACGTGTCAGCGCAGCGCACAGTTGCGTTGCGCAAAAAAAAAAGAAAAAAACAGCTGCGCGATACGTGTCAGCACAGCGCGACACGTGTCACGCGCTGGTGCATTTGCACCAAACAGAATTAAAATTTTAAAGAAATCTTTCTGCTCTTGTTAAAATAAGAAGATTTTCTTCTGTAAAACAGAAGCTTTTGGATCAAAGATCCAACGGTGGGGAAAATTCCCCAAATCACTCAGAGAAAGATCTCTTTAACAAATTCAACAAACTTATGGGCACTATAAAAAGGACCCTAGGCCTCAATTCAAAGGCATCAACATTTCTTGAAAAAATTAAGAGCTTTAAACAGAGAGAACTCCGAGAAAAATTTCAAGAAAAAGGTAAAAACCTTCATAAGAGAGAAGAAATTTCTTCTAATAGATCATTGATCTAAGAACAAGATCAATGATCTTCACATAATGAACAGTGCTTTGCACTTCTTATGAACCACTGGTTATTTAAAACAGAAAAAAATAAAAATAAATAAAAAATAGTGCTTTGCACTTTTATGAACCTTTGGTTCTTTAAGAGAAGAAAAACAAGAAAAAACTTGTTTTTTTATATATAAATCAAATAGTGCTTTGCACTTGTTTTATGAACCATCGGTTCTTAACCTAAAAAGTTCTTAAATTAATAGTGCTTTGCACTTTTATGAACTTTTGATTCTCTGAGATAAGAAAAACAAGAAAAAACTTGTTTTTTCTTAGATCTAAATCAAATAGTGCTTTGCACTTCTTTTATGAACCATCGGTTCTTGAATCTAAAAGATTCTCAAATTAACAGTGCTTTGCACAAATGCAATGCATTACTACAAGGGCCAGGCCCAAATCAAAATGACCTTACAGGCCAAAATAAATTGCAAGGCAATAAATGGGCAGAGCCCAAATAAATTGATGATTTGCATCCTTTATACAAGGGCAGAGCCCAAATGAAATTGATGCTCTGCATCATTTATATAGGGCAGAGCCCAAAAAAAATTGATGCCCTGCATCTTTTCTGGGCAAAGCCCAAATAAAAATAAAAACAAATGCAAATAAAATATTGGACATTTTTAACTGGACTTAGCCCAATCGTGGCCATAAGTCCTTAAACTAAATTAACTGAGCAAAACGGCTCTCCTAAACCAATCCACATCCGGTTCAAGGGTACGTCTCCGAACTCCTTTGATATCCATCGTTGTAATTCCTCAACGACGTCAAAGAGGTGACGGGTCCCAACGACCATACATCAATATGGACTGCGGGGTCCTTAAACTCGTGGACCGAAACGTCCTTAAACTAATGTCGGACCGAGACGTCCCTAAACTAATGTCGGACCGAGACGTCCCTAAACTAATATCGGACCACCACGTCGCTAAACTGGAAAATGGACCACCACGTCCCTAAACTGGCACAATAGAGCCTAAATGCTCTTTTGTCGGATCTAAACGGTCCCGTTTGAGTCGATCTTAGCCTCAAAAATGGCAAACGTATCCTCCAAACAGACTTTAGTCCCAAATTGTACTATGAATCTCCCAAACTGGAACAATAGAGCCCAAACACTCTTTTGTCGGATCTAAACGATCACGTTAAGTTGATCTTAGTCTCAAACAGGACTATCGTATCATTAACGAACGTTTAAGTTGATCTTAGCCGCAACGCGACTAATGCATCCTTAAACTAAAAACACCAAACCCAAATCTAAGTAAATACGGATTTGGACTAATCCACGTCCTATGGGCGACGGTATTACTCAGTCTCCGTATACAATCCACGGGCAACCACAAACAAAACAAATACACACGGCACGAAGTCAAATTCTGGAGAAGGAGAAAGTTGTTACCGCGATGCGGTAGCGTAATTAACTGCAGGGGCTTGCGCCTGTAGGGAAGAGCGTCCCCACAATCAAAAACCCCTCAAACGAGGGGGAATCTGACGAAGTCTGCTACATCGGACACATCCGTCTAAACCTCCGATACACGGTGCCATAAATCAACTAGGCATCTTCGGAGAGGTAGACGGATAAAACCAAATAGCATCTGTCCCGAATCTCAGGCAAGACAGCCCATGTCTCGGCCGCCTTTCGGAGGGGAACAAGCGGCAAGTAACACTGCCAATTCTAGGGTTAGGAGACCCGGTCCCGACTCCTCGAGATGGTCTCCCACTGGACCCTAGAACCCGGTTACTTGTGCTCCCCTCCTTGGGTCTACCTAGTGCGGAAAAGTAAATAATATACAACGATGACATCTTCCGCAACCTGGAAGTGCCCCAATAAAAGAATATTATATACAAATGAATTTTACATGAATGAAAAAGGAAAACTCTCATCTCACATAAAACCCCCGGCTATTTAAAACGCGACAATCCAATATAACATGTCACAGCAACACATAATATCTCATATCATCAACGTAAGCAAGTATGTGTATCCCGATTGTCGTTGATGTATAGCAACGAAGCCGGCGATATACCACATACTACGCTTACGGTCACAGAAAAGAAAGTGTAAAACTACAACAGTTGGAATCCGCAACCTCTTTAGACATCGCATGCCTAACCTAATGAATTCCTTAGACATCGCATGCCTAACTATTATAAACCCCGCATTTTAGTCTCATTATCGAAAACTCTTTTCAATATCAAGTCGGGCAATTCAACAAGGTTCCCGACATTCTGATCGAATGCTCGTCGCAAACTTTAGTAGACGGCCGCACCTCCAGATGCCGTCGACGAAGTGCACTAAGGCGGAACACCGCTGCCGCGAGCACCCGAACGGATGCTTTCGGCGACGGGGTTCTCCTACAGTCACTTGGTCGGGGCTATGGCGCATAACTGTCTATTAAGTTTACCCGGCGAGTATCCGCGTACGCTACGTGATTGCGACGGACTTTTGATCACATCAAAATTCCGTGGCAACCGATCATTTGAGACTAAACTGCTATGTTTATAATATTCAAATTAGTTATCTCATAACAACAAGTGGATTCCAAATATTGTATCGCATTCCAGATAAATAGACAAAGTTAAACTTTCCGATCGAATCATCAAACACCCAAGATTTCCCCAATATATCTCAACACTTGAAATCAGTTTAAGAACATCCATCACATGCCACAGTACCAATGGTCCAGCCGTAGAAGGGTCAAGCCAACGCCTCACATGTGGCACGCCGTACTGCCCCAAACCCTAAGGTTCAAAAGGCAGTTCAAGACGGTCACATAATCGAGTTAAGGTTTGTTGTCTTCTAGAGGTTCCACCGCGTTACTTGCACGACTTAGAACGTTCTTAAACATGAGAAAAAATCCAACTTTTGAAAAATTTTCCGACAGGGGAAAAAGTGAGTTATTGATATCCGTTCGAACTTTTTAACAGTTTCTAAAAATTACCCGGACAAACTAAACAAAGTTATAATATCCGATCGAAACAACTAGTCCCCAATACAACCCAGAAAAATGAACACTTGAGTAAATTAGAAATTCCCAGAAGACTGCAAAAGAACCCAGAATTATTACTCTGAAGTTGCGGGCCCCAACGACACTGTTCCGCCGCGGATCCGCGGCCATGTGCTTGGTTTGGCCGCGGTTCCGCGGTCACGTGATCGAATCAAGGGTCCGTACTTCACAGTAATTTCTATATTTCCCTGCTTATATTTCTGAGCATTTTTAATTCACAAAAAATCACAGTTTTGAAAAATTTCCAGAAACTAGGGTATATCGGGTTTTCCGGGTTCGATCGGACATTAAACTTCACCTAGACTTCGCCTAAAGCTCTAGCTTGGCTTTGATACCACTGTAGGGTTGCTAGGCACGCGCACAAGGGTGTACGAGGCATCAACCATGCCCGATTAAAAATTTAGCCGTCCCGAACAACCCGAATACGGATCTTTAAACTAGAGATTAGGCGAAAAGTAACATGCTAAACATTTTAACACTAAGTGAGAGGGATTACAACCTTTGTACATTCGGTCCTTCACTTCATATGCTCTGTGTTGTGGTCCTTTCGCTGCGATCATCGGGTTCCGGACTCTCGAGAGGTTCCACGAAAAGAAAGATGCAACCTTTGCTTCCGATCTTCGATACAAAGATGATCTACCTTGAAGTTTCGTTAACACAAGCTAACACTCATGAAATGATGTGAACACCCTCATCTAAATGGCAAGGGAAGATGAGGATGATGAAGTAGGATTTTTGCTCTTTTTATTTATCTTTTTCTCATATTTATTCATCACTTGGAAAAAGCTAGTGAGCTTTTTCCATGAAGAAAGAAGAAGGAAGAAGATGAAGAAGAATAATGAATATCCTTTTGTGATGAATAGAAAGAATTAATATGATAAATAATGCAACCATGGTCAAGCAAACTCATGTAGAGAATTAACTAGGGTTAGGGTTTGGGTTAGGTTAAAGATGAGTCACACATAAATATCTTTATCATGACAAAATGAAAAGCTTCTAGAATCAACTAGAAGACCTAACCTTAATCCAAACCCTAATCATGTTTAAACTCCACTAAACATGTTGCATTAGTTATCATATCATGTTACAATATTATATATCACATATATAATATTTATTGTAACCAAATAAAATAATACAATTAACATATATCGCATATATATCAATGTATTATCCGAGTGAGAAAAAGAATCTTTTAGTGAGCTAATATTAGTTAATGCAATTTAATATATCAAATATATTATTATACATTAAATTATCGAATCAACACTTGATCCGACAATCCGGCTATATCGCATATAACCGGCTAATATTTATCCGTACCGATTCATCGAATCAACACTTGATCCGATGACCCGGCTGATATCAAATATCACGAGAATACAATACGATATCACATACCGCATTATCCTCGGTCCCGCACATATCACATATGTGCCCCTACTCCGTTTTGCCTGAGCCAAGAAACCTCTGTGTTGGACTCTAAAGAATCGTCAATACGCCGGCAGTAGGTGATGATCATATCAAACACCCACAAGCTGCAAGCGGTCAGCTAAACGTAACAGCTACCCAGGTATTGAGCGCTCAGAAGATCAACAAGCAAGCCTGTACATTCTCCTGTGAATCCAAACAGTAACACTCCCGTACAGTCCGGTCTCGTCGTCTGATATGTAGTATATCTCACCTAGGGGTGGTAAACGTCAGACCCCAGTAGCTCGATAAGTCGTGTCGATGTGAGGTCTATAACAGTTCGAGAAACTACTGATAACACTTACCAGTAAATCTCAGCAACCCTGGCCAGGGATTTCCGGTTATAGCCAATCGAACACAGTACAACATCAACTCCCTATACCGGGAGAGACGAATCCCCTCCTATCGCTCATTGCCTCCATGTGATTCGGGACTGTACCCAAAAGCCGCCTTTTTGCACGCCCTCTTGGACGTGGTATGATGGAAATCAAAGCACAGTGGGAATCACACAAGACTCTATGACGATCTCGGGTCAACAGACTACTCTGTACCAGTGTTACCTGAGAACTGCCATCTGACGTGAGGTATAATACCATCTGGGAGTTCTCGGCGAGTCCGTCCAGTGTACCCAGTCTCCACTGAGCACCCGTACACCATCCTTGATGTCAAACACCGATGGATATGGGATCATCCATCGCCCATCATATGGGTCAAGATGCGTATACGCTAGTCTACTCTGGTGCATCGATGCCCTGTCTCGATACACCCTCGACTAGGAACAGTTATAGGATATACCCGTCGACTACCGTGGCCCCACTGGTATGATCTCATCATAGTCCCAGTAGTCGAGTACATATCCTAAGGGCTTTATCAACATGTAATATAGAGACAAACAAAGTACATGTTAAGATAAAGTACAACCAGATAGCATACTATCATGTCGAGCAAGAAAGTCCTCCCTATATATGTCCTAGCATCCACTACAATATACATCGTATGTACAGTAATGGCCTCTAGGGCATACATATAACTAACACGTATACCTTCTCGACCCATATAGATGGGCGATGGATGATCCCATATCCATTGGTGTTTGACATCAAAGATGATATACGGGTGCTCAGTGGAGACTTGGTACACTGGACAAACTCGCCGAGAACTCCCAGATAGTATTATACCTTACGTCAGATGGCAGTTCTCTGGTGACACTGATACAGATTAGTCTGTAAACCCGAGATCGCCATAGAGTCTTGTGTGATTCCCACTGTGCTTTGATTTCCAACTTACCACGTCCAAGAGGGCATGCAAAACGGTGGTTTTTGGGTACAGTCCCGAGTCATATGGAAGCAATGAGCAATAGGAGGGGTTTCGTCTCTCCCGGTATTGGGGGTTGATGTTGCGCTATGCTCGATTGGCCATAACAGGGAAGTACCTTGCCAGGGCTGGTTTAGAGATTTACTAGTAAGTGTTACCCGTAGTTTCTCGACCCGTTATGAGCCTCATATCGGCATGACTTATCGTTTATTAGGGTCTGACATTTACCACCCCTAGACTTGATATGCGACATATCAGACGAGGAGACCGGACTGTACGGTAGTGTCACTGTCAGGATTTTTGCAGGAGTTGGAGCGGGCTTGCTTGCTGATCTTCTGATCGCTCAATACCCGGGTAGACGTTACGTCCAGCTAGTACCGCTAACGGCTTGTCGGTGCTTGATATGATCATCACCTATTGCCGGTGTATTGACGAGTCTTTAGAGTCCTACATAGAGGTTTTACTGGCTCAGGCAAAACGAAATAGGAGCGCATATGTGATATGTGCGGGACCGAGAATAATGCGAGTATGTGATACCGTAATATATTCTCGCGATGTTTTTATCGATCGGTTATATGCGATATAACCAAGTTATCGAATCAACGGTTGATTCGATAAGTCGATACATTGAATGTTAGTCGGTTATATGTGATATAACCGGATTATCAAGTCAAGTGTTGATTTAATAATATAGTGTATAATTGTATATGTGATATACTAATTTACATTAAATAAAATTGGTTCACTTAAACATTTGTTTTTCTCACTTATGCACAACTTAATATATATATGTGATATATATTTATTTGTGTTCATTTTTGTATCATGGTTGATGATACAACTATCATGGGTGTATAAGACTTATACCATACTAATTATAGTGTTAGGTTTTTATATTTACAGTAATTCTAAAACAAATGGATAATGAGCTCACATGCATGAAGCTTATGGTTGCATTGACTTAGTCCACTAGTTTTGTTTTACTTAAGATATTAATTAACCTAACTACTATAATTAGCCATGGTTATGTCTCTACATGAGTTAGTATATGATACTCACTCACCATGGTTAACACTCTTTCTCTTGATTAGTTTTCATTCTCATTTTGAACTCATCTTCTTCCTCCTTCAATCTCTTTCTAGGGTTTGAAAAAGTGAGAGAAGTGAGAAAAGAAATTCTAATGTGTACCCATTTCCTATTTCACCATCCTCTACTAGACTAGCACTTTAGTTTAAGGTGTTTGCTTCACTAATTCTCTAGTTAGTGAAGTAGAAGCTTGAGTTCGTATTCCCTCGACGTAGATCATCTTCGGCCTCGAAGACTTCAAGGAATACCGTTGCAATCTTCTAATGGAGCCGTCCGAGAGTTCGGGAGCACGATGATCGCAGCGAAGGGACTACTACAAGGAGCATATGAAGTGAAGGACCGATCTACAAAGGTTGTATTTTCTATTCACTTAGAGTTAAAGTGTTTAACTTGCTCGTTTTCGCCTAATAGTCTAGCAAAGATCTTGTTTAGGATTATTCGGCACGGCTAAAATTTTAACCGGGCATGGTAGATGCCTTGTAGAACCTTATTAGAGTGCCTAGTAACCCTACATCAAGGTCATAGCACGTTAGGGATAAAAGCACTATCGGGAATTTCAAGTGTTGAAATTTGCAATGAGATTGCATACCTCCTATGAGATAGTTGGATCCTGATACCTACTGCGAGTAAGAGTTACTCCTGGGAGAGTTTTACACAGGACAATTAGCGGATCAAGTAGGTGTCTAGAAAGGTGTTAACGGGGTAATGCCTCTGGGAAAACGAGGTTTATTTTAATTAGGTCCGTGCGAAAGCACGGGGAACCTCCCTCAAGTACCGACACTGATCTGGCTGAAAGATTGACGAAATTGTAGGGTGTAATTAATCCCGGCTTATCTTACCTTTTAGGGTTTGAAGGAAGATTTGATAAAAACATTGGGAGACATCCTGATTAGATAAGATAATAACCAATCTAATCTTGCAAGAGCATACGCTAAAGTGTTTCCTTCTCTCTCTCTCTCCAGGTAGCGACCAAGTCAGGACTTAATCAAGATAATAATGTGGATGTATTGACTGTACCCACTTATTATACTGAGCAAGGGAACGTTAGTCCCGTTCTTTCTTATAAGAGTTATAAGAATGAACAGGAAACAGGAGAATATCTGGATTCTCATGCCGCCCAAACACAGAACATTCATGTTGATGCATCTTCTTCGGGTGTGTTAGTTATTGAGAACTGTTTCTCAGTTCACCCTACGTCCTAGGTATTAGATACCGGATCAGGATCCCACATATGTAAATTGTTACATGGGCTATGGAAAGGTAGAGAACTGGGAAAATGTGATCATTCCGTTAAAGTAGGGAATGGTGCAAGTATTGCAACCAAAGCAGTTGGCGAATATCACCTAGTATTACCAAGTCGTAATACACTAATTCTGAATGAGTGCTATTATATACCGAACATGATGTGCAACATTATATCAGTTTCTTTACTAAGTAAGAAGGATATAATTTTGTAGTATAGGATAATGTTATGAACATCTTCCTAAATCAAAAGTTGATTGCATCAGGCTCGTTACATAATGGCATAGTCATTCTCAATCAAATAAAGTCCTTAATATACAAAACACACACAAAAGGAAGAGTTCAGAAATGAACGAATCCTTCTTGTTGCATTGTAGACTTGGTCATATTAATGCGACACGACTAGCTAAGTTACATAAGGATCGATATTTGAATCCGTTCGAATTATCATCTTATGATACTTGCCATTCATGTCTCAAAGATAAAATGACCAAAACCCCGTTTAGTGGACACGGAGAAAGAGTTACGGAACTCTTAGGACTGGTACATAGTGATGTATGCGGTCCTATGTCTACGCATGCCAGGAACGGTTCTTCCTACTTCATTACGTTCACTGACGATCTCTCTAGATACGGACATGTGTTCCTGATGAAACACAAGTCTGAAGCTTTTGAGAAATTCAGAGAATATAATCACGAAGTAGAGAACCAAACGGGCAAAAGTATTAAGATCCTTCGATTTGATCGAGGAGGAGAATACTTAAGCAATAATTTTCTGGATTATCTAAAAGAGAATGGGATTCTCTCTCAGCTTACTCCTCCTTATACACCACAGCACAACGGTCTATCGGAATGGAGGAATCGCACCCTATTAGATATGGTGCGCTCTATGATGAGCGAGGCTGAGTTGCCTATTTCCTTCTGGGGGTATGCGCTTGAGACAGCCATACACCTATTGAATATGGTTCCTACCAAATCAGTGCCTACCACTCCATATGAGATATGGAAAGGGAAGAGACCATCTCTTAAGTATGTTAAGATATGGGGTTGTCCGGCCTATGTCAACAGGCTAAATCCGGACAAACTCGAGGCAAGGTCTGTCCTATGTAAGTTTGTAGGATATGCTAAGAACTCACAAGGGTATATCTTCTACCACACTGAGGAACAAAACGTGTTTGTTTCTCGACATGCCACATTTTTAGAAAAGGAATTTCTTGAAAAAGAAATTTGTGACAAGGAGGTAGAACTGGAAGAGGTTCCAGCGACACAAACTATAACAAAAGACTTGGTAGAACCAGAGGATTCAGTAGTACCCGACGAACCCCAGTCTCTCCGCCGATCTAGCAGGGTTTCTCATCCACTTGAGAGATACTACGGTTTTCTCATCGATGGTGGAAGCGAGGATTGCATCATGGAAGATGATGACCCGACTAGTTTCGAGCAGGCCATCACAAGTGGTGACTCTGTGAAATGGCTGGATGCAATGCGATCTGAGATGGAATCCATGTACACCAACAAAGTATGGACTTTGGAAAATGCTCCTGAAGGGGTAAAACCCATTGGGAGCAAGTGGATCTTTAAAAAGAAATTTAGTGTAGATGGTAAAGTTGAGACTTTCAAAGCTAGACTTGTTGCAAAGGGTTTTCGTCAACGACCAGGTGTGGATTATGACGAAACCTTTTCTCCAGTGGCTATGCTTAAGTCCATCCGGATCTTACTTGCCATTGCTGCATACCATGACTACGAAATCTGTCAAATGGATGTTAAGACCGCCTTTCTAAACGGTGATTTAGAAGAGTGCGTGTACATGACTCAGCCAAAGGGCTTCGTAGATAGTGGGAGCAGCGGAAAGGTGTGCAAGCTGCTTAAATCCATTTATGGGTTAAAGCAAGCATCGCGGAGTTGGAACATCTGTTTTGATGTTGTAGTCAAAGAGTTTGACTTCATCAAAAATATAGATGAACCTTGTATCTATAAGAAGGTAGCAGAGAGTAAGGTTGTCTTCCTCGTATTGTACGTGGATGCCATACTCTTGATAGGAAATGATATTTCTATGCTGCAATCAATCAAGCTCTTCTTATCGCAAAGATTCTCAATGAAAGATCTAGGTGATGCCTCCTGCATATTGGGAATCATGATCTATAGAGATAGATCTAAACGGATACTGGGATTGTCCCAATCCAGGTACATTGACACCATACTAAAGAGGTTTAGTATGGAAGAATCCAAGCGTGGGAAACAACCCACGATCTCTGGACTCACTCTCTCCAAAGAGATGTCTCCCATGACTGATTTGGAGAGAGCTCGCATGCAAGGGATACCCTATGCTTCGGCAGTAGGCTCTATCATGTATGCGATGCTATGTATGAGACCCGAGGTCGCATACTCACTAAGTGTAGTGAGTCGGTATCAAGAAGATCCTGGAGAGAGTCACTGGACACTGTGAAGAACATTCTCAAGTACTTGCGAAGGACTAACGAGATGTTCTTGGTGTATGGTAACGGAGAACTCCAGGTGGAGTCCTTTACCGATTCCAGCTTCCAAAGTGAGGACGACTCTAAGTCGCTCTCGGGATTTGTCTTTACCCTCAATGGAGGGGCGGTATGTTGTAAGAGTTCCAAACAGGATACCGTTGCAGACTCGACGATGGAGGCTGAATACATCGCTGCCAACGATGCTGCCAAGGAGGCTGTCTGGATAAAGAAGTCCATTAGTGAACTTGGTGTGGTTCCATCCATTGAACATCCAATACCTCTGTATTGCGATAACAATGGAGCTGTAGCTTTGTCCAAGGAACCCAGGTCCCATCAAAAGTCCAGATATATTCTGAGGCGGTATCACCTAATCAGGGAGATAGTTGATCGCCGGGAGATCGAGGTCAGGAGAGTAGATACGAAGGAAAACACTGCGGATCCATTCACGAAGTCCATTCCCCAGATACAGTTTGAGAGATTATTCGGGATGCTTGGTATGAGATACTACAGCAGCTGGTCTTAGTGCAAGTGGGAGATTGTTAGTTATGTATATGCCCTAGAGGCCATTGTTGTACATATGATGTATATTATAATGGATGCTTGGATATATACAGAGAGGACTTTCTTGCTCGTCATGATAGTATGCTATTTGGTTTCACTTTATCTTAACTTGTTGACTTGTATTGGTTTACTGTTTTACTCTCACATGTTGATAAAGCCCTTAGGATCTGTACTCGACTACTGGGACTATGATGAGATCATACTAGTGGGGACACGGTAGTCGATGAGTACATCCTATAACTGTTCCTAGTCGAGGGTATATCGAGACAGGGCATTGATACACCAGAGTAGACTAGCGTATACACATCTTGACCCATATGATGGGCGATGGATGATCCCATATCCATCGGTATTTGACATTAATGATGGTGTATGGGTGCTTAGTGGAGACTGGGT
This sequence comes from Agapanthus africanus, assembly GCA_030015575.1. Taxonomy (NCBI): domain Eukaryota; kingdom Viridiplantae; phylum Streptophyta; class Magnoliopsida; order Asparagales; family Amaryllidaceae; genus Agapanthus; species Agapanthus africanus. Next base: position 342,344,372 of record JASDDO010000010.1, read on the forward strand.
ACACTGGACGGACTCGTCGAGAACTCCCAGATGGCGATAAACCACACGTCAGATGGCAGTTCTCCGGTGACACTGGTACATGATAGTTTGTAGACCCGAGATCATCATAGAGTCTTGTGTGATTCCCATTGTGCTTTGATTTCCACCTTACCACGTCCAAGAGGGCGTGCAAAATGGTGGCTTTTGGGTGCAGTCCCGAATCACATGGAGGCAATGAGCGATAGGAGGGGATTCGTCTCTCCCGGTATAGGGAGTTGATGTTGTGCTGTATTCGATTGGTAATAACTGGAAGTTCCTGGCCAGGGATGATATAGAGATTTACTGGTAAGTGTTACCAGTAGTCTCTCGACCCGTTATGAGTCTCACATCGACATGACTTATCGGTTACTGGGGTCTGACGTATACCACCCCTAGACTAGATATGCAACATATCAGACGAAGAGATTAGACTGTACGGGAGTGTTACTGATTGGATTCACAGGAGAATGTGCAGGCTATCTTGTTGATCTTCTGATCGCTCAATACCTGGGTGGCTGTTACGTTTATCTGACCGCTTTCAGCTTGTGGGTGTTTGATATGATCATCACCTGCTACCGGCATATTGATGATTCTTTAGAGTCCTACACAGAGGTTTCTTGGCTCAGGCAAAATGGAGTAGAGGCACATATGTGATATATGCAGGACCGAGGATAATACGATATGAGATACCGTATTATATTCTCGCGATATTAAGATATGAACCGGGTCATCGGATCAAGTGTTGATTCGATGAATCGGTACATGATATATTAGTCGGTTATATTCGATATAGCCGGATTGTCAGATCAAGTGTTGATTCGATAATTTAATGTATAATAATATATATGATATATTGCATTACATTATCTAATATTAGCTCGCTTTATTATTTCATTTTCTCACCGGGTAATACATTGATATATATGCGATATATGTTAATTGTATTATTTTCTTTTGTTACAAATATATAATATATATGTGATATATATTATTGTAACATGATATGATTAATAATGAAACATGTTTAGTGGAGATTAAACAAGGTTAGGGTTTGATTTGGGTTAGTTCCTTCTTGCACCTTCTAGAAGGATTTCTTTTGTCATGAGTAAGATATTATGGTTGATATTTTCTTATGACTCATTCTTTAACCCAACCAAACCCTAGCCCTAGTTAATTCTCTACAAGGGTTATTCTTGTCATCCTAAACTATGGTTGCATTATTATTCATATATTCATTTCATTATTCATCACAAAAGGTTTAATTCATTTTTCATCATCTTCTTCTCTCTTGAGCTTTGAGAAAGCTTACTAGTTTTTCATTTTGTGATGATTTCATATGAGAATTTGATATAAAAAGAAATCATAAATACTACTCCATCATCCTCATCTAATCTAGCCAATTAGATTAGGGTGTTCACCTCATTAGAGTGAGAGAGCTTGAATTATAGAAACTTCGACGTAGATCATCGGAGAAAAGGAACACTACAAGCTAGCATGGATCGTTCGAGTCGTAGAGTCTCTCTTGAGTCCGGGAGATCGTGGATCGCGGCGAAGGGACTTCTACTCGGAGCTTATGAAGTAAAGGAGCGGACTACAAAGATTGTAATCCCTCACACTTAGTTGTAAAGATGTTTATTTGCATGTTAAACCCTAATAATCTAGCAAAGATCCCGGCTTTGGGTTGTTCGGCACATCTAAAATTTTATTTGGGCATAGTTGATGCCTTATGAACCCTTGTAAGAGTTCCTAGGAACCCAACACAAGTCACCGGATTTTGGAAATGTTGGATGGCCCATTCACTTCGTTGAATGGGGTTGCCTCACTTTTGAGATTGGCGGGTGGCTTGCCGCACTCACAGGGGTCTAGGATCCGATACTACGGGCTATCCATACGACCGAGAAAATTATATTTGATATTTGGCTGTTGAAATATACTTTTCCTAGATTATCCGCATTTCCGTAATCTGTTTGCTTCTGCTGTGATACTTCTGTGATGTTACTTGATATCATGCGTGAGACGAATGTTTATATATATATATATATATATATATATATATATATATATATATATATATATATATATATATATATATATATATATATATATATATATAGTAGACGCTATATATGTTTTGCATCCGTGCTAGTCCTGTCCCCGCTCTGCCGTAAGTTAAGTAACCTTACGGTGAAGACTCGGGACCATGTAGCGAATGCGGATGTCATATATGTGCGTGCTTATTTTCGTTTATTTTCTAGCATGATATGATTAATTGATGGGACTGCATTAGTTCTGATTAATGCAAGGAAAATAAACCAAAATAATGTTTTCGGAACTAACTTTTAAAACTACTCAGTTTTCTTCAAAACCGTAGTCGTATTCTTTTACTTTGCATAGAGGTATTCAGTTAGGAATATTCTGCACCTCATTCGATGAGGAAAGTGCCTTGATCTCTTAACGGGGAGTATGCTCTTAAGAAAAAGTTTATGTTACTAGTTTTAAAAGAGGAGCCTAAACCAATCCTTTTCAAAACTGCTCGAGTTCCTTTGACGATATCAAGTTCATTACGTTAACGGTTTTTTGCTAAAAACCAGCTGTAGCCCTCCGTCATTTCAGATTAGTATTGTTTAGTATTCATGCTGCGTATGTTGACTTAGTCAAGGTGTAGTGTTCGGTGGCTCTGTAGTACTTTTCTGCAGCATGGTCATGTGCTTGATTAGGACAGTCGTACAGTCATTTTTACCAAATCAAGGGCTCGTACGGGGTGTCTAATCAATCCTGGATAATGACGGATTGAACTTGACTTGCGACTTATGATATGTTGACCTAGTCAAGGTCATAAGTCGTTTGGGGGCAAAAACCATATCGGGAGTTTCAAATATAGGGGAAACTTGTCAGGCATGCGTATATCTTCTAGAGTGTACTGACTTGAGTGGCTTCCATCAAATTATCACGCGATGATAGTTGGGTCCCGATTCCCACTGATGAGTTGGTATTACTCCTCGGGTTATCGCGACTAATTCTATTTTTAAGGTATGAAAGAGAATTCGAGAAAATAGTGGGAGCCATCCTGATTAGATAAAATGACTAACCAATCTAATCTTGGTTAGAGTGCATGCTGAGTGTTTCTTTTCTCCCTCTCTTGTTTGTGACCATGACCCGCCTTAAACTAAAACTCATGAACCAGGTTAACCGAACCTTCTTACACACTTTGGCTTTGGATTGTCATGATTCACGACAAAGTCGCATATATCCCTGCAGCTCCTACTTCCCCTTTTGCATTTCTCCAAAACACTCCATATCACTACAGAGATCCATATTGTTTGGAAAGGTCATCTCGTATAGTTACATACGAACTCGAAGAGACTTATTTCAGTTCAAGAATGGCCACGGATCTGGAGAAATTGAATAGGATTATTCGGTTATCTTTTCACTTTACCTTCTCTCAGGTTGCGAGGGCTTCTAGTATTAGGAGAGTACACCTATTATACTTATTGGATAGCTTTCTTCCGAACCTTAGCCTGGTGCCGAATGGTAGGGAAAGAAGAAAACCAATTAGCCTAAGTGTGGTGTACATAAGGTAAGAAGTAAAGACATATAAAGGGATTGGAGTGAGGGCAAGGAAATTTGCGACTACTGTCATGAATCTGGATAGTGGAAGGGGCATTACTAGGAATACCCGGCCACCCCCTCGAAATATTTTCATGGTTCAGTTTTCCTGTGCGATGTCAATTGGAAACTGCTTTCCCAATTAGATTCTGACTCCTGGGTATGTATTTACCAGATTTGATTCTCACATCTATATTGCGTTACAGATACTGAGTGGGAGTAGAATATTGGAAATTGGGTGATTAGATCCTCAATATCAGAATTCTTTGTAATTGGTGATATTTGAGGAAATCACATGTGTTTTGCTTTACAACAAATATTTGGTTTTGAATAACCGTTGTTATGCACCAATTTTTAAAATTAAATATCTGTATCTTTATTTTATAAAGTGAGTACTACTACAATAAGGGGTTGCTCTACGGTTAAAGTCATTCATAGAGGCAACATTTTATTGCCCCTACGGATTACTCCGTAGGTCCCCATGGTTGTCCCTACGGTGCCTTACGTTTTAATTTTAAAATATTAAAACGTAATTTGCCCTTTGGCCCTACGGTGCCGCAAACAAAGGCCCTACGGTTCAGTCCGTAGGGTCATATATATGGGTTATTGATCAGTCAAAAATATTGCATTTTTAACACGTCAATTTCCCTATCATTTGCACTCATCTAGAAGTATTCGGTTTGAATATTGCACATATTATCAAAACAGTCGTAATAAAACCGACATTTTGAAGGAAATTGAGTGTTTATCATGGCATCGCATCATCTTTGTATAGCGCAACACTTGTTTCGAGAATCTGTGCCGGAAATTCCAGGAGAAAAGCCAAATCTGTGAAAATAATGCTAGTAAAATACGCCAACTCAAAGACTTGAGATCTGGCAATGAGCTAGAAGGAATTTTGAGAATCAACATATCAGAAAATATAGCTGAAGTCAGCAGAAGAAAAGACATGAAGTTTCATGCACTAAGCCTCCTATTGGGCCGCGGATCCGCGGACATAACCCCCTTGGCGCCGCTGATCCGCGGCCATCTAGTGGTGACATCAGCAAATTTTGGTGCCAGATTTCTCCTATCAGTTGGTATACTCCTTCAAGACACTGCAAATTCCAGAATTCTCCAGAGTCTTCTGCCAGATCAGCAAGCTCCTTATTCAAGCTAAACTTTCAAGCTTCCAAAGCAAACTTCTCACTTAACAAACTAAACCTAGAAGCTTCTCCCTAACCTCCAAGCTTATGAAGGAAGCTAACCCTAACTAACTAACTCTAGAACCTTCCTCCTAACTACCAAGCTTACAAGGGAAGCTAATCTAATCCTATCTTACAAAGGAAGCTAATCATTCTTAAGGCTATAAAAGGGACCCTATGCTTCACTTCTAAAGGTTGTTGAAAGTTGTTGATTCTTACACCAATCCCCAATACAAGTTGAGTGACACGACTTGTAAACCGTAATCCCCAATTCAAAAATCCAAAGCTAAAATCAAGAACTCCGAGTATCAAATCAAGCATGAAGTCTTCGATCCTTTAGAAAGCGACGCCGGACTTCATCGGAGCAAGTGATCAAAGGAGATCCGCGACTTAAGGAGACGAGCGAAGCCGAAATCGACGATCGAGTTCTTTCCTCTTGTAGATCTTGAGAGAATTGTAACGAAATTGTTGATAAATAAAGTGAAATTCTTTTATCTTGCTTTCTTTATATTCTTGCATCATGATTCGATCTCAATTTGTGATTGTGTGTCTTGTTATGATGTTTGAGTAAAACTCCGCTCATGAAGGAGTTGAGACGATCAATAGATGATGATGATTAGATTCTTGTACAATTCTTAAGTCCTACGAGTTTGTAAACCCTAGCAAATTGAAGAATCAACGACCTAGTTTCGATGCGATACTTTCTTGATTGTGTTCGCTCGAAACTAGGGATCCACGATTGATTCTTGAATTTACTAGAGGCTCGAATGTGAATTATATCGACAAAAGGACAAGGGATAGAAGATGAAACTTTAGTTTCCGCAAGAAATCCCTAATTCTCGTTGATCATCATCGATCTAGCATCAATTCATCGATGGATAAGAATATGTAATCAATACATTTCATCACGTCTATAGATTCGATCGATTCCTACGAGCCTCACTTCGATTCTTGATATTTGGATTGGATAACTTCATCAATTCTCAATTCTTGATTTTAATGTTTTCTTGTTATTAGATCTAGATTTTTCTAATTCTTGAACTTCAATTTTATAAATCATGAATTGTCTTTCCTCTTTTCTTTAATTTTCGACTCATCTAATTCGAAATACGAATGGATTACACTTTCCCTGTGGACGATCCGCACTTACTAATGCGCTACAATCGACACCGTTATTGATTGCGGTCAAATAATTTTTGGTTGTGATTTCTATACATTTTCTGCATACACACCGGAAAAAACATTCAATCAGTTATTAATAAAAAAAAGCACAGAAAAGTCCTCATTACCAAAAATTCCTCTCTCTCACTTGATCTCCAGCGCGCGCCTCTCGTCGCCACCTCTCCCGCGCCTCGTTACCACCACCCTCCGCTCGCGGCCCGCCACCGCCCTCGATCTCCCAAAACTCCTCGTCGACTTCCTCGTCTCCACCGCCCACGACTCGTCCCCGATTGCGTCGTCGACCACCGGTCTCCTCCATCGTCGGCCTAGCTGTTGGAGATAGTGCCCTCAGAGTCAATTATTGGATCACAGGCACGTGATTGCAATGATTGAGGGAGGACCTATCCCGGTAGGACAGTCTTACTCGAGATGATAGTATGCTATCTGGTTTATCTTTATCATCGTGTACTGCTTTAGGTGACCTGACATGTCGCTATTACACGTTGATAGAGCCCCTAGGATTCTTGCTTGACTACCAGCAGTATGATGGCGATCATATACGTGGGAGCTGGTAGTCTATAAGCACATCCTTAAAAGGTCCCTAGTCATGGGAGTTTCGAGACAGGGCATCGATTCTCCAGAGTAGACTAGTGTATACAGTCGAGACCCCGACGAGGGGCGGTGGCCGGTCTCATAAGCCACTGGTGTCAGTTGGTTCACCTAAGATGTATACAGGTGCTCATTGGGTTATGAGTATACCGGACAGGACTCGCCGGGAACATGCTAGTTGGTCTTATACCTGACGTCAGATAGCAGTTCCCTGGTGACATGTGTACAGGTTAGTTCATCGACCTGGGGATCGTCATTTTTCTCATGTGAGTTCCCACTGTACTTTGATTACTACCCTACCACGGCTCAAAGGAGTCGTGCAAACAGGTTTTAGTTGGGTACAGTCCCGAGCCACATGGAGGCAGTGAGCGGATCTTCAGGGGTTCGTCTCTCCCGGTATTGGGGGTGAGGTCGCGCTGTGTCTAGGAGAGCCATTACGCAAAGCCCTCGGCCGAGGCAGGAGATTTACTGGTAGGTATTCCAGTAGTATCTCAGGGTGTTCTGGGCTACACTCCGACACGACTTGTACCGCTTTTGGGGGTCTGACTTTTACCAACCCCCTAGGCCCGACATGCAATGCTCATAGACGAACGGACCGGACTGTACGGATATTGTCACTGACAGGCTCAGTAGGGTGTCAGGATGAGTTCGCTCATCGACGTCCCTTTTGGTCAATAGCTGGTGGCCCGTCACGTATTGGCTAATACCTCTGATGTGCTAGAGGTTAAATCCACAGCCATAGTATTGACGAGTCTTTAGAGTCCACCACACTTTCAGTTACTCAAGCTTTCGGGCGAAACGCTGTAGAGGCCGTATGGAGATATGGCAGGGTCCGATCAGATACGTGAGGTATTGCACGGATCAGGATCGGACAGTTTGTACTAGAGGCCGTATGGTTATATGGCTGGGTTCGATCAGATACGTGCGGTATTGTACGGATCAGGATCGGACGGATATTACTAGCCGGCTTTGGTTTAAGTCGGATCCTAGTTTAGTACAGTGTAGATTTTGTCTCATTGCATTTGTATCCGGACGGAATACAGATGCGGGTGTGTATGCACAGTATCGGGGTTTTCCTGTAATTTATTACGGGACCAGTTTTCTGGAGTTGCCAGTTTGCATTCCGTTCCGGCCGGTTTTCCTTTGTTCTTTCCCGGCCGGACTTTTCCGATGGAGGGGGGTTATTTGCAAGTTTGCAAATAACACATTGTGGAGGATTTTCTTGCATATGTATTAATTATGAAAGCATCTTTTTATTCCTTTCTTTTCTATCATCATTTCTTGTAAAAGGTGATTAGGATTGATTTGTGTTTGATATGAGATTGTTATGATGAGGTTTGGATATGGTCACCATTCTCTTTATCCTACACTCACCTCCCTCTTGCATTTTTAGTATTCCTTCCTCCACCATTCTCATGATTATATGGTTAAAGACATTTGAGAGAGAAAGAGAATGAGAGAGCTCATTTTTTGTTATGTGAGGATTCCTTCATCCCATCTTCTTCTTGCTAGAAAATTAAAAGCACCAATTTTCTTTACCTCTTCCTCCATCCATCAATGGCAACTACATAAACTCCAAGAGATAAAGTTCCTACACTACATTCTACAGCATTTCTTGGGCATGTCGACTTGCCGGCTTCATGCCCGAGTTGCCTCGGTATTGAGGCGGGAGCCCGTAAAAGACGCAGGCGATGTGGTGCCCTTCCGGCGAGGAGGCGACGATATGGAGACAAGACTTTCCGCGGGAGATCGGGACGATGACGAGAAGACCGGAGGACTCGGATCACTCGGTATATCTCTCCCCCTTTCTCTTGATAACTAGTACAGGTTAATGGTTAACGATCCGGGTTTTATTGTCCGCGGTAGCGCCAGTTTCCAAGTAAGGAAAATTTTTGATTCCGCATTTTGGCATCGGTAAGACGGCCGGGGCGCTGCTGTGGCGCAACACTAGCTACAGGTTAGTAAATCTCAAATTTTTACTTCTAGTAATGCTTTTATATATAATTTTAATGATTAATGGGTTGTTACTTAGGATAGGGTTCAGGGATCGGTTAGGGTGAGGGTTACGGTTAGTGTTCAGTTTAGGGTAGGGTAGGGTTAGGGTTAGGGTTTGGTTCAGTTAGGGTTAGGGTTAATTAGTTGGTGCTGGTGTTAGGGTTAGGGTCAATTAGTTGGGGTTAGGGTTAGGGTTAAGGTTAGGGTTAGGGTTAATTAGTTGGGGTTAGGGTTAATTATTTAGGTTGGGGTTGGGGTTAGGGTTAATTTGTTGGGGTTATGGTTAGGGTTAGGGTTAATTAGTTGGGGTTAGGGTTAGGGTAATTAGGGTTAGGGTTAGGGTTAGGGTTCAGTGTATGGTTAGGGTTAGGGTTAGGGTTCAGTGTATTGTTAGGGTTTATGGTTAGGGTTTGGTTCAGGTTTAGGGTTAGAGACTAGGGTTAATTAGAGTTTAGGGTTAATTTGGATTAATTAGTGATAATTTGAAAGGGTTAGGGTGTTGATTATGGTTAATTAGGTTAATTTGGGTAAATTTTGTTAAGTTTGGGTTGATAAGGGTTAATTTGGTTAATTTGGGTTATTTAGGGATAATTTGTGTTAGGGTAACGATTATGGTTAATTTGGGTTATTTAGGGTTAGGGTTTAGGGTGCACTAGTTCATTCAGCAGGATACTCGATGATAACGTAAACGTACAACTTTACCGTTAACGCAAGATAAATTTACCCTAAACTTGAAATTTCGAACCCTTAATAGCGAAACATAAACGTAAAACCTATTCATGTTAAATGTTCAAGTTAAAACCAATATATGATACTCGATGATAATATGAAACTTCCATATTCTCATCGATACTCATATATGAAACTCAAAGCGCCACTTAGTCCCCGTCTATCGATTAACATACGTTCGATGTTCTTCGTGATATAGAACTATACGAAGGTTGTTAAATATCGGACGGTATAGCTCGGTATTAATAACCGTTGTGTAGTCTATGTGATGAGAAGATTCAATCTTATGATAACTGATAGATTTGTCCTTTGTGGACAAGTTAGGAATATATAAAGCAAACACCTGCATTAACTTGTGTTTTCATCCTTTCGAGTTATTTCGTCGGTAATTTTCCGCTGGTTCTCCACGAACAGAGATAGATTAGATGTTCATTATAAAATTAAATATACATATTCTAGCTATGTAATTGCTAGTATTTGATGTTTATTGAGCCACTGGTGAAATTTCAAATTTTCTGAAATTTTTTCCGAAATTAATTATTTTAATATTATTTTAAGCTGTCACTAATACATTTAATTAGGGAAAATTACAAATTGGAATGGGTTGAAACAAATTTTGTGCATCATAACAAATTAAATAAAATTTTAACACGTTGTTTTTGAAATGAAATGAAGTTGTTAATCGGTTTTAGAAAATATTGAAGAAAAGAAGCTTATTTGGTGAAATTAGTGTAAATGGTTTTGGGGGTATAATATGTATCTTTTTCTTTCCACACCCACACCCACACTCCACATTTTTGCTCCTCTCCTTGGCTGAATTTCAGCAGCCCCAAGTTGTTCCCTCTCAATTTCCCCACTTGAATTGTTAAAAGAAAAGAAAAACAAAGGAAATGGTAGAAAATTGTTAAATGAGAGTGGACTTTGACTTAGGTTGACTGGATATCATTTTTCCCCACCTCACTCTCTCTCCTCTCTTCCCTACCTGCAGCCGAGCCCCCCCTTGCTGTCCAGAATTTCCCCCCTTAAATCTCACTTTATTTTGGCCTCAAAAATGTCCAAAATTCCATCTAAAATCAAGCTAAAATCCAAATCCGACTCCTACCCATTTATCATTTGCCTATCTTGCATGGATCTTGGTGCAAGGATTTCAAATTGGAGGTCTAGATCTTAAGTTTGATCCATGGTTCATGAGGTATAAATCTTGGCCTTTTGTTTAAATTGTTGCTAAATACTTTAGTCTGGCTTAATTATAAGTTTAATTGTGGCTTAATTGAAAGATGTGGGTTTTCAATAGAAGGATTAGATTAGGGTTTTGTTGTGGAATTAGGTTGTGATGAATTGTGCATGGTTGTGTGATGTGGGATAGCATCTTGGAAACTTGTTAAAACTAATCTAGTTGCTAATTACAAGTTGTTACTTGAAAATGTCCAAATTTAAGCTTTTTAATAAACTAGGTTTTTGTAAACTATGAATTTGATTAAGAGAAAAATGTGATTAGGTTTTTCTTGAATTTATTAACATTTTAAATTGTAGTTCAATGCTTTCGATCATGCAAATCCAAGTTAGATTGTTTTTTGTGCATTTTTGCTATAAAATTGTTAAAATTGGTTATGTATGCAAACTAGATTTTTGAGATTGATATTAAGAGTTAAGTTTAAAATCTAATTAACATTGGTATGACTTAATTAAGATGTTTAGTGAGCTTTATGGCCATTAGTTTTGTTAAAACGTCGAGTTTTGTACTAAAACGGGTAATTTTTGCTTGCTAGATTTTCGGAAAAATGACTTTTAAAGTGAGTTTGGGGTTTTTGTGAATTTTAACCTATTTTATATTACAATTAGTGTTCGGGAATGCGCAAATGAGTGTGTTTGGGTTCTTGATGGTTTGACGTTTTTACATCGACATCGAAGGTTGGTTTGGCTATTCTTTCATGCGTAGGCGATAGGTTTTGACCTATGCGTGATACACGTGCCAATTTGATTTTCGTATATCGTTTCGATTTCGAATTTGGTTTTAATGCGATACGGTGCGTTATGATATGTAGGTACCCCATGTGGACTTCGAGACGTCAAGCAAGTGCGTGGCGACGTCGGCACCGGCGAGCGAGGATCAGGTGAGTAGATTTATATCTACGGGGAGAAGTTGGGTGGATGGCGTATAGCACCCCCGCAGTTCGTGGTGATGTATACGAATACGTATACACACATATATACTGATTATATTGTTGAGTTTATTGATGATAAAGATAGATTTTAGGTATGATTGGATAAGTTTAGTGTTGTGAAACCCTATTGTAGTGGTTGCACCACACATACACACACACACCCATACTTGCATACATTCTTCTTTTATTTGTGCTTATTCGGGAACATGTATTTATGTGTTCACATGGGTATGGGACTATGTGTTCACATACTGAATTTTGAGGATAGTATTTTGGATTTGAGATGAGTCGATAAGATTTGTTTGAGATCGCGAGAACGGTGATATGGCAGGATTCGTACTTGAGATACGTCTTGATGTTATAGCGGATCTTGGGACGATGATACATGTGAATAGTGTTATACATTGAATGGTTGACATGTGATCGTGATATGAGATAAGATATGTTAAGATATTCATAATAGGTCGCATTAGGCGATGTATACCTCTTTATGCCGATATTTGATGATGATATCAGTTTGTATGAGGCTATAGATTAGCAGTTAGATCATGATTAGATTGATGATATTAGTATTGTACTAGACGTAGATCAGTACCCCAGATTATGATCTTTGATAAAGAGGATACCAAATGATTAATTTGATGAATGCGATACTGACCTTTATCCAGATTTGGGGTGCCGTACGACGGATTTACGTACGAGCTATATATTGATGTTTGATCTGCACTCTTGACTTGGGAATGTCTGATTATAGATATGGTATCGGATGTGATATTATTGAGGCAGGATCACCGACTAACATATACATGTAGGTATATGTATCGACTCAGAGGTTAGGCGGTTTCCTTACCTTCAATAGCCAGTTAGCTTAGCCTTTAGTTTAGTGTAGTTGTTAGACTAGATTTATATTAAATATAGATTAGTTATCTTGTATCTAGTATTTAGCTCCCGCTCATTATTGTTGTTCGCACCGCATCGCCTGCTTACATTATGATTCATATTCTATTGTTGATATCATGCTGTTAGGACACCAGCACCATTACCGATGACGCGTATGTACCACGTACACTTACTTGCCGGCTCACACACATCTTCATCGGTAATTGCCATGTCACGAACACTTTAGAAAATACTATTTCATTTGACATAGGTTGTCAGCTAATAGTTTAGACATGATATTAGTGTACTTGCCTTATATAATAGTTTAGACAATGTAGATATTACTTGCTACTTCATGCATGTTATTATTCATTGATATGCCGCATTCATGGATTTTTATGTCTATATTCACTGTTTACATGCTATTGAGGATTTGGATTCGGATTTTCATGAGATTTCTTGGATTTGGGGGAAAACCGAAAAAACACTTAAAAAATTTCTTTTTCTTTTTTCTTTTTTAAAAAGAAATGTGCAGATTTCCCATGATGTATGAGTCGTCCACTATGAGTTTGCTGATTGATTTCGAGACCCGAGTTCGAGGAGTGGAGGAAACGTTTCGGGTACATGGTGGACCCGGTGCGGTACCCCGGGGCAAGAGGATCGCAGATGATGGCGTTGAGCCTGGCAGGGGAGCACTACCGACCGGTGATATTACCCGACGCGTCAGATATCCGGAGGATACCGTCGTGGTCTTGAGATTGATGGTAGGGGCCGGTCTGGATTGACGGCGCCCTAGATAGTGAGATTGAGACATTGAGATCCTGAGATATTGAGACATTGGGATTTATGTTTTGTGTCGGTACTAGACACTGTTTATGCTGATTTCATTTATGATACCTCTTTTAAAAGTATAGAAATCTCACTAAATTATGAAAGCAGTTTTATTCAGTACATGCATTCTGTTTCATGCATTCATACATCATCCATATGATATATTGCTACCTGAGGCACTGACACGGGTACATGGGATTACACTCGGGTTAGATATTTACCCTAGTCATTGTTATAGGCTGCATGTTATGTATACTTGAGGATATATTATGATCTTATGACCTAGGATTGCATTGTTCATGCGGTTTCTGTTCGTAGATGTTTTTCTACTCACGAGTTGGTAACTCACCCCCGTTGTGCCACAGTTTTTTGCAGGTTTTGCCGTATAGGTTTCATTACGGCTTTGCTGGCACTACTTCCTTTTCCGGGTGATTTGCTAGTAGGTGGGTTTATTTGTATCGTACCCCTCATTATATGCCTTGTATATTATTACTCTGTTGTATCTAGAAGTTCCATCAACCAAACATGTATTTATTTTTGAGATAGAGACCAGTGATATTATTCTTTCGACCTTAGAGTCGCGCGTTATATTTCTGTGGATTTCTTGTTGTTTTGAGTGTCCTTTTGAGTATTGATCCTCGCCCTTGGCGTTGTATATTATTTTGCTTGTATGGTTGTGACCATCGATTGACGAAGAGCTAGCTCCCGCTTGGAGATGCCTTTTATTGATTTCGTATACTATTCATGTTGTATCCCGTTTGGGGGCCAGTATTTACAAAGGAGACTCTGCCGAAATTTTCAGGAAATATTTGATGTTTCTAAAAATGCATAATTCGGCTTATGCTATTACAACTACTTGATTTAAATTGGTTTTCCTTCACTCTACTACTTTTCTTGGTTTTCGGCTTACTTGGATTACGTACGCCTCGAGACGTTTCGTAGTTTAAGTGCCAGTCATGTTCCGTACTTTCGGGACGTGACACAACCCTACACTTAAGCGAAATCATAAATTGAAACACACATATATAGAATACAACTCATACATGGGTATGCTCAAATCTAACTTTGATTATCGATAATTTATTCTTTTGAACGACAAACACACATACAAAGCATATACACGGGTTTTCTCCTTTGTCAGTAACCATCCCGTTCTTAGATTTCTCAATATAGTCATCATAACCTATAATTTATATGTTATATAGTCTAACATGGCCAATGTGTACGTCATAGTTAAGGACTGGTGTATATGGATTGGCAATAATGTATGTAACCTAAGTTTGTCACAGGAGTTGCTTCTTTTATTGAATTTGCATGCACACATAATAAGATCCTGTTAGAGAAGATTCTCTGCCCGTGCGATAGATGTGGGAATAAGTACCGGCAGAAGGTAGAATTTGCAGAGCTTCATATTGTTAAACATGGTTTTACTAGACTTTATACAACTTGGCTATATCACGGGGAAGGAGAAGAAGACAGTAATACAGTAGAAGAAGAAGGAGAAAACGGTAATACGGCAGAAGGAGAAGACGGTAATACGGCAGAAGGAGAAGACGGTAATACGGAAGAAGAAGAAGACAGTAATTTCTTTCTAGGAGAAGTAATGGAGGATATGGTAGAGGCTGCCCTAGGTGAATCTATTCGTACCGAAGATGACATTCCTTCCGGTCAAGGACCGCGTGCGGATAAGTATGAAAATTTCATGAATGATGCTAGAAAACAAATTTATAAGAATGCAAAGTATTCCACCTCTCATGGTTTGTCCAACTTTTCCAGATTAAGTGCATAAAAAGTTCCCACAGGTTTCACAGGATCATTCAGCAAGAAGATAAAAATTATGAAAGGCAAAATCGATGGGCTGAAAAGTCATGATCACCATGTTATTATGGAGCACCTTCTTCCATTATCCCTCAGGACTTACTTCCTGAATCGGTTGGTCTAATAATCAATGACCTATGTTGTTTTTTCAGAGAATTATGCGCTAAAACACTGGATGTTGTGACGCTGGAGAAACTAGAAAATTCTATTGCGTTGATACTTTGCAAATTTGAGCGTATTTTCCCACCGTCATTCTTCAATATCATAATACACCTGACGGTTCATCTTGCAACTGAGGCTAAGTTAGCCGGACCGGTACAATATCGATGGATGTATCCCATCGAGAGGTACGTGGAATTTTTTATTTCGACCAATTTGTAAAATAATTGTTGTCCTGTATACCCGTATTTATTTATTTAACATAGTTTTCTTTAGATACTTCTACACTCTAAAAAAGTATATACGCAATAGAAATCGACCAGAGGGTTCTATCATGCAAGATTATCTTCTAGATGAAGCAACCACATTTTGTTCTCGCTATCTGGACGAGAACATTGAGACGAGACTTAACCGGCCTCGAAGAATTCAGGACGGGCCATATGGTAAAGCTGATTATAAGAGGGTAGACACTATGTTTATCAACAAGATATACCGCTTTATCCTCCTCAACAGCGCATGTCTTGAAAAAATTAGAAAGTAAGTTTTTTTTTGATTAATTGTTATATTTGTGTTTGTGTGTGTGTATGAAATGATATAATATTAATGTCATAATTTATTGTCGAGAACAGAATTCATTTCAACGAGGTATGTGAGGGGCATCCTGATTGGAACGATGAACGATTGGAAAAATATCATCAGGATATTTTTTGCGATTGGGTTGATGTAAGTTATTCGAATAACATGTTATTGCTATCAGTTTTAATCTAAAATTATATCGTTATGTATTTTTCGTAAAATTTGTTTTGTTAGATCCACGATCCGAACTTGCCTGTATCATTAGAGAGTGATTCAAGATGTTTAGCTCAGTTTCCTAGTATGGAGGTTGCATATTATAAAGGATTCGGTGTCCTTGAATACAAATTCGAAGTTAAGGATATATAAACATCTAGAACCACTTAGAATAGTGGGATTGCGACGGTAGGATCGGATGGTGTGATTTATTATGGATACTTAAATTGTATACTTGGCATCCAATATCCCGGATGATTAGAACCATTTTATATATTTCGGTGTACTTGGTACGATACAAGAACCGATACGGATAAGTGGAGAAGCAATCTCGGGACTTGGAAAGATGAATATGGATTGACCGGTGTGAACACACTTCGATTTTACGGTCTCGAAGATCCGTTTATCTTTCCGAACCAAGCGTTCCAAGTATACTACTCACAGTGTTTGAAGCATCCGGGATGGAGTGTCGTATGTCGTTGGAAATCCAGGGATATTTACAATGTCCCAGAATTCGAGGACAGCGATGAGGATGAAGAAGAGAGAAGATTTAGAGAGCTTTGACCATCTGTTTCGAAAGACGGGTTGTCTTCGGCTGATCATGAAGTTATGTGGGTTAGAAATGATATCGATGATGAAATCCAAGTAGATATGTCTAATCCGTCCACAAAACGAAAAAGGTTATCAATAATGTTATATTATTACTTCACATTTTACGATCTATACATATATAGCATGCATATGTAATGATTTTCTAATGCGTCCATGAATCGTTTTATCTAGATTTGATGACGATGACGGGAGCAGCGAGGGGCGACAGAGCTCCAGCCGCAGCATCGGCAGAGGCAGAGGCAGAGCGGTTCTGCCGCCCGGAGAGCTGCGTAGGGAGCTTCAGAGGGGCAGTCTTACACCCCGATCGGAGATCCTTTCAGATGCCTCTTTCCGTGTGGACTTTGCCACACCTCCAGGTATATTGCACGCATATTCATTTTGAATGTAATATAATAGATATACATGCATATTCATGTCAAAATTACTTACATTGTCAATATTTGATTATCTAGCTGTTGGTGATGCGTCCACATCAGAGACAGAGGCCACTCCCGCACCTCCAGGTATGTTTATATATCATATAGTGCATGTATATTGATTTAGAATGCTATATCATAAATATACATACATTCTTTGTGCTCTTACGTACTTACATCTTAAGCTATAGGTGGTGCCTCCACATCTCCGGCAGAGCCCACCACCGCACCTGCGGGTATGTTTATATATCCTATAGTGTATACATGTTGATTTAGAATGTTAAATTATTGATATACACATTCTTTTTTGAATTACTTATATAGTCAATGTTTGATTGTCTAATTGTAGGTGGTGCGTCCACGTCTGGTGCAAGGGTCACTCCCGTCACTTCCATACCCTCCGCTCAGTCTGCAGGTTTGTATGAATAAATATAAAATATTTATTCATTTTACATATCCTTTAAGAATAAACATGAAATACATGTAATTTTATCGATGTTTATTTTCTAGTTGGAGATGCGTCCACGTCCGGGTCACCGGCTGTTCCTCACCGGAGGAACTATCATCCCGCTCGTGCTGCTGCCCGGGCCCATGCTCGTGCTTCTGTCGCCGGAGGTATATATCACACTTCAATTTTCGTTAAACCTTGATTTCTTAATACAATTTTGTCTTAATATTGATTGTCTTGATATTTCTTCTAGATGCAGGGCATCCCCATCCTGAGAGGGGGACTCGAGGCCCGAATCAGTCCTACAGGCTGAGGCCCGACAGAGCTAGGGGGAGGCAGCATTCCCCCTCTTCTTTACCCCTGATTATCGCTATACTGGCGATTATGCCGAGAGGTTCGCTCGGTATATGGGGGATGAGAGCCGCCTCGTGAAGAAGTATCCACTTTCACATTGAGTGGGGCGACCAGCACCGGCGCTCATTCTCTCTCTTCTGGGATCAGGCTCGGGATTAATATATATTTTCATTTGATTTATCCAATATATTTATTATTAACACTTGAAATTTAATAATATTGTTTTTTTTTGTATTTGCTGTTGGATTACGATTTTCAGCCTGTACCCGACCCTGATCACCCTGAGAGGGTGCTCGATTTTCACGCTCTGTACCAAGGCCCGATGAAGAACATGCAATCAAAGGTCCGATACAATAGGAACGACTTGAAGATCGACTGCTATTCCCTGTGGATGGCGACCCCCGAGGCAGAGAGAGCGTCTCTCCTATATACTCCGGCCTTTGCGAGAGTCGACGTAGATACATGGCCTCTCTTGTGCCAATATTTCGACTCTCAGCGCAAACAGGTTTGTATTTTAAATGTAATTCATTGTTTTGTATATAATTTATTTTTTTGTGTGGCTTAATTATAAAACTAAATCTGAATGTGTTGTGCAGAAACAGGCGGATTAAAATAAAGAGAATAAGAAGTCGGCGAAAAAGGGTCGCCCCACTTATACAGGTGGCTCGAGGAATATTACTCGTGCCATGGAGGCATCGGTAAATTACAATAGATCTACTGTGATATAATGTAATATTAAGAGTTATTTTATAATATATGTAAATTTTTTGCGATTTGCAGAGATCTCAGACCCTGGCACAGGGTGGTACACTGAGCGTGCTGACCGCGTATCTTGCCGTCCACGGCACCTCGACAGATCCCGCCAGGGGCGAGCTTCGATACCCCAACACCGCTACCCAGGAGTATTGCGTAAGTGTTAATATTTATTCAACCCCTATTTGAATTTTTTTTGAAAAGTTCAAATTTAAATGATATACTTATATTTTACTGGTTAATGTGGGTGTAGGAGCGAGTGGTTGAGCAGGCGGAGGTATCGGGGATCGATTTTACTGGACAGAATGATCCGATGCTGCTAACCCCAGTCCTAGACGCCGCATATGAAGGGCACCACAGAGGTTGGGAGAGAGGCCGGGTCCTGGGTCCTGGCAGGACCTATATGAGGTTGGACTCCACTCCGGCGGTTACTTCCTCTATCTCACGTGAGCGAAGTCTAGACCAAGATGTTGCCACCTTGAACGCCACCGTCCAGGAGTTAAAGGAGATGATGGTATATATACTACTTAATAGTAAAATATTATATCATATTATAGATAGCAACATATCCGATATTAATACGTAGTCTGAGCTTATTTGGTTGTAGACTTAGCTTTGATTAAGCATACATACATAAAAACTGTCTAATTAAAATAAACTACAGTTTTCCAAACTAGATATCCAAACGAGGCCTAAGTCCCTAAGTATTTATAGATTGCGGTTTCACAATAACCTGATAATGATACGAATTCGACTAATACATAGTTCTTACTCGTTTATTACACACAAAACTGAACAGACGCGACAGGGTACTTCGGCTGAGGCTCCACATGCATCTCCTTTGGCTGGGGCTCCGCAAGCCACTACCTCGGCTGCGGTTGTGCAGACCACTCCTACATCTCCACGGCCCGCTCAGACCCCCGCACAGTCCGCATTGGTCGAGTTGTTGACTCAGGGTTTATCCGAGGAGCAGATGCGCCAGATTATGGCGATTATCAGAAGTGGAGCTGGACCGAGCTAGGGTAGCTTTTTTATTTTTATATTTTAAGCATGTATATACTTATATGATACATATTGTATATATTTTGGACGATATTGGTGGTGTTTGCGTGTTCACGATGATTTAGATTGATATCATATTCTGTTTGTTGATTTCTTTTATATATTATGCGTGAGATGTGTGAGATTTAGATTGATATCGTATTCTGTTTGTTGGTTATATGAAGTATATATTATTGTGCACAGGGCGAGAAAAAAACCGACAGCCCTTTTTTATAAAAAAAGACATGATAATTTGTCCCTACGAATTAATCCGTAGGGACAACGTTACACTTACAGATTAATCCGTATGGACAAACTTTGCCCCTACATATTTATCCGTAGGGACAAAATATCACGATACCTGATATTTTTCCCCTATGGACTCAGTAATAGGTGTTGTACTTGCCCCTACGGATTAATTCGTAAGGGAATAAGGATGGACCTACGGAGGTCTAAATCTGTCCCTACATATTAATTCGTAGGGGCATGAATTTGCCCCTACGGAGTACTACGTAGAGGCAACTATTTTATTTTATAAACCGATAAATTAAATAAATATTTTGTCCCTACGGAATACACCGTAGGGACATATGGACCTACTCATTAAGCCGTAGGGGAAATTATTCAACTGTAGGGGCATGTTTAAGGCAAAGACTTCCACCTGCGGCGTTTGCACCTACAGATTCTTTTTGTGCCCCTATGAATATATCCGTAGGGGCAGTAGTTTTCTCCTACGGCTTTATCCGTAGGGGAAACCCCTATTTGTAGTAGTGGAGATATAAATTTTGATAATTGTGTTCTAAATATTTAACTTTATCAGTTGAGAATAAGGTAAGGTGCATTGATTAATGGTATATATATTCTTAATTAAAATACAGTTTTCAACTTACAACACACGGAATTTGAGTTAGTATAATTTAGGGACTTATACATGGTAATGTATGTTGTCCGATGTCCATTAGGACAAGAGGTTGGTACTTTTACTGTATTCTGTTTACTTATAATTTCTCTAGTTTTAGATACGTTTTTCGTTGAAATACAAGGTCCAAATTTTGAGAATTTATAGGTATAAGAATAAATTAGAGAACCTTGCGTTGGAAGTATCAGGATTCTTCGAGATGGTCAAAAATGTAGATACTTATACTAGGTATTCTATCATAGTAATATTGAAGATGTGGATATTCATCTTTAGGTGCGCTCCTTGATGAGTAATGTTGCATGGCCTTTTTCCATATGGGATATGCACTGGACATAGTTGCATAACAATTGAATATGGTTCCATCTAAATTAGTGTCTTTGATTCTATGTGGACATAGAATGGTTACATATTTTGAGGATGTTAAGATATGGAGTTATCCGGTTTCTGTTTAAAAAATGAATCCGGACAAACACAAGGCACGTTTCTGTAATGGCGGTTTGTGGGTTATTCCAGGCTTTTAGCAAGGGTTTATTTTCTACCATTTCAAGATCAAAAGATGATATGTTCTTGACTCTCCACCTTTTTATAAAAGTATTTTTTTCTAAATGAAACAAGTAGGAGTATGGTAGAACTAGAAGTGATTCCAGAACCACAAATGGTTACTGAAAATTTAGTAGAATCTAAGAATTCAATTAGATTCGACAATCCATTAGCCATTTCGCAGTTTTAGTGGGAAAACTCGGCCACCTGAGAGGTACTTCGGTTTTCTCAAAGAAGGTAACATGGAGGTTTTGACGACCCAAGCTTGACACTACTGTTGTCTTAGACCTTGAGATCTGGCAGGTGAATAGCGTTGTTCTAAATTAGTTTTAGAAGTACATGTGTATATGACTCTGTCAGAGGGTTGTTGTAGTCAGTGGGAGCAGCGGAAGCGTGGTGGGCCAGTAGTTTATGTCAATTTATAGACTAAAGTAAGAATAGCGGAGATAGATCTTCTATTTTTGATATAACAGTCATAGAGTTTGACTTCATTATAACAACAGATGGACTTGGTAAGAAGGTTGTAGGGAGTGATGTCCTCGTATTTGGATGACGTGCTCCTGATAGAAATTGATGTTCCTATACTATGATCGGTTATACTGCGGTTGTCACAAGGTGTTTCTCCACGTAGGATCTAAATAAAATATCAGAGATTCTGGTGACTAGATCTATGGTTTTAGATCTAGATTTGGGAAGTGTCCTAATTCGGGTACCTTGACACTATTCTAAAGTGTTTTAGAATGGACAACTCTGGCGTGGTGGTATACCCGTAGGTGAGGGAGTCACCCTCTCTAAAGAGATATCTTCTAAACTGATGAGGAGAGAGATTTGCATGATTGACATATCACTTGCTTAGGAAATTGAGTCAATCATGAGATGTTAAGTACCACACCAGATATTGCTTTTGCACCAGCTGTAATAACCATATATTAATCCAATCCTAGAGAAACTTTGGGAAGCAGTAAAGAACATAAGAGGATATTCTTGGTGTATGGTAATGGCAGCTTCCTGTAGGAGGCGGTTACCGGTTTAAGCTTCTAAGGTGACCTGGATGACAGACTAGCTGTCAGAGTTATTAGTTTACCCTCTTTTGAGGTGGATTAAGTTAGATCGGTTTCCAAGCAGGATACTTCGATGGTCATGGCACTGGGTGTTGATTATACCAGAAATGGATACAGTCTAAAGATGTTTGTTGGATTTGGTGTTCATGTTATGAACAAGATCCCATCAGATATCCAAACAAGTTCTAAGACAGGTATCGTTCTTTTTAGGAGATAATCGTTCTCCGCAAAGTTAAGATATAGAGAGATAAAGATAGAAACATTGGAGCGGATCCACTCACTGAGGCTATTTCTCGAACACGTATGTTTCACAAAACGAGTTTTGAGAAACTGACTAGTCGAAGTTAGGTATTCGATAGCACACGAACTGTGAGTATGCGATATCGCAATAATTAGCCTTAAGTGCAAGTCGGAGATTGTTGGATATAGTGCCCTCAAGACAATTATTGTAATTGCAAGTAGGCGATTTTGATAATTGAACGAGAACCTATACGGGTAGAACGGTCTTACTCGAGATGATAGTATGTTATCTGGTTTGTCTTTATCATTA
Source organism: Agapanthus africanus (assembly GCA_030015575.1). NCBI lineage: Eukaryota > Viridiplantae > Streptophyta > Magnoliopsida > Asparagales > Amaryllidaceae > Agapanthus > Agapanthus africanus. The sequence goes on from JASDDO010000010.1 coordinate 342,367,009, forward strand.
TGTGTTTACATTTTGATAAAGAACGTAGGATTATTTCCTGACTACCAGCATTATGATGGCGATCATATACGTAGGAGCTGGGAGGTCCATAAGCACATCCTTAAATGTCTCTAGTCGAGGGAGTATCGAGACTGGGCATCGATACTCCGAAGTAGACTAGTGTATACTTTTCGAAACCCCGATGAGGGGCGGTGTCCGGTCTCATAAGCCATTGGTTTTGAGTCACCTAAGATAGTATACAGGTGCTCACCGGAGGTGAGTAAACCGGACGGACTCGCCGAGAACTTCTAGATGGTATTATACTTATCGTCAAATGGAAGTTCTCTTGTGACATGAGTACAGCTTAGTCCTTTAACCTGAGATTTTCATTTGTCTCATGTGAGTTCCCACTGTACTTAGATTACTACCCTACTATGGCTCAAAGGAGTCGTGCAAACGGGTTTTAGTTGGGTACAGTCCCAAGCCACATGGAGGCAGTGAACAATCGTCAGGGATTCGTCTCTCCCGATATTGGGAGTCGATGTTGCGTTGTGTTGGGTCAGCATCACCAGAAATCCTTGCCTAAGGTGGGTGAGAATTAATGATGTGATGTCAGTAGTTTCTCAGTGGTGATGAGATTTAAACTGGCTTGACTTACCGGGTTAGTAGGGGCCTGACGTTATCCACCCCTAGATCCGGTATGCGATATTCTCAGACGAAAAGACCGGACTATACGGAGATTGTCACAAAAAGGATCAGTAGGGGTATGGATGAGTTTGCATGTTGGAATTCCTTTCGCTCAATACCTGGATAGCCGTTACGTACAGCTAGTGCCGCTGACGTACTTATGGTTAAACTTACTGCCAACGTATTGACGAGTCTTCAGAGTCCGACACAGAGGGTTTTCCCAGTTCAGGAAAAATGATGTAGTGGTTATATATTGATACTTGCAGGGTTCCGATTAGGTATGTGTGCTAGTCACACAGACTTCAATCTGGCGGATGATAATATTAGCCAGCTTAGGATTAAGCCGGATTATTAAATCAAGTTTTGATTTAATAATTTACATATATATATATATATTTCGATATGTATATTCTAGTATTATGTTCATTGTAATTTTCTATCTTTTGGGTATTCATATTTTGATACGGTTACGGGCATCTATTTGTGGGGACGTATTATTGTATTTATACAAGAATACTTATTGAAGAAGGACAACCCATTTCAACGTTTTTCTTGTTAAGAAATTAAGAAATGAGATGGAAAAGAGAAATGGTGGAGGGTATGGGCAAATGAATTTATAATTCATTTGTAAATACTATTCAAGCATGATTGTAGTTTTAAAATGGAAAATTTCTTTTTACAAAACAGTTGAAGCATGCTTGAATTTGTGAAGGATTTCATTCATTCTACGATTTAGCTTCTCCCTCTTCCATGGCTCCTCCTTCTTCTTCTTTATCTTCAACACTTTCATGAGTTGAGAATCATGAAGATAAAGAAAAAGAAATATGCTAGAACACTCACATACATCACTAAGCGTCCTAGCTTAGCAACCTAGGATCTTTAGCTACTTCATTGATGAAGTTGAAGCTTGAACTTGGTTTCTTCGGGTGGATTGTCTTCCGCAAAAGAAGACCGGCTTGCAAGAACGATCCGGAGCTCTTAAGAGCATGCTAGAGTCCAATCTAATTGGAGGAAATGAAGACGCTACAAAGGTTGTGATTTCTATTCTCTAGTGTTTTCTAGTTTAGGTGTTTGGTTTAGATTCTTGTTTACAAGTTTTTAGTGCCATCATAATTTTCGTTTTCGTATTCGGCATTGGCCGTGGGTTAGCAGCGAGAGCACTAAGAACTTTCATCCACAATGGGTATTTGATGAGAATCTTTACAACAAGTCTAGCCATATAAGATTTATACCTTTCCAACTGCACAGATATCGAAAGATCTACTAGCTCGTAATGGGTTTTATCCCTTCAGGAGCACCCCGCAAAGTCCAAAATCCATAATTTTCTGGAGTGTGTGGAGTCCATCTTGGATATATTGCATCTGGTCACCTGGAAGTTACCACTTCTTATGACCTGTTGATAACTAGTAGGGTCATCATAACCATGATGCTGACCTTCCTGTCACCGTCTGCGAGGAAACTGAAGTATCTCTCGAGTGTCTGAGATCACCTACTAAATCTACGGAGTGACTAAGGTTTGTCAAGTCCAATTGAATCCTCAGGTTTTACTAAATTTTCAGTAACCGTTTGTGGTTCTAGAATCACTTCCAGTTCTACCATATTTCCATTAGTTTCTTTTGCAAAAAGATTCCTTTTATAAAACGGTGGTGAGTCAAGAACAATGTAACTATTGATCTTGAAAATGAGAGAAGCAAAACCCTAGAGAATGCTTAGGATAATCCACAAACTGCAATTACCGATGCGTTCCTTGAGTTTATCCGGATTCTGCTTTTAAACAGAAACCAGATAACTCTATATCTTAACAATCTCAAGATATGCAACCATTCTATGTCCATATAGAATCAAAGGAGCTAATTTAGGTGGAAGCAGATTCAATTGTCATGCAGCTGTTTCCAGTGCATAACACAAATGGAAAAAAGCCATACACCATTACTCACCATGGAGCGCACCCGCGGATAAGTAACCTGAGAGAGAATCAAGTTCTCAATATTACTAGACGGAATACCTAGCATAAGTGTCTACATTCTCGATCACCTCGAAGAATCCTGATACTTCCAACGAATGATTATCAATTTTATTCTTATACCTATAAACATTTTAAAATCTTTGGACCTTGCATTTCAACGAATGCATGTCTAAAACCAGAAAACTTATAAGTAAATTGAATGAAGTAAGATTACCAACACCTTGTCCTAAAAGACACCGGAAAACATATACTACCATGTATAAGTCCCAAGAGTTTACTAACTCCAATTCCGTGTGTTGTAAGTTGAAAAGTGTACTTTGGTTAAGAATTTCTATACCGTTATTCAATGCACCTTATTTTATCCTCAACCGATAAAGGTAAATGTTTAAAACACAATTTTCAAAATTTATATCTCACTTTATTAAATAAAGATATAGATATTCAATTTTAAAATTGGTGCAAAACAATAGTTATTCGAAAACAAATATTTTCCGTTAGGCAAAACCAGGCGATTTAATCCAATATCACCAATTGCTACGAATCCAATATCATCGATTGGAAAAATGGTTTTCAATAATATCATCACAGAAAATTTGAAACATAAAATGTTTAAAGGGTTGTCCGGGTATTCCTAGTAATTCACTTTCTGTATCCAGATTCATGATAGCAGTCGCAATTTTGTTTGCCCTCACTTCAACCCTTTTACATGTCTGTGCATCTTATTTTCTGTACACCACATTTACGTTAATTAGTTTCTTCATTCCCAACCTTTCGGCACAAGTCTAAGTTTTGGAAGAAGATTATCCAATAAGCGTAATAAGTGTGCACTCCTAATACAAGGAGCTCTCGCAACCTGAGAGAAGGTAAAGGGAAGAGAGAACCGAATAACCCTATTCAATTTCTCTAAAACCAGTGGCCATTCTTGACTGAAGTAACTTCTTCGAGTTCATATGTAACTATACGATGGTCGTTGCAAGCAATATGGATTATCGTGGTGACACGGTGTGTTCTGGAGAAAGCAAAGGGATAGTAGGAGGGGCAAGGAAATATGTGATTTTATCGTGAATCATAACAATCCAAAGCCAAAGTGTGTAAGATGGTTCGGTTAACTTGCTTAATGAGTTTTAGTTTAATGTAAGTCATAGGTCGCTGTAACCATAGAGAGAGAAAAGAAACACTCAGTAAGCACTTTTTCAAAATTAGTTTGGTTTATCATTTTATCTAATCAGGATGGCTCCAACTATTTCATCAAATTCTCCTTCAAACCCTAAAAGGAGAACTAGTCGGGATCATTTATACTTTACAAGTTCGCTAACCATTTAGCCAGGCCAGTGTTGGTACTCTGAGGGAGGTCCCCCGTGCTTTTGCACAGACCCAATTTAATAACCCCGTTTCCGCTGAGGCGTAACCTCGTCAACACTTTCTAGACACCTAATAGGTTAGCTAATTGTGACATGAAAATATCCCAAAGAGTAATACCTACTCATCAGTGGGAATTAGGACCCAACTATCATTGTGTGATAAGTTTGACAGAAGCCGACCAAAATTACCACACTCCAGAAGGTATGCACAAACTTGGCAAGTTTCTTTTATGTTTGAAACTCCCAATATGGTTTTTTCCCCAAGCGTCTTATGACCTTGACGAAGGCTAAAACACCATAAGTCACAAGTCAAGTTCAACCCGTTATTTTCCAGATTAATCTGACCCATCCGTACCAACCCTTGACGAAGGCTAAAATAGCTATATGATTGTCGTAGCTTAATGCATTTCTATGCTACAGAAAAGTAACACATAGCTATCATACACTATACCTTGACGAAGACCAACATACATAGCATGAATACTAGGCGCTATCTGTCTGAAATGACGAAGGGCTATGGCGGGTTTTTGGCGAAAAACCTGTCACGCCCCGCTTCCCAGAAGACGAAAATGCTGACGTGGCAACCCTGCAGCATATTTATCTAGAGAAAGTCATTCCCTAAATAAATATACTAAGTGTATTGAAACAATAATACACAATACAAGAATAAATGAAGACTGTAAAATTTTTCAACAAACATCTATATTTACATTCAACTTCCAATATTTTCAAATACATGAGTTTATGCTGGAAAGTAAATACAAAAAGGAATATTCCTAAACAAGTGGCATACATAAGCTGAAGAAAAAGTAAAGCTGAGCTAGCCCTGAGTAGCGATCTGGTTGTAGTCATTCTCTGTTGCTTCAACTTCCTCCATCTCGACCTGTATCTGACGAATATTCCAAGAGAAGAAAAATAGGTGGAATGTCCGTCAGCGAACTAGTGCTCGGTAAGTCCCAAAGATATGTAAGAGTAAAGAAAATGACAAGTGTAGAATATATATGACGAGTAAGGGTGTATGATCATGGGTAAATATATGTTATGGTTCTCTATATGGTCACTATGTTAACGTTACGTTCCAAGTGTGAATCTCAACGCAGCCGTAAAAGTATCCACGAGCTCAAGAGTGAGACCCCAGGAGTAAGGAAACACGGGTCTACTTCATGTGTTAGCATCGGAGCTCTACGCTGTTGATGAGTCAACACGACTGATATTCGAGTAAAATAAAAAAGAGAGGTTAATACGGGACTCCTGATGCTCCGTTGGATCCACACAAGAAACTATCCCAAGCACCCCTCGTATAATATATTATAACTGGTTAATATACTTAATTGGTTTAATTGATTGATTAACATATCTTGATCGAAACCATAGATTGTAAAAGGTGTATAATGTAGTCGAGCGAGTCAAGTAATATGCGAGTCATGACAATTGAAATCTTGGTTCGAGTCAAGTTGGTTCAAGTAGGTTGAGTTCGGGTTCATATTCGAGTTTTGATTCGATTTCAAGTTCAACTTTAGATTCGAATTTTGAGTTTGGGGTTTGAGTTCAAGTATAGATTCAAGTTTAGATTTGAGTTTGGATTCGAGTTTAGGTCTTTTCATGTGAATTGATGTAAATTGTTAAAAATCTTATGTTCGGAAGAAATCGGCAACTGCTACACATGGACGGCAGGATTTGTATCTTTTTCCAAGACAATTTCCATTGATAACTCCGTTAAGTTGTCTAACCTGAATAGGCAAGCACTCACTTTCTCTGGCTCCCTGGAGCTCAAGAGAATTGATCCCGCTCAAACCTATATTAATCTAGACTCCCTAAATATTGTTTGTATATCTCGAGGGGTTTTTATGAAAAATACTTTAATATAGTTTAAAAATAAACCTCAAGAGTGATTTATAATATTTAGGGCTTTCATGAACATGTATTTTAATTGTTGTGGTGTTTTGGTGATAAAACCTAACTTTTTAAAAGTAAATATAGTTTCTTTTTTTTTTGAAAATACGGATTTATGATTTTTATATAATTTTCCAAAAATTAGTTTTTTTTAGAAAAATTGCGTTTCTTAAAAACCGTATTTTTATTTCTTTTCGAGACTGAATACTCCATGAGGAGTTTTGCGTCTCGCTCTACTATTCTAAGAATGTGCGATAATCTACACCATCCATTAGAGGATCCTCTAACAAGGGTTGTAGAGGCGTAATTGCTAAGGATTTCAAAGTACCGATTTAAAGAAACCCGTTTTTTTTTGTAAAAGTGTGGTATTTTCTTGTAAAAATCTATTCTTTAAATTAACTATCGATCTAGAAAACCGTGCTATGGAACCATAGTGTGCGTATGGGGTAAGTCGTTACCCCATGAAGTTTTTCTAAAGGTATTTAAACTAATTATTGAGAAGGGTTATACTAAAGTTCATGGTATTTTAATGAAAAGGTTCGTTATATGCTTGTTTCATATGAAAATTTTGTTAAATCTAAAAACTAAATGATGTGAATAAGGTTAAGATTAGTGTAGCATGTTAGTTTAATTTAATTTGCTCATCACATGCATTACAAATATTAAAAAGAAACTTATATCGGAGATAACTCCTCTTTTATTGGTTTGTTTTAGAAAGTTGTTTTGAGATGGAAAAGAATAGAGATGAAGGGACTTACGGTTTTAGGTAGTTAGTAATAGAACGAAGAAGCCCTTGGGGGTCGTGGTTTTGTCGGAGATGCTTCAGTCATCAAGTTTGGCTTGTGATTGATCTGTTTTAAAGAATAGTGTTTGTAGAAATAACCACAATCAATAACGGTGTCGCGTGTAGCTAGACCGAGATGAGTACAGGTCATCCTCAGGAAAATGCTGAATCTTTTAATTTTACTTTAGGCGTGTTGATTAGGAAAGGATGAAGAATAAAGAATGGTGAAGAATGGTTGTAGATTCTAGATCCACGTCAAACACGGATGCAGAATATAGATCTAGATTAACTACGGATGTAGGTCTTATATTAGAAAGGAGCTTGTAGGGTTCGTTAAGATTTAGTAGTCATGGATGATTAATTAAAGATTTCTCCTTTTATCCTTTAATAGATTTAAAACTAGATCGACAGTGATGCATGTAGATTAGGATTTCTGGAGGGAATAGGGTTCCCACTCTTAACCCCTATCTTGACATGGATCTCCGTTCATGTCTAGCCTTTACCAAAACAATTGTTAATCTAATCTCTAATCGTGGTCGTGCATATCAATGAATTGATAGCGCGCCCGATTAGGATGTTAACTATTCTTTTGATAAAGTTTATAAACTTTATAGGACGTAAAAAGAGTTTAAGGATCTTCATCATTCATTAATATACCATAATCCTATGAACCCTAACAAGCGGAGAATTACTGGCGCATGTTGGGAATGAAAAGATAAAAAGGGAAATCATATTGAAAACTACATAAAATAAAATGATATAAGAAAACAACTACCTTTATTAATCAACAAGATCAAGTACACTTTGTTCCTTTAGAAAATTATTACAAAACCCTAGTTTGCTTCTCGATCATTTCTGAGGAGGTAGATGAACTGTCGATGATCAACCAGGATTCTTGAGCCATTGTGGACTTCATGATCGCATCGGTTTGATCTTTTTTCCAAGAGGCTCTCGGTCCTTATTTATAGTCACAGAGCCAGAACCCTAGTTTCCTAATAAGGCAACTAGCTGTTAAGATCCAACCCAAAAAATCCCATATCCCAACTCTCCAAATTGGCGGCGGAACCGCCGCAATATACGCGTTTTGGCCACGGAAGGGCCGCATTATGTTGGGATCAGTTGATGAAATTTTCTGTGGTTTCTGGTGTTGACATGTGTAGACTATTTTGATATCTGGAATCTGAAAATCTTCTATACGTCTCTACCAGAATTGATTTCTTCAATTTACTTTCCTATTTAGGCAGATTTGATCTCGCCAACTCGGATTTACTTGATTTCTGTCCCGATATTAATTCTGCACAATAACTCAATAAATAATATTAGTAGAATTTATTTTTATTGAGATATTATCTTAACCATTTGACATGATATTATATTTTTTAAAGAGAAACGGTCAAAGATATTTAATAAGGTAAGCATATTTAAATAGTCCAAATATTGCATAGATATTATATGCTTATATTTTCCTCCATAATGTTAATTATAATATATAAACACATAAAAATAGTATTTTTATAGTTAAACCCTCATATGTGTCATATTTATAATAAACACATTTTATTATATAGAAATAGTAGGGAAAATATCAAATTAAAAGTGCAGTTTTATCAACTGAACAGCTTGCTACTCCACTTGGGGGGCTTAACTCCACTTGGTGTTTAGAGAGTTTTGAGAGAATTTTTGCTAAACTTTCAGAATAGGGAAGAGCTAAGGTATGGGGTGGTATTTATAGTGAAGGATTAGGATTTGGGAATTAAAATTTTGGTTTAAAATGCATTAAAAAGATGTTAAATGGTGAATTGAAGGGTCTCTGTTTGATTGCAAGAAAATCAAACAGTGCAGGGGAGTTAAGGGGAGTCGAAGAGACAAGTGTGCAAAGCATCTATGTTTATTCCTTTTTGCCCATGTTTGATTTTTTGAAAAGTTTTCATTTCTCTGTGTATTGCATGTGCAACTCTTAGGCTTTCAAAAAATTAAAAAGAAAAATATGAAAAATAATTGGGACTGATGAGAATCGAACGCACAAGCTATGTCACAGCAGTGTAGAAGCTTTACCAGTGAGCTATAAGTTGTTTCTTGCTTTTATTTAACAAAAATAACTTTTAACACTTACATAGGCAGTAATAACCATTTCTGTACAATAACAAGAAATTTCTGTACAGTAAATTCAGAGTCGTTACAAAACCTTTAACGTAATGCACTTGATATCGTTGAAGGAACTCGAGTGGCTTTGAAATGTAGTGGTTTAGGCTCCACTTTTAAAACTAGTAAGGTAAACTTTTGCTTAAGAGAAAACTCCCCATGAAGGGATGAAGGCACTTTCCTTATAGAATGAGGTGCAAGATATTTCTAACCGAATACCTCTATGCAAAGCAAAAGAATATAACTATTATTTTGAAGAAAACTGAATAGTTTTAAAAATTGGTTCCGACAACATCATATAGGTTTGTTTTTCTTGCATTAAAGATATAATGCAGTCCACATCAATACAAGTTTCTAAGCCACACCAGAAACAACCAAAATAACATGCTTTTATATGCCATCCGCATTCGCCATGGGGTTCCGGGTCTTCACCGTAAGGTTACTTAACTTACGGCAGGGCGGTGGCAGGATTAGCATGGATGCAAAACATACAGAAGCATCTACTAAATATATATATCATCGCAGACAAGTAATAGCATCACGGGCAGATAATAACTATCACATGCATGCGAACAAAAATATGGAATAGCCGATAAATTAGGATCCCCGCGTTTCATTTGAGCTGCAAATGAGACGCAACATTCCCCGGTTGTGTAGATAGCTCGTACAAATTCGATCCTAGACCCCTACGAGTGCGGCAAGCAACCTACAAATTCTAGAAATTAGGTAACTCGCCCTCAATAACATGAGTCGGTCACCAGTTGCTTTATAGAATCCAGTAACTTGTGCACCCCTCCGCAATTAGATCCTATAACCCCTACAAATGAGGCGAACAACCTGCCAATTCTAAAGCGAGGCACCTCGGTCTCAACTCTATGAGATGGATACCTGCTGCACTCTAGAACCCGGTTACTCGAGCACCTCTCCTAGGTTAATCCTATTACAAAAAGGAAATATATACAACGATGACATCGACCGCATCCTGTTCATGCCCCAGTAAAAGAATATACATAATACGGAAACGACAGCCACAAGTTGGAACTCATCCCGAACAAATGAATACAACATGATAAATAAAAATTGTACAAGTAAACTTACGAAAGGCTGTCCAACATGACAATCCGGCTAAACCATCACACAAACACACACACACACACACATACACACATCACAAAAATAAGTAACACAAGCAAGTGTGCAATCCCGTCTAATTGAACATATAGAAATTAGATGACATTTAACAACACACATACAAACTACGGATCAATAAAAAATGCTAAAATTCGATCGAAAGTTTTTCCGTGATTGCCCAAATGAATAAACACGTCAAAACAAAATCTGGGCAAATCAAACAAGTCTAAAAATCCTAATTCCACATATCCAAGCGACTGGAAAAAATGGGGTCAAACCATAATGGAAAAACCGACCATGTTGGCCAAATGTCCAATTCTGGCGGTTTTATTATAAGGGTTTGACCTCATTTTTGTTCTAGGTACTTTAGACATCATGATGAGACTTCTGCACTTGTTTAAAATTTTTTAAAAGACTTTGAAAATCCCAACAGAAACTTGGATATTCGGAATTAGTTACGGAAAAATTTCGGCTTCGAAACTATCATATTGTCTAAACTAGTTCTAGTGTTCGGGTTGGCTCCGATACCTGATTGATATGTTTTAAAGAAGTGTTTGTAGAATAACTGCAATCAATAACTGTGTCGCGTGTTGCTAGCCGAGTTGAGTACGGGTCGTCCTCAGGGATATTTGGAATCTTTCAATCTTACTTTAGACGTGTTGATTAGAAAAGAGGAAGGAGAATAAATAATAGTGAAGAATAGTTATAGATTCTAGACCTATGTTAAACACGGATGCAGAATATAGATCTAGTTTAAATACGGATTTTATAAGAAGAGGGCTTGTAGGGTTCGTTCGGATTTATTAGTCATGGATGACTACTAAAGATTACTCCTTTTATCTATTGATGATTTAAAACTAGATAGACAGTGATAAATGAGGATTAAGGTTCTTGGAAGAAACTAGGGTTTCCACACTATTGACCATTTATTCTTTTATTGACCTCTATTCATGTCTAGCCCTTAACAAAACAATTGTTAATCTGATCTCAAATCGCGATCGAGACTATCAATAAATTGATAGCGCGCCCGATAAGGATGTTAACGATTCTTTTGCTAAAATTTATAAACTTCATAAGACATAAAAGAAGTTAAAACATTTTCTCATCCATTTTTTTACCCTAATCCTACGAACCCTATCAAGTGGAGAATTACTCGCGCATGATGGAGATAGAAGAAGAACGGATAGAGAATAAGATCATAATGTAAATAAATGCAAACTAATTAATCTAATGATCTACCTTTATTAATCAACTTCATAAGTACAATACCTTCAAGTTTAGATTAAAAGAGGAAGAAGTAGTTGCTCTCGATCTCTGCCTTGTAGGAAGTAGATGCTCCATCGAATCTCACATCGAAGCGCGGACCTATCTTGGATCACTTTTTCTTTGATGGTGATTTTCTTCGTGTAAAAAGTTGATGATTTCTAAGTTTAGCCCTCGGTCCTTTATATAGCCCCAAAACCAGAAACCAAAGATCCCAAGAATTAGGGTTTGTTTTTGCAAATCACAACTAAAAATCCTAAATCCTGACTCAGTGAATCGGCCGCGGATCCGCCGCATTGATGCTAGTTTGGCCGCGGAAGCATGGTTTGTTGGTGAGATCTTGGCTTCAGAATTATGGAGCTGCTTCGATGTGACACATGGAGATTTATTGGTGTCTGGAACTTGAAAATATTTCTTGAGTCTCTGCCAGTATTGATTCTTCGATTTTATTTATTCATCGGCAGATTTTTGATTCCCGACATCTCAATATCTCGATCTCCTGACCCGAGCCAACTCATGCATAATATCTCAATGAATAATGTTAGTAATATTTGGTATTTTTGAGATATTATCCTTACCATTTTATATGATATTATATTTTAAGAATATTGATTAAGGATATTTGATATGATATGCATATTTAAATTATCAAAATATTATATAAATGTTATATGCATACATTTTCCTTCATAATATTAATTATAATATATAAACAAATGGTAAATATTATTTTTACAGATAAACCCAAATATGTTCTATATTTATAATAAACACCTTTAGATATTTAAGAAAAGTAAGGAAAATGTCATATCAAAAGTGTGACATTTTTGACTGAACAAATACCCCCAAACTTAACTTTGATCGCCCCGAGCAAACTATTTATTCAAGAGAGAGTGAAAAAGAAAAAGAAAAACCTAAGTAGCATACTTTCGTAGGCAACACGATTACACTGAGCACGTGCAACAAGCCGTTAAACCTCTAGGTGTCCCCAGTAGAAGGAGTGTTGTCTCCTGAGGGTTTTCAGCGGATTACACCCACAAAATCTCATAATAAAAGAAAGATGGTGAAACTTACATATAAAGATAAGAACTTGAAAATAAGAGTTGCCAACTACTCCAACTTTTCCATTGCTATGAGCCATATCTTAATAGTAGTGAAAAAATGTTAGAAATCACATCATCCCTCAATAAAACACCGCCTTTTGTCTTCCTCCCTATCTTTCTTCCAAACATTGATCATATACCCCTACGTGTGTGTAAAAGACATCTCTATACTTAGGGAATTCAATTCAAGCTATCATACTTTTGTCCATCTTTCTTAGTACTTTTTAGTTGGTGAATATTTTAGATGGAATTGCTCACACATCCTTCATGCAACCGTTAATACTTCTTGAGGTACTAACCAACCGATTAAAAAATGTGCTCGCGCATTTAAACGTAATTCCTCATTTCGCAACACCTAAGGCTTAGCAGTGGCTCCTAGTAGGAGGAGTGTTGTCTCTTGAGGGTTTTCACCAGATTACACCCACAAAATCCCATAATAAAAGAAAGATGGTGAAACTTACATATAAAGATAAGAACTTGAAAATAAGAGTTTCCAACTACACCAGCTTTTCAGTTACTATGAGCCCTATTTTAATGGTCATGAAAAAATGTTAGAAATCACATCATCCCTCAATAAAACATCGCCTTTAGTCTTCATCCCTATCTTTCTTCCAAACATTGATTATATACCCTTACGGGTGTGTAAAAGACATCTCTATACTTAGGGAATTCAATTCAAGCTATCATACCATTGTCCATCTTTCTTAGTACTTTTTAGTTGGTGAATATTTTAGATGGAATTGATCACACATCCTTCACGCGACCGTTAATACTTCTTGAGATACTAACCAACCGATTACAAAATGTGCTCGCGCATTTAGGCGTAATTCATCGTTTCGCAACACCTAAGGCTTAGCAGTAGCTCTCAAACCAGTTGGTCTAAGGCACTAGGTGATAAAGCACCCTCGCTATATTTTTTTATGTTGTCTTAAGTAATTACAAAACCAGTTTTCAGTTTTTTTCTCCTTCACCACTTATACTTTTTTTTATTTCATACTAAGGCTTTTAGACAAGAGCATTTCAAGGTATTCTCTACTATCCCAAGTTTCAAGATGTATGTAAATGCGTATAGTAAGGTATCAACGTTCAAATGTTTGGCTTCAAGAATAAAGACTATTTTTTATGCTTATTTTAATCCTCAGATTAGTAATTTCCTTCATCTTACTAACCCTTATGACAACGGCTCATAACTACTTATTACTAGTTTCGTTTAAGAAAACATCTAACTTTCTTATTTTTCTTAAACTATTGCTATCTTTCATATGTAAATTTTCACTTTCAAACTTCCATTATCAAAATTTTTTGTGCTTACATATAATATAATGCAAAATAATGCGTGAATAAGCACAAACCTCCCCCAAATCTGTTTGCAGCAATGTCCTCACTGATGTCATCTGTTAAGCTTAAAAAACTGTAGACTTGGAAGGAAAAGTTAGTAACGGGGCAAGAAATAATGGCAGTGAAAATCTCCCCCAAACTTATTTTTGGCTCACAATTATGTAAAAAAATTCTTTCAAGATCCAAAATATTCCACCCCCCCCCCCCGAACTTAAGTAAAATAATATTAAGCATTTAAAATGAGGGGGGTTATAGTTATTGGTCAATATAAAGCTTTACAAAAGCCAAAGGTCATCACCAACCTTTCAAATATTTTATCAATATAGAACCAAGGTTGGTAGAAGAGCATGTCACCTATTGACGTGAAGAAGTGGGGAGGGGATAAGAGGTGGAATAGAATTGGTTTACGTCTTGGTTCATAAAGACGAAACAACGATGATGGATTACTCGCGTTCTTGTTATTGATAAGAAGAAGGGGTGGTGGTTCAACTTCTTTGGGTTGGGGTTGATTCATCACAACTCTCATATTTTCTAAGAATGCGTGTTCTTCAGCGAAGATTTCTTCAAACCTTTCATCAATATCCCGAATAATAATCTCATCAGAAATAACGGGATGATACTCAGACTCCATAAAAGGTTCATAATAAGCGTTAGATGTTGACCCCGACAGCTCGATAGAAGGGTCCGTATGTGTATAACAAATACCAGGGTCAACAACAACGTAATAGGGAAGTAGAGATCAGAATCGTGAAGCTATTCAAATTTGCTGTTGTCGGAATCCATCATTTCGACAGAAAATACTTGAGTATAGGGTTCGGAGGGTTCACTTCCCAACTTGTAAATGTTAAGCTCAATTGACATCTTCCCGAAGGATAGGGTCATAGAGTCGTTTTGACAATTGATTATTGCGTTGGAAGTCGCAAGGAAAGGTCGACCTAGAATCACCGGGATTTGGTTTTGGGGGTTTGCTACAGGCTATGTATCTATAACGATAAATTCCACAGGGAATATAAATTCCCCGACTTTGATTAACACATCCTCTAGCTCACCCCTAGGTTGGGTGATAGATCAATCTGCCATCTGGAGAGTGCAGTGCGCAGGTTTTAACTCTCCGATCCCTAATTGCTCATAGATAGAATACGGAAGCAATTTAACATTAGCGTCTAAATCGAGTAGAGAACAATCGATAGTTTTACCCCCAATATAAATAGATATGGTAGGACTTCTGGGTCCGTTCGTTTCTTGGGTAACTGTTAGGTAAAAGCAGTGCTTACATTACTCGCTAAGAAAACTTTTTTAGGCACTTGAGTTTTTGTCTTCCTAGTGCACAAGTCCTTTAGAATTTTTCCATAATACGGAACTTGTTGAATAGCATCTAGGAAGGGAATATTTATGTTAACTTGCTTAAAAATTTCCACAATCTTCTCCGTTTGTAGGCTTGGTCTGTTGCCCCTTAACCAGTTTGGATAAGGTGCTTTATCAATAAGGGTCGGGTCCAACATTGGAGAAGTTTGTGGAGATGGAATAGATCCCAGAATTGGTGTTGGGATTGTTTTAGGTAGACTCAAGGAAGTGGGCATAGGGTTCGAGCCTTGAAGAAAACGGAGAATAGGCTCGGAAGAAGGTGGACTAGACGAAATAGGAGAAGAAGTAGGAGCCGGGGTGTTATTAATATCATCAACGCCATCAACATGTTCACCCACTTGGTTATCCAACACTCTTCCCGATCTCAACGTGGTAACGACACTCACATTATAACTTTGTGAGTGACTAGGATTAGGTATAGGTTGAGATAGAAGTTTCCCTTTTTCTCTCGCACTCATCGCGGCATTTATTTGTGCAAGTTGTGCTTCTATCGATTTTATACTTTCACCATGGGAGGTGGTAGTCTGTGTTAATGCTCGAATAGAAGACTTTATATCAACCGTAGATTGCGTGGAATGTTTAATAAACATATCCACGCTTCGTTCGAGTGAAGATGAGTTTTCGGTACCGGCCGTTTGAAAAGAATTATTATAAGGTGTATAATTGTTGGCCGGATTTTAAAAAAGTTGCGATTGAAAGGGGTGCTGATTCTGTGGCGGTTGTTGTTGTTGCTGTGGAGAAAGTTTTTGATAATTGCTTTGGAACTGGTTTTGATTTTGAGTTTGGTTTTGGTTCCAAGAAAAATTAGGATGATTCTTCCATCCCTTATTATATGTGGAAGAATCAGGATAGTTTCTAGGTCGCTGCTGAAAAGTAGCATTAATTTGTTCTTGACCTTAAAATGGTGGATTCGAAGGACATTCTTCTGTCAAATGTGATGGGTTGGAACAACAACCACACACGGTTTTAGGGAGCGTTAATTGGTTTAGGGGGGCTGAAGAGACTTTGTTTTCTATAGCATCGAGTTTCCTTTGTATCACGGCCATTTCGGGTTTCACTGCGATGGAAATATCGAGCTGATGGACACCCCCCTAGACCATGAAGGTCTAACGCTTTCCCACTGTAAAGTTTGCTCAGCGAGATTTTCCAGTAATTGCCAAGCTTCACCATCATCTTTAAACAGAAAATGACAATGAAACATGGTTTCAAGCATCTTTTTTGTTGCATGATCAACACCCTCATATATAATGCGACAAAGGTACCATTTATTGATTCCTTGATGAGGGCATTGTAGAAGAAGATCCTTAAACCGTTCAAAGAATTTCCAAAATGGTTCATTGGGAAGTTAGGTAAACTGGTTAATCTCGTTTCGAACACGGGCTGTTTTATGATTGGGATAAATTTTTTTAAGGAATGCTATAACGAATTCATCCCATTTTGCGATGGAATGTGCGGCAGTGTTATAAAGACATTTTTCTGCTAGATCGCACAAAGTATAAGGGAGAAGATGTAGTCTCATAGCATCCACAAAAAGTTGTGACGTGCCAATCATTGCGCATACGTTTTCGAATTTGTTTATAAAAACGTATGCGTGTTCGGATTCAAGCCTATGAAATTTGGGCAACAGTTTGATGAAGTGGGGTTTAATTTCAAAATTATCCCC
The DNA here is from genome assembly GCA_030015575.1 of Agapanthus africanus. Taxonomy (NCBI): domain Eukaryota; kingdom Viridiplantae; phylum Streptophyta; class Magnoliopsida; order Asparagales; family Amaryllidaceae; genus Agapanthus; species Agapanthus africanus. Next base: position 342,383,684 of record JASDDO010000010.1, read on the forward strand.
GTTGGCTGGTGGAATAGATAGACAAGTAAGAAGAGGACCGCGTATATGGTAAAATCTCTCTTGGAGAGAGATGCGCAGTGGATTCTGCGTACCGACGGGTAGTGCAAGGTGGTGGTGGTAAAATCAGATAGATAACTGTCCATTTCGGTCGATGTGGTGGGTGGAGGGGAAAAAGAAGATGAAGAAGCACCGACTTTGGAGTCGATAGCAGAAATGAGGACAAGATGGGCACTAGAATCCCATGTCCAGCCGAGCATGCACTAAGCGGGTTTAGCGCACGTGGCAGCGTGTGTGAGAACTATTAAAAAGGGTTGTTTTGAAAAAGTGTCGGACGTGAGACAAATCACAAAAAATGCACAAACACCCCTAGAGCTAAGGTTAGCTAGGTCAAGTCTCTAGACCGCTCCTAAACTTCCAAAGGACAAGCCGCAAAATCAATCCTCTACCACCTCTTTATAAATCTTGTGGCCAGGTAAGTGCCAGGTAAGTGGGAGGTATCCGCTTTACGAATCACCGAAAATAGCGGGCCTAATTAAGTAACCACTTGCCTTAGTCATGCTTTCCTATACACCACAAAAGAAATGCGGATAAGCGATAGATTACCCACGACCTTCCTCTGTCCTATTTAAGCATGACGGTCCTTAGAGTCTCGGTCTAGATATTTTTTAATTAAGAGAGGGTGATGTGGATGCTCGTTTGTGATTTGTGGGGCTTAGGAAGGGTGATGAAATCCCCACCTAATCTGAATTTTGGTCTTGCCCCTTAAAGTCCGTATTAAAAATATGCAAAAACAAACCGCAAAACAAAACACACAAAAAGATTTTTGAGCGGTGATATTTTGCAAAGAATCCTGCAGAAAAATATATTATAAGATTTTCAGAGGAGAGAGAAAGAGATAGGAAAGTTAACAGAGAAATTTAGATGCAGAATTCCCCAACTCCGTCGCCTAAACGTCGCTATTTAGGGGGTTCTTTGTAAAAAAAATTCTACAGTACCTTCTTAGCTCCTATGGACCTCTCTGAAAGTCTCTGAATCTTGATTTCCTTACTTTAGTGTCTCCAGATTCCTTCACAAAAATCGCATATTAATCGTTAAATATGCAAGATGCGGTTTTGTTTTATTTTATGATATGGATCGAATAAAAATTCAACATGAATAGTAAGAAAAAAATTACGCATGTATCCCCGGCAACCGCGCCATTTGATTGATCTGTTTTAAAGAAGTGTTTGTAGAATAACCGCAATCAATAATGGTGTTGCGTGTAACTAGCCGAGATGAGTACGGGTCGTCCTCAGTGATATATGGAATCTTTCAATCTTACTTTAGACGTGTTGATTAGAAAAGAGGAAGGAGAATAGATAATTGATTGATCGATTCGATTGAATGAAAAAATGTAATCGCAATCAAAGAATTTACTGCCGCAATCAATAACGGTGTCGATGTAGTTCGTTAATGAGTACGGGTCGTCCACTGAGATTCGTGTATTTATTCGTTCTAGCTTTAGTTGAGTCGAAAGAAAATAGTAAGAAAATTCAAGAAAATGAATCAAGATTTATTGGATAAAATATTTTCAAGAAAAATCAAGAAAGAGTTTAAGATTTAGTAATCAAGAAAATGTCCAATATCAATTTTAGTTATCAAGAAAATTGATGAATAGCTTGTAGAATTCGATAGAAATTAGTAGCGATAATGAATACTCAAAATGACTCATCTTATTTATTGATAAATTATAACCAGATTAATGGTGATGAATGAAGATTAGGGATCTTTTGAAGAAACTAGGGTTTCTCCTTCACTATCCCTTGTCTTTTCATTGATCACCATTCAAATCTAGCCTTTAGCAAAGAAAATCATCAATCATTTAATCCCAAATTGCAACAAAATTATTAAGAAAGGTGATCTCGCTCCCAAATTTGGTCATTAATGATTCTTTTTCCTAAACTTCATAATTCTCATAAGACTTAAGATGCGTATATGATTTCATCACCATTTGATCTACCGAATTCCTTTGAATTCTTAGCAAGCGGAGATTTACTCACGCATCATGAAAATAAAAGAATCAAGAATTAGAAATTTCATAAAGCAAGAATTTAAAGGAAGCAAGAATTAACAAATGATCACCTTTATTAATCAACTTCTAATTACACTTTCCTTCAATCCGAGTTTACAAGAATTGCTTCGATCGCTCCCTTGATGAGGTAACTATTCCATCGAATTTCGCTTTGCTCGATCTCCGTGAGACTTGGACCTGTCAAGGATCTCATTCTCTTGATGACGATCGAATTGGCGTAAAGGATCTTGAATGTCTTCACTCGATGTTGTTCTCAACGATTCTTGATTTTGGATCATGATTTTGAATTGAATTAGATTTGGTTTTAGATTGTGTACTAGAAATCAACTACCATCAACAACCTTATTAATGTAGGCTTAGGTTCCTTTCTATAGCCCTTCACCAATCTTTCACTAGAAGTTAGGTAGTTGTAGGGAAACTTCTAGAATAATGTAGTTATCAAGCTTCCTCAAGAAGCTAGGCTGTTGTAGGGAACTTTCCAGAACAAGGTTGTTACAATGGAGCATCTCAAGTAAGCTAGGTTGTTGGAATGAAGCTTCTGGAGAATTATCTTTACCGGTGCCTACAACTCGGCAGTGGATCCGTGGCAGATAGGCCTAACTCGGCCGTGGTTCCACGGCCGTTTGGTGAGATTGATGCTTCATATTTTCTGTGTATTCTGGTGTTGGCCAATTGGTATTCAGGCGATATTTGGAATCTTTAAATCCTTTCTGAATCTCTGCCATATTTTAACTCTTTAATTTCCTGTATTTTGTCGGAGAATTTGCGATTCCGATATCTGTCCCGAGATAATTTTCTACACAAAATCTCAATGAAGAATGTTGAGATATACAATATCATGCATGAAATAATAAACATAAAATTTCCTCCCAGAATGTTGATTATAATGTATAACACGTGGTAATTGATATTTTCCAGACGAACTTGTAATATGTGTTATATTTATAACAAACATCCTTAGATGATTAGAAAAGTGAGGAAATTGTTATGTTAAAGATTGCAATATTTTCGACTAAACAAATTCCCCCAAACTTGACATTGATCGTCCCGAGAAAACTTCTTTTATTCAGGTGAAGGAGGAAAGAAAAGGAAAGAGAAAAACTAACTAGCACACTTTCGTAAGCAACACGATTGCACTGAGCACGTGCAACAAGTCTTTAAACCTTTAGGTGTACCTAGTAGGAGGAGTGTTGTCTCTTGAGGGTTTTCAGCGGATTGCACCCACAAAATCCTATAATAAAAGGAAGACTGTGAATGTTACATATAAAGATAAGAATTATAAAAGAAAGAACTTGAAAATCAGAGTTTCCAACTACACTAGCTTTTCGGTTGTTATGAGCCCTATCTTAATAGTCTTGAAAAGATGTTAGAAATCACATCATCTCTCAATAAAATATCGCCTTTATTCTTCATCTCTACCTTTCTTCCAAACACTGATCATATACCCCTACGTGTATGTAAAAGACATCCCTACACTCGAAGAATTCAATTCAAGCTATTATACTCTTGTCCATCTACCTCGGTACTTTTTAGTCGATGAATATTTTAGATGGAATTGCTCACACATTCTTCATACGACCGTTAATACTTCTTGAGGTACTAACCGAACGACTACTCAATGTGCTCATATATTAGGCGTAATTAGCAATTTCCTCATTTTGCAACACCTAAGGCTTAGCAGTGACTCCTAAACCAGTTGGTATAAGGTACTAGGTAATGAAGCACCTTCGCTATATTTTTTTTGCTGCCTTGGTGATTTCGAAACCAGTGTTCATTTTTCTTCACCATTTTAAACTTTTATGCTTCATTTTTATTTTCTTTGTACTTTGGCTTTTAGACAAGAGCATTTCAAGGTATCCTTTACTATCCCGAGTTTCAAGACGTGTGTAAGTGCGTATAGTAGGGTATCAATGTTCAGATGTTTGGCTTGCAGAATAGGAACCATTTTTCAGACTTATTTGTATCCTCAGATTAGTGACTTCCTTCATCTTACTAACCCTTGGGACAATGACTCATAACTATTTATTACTAGTTTCGTTTAAGAAAACATCTAACTTTCTTGGTTTTCTTAAACTCTTCCAATATTTTAAATGTAATTTTTCACTTTCTAATCTTTCATTATAAAAGAAAATTTTTGAAAATTTTTTTCTTATGAAAAGTGTATAATGCAAAGTAATGCGTAAATAAGCACAAACCTCCCCCAAACCTGTTTATAGCAGTGTCCTCACTGTTGTCTCTTTGAAATTTCAAAAATCTGTAGGTTTGGAAGGAAAAGTTATTAACGAGGGCAAGAATAAATGAAAGTGAAAATCTTCCCCCAAACTTATTTTTTTTGTTTATGTACAATTTTGCATTTTTTAACAAATGATTCACCTCCATTCTAAAGATGAGACAATATTACCGAGTCATGGAGGTGAGGTGGAGGAAAATTAGTCATTGTAAAGCGGCTCCTGTAAAAACAGGTGCTCCTCCGTGGGGTCAGTGGAAAAATACGATTTTAATCTATGCCCATTCACTTTGAAAATTGTACCGTTTTTTCTATTTTCAACTTCAGCTGCCCCGTGCGGATAGACATACCGCACCACAAATGGTCCTTTCCAACAAGATCGTAGCTTACCCGCATGAAGATGGAGACGAGAATCATAAAGAAAGCCTTGTTGTCCCGGGGTAAAAGTTTTTCTCATAATATTTTTATCGTGAAATACCTTAGTCCGATTCTTTACTATCATCACATTATCGTAAGCTTCATCGCGGAGTTCGCTTAGCTCATTTAATTGCAGCTTCCGAAAGTTGCAGGCTTGATTTAAATCGAAATTAAGTTCCTTAATGGCCTATATTGCTTTATGTTCGATCTCGACAAGAAGGTGACAAGCCTTTCCAAACTCTAGGCGGTAAGGAGACATACCCAGATCGGTCTTATAAGCGGTACGAAATGCCTAAAGAGCATCCGTCAATTTGGTTGATCAATCTTTCCGGTTTTTCGGAACTGTCTTCTCCAGAATTAGTTTGATTTGCCTATTGGAAATCTCAGCTTGCCCGCTCGTTTGGGGATGATAGGGCGTGAAAAGTTTGTGGTTGATTGCATATTTCCGCATCAAAGTCTCGAAAGACCGATTACAGAAATGCGTCCCGTTGTCGCTAATGATAGCGCGAGGGTGTCCAAATCGTGAAAAGATATTTTCTTTAAGGAACTTAATGACAACCTTATTGTCATTAGTGCGACATGGAATAACTTCGACCCATTTCGAGACGTAATCAACCGCTAACAAGATATATAGATTCTCAAAAGAGTTGGGAAAAGGACCTATAAAATCGATACCCTAAACATCGAAAATTTCAATAACCAAGATCAATTGAAGTGGCATCTCATTATTTTTAGAAATCCGACCCGTGTGTTGACACTGTGGACAGGTTTTGTAATGATCATATGCATCTTTAAATAAAGTAGGCCAGTAAAAACCACATTGCAAAACATTCTCCGCCGTCTTACATGGACCAAAGTGGCCTCCACATGCCTGATCATGACAGAAAGACAAAACACTCTTAAATTCATCATTGGGGACACATCTGCGAATGATTTGGTCAGGACAATACTTAAAAAAATAAGGTTCATCCCAGTAAAAATGCTTTACTCGGGATAGAAATCGATAATTGTCCTGTTTAGACCATTCACTAGGAATCCGTCCCGTTGCTAGATAATTCGCAATATCCACGAACCAAGGTTCGCCGGATACGGTCAAGAGCTGTTCATCCACGAAAGAGTCGTTAATTGGCAAGGTCACAATAGGTGAAGAAAAGATGCGCGAAAGATGGTCAGCTACTATGTTTTCACATCCTTTCTTATCTCGTATGACAAGATCAAATTCTTGTAATAATAGGATCCAACGTATTAACCTGCCTTTAGCATCCTTCTTCGATGGAAGATATTTTAAGGCGGAGTGATTAGTGTATACCACAATAGGTGAGCCAATCAAGTAAGGCCTGAATTTTTCTAATGCAAATACAACTGCCAAGAGTTATTTCTCGGTAGTTGTATAATTAATTTGGGTATCATTTAAAGTCTTACTTGCATAATAAATCACATGTGGCATCTTATCAATGTGCTGTCCTAAAACTGCACCAACAACGAAATCTGATGCATCACACATTAGATCAAACGGGTGATTCCAATCAGGAGATGATAGAACGGGGGCTGTAGTGAAAGAATTTTTAAGCGAGTCAAATGCGGCCTCACAATCCGAATCAAAGTGAAATGTTGTGTCCTTGTCCAAGAGAAGAGTTAAGGGTCTAGTAATTTTGCTAAAATTATTAATGAATCTCCTAAAAAATCCTGCATGACCAAGGAAAGATTGTATATCTTTGACGCAATTGGAATGAGAAAGGTTATGAATGACATCTATCTTAGCTCTGTCGACCTCAATGCCTTTCCGTGAAATGACATGTCCAACCACAACACCCTCTTGGACCATGAAATGGAATTTTTCCCAATTCAAAGTTAAGTTCTTATCTTCACAACGAGTAAGAACTGCGTCAAGATAGGATAGGCAATCATGAAAAGAGTCTCCAAATATCGAGAAATCGTCCATGAAAATCTCCAGAAAATTATTGACCATGTCCGAGAATATCCCCATCATACACCGCTGAAATGTAGCCGGAGCATTGCATAACCCAAAGGGCATGCGTCTATAAGCAAAAGTACTGAAAGGACAAGTAAATATGGTTTTATCTTGATCTTTTTCGGCAATAGGGACCTGGTTATAGCCAGAGTATCCATCCATGAAACAATAATATTCATTTCCAGCTAATCGTTCCAACATCTGGTCAATAAAAGGTAGAGAGAAGTGGTCTTTCTTCATTACGGCATTGACTTTTCTGTAATCAATACATACATGCCACCCGGTTTGGACGCATGTCTGGATCAACTCATTAGCCTTATTAGATATGACCGTGATGCCAGACTTCTTAGGGACTACATGAATAGGACTTACCTATTGGCTATCAGAGATTTGGTAAATGATACCACTGTCAAGACATTTGACGATTTCTTTCTTTACCGCCTCCTTCATGACGGGATTTAACCGTCTTTGTGGTTCACGGGTTGGCTTGGCTTCATTCATCAAATGTATATGATCAACAATCAAGGGATTAATCCCTTTGATGTCAGCCATTGTCCAACCAAATTCTTGCCTATTAGATCTCAGGACCATCAAAAGAGCGTTCTCTTGCTCTAAGGCTAGAGAAGCGGATATGATCACAGGCAAAGACCCATTCTCGCATAAATATGCATATTTAAGGTGAGAAGGTAACAATTTAAGATCTAATGTCGGCGGAGAAACAATCGAAGGTGTGGTAAATGAATGACATTTGGATTCTCGAAGAAGTTCATAGCCTGCAAAGGATACAGACTCGGAAAGTGTGTTTAACTTTTGTGATAAGTCAGAAGGTTCAAACTCAGGGGTGGACTCATTAAAAGTGTCCTCACTATGATGTGCAAGATCAAACAATAATATGCTAATGTCGTCGAGATCATCAAGCAAAGTTCATCAACCTTGCAGCTTTCGGGACCTATCTCATGGACAGAACAGACATCAAGAATATGAGCAGAGGGTTCAGATGGCTGACTTCCAATCTTGTAAATGTTAAGCTCAATCGTCATTTTTCCAAAGGATAGGTTCATGGAACCGTTACGACAATTAATGACAGCATTGGAAGTGGCTAGGAAGGGACGACCAAAAATCACCGGAATTTGGTTCCGTGGGTTTGCTACAGGCTGTATATCCAAAACAATAAAGTCCATAGGGAATATAAATTCCCCGACTTTTATCAACACATCCTCAAGCTCACCCCTAGGTTTGGTGATAGATCGGTAAGCCATCTGGAGAGTATAATGAGCTGTTTCAACTCTCCAATCCCTAACTGATCGTAGACAGAATATGGAAGCAGCATAACACTAGCGCCAAGGTCGAGTAGAGCACGGTTGATATTTTTACCCCCAATAGAAATAGAGATTGCAGGACATCCAGGGTCCTTACGTTTCTTTGGTAATTGTGGGGTAACAGCTGTGCTAACATTATTCATCATGAATACCTTTTTGGGCACTTGAGTCTTCCTCTTCCTAGTGCACAAGTCCTTAAGGATTTTCGCATAAACCGGAACTTCTTGTATAGCATCTAGAAGAAGAATATTGATCTTAACCTGTTTAAACAGTTCCATAATCTTCTCTATATGTAGACTTGGTTTGTTTTCCCTTAACTTATTCGGATAAGGAGCTTTAGAAATAAGAGCTGGGTCCAACATTGGAGAAGGTCGTGTGGGTAGAACAGATCCCAGAATTGGAGTGGGGATCGTCTTTGGTTGACTAGAAGAAGTGGGCTGAGGGTTCAAGCTTTGAGTAAAACGGAGAATAGGCTCAGAAGAAGATGAACTAGGGTCAGAAGTGGAAGTGGAAATCGAAGCCGGGGTGTTATTGATAGATTCATCATTATCAATCTGTTCACCGACTTGATTATTCAGCATTCTTCCAGATCTCAACGTTGTAATGGCACTCACATTGTAGTATTGTGAATGCCCAGGATTCGGTAGGGGTTGAGATGGGAGTTTCCCTTTCTCTCTAGCACTCATTTCGGCATTTAATCTTGCAATTTGTGCTTCTATCGATTTAATACTCTCACCGTGGGAGGCGGAGTTCTTCTTTATATCATCGGTAGAAGACCTTATATCAGCCGACACATGGATGGAATGTTTCATAAAAAAATCCAAGGTTCGTTCGAGTGAATAAGAATTATCAGTACCGGCCAATTGCAAAGAATTATTATACGGTGCAGAAATGTTAGCCGGATTTTGAAAATTTTGTGGTTGAAAGGTGATTGAAAAGATTCTTGATGTGTAGTATGAAATTGTAAAGAAATCACAACCAAAAATTATTTGACCGCAATCAACTACGGTGTCGGATTGTAGATTGTAAGTGAATGCGGATCGTCCTCAGGGAAAGTGTAATCGTTCGTCTTTTGAATTAGATGAATCGAAACATTAATGAAAAGAAAAGAAAACAATTCATGATTTGAAATTAAAGTTCAAGAATTAGAAAAGAACTAGATCTAAGAAAGCATTAAAAGATAGAATCAAGAATTGATCGTTTGATGATTTTTCCAAACCAAATATCAAGAATCGAAATAAGGCTCGTAGGAATCGATCGGATCTATAGATGTGATGTAATCTCATGATGTCGTATTCTTATCCTTCGATGAATTGATACTAGATCGATGATGATCGATCGAGAATTAGGGATTTCTTGTGAAACTAGGGTTTCATCTTATCCCTTGTTCTTTCGTCCATATCATTCACATTCTAGCCTCTAGTAAATTCAAGAAACGATCGTAGATCCCTAATTTCGAGCGATCACAATCAAGAAAGCATCGCTACGAAACTAGGTCATCGATTCTTGAACTTGCTAGGGTTTACAAAACTCGTAGGACTTAAAAATCGTATTAAGATTTGTTACATCATCATTCTACAATCGTCTCGACTCCTTTACGAGCGGAGTTTTACTAACACATCATAACAAGAACAACAATTACAAATTGAGATCTAATCATGATGCAAGAATTAAAAGAAAGCAAGATAAAAGAATTTCACCTTTTATTTATATCGACAATTTTATTACATTCGCTCAAGAACTACAAGAGGAAGAACTCAATCGTCGATTTGGCTTCGCTCGTCCCCGTGAGTCGCGGATCGGCTTGGATCACTTGCCCGATTGAAGATCGGCTCGGCTCCTAAAAGGTTGAAGGCTTCTCGCTTGATTGGTACTCAAGATCTTGAATTTGGAGTGGAATTAGGGTTAGGGTTTCGCACAAGCCTTGTCACTAGACTTGTGGAAGAAAATGGTGTAGAATGAACCAATAATTATTGATTCTTTAACTAATGAAGATTAGCCTCAACCCTTAGATCTAGGCTCCTATTTATAGACATCTAAACCCTAGATCTAGGATTTCAAATTCTAAGTTTCCCTCCAAAAGTTTGTTGAGGAAATTCAAATTTCCCTCCAAAAGTTAGTTAGGGGAGAAGCTTCTAGATGTGATTAGTTAGGAGCTTAATTAGGATTTGCCTTGCTTAATCTTCTTTGCTGATCTGGCAGTATCTTCGAAGGTATTCTGGAACTTGACATATCAGAAAGGAATGTGGGCCCAGAGATTGAGATTCTGCACTGAATTTGAAGCGATGACGTGGCAGAAGAGGCGCGGATCCGCGGCACAAGCAGGCTCCTGCCGCGGATCCGCGGCTACTTGTGGGCCTTGGGCTTTGCTCTTTCTGGTACAGTCTTGGGATGATTGTTGGGCCTTTACTGTATATGTATAATTTAATATCTCCTTCTGAATTGCTACCAGATCTGAAATGATTTAGTTGGCGTATTTTTGATCAGCTTCTTTTGATTTTTGCTCCGGACTTTCCTGCACAGACTCAAGACAAGTGTTGCGCAAATACAGAAATGATGCGATGCCATGAAATGCAGTTAATTTCCCTTAAAGTGTCGGTTTAAAAGTCTAATACATGAAATCTGATATTTAACGACTGATTTGCTAATATGTGAAATATGAATACCGAACACTTCTAAATGTAAGCAAAAGATGGGGAAATTGCCGTGTTAAAAATACATTATTTTCGACTGATCAAATACCCCCAAACTTAATTTTGATCGTCTCGAGCGAATGTTTTATTAAAAAGAGAAGGAGAAAATAAAGAAAGAGAAAAACTAACTAGCACACTTTCGTAGGCAACACGATTGCACTGAGCACGTGCAACAAGCCTTTAAACCTCTAGGTGTCCCTAGTAGGAGGAGTGTTGTCTCCTGAGGGTTTTCAGCGGATTGCACCCACAAAATCCAATAATAAAAGGAAGATCATGAATATTACATTTAAAGAAAAGAATTGTAAAAGAAAGACTTTGAAAATTAGGGTTTCCAACTAAGCTAGCTTTTCGGTTGTCATGAGCCCTATCTTAATGGTCATGAAAAGATGTCAGAAATCACGTCCTCCCTCAATAAAACATCATCTTATTCTTCATTCCTATCTGTATTCCAAACATTGATCATATCACCCTGCGTGTGTGTAAAGGACATCCCTACACCCGGAGAATTCAATTCAAGCTATCATACTCTTGCCCATCAGCCTCAGTACTTTTTAATTAATGAATATTTAGATGAGATTGCTCACACACTTTCATGCGACCGTTAATACTTCTTGAGGTACTAACCGACCGATTACTCCTGTGCTTACTTACTTGGTGTATTTTCCTCGTCTTGCACCACCTTAGGCATAGCAGTGACTCCCAGACCAGTTGGCCTTAGGGCACTAGGTGAAGAAGCACCCTCGCTATATATTTTTTATTGCCCTTGGTGATAACAAAACCAGTGTTCATTTTTCTCACCACTTTATATTTTTTTATTCATTTTTTTTCTTTTTATTTCCTTCATACTTTTGGCTTTAAGACAAGAGCATTTCAAGGTATCCTCTACTATCCCAGGCTTTAAGACGTGTGTAAGTGCGAATAGCAGGGTATCAACGTTCAAAATGTTTGGCTTCCAGAATAGAAATTATTTTTCAGACTTATTTTTATCCTCAGATTAGTGACGTCCTTCATCTTACTAACCCTTGGGACAACAGCTCATAACTACTTATTACTAGTTCGTATAAGAAAACTTCTAATTTTCTTAGTTTTCTTAAATTTTTCTAATCTCATGGATGTAATTTTTCACTATCTAAACTTTTATTATCTTATTTATGTACAAAAATATTTTTATAATTTTAGAAAAATTTTAAATTTTTATGGTTTTTAAAGAAATGTTTTGTGCTTATGCAATATATGATGCAAATGATGCGAAAATAAGCACAAACCTCCCCCAAACTTGTTTTCAACAGTGTCCTCACTGTTGCCTTCCGCTAAATCTACAAAACCTGTAAGCTTGGGAGGAATTTATTAGTGGGGGCAAAATATTTAAGTGAAGACCCTCCCCCAAACTTATTTTTGGCTCATAATTTTGTAAAGATTTTCTTTTTAGGAGCCGGAAAAACATACCCCCCCAAACTTGAGTTATGCAATGTTAATCTTTGAAAATCACAAGTGGGGGTCAAAAATCATTGGTCGATGCCAAGCTTTGCAAAGACCAAATGTTAACACCAACCATTCAAAAAATTTATCAATGCAGTGCTCTGGTTGGTGGAAGAAGAAGTGGGGAAAGGTTAAGTGGTGGAAGAGAATGTGTGTGCATCTCATTTTGGAGAGACGATGCAGTGTATGTGATGGATTACTCGCATTCTTTTTACAAGTCAAAAGAAGGGGTGGAGGTTCAATTTCAATGATTGGGAGATGATTCATCTCAACACCCGTGTCATTCAAAAATGCGAGTTCTTCAGCGAAGATCTTCTCAAAAGTTCCATCAATACCCCGATGAATAATGTCTTCAAAAAGTGCGGGGTGATCTTCAGACTCTAAAAGCAGTTCATAATCAGTGTTAATTGTTGACCCGGACATCTCGGTGGAAGAGTCCGTATGTGTATGATACATAGTTGGGTCAAACAATAACATATGAAAAGAGTCTAGATCAATATCAGGAGGATCATCAAATTCGCTGCTGTCGACATCCATTAAGTCGACAGAACATACCTGAGCAGTAGGTTCGGAGGGTACACTTCCCAACTTGTAAATGTTCAGCTCTATTGACCTATTCCCGAAGGATAGGGTCATAGAACCGTTACGACAGTTGATTATTGCATTGGAAGTGGCCAAAAAGGGGCGACCTAAAATCACCGGAATTTGATTCTGTGGGTTCGCTACAGGCTGTGTATCAATTACAATAAAATCTACCGGGAATATCAATTCTCCGATTTTTATTAACACATCCTCCAGTTCACCCCTAGGTTTGGTGATTGATCGGTCAGCCATCTGGAGAGTGCAATTGGTTGGCTTCAACTCTCCGATCCCTAATTGCTCATAGACTGAGTATGGAAGCAAGTTAACACTAGCGCCAAGATCTAGTAGAGCACGGTTAATGTGTTTTTCCCCAATAGAAACGGAAATAGTAGGATATCCAGGATCCTTACGTTTCCTCGGTAATTGTTGGGGGAAAGCCGTGTCTATTGTCTTTTCCATGAAAATCTTCTTGGGCACTGGATTCTTCCTCTTCCTAGTGCACAAGTTCTTAAGAGTTTTCGCATAGGACGGAACTTGTTGGATGGCATCTAGGAGAGGGATGTTAGTGTTTACTTGCTTAAAAATGTTCATAATTTTCTCCATATGAGGACTCGGTGTGTTCGCCCTTAACCGATTAGGATAAGGTGCTTTAGCAATAAGCGCTGGGTCCATCATAGGAGAAGGAAGTGTGTGTGGAACCGATCCCAAAATAGAAGTGGGGATCGTCCGTGGAGGGGTAAAAGAGGTGGGCTGTAGTGGCGAGCCTTTTGGGAAATGAAGAATAGGCTCGGAAGAAGGTGGTGGGGTAGAAGAACTGGGGTCAGAAGTGTGTGTGTGAGGAAAGGTCTCAGCCGGGGTGTTATTGATTGATTTATCAGTATCATCAAACTCTTCCCCAAGGTGATGGTCAAGCACTCTTCCAGATCTCAACGTGATCTCATCCACATGATGTGAATAGCCAGGATTAGGTAAAGGTTGAGCTGGAAGTTTCCCTTTCTCTCTTGCACTCATTTTGGCTTTTAGTTGTGCAATTTGTTCTTCCATCGATTTGATGTTCTCATTTTGAGAGATAATGATCTTCATTACATTCTCGACGGAAGATTGCAAACTTGCCGTCCCTTGGATGGATTGTTTCATGAAAGTATCCAAGGTTTGTGCTAGTGCAAAGGTATTATCTATACCGGTCAATTGCAAAAAGTTTTCATGTGGTGCAAAAGTGTTGGCCGGATTTTGGAAGTTTTGTGCTTGGAAGGGGTGCTGACTCAATTGAAGTGGTGGCTGCTGTTGTGGTGAAGGGACCCTTTGGAAATTGTTTTGGATTGGAACCGTGTTTTGAAATTGTGATTGGTTCCAAGCAAAGTTAGGGTTATTCCTCCAACCTTGATCATATGTGGAGGAAGATGGATCGTTTCTAGGTCTTTGAAATGCGGCATTGGTATGCTCAGGACCTTGAAACGGACATTCTTCCGTCAAGTGAGACGGATCAGAACAACAACCACATACAGTTTTGGAGAGTGATATTTGACTTAGGGCGGCGGCTAAAAATTTATTTTCCATATTCTCGAGTTTCTTATTGATAGCTGCAATGTCAGCTCTAACTCCTATGGAAATATCATTGCCATCCCTAGATGATTGAATCACACCCTCCCACTGTAAAGATTTTTTAGCGAAATTTTTTAGAAAATTCCAGGCTTCCCCATCATCTTTGGTCATAAAGTTGCCTTGACACATGGATTCAAGGGTCTGTCTTGTGTAAGGAGTAATGCCCTTATAAATGATTCGGCACAGTTCCCATCTCGGGATGCCATGATGTGGACATTGGACTAACAGATCCTTGAAACGTTCAAGACATTTTGAAAATGTTTCATTTGGAAGCTGGGTGAATTGATAGATTTCTCTACGGACTCGAGCTGTTTTGTGATGTGGGTAGAATTTCTTAAGGAATGCTTTAACGAATTCGTCCCAATTTGAAATGGAATGTGCGGTAGTGTTATATAGCCACTTCTCGGCTAAATCGCACAAAGTGAATGGGAGAAGACGTAGACGGAAAGTATCCACAGAAAGCTGTGAAGTACCCATCATTGCGCATACATTTTCAAATTTCGTGATAAACACGTATGCGTCCTCAGACTCGAGACCGTGAAATTTTGGTAGAAGGTTGATGTATTGGGGTTTTATTTGAAAATTTTCCCCGTTGGCTGGTGGAATGGAAAGACAGGTGGAAAGTGGACCTCATGTTGGATAGCACCTCTCTTGGAGAGAGATGCGAGGTGGATTCTGCGCACTAACGGACGGCGGCAGAGTAGTGGAAAAGAAGTTCGATGGAGGTGGATCCATCGATGTGGGTGTGGTGGTGGGTAAAAGAAAAGGAAAGTGTAGAAATACCGACTTTTGGGTCGATGAGGGAAACACGGACTAACGGGCACTAGAAACCCGTGTCCAGCCTATCTTGCACTAAAAAGGGTTAGTACAGGTGGCAGTGTGAATTTATAATTAGGGGAAAGAATGAATGTGGCTGGTGTTTGTTTTGAAAAAGATACGGATTTTTGAAAAATATGATGCAACAAAACAAATGCAACTAGCAAAACCCTAGATCTAGTGGTCAGCTAGGTCTGGCTCTAGACCGCTCCTAACTGCCGAAAGACAAGTCGCAGGATAGAATCCTCCACTGCCTCTTTGTTCCCCTGTGGCCGGATAAGTGCCAGGTAAGTGGTACTCCACTACGTAAGTAGTAGGCCTAATTAAAAACCACTAGCCTTGGACACACTCGCCTTAGGCACCACAAGAAAACTCGGATAAGCAATGAATTACCCACGGCCTTCTCTTGTCCTAATTGAGCGCGACAGTCCTTAGAGTCATCTCTAGATTTCTTTTAATTAATGAGGGTAAATGCGGATGCATGTTTTGCGATTTTCGGGGCCTAGGAAGGGTAATGAAATCCCCACCTAATTTGAATTTGGTCGTGCCCCTTAAATTCCGTATTAATATGCAAACAACCAAGAATCAAAAACACGCACAAATTTTATTTTGCTTTTGCGGTGCAGCGATTTATTTGCAAAGAAACCTGCAGCAATTTGTTAATTGGAGCAGACAGGGAAGAAGATAAGAAAGCAGAGGAGTATACCTGAAAGTTTGGTGCAGAGAAGAGTTAGAAATGCGGCGGATCCGCTGCGGATGAGGGTCTTTTGCTGCGGAAGCGCGGTCCGATCAAGGAATCACTGCACCAAATTTTTAGGATTGGTTTCTGTTCACCTCAGGAGCTCTCTGGATTATACAGAAAAATTTCTCCACAGCTCCAATGATTCCAGAATTCCTCGTAATCAAATCATAACACACGTATTAGTGTTTGTACGAATTTTGATCACAAAATTTAGATGGAATAAAATTTTCAACTCAAATTTCAAAATACGAACTATTAGCGCACTATCCCCGGCAACGGCACCATTTGATTGAAAAGATTCTTGATGTGTAGTATGAAATTGTAAAGAAATCACAACCAAAAATTATTTGACCGTAATCAACTACGGTGTCGGATTGTAGATTGTAAGTGAATGCGGATCGTCCTCAGGGAAAGTGTAATCGTTCGTCTTTTGAATCAGATGAATCGAAACATTAATGAAAAGAAAAGAAAACAATTCATGATTTGAAATTAAAGTTCAAGAATTAGAAAAGAACTAGATCTAAGAAAGCATTAAAAGATAGAATCAAGAATTGATCGTTTGATGATTTTTCCAAACCAAATATCAAGAATCGAAATGAGGCTCGTAGGAATCGATCGGATCTATAGATGTGATGTAATCTCATGATGTCGTATTCTTGTCCTTCGATGAATTGATACTAGATCGATGATGATCGATCGAGAATTAGGGATTTCTTGTGAAACTAGGGTTTCATCTTATCCCTTGTTCTTTCGTCGATATCATTCACATTCTAGCCTCTAGTAAATTCAAGAAACGATCGTAGATCCCTAATTTCGAGCTATCACAATCAAGAAAGCATCGCTACGAAACTAGGTCATCGATTCTTGAACTTGCTAGGGTTTACAAAACTCGTAGGACTTAAAAATCGTATTAAGATTTGTTACATCATCATTCTACAATCGTCTCGACTCCTTTACGAGCGGAGTTTTACTCACACATCACAACAAGAACAACAATTACAAATTGAGATCTAATCATGATGCAAGAATTAAAAGAAAGCAAGATAAAAGAATTTCACCTTTTATTTATATCGACAATTTTATTACATTCGCTCAAGAACTACAAGAGGAAGAACTCGATCGTCGATTTGGCTTCGCTCGTCCCCGTGAGTCGCGGATCGGCTTGGATCACTTACCCGATTGAAGATCGGCTCGGCTCCTAAAAGGTTGAAGGCTTCTCGCTTGATTGGTACTCAAGATCTTGAATTTGGAGTGGAATTAGGGTTAGGGTTTCGCACAAGCCTTGTCACTAGACTTGTGGAAGAAAATGGTGTAGAATGAACCAATGATTATTGATTCTTTAACTAATGAAGATTAGCCTCAACCCTTAGATCTAGGCTCCTATTTATAAACATCTAAACCCTAGATCTAGGATTTCAAATTCTAAGTTTCCCTCCAAAAGTTTGTTGAGGAAATTCAAATTTCCCTCCAAAAGTTAGTTAGGGGAGAAGCTTCTAGATGTGATTAGTTAGGAGCTTAATTAGGATTAGCCTTGCTTAATCTTCTTTGCTGATCTGGCAGTATCTTCGAGGGTATTCTGGAACTTGACATATCAGAAAGGAATGTGGGCCCAGAGATTGAGATTCTGCACTGAATTTGAAGCGATGACGTGGCAGAAGAGGCGCGGATCCGCGGCACAAGCAGGCTCCTGCCGCGGATCCGCGGCTACTTGTGGGCCTTGGGCTTTGCTCTTTCTGGTACAGTCTTGGGATGATTGTTGGGCCTTTACAGTATATGTGTAATTTAATATCTCCTTCTGAATTGCTACCAGATCTGAAATGATTTAGTTGGCGTATTTTTGATCAGCTTCTTTTGATTTTTGCTCCGGACTTTCCTGCACAGACTCAAGACAAGTGTTGCGCAAATACAGAAATGATGCGATGCCATGAAATGCGGTTAATTTCCCTTAAAGTGTCGGTTTAAAAGTCTAATACATGAAATCTGATATTTAACGACTGATTTGCTAATATGTGAAATATGAATACCGAACACTTCTAAATGTATGCAAAAGATGGGGAAATTGCCTTGTTAAAAATACATTATTTTCGACTGATCAAAAGGGGTGCTGACTTAGTTGTAGTGGTTGCTGTTGTTGTGGAGGGACCCTTTGAAAGTTATTTTGGTTTGGAACTGTATTTTGAGTTTGGTGTTGGTTCCAAGAAAAATTAGGGTGATTCTTCTAACCCTGATTGTACGTGGAAGAATAAGGATCGTTTCTAAGTCGTTGCTGAAAAGCAACATTAGTATGTGCTTGACCTTGAAACGGAGAATTCAAAGGACATTCATCCATCAAATGTGATGGATTGGAACAGCATCCACACACGGTTTTAGGGAGTGTGGCCTGGTTAAGGGCGGCTAATAAAAATTTGTGTTCCATAGCTTCAAGTTTCTTTTGCGTTGCTGCCATTGCGGCTTTGACTGCTATGGAAACATCAAGTTGATGGATACCTCCCCTAGACGATGGTTGACTAACACTCTCTCATTGCAAATTTTTTTCAGCAAAATCTTCCAAAACTTTCCAAGCTTCACCATCGTCTTTAGAAATGAAATTTCCTTGACACATGGATTCAAGCATCTGCTTTGTTGTTGGATTAATGCCCTGATATATAATTCGGGATGGATTCTGTGATGAGGACATTAGACTAGCAGATCCTTGAACCGTTCAAAATAATTCCAAAATTGTTCATTGGGAAGCTGAGTAAATTGATTGATTTCGCTACGGACACGGGCGGTCTTGTGATTGTGATAAAATTTCTTAAGGAAAGCTATGCCGAATTCGTCCCAGTTTGAAATAGAGTGTGCAGCTATGTTATAAAGCCATTTTTCGACTAAATTGCACAAAGTGAACGGGAGAAGACGTAAACTCATAACATCCACAGAGAGTTGTGAAGTAACCATCATAGCACATACATTTTCAAATTTGGTGATGAAAACGTATGCGTCTTTAGACTCGAGACCGTGAAATTTAAGTAAAAGATTGATATAGTGAGGTTTGATTTCTAAATTATCACCGTTGGCTGGTGGAATGGAAAGACAAGTAGAAAGAGGACCTCGATTAGGGTAACATCTCTCTTGGAGAGAGACGCGGGGTGGGTTCTGCGCACCTGCGGGCGGTGGCAGAGTGGTGTTATTAAAGATTGATGGAAATCCGTCCATCGCGGTGGATGTGGTAGTGGGTGAAGAAAAAGAAAATATAGAATTACCGACTTCAAAGTTGATAGGAGGAACGCGGACAAGACGGGCACTAGAATCCCGTGTCCAACCGAGCATGCACTAAACGGTTTAGCACAAGTGGCAGTGTTAATTAATTAGAGAAAGTGGTTTGTTTTTGGTTTGTTTTGAAAAAGACGGATTTTGAAATTTCACAAAAAAAATGCACAATAAACACTAGATCTATCGTCACCTATGTCAAGTCACTAGACCGCTCCTAGACTTCCAGAAGACAAATCACAGGATAAGTTCTCTACTACCTCTTTATCCCTCATATGGCCAGGTAAGTACCAGGTAAGTGGGAGGTATCCGCTATGTAAGTAGCGGGCCTAATTAAGTAATCACTTGCCTTAGACATATTTGCCTTAGAAACCACAAAAGAAATGCGGATAAGCAATAGATTACCCACGACCTTCTTCTGTCCTAATTGAGCGCGACGGTCCTTAGAGTCTTGTCTAGATATTTTTTTAGTTAATGAGGGTGATGCAGATGCTAGTTTTGTGATTTGCGGGGCTTAGGAAAGGTAATGAAATCCCTACCTAATCTGAATTTGGTCTTAACCCATTAATTTTCGTATTAAAATATGCACAAACAACCAATATCAAAGCACGTAACAATTTTTTTTTATTTTTGAGCTGCAAATTATTGCAAAGAATCCTGCAGAAAAGTTGTTATTGGACAGATCAGAGAAGAGATAAGAAAGTAGAGAATATACCATAGAGAGCAGAAACCCTGATTTGTCTACAAACCCGCGGTTCCGCCGCCTATACCTGCATTTTGCCGCGGTTCCGCGGTTGATTGAACG
This sequence comes from Agapanthus africanus, assembly GCA_030015575.1. NCBI lineage: Eukaryota > Viridiplantae > Streptophyta > Magnoliopsida > Asparagales > Amaryllidaceae > Agapanthus > Agapanthus africanus. Next base: position 342,403,658 of record JASDDO010000010.1, read on the forward strand.
ATTCTTTGAACTAAATTTTGTACTGCTGCTCCCTTTGCTCCTCTGTCCAAGATGAAATGATCTGAATAATTTTCTCCCTGCTTCAGTGATTCCAGATTTCCTTGCAAAATTCACACACTAATCGTTAAGCACACGATTCGATTTTGATTCAAATTTTTGATGGAATAATAATATTTCAACTCAAATAACACGAACGAACAAATTACGCACGGATCCCCGGCAACGGCGCCATTTGATTGATCGATTTGATTGAATGAAAAAATGTAATCACAATCAAAGAATTTATAGCCGCAATCAATAACTGTGTCGATGTAGTTCGTTAATGAGTACGGGTCGTCCACTGAGATTCGTGTATTTATTCGTTCTCGCTTTAGTTGAGTCGAAAGAAAATAGTAAAGAAAATTCAAAAAAAATGAATCAAGATTTATTGGATGAAATATTTTCAAGAAAAATAAAGAAAGTGTTTAAGATTTAGTAATCAAGAAAATGTCCAATATCAATTTTAGTTATTAAGAAAATTGAAGAATAGCTTGTAGAATTCGATAGGAATCAATAATAATGATGAATACTCAAAATGACTCATCTTATCTATTGATCAATTATAATTAGAACAATGGCGATGAATGAAGATTAGAGATCTTTTGAAGAAACTAGGGTTTCTCCTTCACTATTCCTTATCATTTCATTGATCACCATTCAAATCTAGCCTTTAGCAAAGAAAATCATCAATCATTTAATCCCAAATTGCAATGAAATTATCATGAACGGTGATCTCGCTCCCAAATTTGGTCATTGACGATTCTTTTTCCTAAAGTTCATAATTCTCATAAGATTTAAGATGCGTATAGGATTTCATCACCATTTGATCTACCGAATTCCTTCGAATCCTTAGCAAGCAGAGATTTACTCACGCATCATGAAAATAAAAGAATCAAGAATTAGAAATTTCATAATGCAAGAATTTAAAGAAAGCAAGAATTAACAAATGATCACCTTTATTAATCAACTTCTAATTACACTTTCCTTCAATCTGAGGTTACAAGAATTGCTCTCTATCACTTCCTTGAAGAGGTAACTATTCCATCGAATTTCGCTTTGATCGATCTCCGTGAGACTTGGACCTGTCGAGGATCTCGTGCTCTTGATGACGATCGGATTGGCGTAAAGTATCTTGAATGTCGTCGCTCGATGTTGTTCTCAACGATTCCTGATTTTGGATCTTGATTTGGAATTGAATCGGATTTGGTTTTGGATTGTGTACTAGAAATCAACTACCATCAACAACCTTATTAATGTAGGCTTAGGTTCCTTTTTATAGCTCTTCACGAATCTTCCACTAGAAGCTAGGTAGTTGTAGGGAAACTTTTAGAATAAGGTAGTTATCAAGTGTAACATATTGAAAATCGTTTCGGTGAAATTTCGAAAAAACGGTAAAATAAGGAGGTTTCTGTAAAAAGTCAAAATACAAATATCTTATTATAAAAATTAAATATACATATTCTATCTATGTAATTGCTAGTATTTGGTGTTTATTGAGCCACTGGTGAAATTTCAAATTTTCTGAAAAAAAATTATTTTAATATTATTTTAAGCCGTCACTAATATATTTAATTAGGGGAAATTACAAATTGGAATGGGTTGAAACAAATTTTGGGCATCATAAAACATTAAATAAAATTTTATCATGTGGTTTTTGAAATGAAATCGTTTGCCAAATCGGTTTAGAAAATATTGAAGAAAAAGGCTTATTTTGTGAAAATAAAAGGGTTTTGGTGCATATTGTATTGGTGTTTGGTGTTCATTGCTCCACACACACACCCTCTCATCGTCACCCACTCACATGGCAGGCCCCACCACCACATGACAGCAGCCCTCCCTCCCTCTTCACAATTCCCATCACATTCTCTCATCATTTAATAGAAAAAGGAATTGTAAAAAGGGTGTAATGAAGGGTTTATTTGAAAAGATGCATTAAATAAGGTGGTTCTACACATACACCCACATTTCCACTCTCTTTCTCTCTCCCATTTCCTGCAACATGGCCGAGCCTCCTCCATGATCAGCCCAAAAAAATTCTCCTCCTCATTTTGGCTAAAAAATCTTCTCATTTCCATTAAAATGCTTCCAAATTACCACTAATTCCTAGTTAACTCCTAACCCTTTATTTTCTTGGCCAATCAAGTGTGGATCTTGGGCAATGAAGCTAGATTTGGGAGGCTAAGTTTCTTGTAGATCTACAAAATTGTGAGGTATAAATCTCAACCCATGTTTTCATTGTTGATAAATTATCTAAATCTAGCCTAATTAGGTATTATTATGGTTTAACTTCTAGATTTGGAAATTCTAAGAGAAGGGTTTGAATTTAATTAGGGTTTTTATCATTAGTTTATGATTTTAATATGGAGATTAACATGTTAATAGAATGCTAAAACAAATCAAGTTGCTAGTTTGCAATTTGTTAATTTAAATTTGTAATAATTATATATATTGCAAACTAGGTTTTTAAAATATATATATTTTGGTGAGATAAAAATTTCAATTAGTTTTTCATGACATCATTAACATTATAATGAGCGGTTTAATATCTTAGGTAATGCAAAACTAAGCTTAATGGTTGAATTGTGAATTTTACTTTAAAAAGTGTTAAAAATTGATATTTTTGCAAACTAGGATTTTGGAATTTATGCAAATTGATAAGAATAAATTATAGAAATGGTTTGTATGAATTAGTTATGATATTTAGTGGATATTGTGCCCGCTAGTTTTGTTTAAAACATCTAGTTTTGTACTAAAACGGGAAATTTTGCTTGCTAGTTTTTCGGAAAAACGGCTTTTAAAGTGAATTTGGGGTTTTTGTGAGTTTTAACATATTTTATATTAAAATTAGTGCTCGTGAATGTGCAAATGAGTGTATTTGGGTTTTTCTCGATGGTCTGGCGTTTGTACGCCGATGTCGAGGGTTTTTGGGTTGATTTGTGGAAGCAACCATAGGTTTTGACCTATGTGGGATTCGTGTGTCGTTTTGGTTATGAGTCGGATTTTAATGCGATGCGGTGCGTTATGATATGTAGGTACCCCCATGTGGACTTCGAGACGGCAAGCAAGCGCATGGCGACGTCGGCACCGGCGAGAGAGGACCAGGTGAGTAGATTTATATCTACGGGGAGAAGTCGGGTGGATGGCGTATAGCACCCCCGCAGTCCGTGGTGGTGTATACGGATGCGTATACACGCCAACAATTATTATATGTTATTTGGGATTAATAACGATGTTAGGATGGATATTGGTGTGTTGGATTACTTTATTGTTGCGAACCCTTGGGTAGTGTTGCACTACACATACACACATACATACACACATACATACTTGCATACATTCCTATTTATATGTGCTCATGGGATTCTTTATAGTTTTGTGTTCACATGGGTATGGGACTATGTGTTCACATACGGATATGAGGACGATACTTGGGATTGAGCTGAGTCGATGAGTTTTGTTTTGTGGTTGTGATATCGGTTTGTACGAGACTGTCGATCAGTAGTCAGATCATGACTATATTGATGATATTAGTATTATACTAGACATAGGTCAGTACCCTGGACTATGATCTTGGATAAAGAGGATACCAGATGAATAGTGTGATGAATATGATATTAACCCGTACCCAGATTTGGGGATGCCGTACGACGGATTTACGTACGAGCTAGATTTTGATGATTGATCCGTACTCTTGACTTGGGATGTCTGATTATAGATATGGTATCGGATATGATATTGTTGAGGCGGGATCACCGACTAATATATATACAGGTATGTATATGTATCGACTCAGATGTTAGGAGGTTTCCTTACCTGTAGTCCAGCTGGTTAGCTTAGCCCTTTAGTTTAGTTTAGTTGTTAGATTAGATTCGATTCTTATCTATTTCAAAGCTTACGAATCATGCGTATTTTAAAAGACAGGTCAAGGGATTCTACGGATATTTCAAAAACGTATCTTTTCTTAAAAACACCGTAGCCCCTATTTTCAAAACCCCATGATTCGTGTTATTTCAAAAGACACCATTTGTAGAACTTATATTAGATTAGTGCAGATTAGTTATAGTTGCGTCTAGTATTCAACTCCCGCTCATTTTTACTGTTCGCTCCGCATCGTATACTTATATTATAATTTCTTATTGCATTACTAATATCATGCTGTTAGGACACCAGCACCATTACCGATGACACGTATGTACCACGTACACTTACTTGCCGGCTCACACACATCTTCATCGGTAATTGCCATGTCACAAACACTTTAGAAAGTACTATTTCATTTGACATAGGTTGTTAGTTAATAGTTTAGACATGATATTAGTGTACTTGCCTTATATGCTAGTTAGACATTGTAGTTATTGCCTACTACTTCATGCATGTTATTATTCACTGTTGTGTCGCGTTTATGGATTCTCATGCCTATATTCACTGTTTACATTCTATTGATGACTTGGATTCGGATTTCATGAGATTCCTTGGATATGGAGGAAAACCGCAAAAACATAAATAAACCTTTTCTCTCTTTTAAAATAAAAAGTGCGGTTTTCCCATGATGTATGAGTCGTCCACCATGAGTTTGCTGATGGATTTCGAGACCCAATTCGAGGAGTGGAGGAACCGTTTCGGGTACATGGTGGGCCCGGTGCGGTACCCCGGGGCAAGAGGAATGTGTTGTTGAAGTTGAGCCCGGCAGGGGAGCACTACCGACCGGTGATATTACCCGACGTGTCGGATATCCGGAGGATACCGTCGTGGTCTTGAGATGGATGGTAGGGTCGGTCTGGATTGACGGCGCCCTAGATATTGTGATTTGAGATATTGAGGTACAGCGATTTTGATACAGAGATATCGAGATATTTGGACACTTGTTTTGTGTCGATGCTGGGCACTGTTTTATACTGATTTCATTTATGCTACCTCACTTTTAAAATACAGAAATCTCACTGATTTATAAAAGCAGTTTTCTTCAGTACATGCATTCTGTTCCATGCATTCATAACTCATTCATATGATATATTGCTACCTGAGGCACTGACACGGGCACATGAGATCACACTCGGGTCAGATATTACCCTAGCTATTGTTATAGGTTGCATGCTATTCATATATTTGAGGATATATTCTTATCATTGACCTAGGTTGCGTTATTTATGCGATTTCTTTCCGTAGATGTTTTTCTATTCACGAGTTGTCAACTCACCCCCGTTGTGCCCCAGTTTCTTGCAGGTTTGCCGTACAGCTTTCATTACGGCTTTGCGGGCATAGTTTCGTTCGGGTGATTTGCTAGTAGGTGGGTTTACTTGTATCGTACCCCCATTATATAACTTGTATATTATTACTCTGTTGTATCTAGAAGTTCCATCAACCAAACATGTATTTATTTTGAGATAGAGACCAGTGATGTTATTCCTTCGACCTTAGAGTCGCGCGTTATATTTCTGCGCCTTTCTTGTGGTTTTGAGTTTCCTTTTGAATTTGATCCTCGCCGTTGGCGTTGTATATTATATTGCTTGTATGGTTGTGACCGTCGATTGACGAAGAGCAAGCTCCAGCTTGGGGATGCCTTTTTATTGATTTCATATACTATTCATGTTGTATCCCGTTTGGGGGCCAGTATTTACAGAGGAGACTCTGCCGAAATTTTCAGTAAATTTTGATGTTCTTAAAAACCGCATAATTCGGCTTATGCTATTAAAACTACTTGTTTTAAATTGGTTTTCTTTCACTCTAATACTTTTCTTGGTTTGGATTTCTGGGTTTTCGGCTTACTTAGATTACGTACGCCTCGAGACGTTTCGTAGTTTATGTGCCGGTCATGTTCCATCTTTTGGGACGTGACAAAATTGGTATCAGAGCGTTAGGTTTTACCTTCGGAGCGTAGGATGACCCTTGGTTGATGGAATAGGTGACTAAAGTAGAGTGACGTACCGTTGGTATGTTCCACGGCATATTTACGACACGCCACTCCACTTAAGAAGCTTTAGGATGTACATTTCCTTGTTCAGTATTATATTCCTTCCTGATCTAGCCTCATCGGTACCAGTTTGGTTTTGCTGCCACGATTACAGGAAGGGAGAGCTACGTCTAGAGTTGCGGTCAGCACGAGCTCGTCACGAACGAGGACTGACCAGGGCATGATTCCGGCGACACCCGATTGTAGAGAGGTGTCTTTTGATTTTGTTTTACGCCACGAGCATTGGATGGATCGCCGTATGAGATTGCTCGGACGTGTAGATTAGCACTAGAGGATTGAGCCAATGATAGAGGTCAGCCAGATTTTGATGACCGCTGGTGTGTTGCTTATTCATGATGGTCGAGGCACTGTTCAGCGTGCAGATGAGCGAACCAGTTTTTGCTGTGAACGACGAGATATCGCCCCATATGTTAGAGCTATTGCGGGACGAGTAGTACGAAGAGATGATAGAAGGTCGCTAGTCACCCGATGATGAATGACTAGGACAGGTGGTTCGTTCGCCTATCCCGATGCGTGGTCATCAGATAGATTGATTCCAGCTAGAGACGACTTCACGCGGAGACGTTGAGAGTCGACAGAGACGATCGAATGTCAGAAACCTATTATTCCAAGTTTAAAGTAGTCGGAAAGACATGCAGGAAATTCTATGGTCCCTCTAGAAGATTGAAACCCTAACTCGACTCAATGACCGTGTGAAAGCCTTTGAACCTTCGGGTTTGCGGCAGTTCTACGGCGCCATTAGTGAAGCTTGGGTTTGCCCTTCTACGGCTGGACCACCGATGCTGTGGTATGTACTCGATACTATTAAACTGTGCCCAAGAGGTTGAGCTCTTGGGGGATTATGAGGTTTTGACGACTCGATCGGATGGCTCGACTTAATTCGGATGCTAGGTGGTGACATGCATTCCTTGGGAGACTCCTGATACGAGGATAGCCGTTGGAGCTCAGTCCATGTAGCCACGATGAGACGAGTCCGAAGCAGTCGACATTTGAGAAAGTGGAGTAAAGAGGTCCGTACAATATCTGGATAAGACGACGTTCCACTCCGCCTACATCAGAGATGCGATACGCATGACGAGGCATTGTGCTTGGATATACCTTCTCGAGGAGTCGCGATGAGAATGCAGTCGTTCCAGAGCAAGACGCAGATATAGTAAAGGACGATGACTTCCGAACAGTTGGCAGAGACGAGACATGGAAGAGACCGTGAGCAGGATTCCTTCCAGGACGCTGCTGCAATGATACTTGCACCCAGGATCAGATGTGTCACGTACATTCAGAGAGCAAGAGGCCGACGCCAGTGATATGCTGTCTTACGAGTGTTCGCGATGATTGACCGGGAGATGACAAGAGACGTGCCAGAACGGGATCATCCCCATTAGCACACCTGAGAAGGCCGATGAGCCGATGGACCGAGAGATTGGTAATTCACAGTGAAGACCTTGACCCAGGAGTGGTCATTGTTATGCACACCAGCAGGCCAGAGTTCATGATCATCGACGAGACGTCCCACTAGTGACCGCGACAGTTGGCCAGAGATTCTTGAGTATGTGCTTGAGCGGGACTATTCCGCCATACTAGATTTCGATGTTTTGGGGTGAATTATTCGCATGATTTTGTCGTGATGATTGAGGATTTACGATTTTCGCACAGTCGTTGCACTTGATATCGTTTTCGTGCTTGGTTTCACATGTTTGTGATTTTACGGTTTTAGACATTTGAGTTGATTTTGTGCGTATATACGCACACGATTTGGTTTTTGCACGCGGTATAGTTCATATATGCTTGTAGTGCAGTGTTACGTATGTTGTGGATTTAGATGCACTGGACTTTGATTTCGATGGTGATGTTCGATATTTGTTTTGTGCACCTTGTGCACCTGATTTGATTTTGCGCATGTTCAGCACTTGATATTGGATTTCATGATTTCGTGCACGATGGATGCACCTGATTTGGATTTTCGCGCATGTTGGGCGCATGTTTTGAAGTGTAATTTTGGTGCACACCAGATGCACTAAATCGAGATTTTTCGTGCATGTCAGATGCACCTGATTTTGCTGTCAGGCACACATGTTGTCTACGACAGATGTTCCGTACATACCCGATGCACTTAGATCTTGTTTTTGTGCACTTGTTTGGCACGTATATGGATTTTGATTTCCGTGCGCACCAGACGCACGTAGTATTCATACGCGTATTTGGGATTGATTTTTCTTATGGAGCAGTACGTTTTTATGATATTCGCTATGTGTTCTCATACTGAGCAGGACTAGTCGGAGGACAGTACCTGAATATCTTTTGCATGCATTGATAGTTATCGAAGGGATTTCCAAAAAGCGAGCTATAGTCTCAGTATTTACCTACGTGTCTGAGATGACACGAAACATTTTATAAAGGAAACCCTTCTGAAATTGCTTCCAAAACGGCGGGACGTGCATATTAAACAAAGGATATATATATAGGCTGCATGCTATTCATATATTTGAGGATATATTCTGATCATTGACCTAGGTTGCGTTATTTATGCGATTTCTTTCCGTAGATGTTTTTCTATTCACGAGTTGGTAACTCACCCCCGTCGTGCCCCAGTTTCTTGTAGGTTTGCCGTACAGCTTTCATTACGGCTTTGCGGGCATAGTTTCGTTCGGGTGATTTGCTAGTAGGTGGGTTTACTTGTATCGTACCCCCATTATATAACTTGTATATTATTACTCTGTTGTATCTAGAAGTTCCATCAACCAAACATGTATTTATTTTGAGATAGAGACCAGTGATGTTATTCCTTCGACCTTAGAGTCGCGCGTTATATTTCTGCGGCTTTCTTGTGGTTTTGAGTTTCCTTTTGAATTTGATCCTCGCCGTTGGCGTTGTATATTATATTGCTTGTGTGGTTGTGACCGTCGATTGACGAAGAGCTAACTCCCGCTTGGGGATGCCTTTTTATTGATTTCGTATACTATTCATGTTGTATCCCGTTTGGGGGCCAGTATTTACAGAGGAGACTCTGCCGAAATTTTTAGTAAATTTTGATGTTCTTAAAAACCGAATAATTCGGCTTATGCTATTAAAACTACTTGTTTTAAATTGGTTTTCCTTCACTCTACTACTTTTCTTGGTTTGGATTTCTGGGTTTTCGGCTTACTTAGATTACGTACGCCTCGAGACGTTTCGTAGTTTAAGTGCCGGTCATGTTCCATCTTTTGGGACGTGACAAAATTGGTATCAGAGCGTTAGGTTTTACCTTCGGAGCATAGGATGACCCTTGGTTGATGGAATAGGTGACTAAAGTAGAGTGACGTACCGTTGGTATGTTTCACGGCATATTTACGATACGCCACTCCACTTAAGAAGCCTTAGGATGTACATTTCCTTGTTCAGTATTATATTCCTTCCTGATCTAGCCTCATCGGTACCAGTTTGGTTTTGCTGCCACGATTACAGGAAGGGAGAGCTACGTCTAGAGTTGCGGTCAGCACGAGCTCGTCACGAACGAGGACTGACCAGGGCATGATTCCGGCGACACCCGATTGTAGAGAGGTGTCTTTTGATTTTGTTTTACGCTACGAGCATTGGATGGATCGCCGTATGAGATTGCTCGGACGTGCAGATTAGCACTAGAGGATTGAGCCAATGATAGAGGTCAGCCAGATTTTGATGACCGCTGGTGTGTTGCTTATTCATGATGGTCGAGGCACTATTCAGCGTGCAGATGAGCGAACCAGTTTTTGCTGTGAACGACGAGATATCGCCCCATATGTTAGAGCTATTGCGGGACAAGTAGTACGAAGAGATGATAGAAGGTCGCTAGTCACCCGATGATGAATGACTAGGACAGGTGGTTCGTTCGCCTATCCCGATGCGTGGTCATCAGATAGATTGATTCCAGCTAGAGACGACTTCACGCGGAGACGTTGAGAGTCGACAGAGACGATCGAATGTCAGAAACCTTTTATTCCAAGTTTAAAGTAGTCGGAAAGACATGCAGGAAATTCTATGGTCCCTCTAGAAGATTGAAACCCTAACTCGACTCAATGACCGTGTGAAAGCCTTTGAACCTTCGGGTTTGCGGCAGTTCTACGGCGCCATTAGTGAAGCTTGGGTTTGCCCTTCTACGGCTGGACCACCGATGCTGTGGTATGTACTCGATACTATTAAACTGTGCCCAAGAGGTTGAGCTCTTGGGGGATTATGAGGTTTTGACGACTCGATCGGATGGCTCGACTTAATTCGGATGCTAGGTGGTGACATGCATTCCTTGGGAGACTCCTGATACGAGGATAGCCGTTGGAGCTCAGTCCATGTAGCCACGATGAGACGAGTCCGAAGCAGTCGACATTTGAGAAAGTGGAGTAAAGAGGTCCGTACAATATCTGGATAAGACGACGTTCCACTCCGCCTACATCAGAGATGCGATACGCATGACGAGGCATTGTGCTTGGATATACCTTCCCGAGGAGTCATGATGAGAATGCAGTCGTTCCAGAGCAAGACGCAGATATAGTAAAGGACGATGACTTCCGAACAGTTGGCAGAGACGAGACATGGAAGAGACCGTGAGCAGGATTCCTTCCAGGACGCTGCTGCAATGATACTTGCACCCAGGATCAGATGTGTCACGTACATTCAGAGAGCAAGAGGCCGACGCCAGTGATATGCTGTCTTACGAGTGGTCGCGGTGATTGACCGGGAGATGACAAGAGACGTGCCAGAATGGGATCATCCCCGTTAGCACACCTGACAAGGCCGATGAGCCGATGGACCGAGAGATTGGTAATTCACAGTGAAGACCGTGACCCAGGAGTGGTCATTGTTATGCACACCAGCAGGCCAGAGTTCATGATCATCGACGAGACGTCCCACTAGTGACCGCGACAGTTGGCTAGAGATTCTTGAGTATGTGCTTGAGCGGGACTATTCCGCCATACTAGATTTCGATGTTTTGGGGTGAATTATTCGCATGATTTTGTCATGATGATTGAGGATTTACGATTTTCGCACAGTCGTTGCACTTGATATCGTTTTCGTGCTTGGTTTCACATGTTTGTGATTTTACGGTTTTAGACATTTGAGTTGATTTTGTGCGTATATACGCACACGATTTGGTTTTTGCACGCGGTATAGTTCATATATGCTTGTAGTGCAGTGTTACGTATGTTGTGCATTTAGATGCACTAGACTTTGATTTCGATGGTGATGTTCGATATTTGTTTTGTGCACCTTGTGCACCTGATTTGATTTTGCGCATGTTCAGCACTTGATATTGGATTTCATGATTTCGTGCATGATGGATGCACCTGATTTGGATTTTCGGGCATGTTGGGTGCATGTTTTGAAGTGTAATTTTGGTGCACACCAGATGCACTAAATCGAGATTTTTCGTGCATGTCAGATGCACCTGATTTTGCTGTCAGGCACACATGTTGCCTACGACAGATGTTCCGTGCACACCCGATGCACTTAGATCTTGTTTCTGTGCACTTGTTTGGCACGTATATGGATTTTGATTTCCGTGCACACCACACGCACGTAGTATTCATACGCGTATTTAGGATTGATTTTTCTTATGGAGCAGTACGTTTTTATGATATTCGCTATGTGTTCTCGTACTGAGCAGGACTAGTCAGAGGACAATACCTGAATATATTTTGCATGCATTGATAGTTATCGAAGGGATTTCCAAAAAGCGAGCTATAGTCTCAGTATTTACCTACGTGTCTGAGATGACACGAAACATTTTATAAAGGAAACCCTTCTGAAATTGCTTCCAAAATGGCGGGACGTGCATATTAAACAAAGGATATATATATATATATATATATATATATATATATATATATATATATATGTAGTTATTTTTTTTACAATAAACGTCCGCCACTGTGCAGTGGTGCGAGCATCGCACAATGATTTGAAAAAGATTTGGCATGCATTGCTTCCAAATGTTTTAATGATGTATATCATACTGATTTTCATTTTTGATTTGGAAATTGTGTCTTCACCATGACTCCGATGATTGCGGGATGCTGGATGGAGTTTTGATTTGAGTTATATGCTTATTTTTCATCCGCATGCGCTGCGCTACGATTTGTTTTATGTATTTATAATTTCGGAGCCCCGACGACTTAATGGTTTTGCTTAGATGTTTTAGTATTTGGGGGGAGTTTTAATTTAAATTCGGGGACCGAATTTATTTAAGGGGGGAAGATTGTAACATATTGAAAATCGTTTCGGTGAAATTTCGAAAAAACGGTAAATTAAGGGGGTTTTCTATAAAAAGTTAAAATACAAATATCTTATTATAAAAATTAAAAATACAATTCTAGCTATGTAATTGCTAGTATTTGGTGTTTATTGAGCCACTGGTGAAATTTCAAATTTTCTGAAAAAAAATTATTTTAATATTATTTTAAGCCGTCACTAATATATTTAATTAGAGAAAATTACAAATTGGAATGAGTTGAAACAAATTTTGTGCATCATAAAACATTAAATAAAATTTTATCATGTAGTTTTTGAAATGAAATCGTTTGCCAAAACGGTTTAGAAAATATTGAAGAAAAAGGCTTATTTTGTGAAAATAAAAGGGTTTTGGTGCATATTGTATTGGTGTTTGGTGTTCATTGCTCCACATACACACCCTCTCATCGTCACCCACTCATATGGCCGGCCCCACCACCACATGACAGCCGCCCTCCCTCCCTCTTCACAATTCCCATCACATTCTCTCATCATTTAATAGAAAAAAGAATTGTAAAAAGGGTGTAATGAAGGGTTTATTTGAAAAGATGCAGTAAATAAGGTGGTTCTACACATACACCCACATTTCCACTCTCTTTCTCTCTCCCATTTCCTGCAACATGGCCGAGCCTCCTCCATGATCAGCCCAAAAAAATTCTCCTCCTCATTTTGGCTCAAAAATCTTCTCATTTCCATTAAAATGCTTCCAAATTACCACTAATTCCTAGTTAACTCCTAACCCTTTATTTTCTTGGTCAATCAAGTGTGGATCTTGGGCAATGAAGCTAGATTTGGGAGGCTAAGTTTCTTGTAGATCTACAAAATTGTGAGGTATAAATCTCAACCCATGTTTTCATTGTTGATAAATTATCTAAATCTAGCATAATTAGGTATTATTGTGGTTTAACTTCTAGATTTGGAAATTCTAAGAGAAGGGTTTGAATTTAATTAGGGTTTTTATCATTAGTTTATGATTTTAATATGGAGATTAACATGTTAATAGAATGCTAAAACTAATCAAGTTGCTAGTTTGCAATTTGTTAATTTAAATTTGTAATAATTATATATATTGCAAACTAGGTTTTTAAAATATATGTATTTTGGTGAGATAAAAATTTCAATTAGTTTTTCATGACATCATTAACATTATAATGAGCGGTTTAGTATCTTAGGTTATGCAAAACTAAGCTTAATGGTTGAATTGTGAATTTTACTTTAAAAAGTGTTAAAAAATAATATTTTTGCAAACTAGGATTTTGGAATTTATGCAAATTGATAAGATTAAATTATAGAAATGGTTTGTATGAATTAGTTATGATATTTAGTGGATATTGTGGCCGCTAGTTTTGTTTAAAACATCTAGTTTTGTACTAAAACGGGAAATTTTGCTTGCTAGTTTTTCGGAAAAACGGTTTTTAAAGTGAATTTGGGGGTTTTTGTGAGTTTTAACCTATTTTATATTAAAATTAGTGTTCGTGAATGTGCAAATGAGTGTATTTGGGTTTTTCTCGATGGTCTGGTGTTTGTACGCCGATGTCGAGGGTTTTTGGGTTGACTTGTGGAAGCAACCATAGGTTTTGACCTATGCGGGATTCGTGTGTCGTTTTGGTCATGAGTCGGATTTTAATGCGATGCGGTGCGTTATGATATGTAGGTACCCCCATGTGGACTACTAGACGGCAAGCAATCGCATGGCGACGTCGGCACCGGCGAGGGAGGACCAGGTGAGTAGATTTATATCTACGGGGAGAAGTCGGGTGGATTGCGTATAGCACCCCCACAGTCCGTGGTGGTGTATACGGATGCGTATACACACCAACAATTATTATATGTTATTTGGGATTAATAACGATGTTAGGATGGATATTGGTGTGTTGGATTACTTTATTGTTGCGAACCCTAGGGTAGTGTTGCACTACACATACACACATACATACACACATACATACTTGCATACATTCCTATTGATATGTGCTCATGGGATTCTTTATAGTTTTGTGTTCACATGGGTATGGTACTATGTGTTCACATACGGATATGAGGACGATACTTGTGTAGGGTTGCTGGGCACGCGCACAAGGGTCTACGAGGCATCAACCATGCCCGAATACGGAACTTTAAACTAGAGATTAGGCGATAACTTGCATGCTAAACAATTTAACACTAAGTGAGAGGGATTACAACCTTTGTAGATCCGGTCCTTCACTTCATATGCTCCGTGTTGTGGTCCCTTCGCTGCGATCATCGGGATCCGGGCTCTCGAGAGGTTCCACGAAGAGAATGACGCAACCATTGCTTCCGATCTTCGATACTACGATGATCTACCTCGAAGTTTCTTTAACACAAGCTAACACTCATCAAATGATGTGAACACCCTCATCTAAATGGCAAGTGAAGATGAGGATGATGAAGTAGGAATTTTGCTCTATTTATTTATATTTTTCTCACATATATCCATCACAAAATCAAAGCTAGAAAACATTTCAAGCTTTTTCATGGAAGAAGATGAAGGAGGAAGAAGAAGCTTAATCCATTTGTGATGAATAGGAAATAATAAATATGATAGATAAAGCAACCATGGTTCACTTAACCTATGTAGAGAATTGACTAGGGTTAGGGTTTTGGGTAAATAAAAGAATGAGTCATGAACAAATATCTTTCACAAAACAAAACAAATCCTTCTAGAAACTTCTAGAAAGATTAACCCTAATCCGAACCCTAATCAAGTTTAAACTCCACTAAACGAGTTGCATTAGTTATCATATCATGTTACAATATTATATATCACATATATAATATTTACCGTAACAAAAGAAAATAATACAATTAACATATATCGCATATATATCAATGTATTACCCTAGTGAGAAAAAGAATCTTTTAGTGAGCAAATATTAGTTAATGCAATTTAATATATCACATATATTATTATACATTAAATTATCGAATCAACACTTGATCCGACAATCCGGCTATATCGCATATAACCGGCTAATATTTATCCGTACCGATTCATCGAATCAACACTTGATCCGACGACCCGGCTGATATCAAATATCGCGAGAATATAATACGGTATCACATATCGCATTATCCTCGGTCCCGCACATATCACATATGTGCTCCTACTCCGTTTTGCCTGAGTCAAGAAACCTCTGTGTAGGACTCTAAAGAATCGTCAATACGCCGGCAGTAGGTGATGATCATATCAAACACCCACAAGCTGCAAGCGGTCAGCTAAACGTAACAGCTACCCAGGTATTGAGCGCTCAGAAGATCAACAAGCAAGCCTGTACTTTCTCCTGTGGATCCAAACAGTAACACTCCCGTACAGTCCGGTCTCGTCGTCTGATATGTTGCATATCTCACCTAGGGGTGGTAAACGTCAGACCCCAGTAGCTCGATAAGTCGTGTCGATATGAGGTCTATAACGGTTCGAGAAACTACTGATAACACTTACCAGTAAATCTCAGCAACCCTGGCCAGGGATTTCCGGTTATAGCCAATCGAACACAGCACAACATCAACTCCCTATACCGGGAGAGACGAATCCCCTCCTATCACTCATTGCCTCCATATGATTCGGGACTGTACCCAAAAGCCACCTTTTTGCACGCCCTCTTGGACGTGGTATGATGGAAATCAAAGCACAGTGGGAACCACACAAGACTCTATGACGATCTCGGGTCAACAGACTACTCTGTACCAGTGTCACCAGAGAACTGCCATCTGACGTATGGTATAATACCATCTAGGAGTTCTCGGCGAGTCCGTCCAGTGTACCCAGTCTCCACTGAGCACCCGTACACCATCCTTGATGTCAAACACCGATGGATATGGGATCATCCATCGCCCATCATATGGGTCAAGATGCGTATACGCTAGTCTACTCTGGTGCATCGATGCCCTGTCTCGATACACCCTCGACTAGGAACAGTTATAGGATGTACTCGTCGACTACCGTGGCCCCACTAGTATGATCTCATCATAGTCCCAGCAGTCGAGTACATATCCTAAGGGCTTTATCAACATGTAATATAGAGACAATCAGAGTACATGTTAAGATAAAGTACAACCAGATAGCATACTATCATGTCGAGCAAGAAAGTCCTCCCTATATATGTCCTAGCATCCACTACAATATACATCGTATGTACAGTAATGGCCTCTAGGGCATACATATAACTAACAATCTCCCACTTGCACTAGGGCCATCTGTTATGGTATCGCATACCCAACAATTAGCTGCGGTTGAAATATCTCATACTCAACCATCCCATAAAAGTCTCTACTGGGAAAAAAGCCTTTGTGAGTGGATCCGCGCTGTTGTCCTCTGTGTCTACTCTCCTAACCTCGATCTCCCTGGAGATCAACCATCTCCATGATCAGGTGATACTGCCTAAGAATTATATCTGGATTTCTGATGGGACGGAAGTTCCTTGGCTGAAGCCACAACTCCATTGTCACACAATGGTAGGAACGAAGTTCATCTTATGAACTTATATATATCCAGACTGCCTCTTTGGTAGCATCCTTGGTAACGATGTATCTTGCCTTTAATCGTCTAGTATGTCACGGTATTTAGCTCGGAACTCTTCCAACATACCGTCCCTCCACTGAGGGTAAAGACAATGCCTGCGACTGACATTCAGTCGTCCTTATCACCCTGGAACCTTTCCAGTGATTCTCCCCAGGATCGATTGATACCATCTCACTACAACTAGTGAGTTTCCTAACATCCAATTAGATCTATCTCATAGATCCAAAACCAAGGATTTAGTAGGTATCACTTTGATCCTATATGGAGAATCCTTGTGATAAGCGGAGATAGACCGTGCGCAGCATAGGAAACTCCTTTCCTATCAAGAGTATGTCATCCACGTACTCTACGAGGATCACCACCATACTCTCTACTACCTTTTCGTATATACAAGGTTCATCTACCATTTTGATGAAGTCAAACTCTTTGACTACCACATCAAAACAGATGTTCCAACTCCGCGATGCCTGTTTTATCATATAAAACATCTTGCACACGTTTCCGCTGCTCCCACTGTCTACGAAGCCCTCTGGCTGTGTACTTATAGACACTCTTTTCTAAAACATCATTTAGAAAAGCAGTCATGACACCCAACCACCAGATATCGTAGTCATGGTATGTAGCCGTGGCAAGTAGGATCTGGATGGACTTAAGCATAGCTTTGAAAGTCTCAACCTTTCCATGTACACCAAGTAATCTTCTCAAGATATACTCACTCCTGATGGGGATCTAACCCTTCAGATAAAGCAACCAAAGTCCATACTTTGTTGGTGTATAAGGATTCCATCTCAGATCGATAAGCATCCAGCCATTCTTACAGAGTCGCACTCCTGATGGCCAGCCCGAAAACTAGTTGGGTCATCATCTCATGATGCAATCCTCGCTCCCACTGTCATAGAGAAACCGAAGTATCTCTCAGGTGGGTGAGGAACCGTACTAGATCGGTGGAGAGGCTGAGGTTCGTTGGAAACCATTGAATCCACATTCAATAGGTATGCAGCTTCACAAGTGCATAACTCCCTAAAGGAAATAGGAAACTCAGTAGTACTCATCATAGAGCACACCATATCACATAGGGTGTTATTGCTCCGCCCCGATATACCATCGTGCTATGGTGTATACGGAGGAGTAATGCTGAGAGAGAATCTCATTCTCCTTTAGAATAGTCCAGGAATTCCGTGCTCAAGTATTCTCCTCCTTGATCTCATCAAAGGACATAATACTTATACCCATATTTTGGTTCTCTACTTCTAACTTATATTCTGTGAATATCTCAAAAGGTTCAGACTTGTGTTTCAGCAGGAACACATGTCTGAATCTTGAGAGATTATCAGAGAACGTAATGAAGTACCAAGAACCAATCTTGGCATGTGTAGACAGGGGACTTTCATACATCAACATGTATCAATCCCAAAAGTTCACTAACTCTTTCTCTGTTTCCTATAAACAGAGCTGTGGTCATCTTATCTTTGTGACATGATTGGCAAGTTTCACAAGATGTAAATTCAAACAGATTTAAATATGCATCTAAATGTAACTTCAGCCAGTCGGGTCGCATTGATATGACCTAGTCTACAATGCCTCAAGAAGGATTCGTTCATTTCTGAACTATTCCTCTTGTGTGTGTTCTGTATACTAAGAACTGTAGTTTGATTTAGAACGTCAATGCTTTTAGATAACGTGCCTGAACCGATCAACTCTTGATATAGGAAATGTTCAAAACATTATCCAACAATACAAAATTATATCCTTTCTTTACTAATAAAGAGACTGATATGATTTTGTATATCAGGTTCGGTATCTAATAACATTTGTTCAGAATCAATGTATTCTGGTAATACAGGGTGATAGTGACCAACAGACTTGGCTGCAACACTTGCCCCGTTTTCTGTCTCATGAAACTAATCACCCGTTCTCAGTTCTCTATAATGAACACACCCGAAGATGATGCATCAACATGCACTTTCTTCGTTTGGGCGGCTCGGGAAATCTGGTATTCCCCAATTTCCTGCTCTTTCTTATAACAATTATAAGTTGGAGCGGGACCAACGTTCCCCAGCTCAGTATAACAAGCGGGTTCAGTCAATTTATCCGTTTTATTATCTTGATTAAGGCGTGATATGGTCGCTATCTGGAGAGAGAGAGAAGAAAACACTCAGCGTATGCTCTTGCAAGATTAGATTGGTTATATAATATATCTAATCAGGATGTCTCCCACTGTTTTAATCAAATCTTCCTTCAAACCCTAAAAGGAAAGACTAGCCGGGATTAATTACACGCTACAAGTTCGCCAATCTTTCAGCCAGGCCAGTGTCGGTACTTTGAGGGAGGTCCCCCGTGCTTTCGCACGAACCTAATTACAATAAACCTCATTTTCCCAGAGGCGTAACCCCGTTAACACCTTTCTAGACACCTACTTGATCGGCTAATTGTAATGTGTAAAACTCTCCCAGGAGTAACTCTTACTCGCAGCGGGTATCGGGATCCAACTATCTCATAGAAGGTATGCAATCTTATTGCAAATTTCAACACTTGAAATTCCCAATAATATTTTGCCCCTAACGTGCTATGACCTTGACGAAAGCCAACAAACCATAGCCCGCTAGTCAAGTTCAACCCGTACATTTCTTGATTGAATTAAACCCACCCGCACGACCCTTGACGAAAGCCAACAAAGCCGCACGACTACCCTAATCCAATCGCATCGTATGCTAGCAGATAAGGAGCATATAGCTACCGCACACTGCACCTTGACGAAAGCCAACAAATGCAGCACGAATACTATATACAACTTATCTGAAATGACGGAGAGCTACGACAGGTTTTTCAGAAAACCTATTGCGTAATGAACTTGATATCGTTGTAGAATCGAGTGATTTTAAATGGAGTGTTTTTGAGGCTTTTCTAGTTTTGCTAAAGGGGTCACTCCCGGTGAAGGGATCGTCGGCCCTTTCCTCATCGAATAAGGTGCAGGATATATCATATATACCGCTGTGCAAAGCAGAAACTATAGAAGCAATCAAAAGACAAACCGAATTTGTAGCATCTGCCAGTTATTGCTAAAGGAGTCACTCCCGGTGAAGGGATCTCGGTCCTTTCCCTATCGAATAAGGTGCAGGATGTTCTACAAGGAACACCGCGATGCAAAGCAAGAACTGTAGCTACCAGTTTTTATAAACAAGTTTCTACAACATCTTAGGTTTCTTTTATTTCATTAATCTCATTAATGAAGTCCCATTTTAATTATGCTTCGTAAGCATCTCTTTTGAAACGAAATCTGCAATATAACATATATCTCATATATATAATATATAAACATTCGTCTCAGGCAGTAATATGATCTCATCACAGAACATTGCAGCAGAAGAACATATATGAAATATTGGATATACTAGGACGTCCGTGTTTTCAATACGAGCCTGTATAAAACACGGATTCCACGGTCGCGATGAATAGCCAATCCCACATCCCTAGACCCCTACGAGAGCGGCAAGTAACACCGCCAATTCTAGGGTTAGGAGACCCGGTCTCGACTCCTCGAGATGGTCTCCCACTGGACCCTAGAACCCGGTTACTTGTGCTCCCCGCCTTGGGTCTACCTAATGCGGAAAAGTAAATAATATACAACGGTGACATCTTCCGCTACCTGGAAGTGCCCCAATAAAAGAATATTACATACAAATGAATTTTACATGAATGAAAAAGAAAAACTCTCATCTCACATAAAACCCCCGGCTATTCAAAACGCGGCGATCCAATATAACATATCACAGCAACACATAATATCTCATATCATCAACGTAAGCAAGTATGCGTATCCCGATTGTCGTTGATGTATAGCAACGAAGCCAGCGATACTCCACATACTACGCTTACGGTCACAGAAAAGAAAGTGTAAAACTACAACAGTTGGAATCCGCAACCTCTTTAGACATCGCATGCCTAACCAAATGAATTCCTTAGACATCGCATGCCTAACAATTATAAACCCCGCATTTTAGTCTCATTATCGAAAACTCTTTTCAATATCAAGTCGGGCAATTCAACAAGATTCCCGACGTCCTGATCGAATGCCCGTCGCAAACTTTAGTAGACGGCCGCACCCCCGATACCGTCGACGAAGTGCACCAAGGCGGAACACCGCTACCGCGAGCACCCGAACGGATGCTTTCGGCGACGGGGTTCTCCTACAGTCACTTGGTCGGGGCTATGGAGTGAGGCTGTCTATTAAGTTTACCCGGCGAGTATCCGCGTACACTACGTGATTGCGACGGACTTTTGATCACATCAAAATTCCGTAGCAACCGATCAATTGAGACTAAACTACTATGTTTATAATATTCAAATCAGTTATCTCATAACTATTTGTGGATTCCAATTATTGTATCACATTCCAGATAAATAGAAAAAGTTAAACTTTCCGATCGAATCATCAAGCACCCAAGATTTCCCCAATATATCTCAACACTTGAAAACAGTTTAAAAACATCCATTACATGCTACAGTACCAATGATCCAGCCGTAGAAGGGTCAAGCCAACGCCTCACATGTGGCACGCCGTACTGCCCCAAACCCTAAGGTTCAAAGGGCAGTTCAAGACGGTCACATAATCGAGTTAAGGTTTGTTGTCTTCTAGAGGGTCCATCGAGTTACTTGCACGACTTAGAACATTCTTAAACACGAGGAAAAATCCAACTTTTGAAAAATTTCCGACAGGGGAAAAAGTGAGTTATTGATATCCGTTCGAACTTTTTAACAGTTTCTATAAGATATCCGGAAAGCACACATAGACAAAATCTAATACTCCGATCGAAACATCGAATAACCAAAACAACCCAGCAAATTCAACAGTTGAATAATAAAATAAAAATTTCCAGAAAATACAACATTAGAAAATAGGAGTTACTGTGAAAAGCACGTGCGCTGAATCGATCACGTGACCGCGCAAGCGCCGCGCAAACGGGGTTCGGGCGGCGGTTCCGCGCTACTGTTGTCGAATTACGCGCACGTGTTTCACAGTAATTCTTGTAATTGCCTGCTGTAATTTTTGAACATTTTTAATTTGGAAAAATCCCAGATTTTAGAAAATTTCCAGAGAGCAATTTTGAGTTTAGTGTTTCGGGTTTTCCGGGTTCGATCGGACTTTAAACTTCGTCTAGACTTCGCCTAAAGCTCTAGCTTGGCTCTGATACCACTGTAGGGTTGCTGGGCACGCGCACAAGGGTCTACGAGGCATCAACCATGCCCGAATACGGAACTTTAAACTAGAGATTAGGCGATAACTTGCATGCTAAACAATTTAACACTAAGTGAGAGGGATTACAACCTTTGTAGATCCGGTCCTTCACTTCATATGCTCCGTGTTGTGGTCCCTTCGCTGCGATCATCGGGATCCGGGCTCTCGAGAGGTTCCACGAAGAGAATGACGCAACCATTGCTTCCGATCTTCGATACTACGATGATCTACCTCGAAGTTTCTTTAACACAAGCTAACACTCATCAAATGATGTGAACACCCTCATCTAAATGGCAAGTGAAGATGAGGATGATGAAGTAGGAATTTTGCTCTATTTATTTATATTTTTCTCACATATATCCATCACAAAATCAAAGCTAGAAAACATTTCAAGCTTTTTCATGGAAGAAGATGAAGGAGGAAGAAGAAGCTTAATCCATTTGTGATGAATAGGAAATAATAAATATGATAGATAAAGCAACCATGGTTCACTTAACCTATGTAGAGAATTGACTAGGGTTAGGGTTTTGGGTAAATAAAAGAATGAGTCATGAACAAATATCTTTCACAAAACAAAACAAATCCTTCTAGAAACTTCTAGAAAGATTAACCCTAATCCGAACCCTAATCAAGTTTAAACTCCACTAAACGAGTTGCATTAGTTATCATATCATGTTACAATATTATATATCACATATATAATATTTACCGTAACAAAAGAAAATAATACAATTAACATATATCGCATATATATCAATGTATTACCCTAGTGAGAAAAAGAATCTTTTAGTGAGCAAATATTAGTTAATGCAATTTAATATATCACATATATTATTATACATTAAATTATCGAATCAACACTTGATCCGACAATCCGGCTATATCGCATATAACCGGCTAATATTTATCCGTACCGATTCATCGAATCAACACTTGATCCGACGACCCGGCTGATATCAAATATCGCGAGAATATAATACGGTATCACATATCGCATTATCCTCGGTCCCGCACATATCACATATGTGCTCCTACTCCGTTTTGCCTGAGTCAAGAAACCTCTGTGTAGGACTCTAAAGAATCGTCAATACGCCGGCAGTAGGTGATGATCATATCAAACACCCACAAGCTGCAAGCGGTCAGCTAAACGTAACAGCTACCCAGGTATTGAGCGCTCAGAAGATCAACAAGCAAGCCTGTACTTTCTCCTGTGGATCCAAACAGTAACACTCCCGTACAGTCCGGTCTCGTCGTCTGATATGTTGCATATCTCGCCTAGGGGTGGTAAACGTCAGACCCCAGTAGCTCGATAAGTCGTGTCGATATGAGGTCTATAACGGTTCGAGAAACTACTGATAACACTTACCAGTAAATCTCAGCAACCCTGGCCAGGGATTTCCGGTTATAGCCAATCGAACACAGCACAACATCAACTCCCTATACCGGGAGAGACGAATCCCCTCCTATCACTCATTGCCTCCATATGATTCGGGACTGTACCCAAAAGCCACCTTTTTGCACGCCCTCTTGGACGTGGTATGATGGAAATCAAAGCACAGTGGGAACCACACAAGACTCTATGACGATCTCGGGTCAACAGACTACTCTGTACCAGTGTCACCAGAGAACTGCCATCTGACGTATGGTATAATACCATCTAGGAGTTCTCGGCGAGTCCGTCCAGTGTACCCAGTCTCCACTGAGCACCCGTACACCATCCTTGATGTCAAACACCGATGGATATGGGATCATCCATCGCCCATCATATGGGTCAAGATGCGTATAAGCTAGTCTACTCTGGTGCATCGATGCCCTGTCTCGATACACCCTCGACTAGGAACAGTTATAGGATGTACTCGTCGACTACCGTGGCCCCACTAGTATGATCTCATCATAGTCCCAGCAGTCGAGTACATATCCTAAGGGCTTTATCAACATGTAATATAGAGACAATCAGAGTACATGTTAAGATAAAGTACAACCAGATAGCATACTATCATGTCGAGCAAGAAAGTCCTCCCTATATATGTCCTAGCATCCACTACAATATACATCGTATGTACAGTAATGGCCTCTAGGGCATACATATAACTAACAACTTGGGATTGAGCTGAGTCGATGAGTTTTGTTTTGTGGTTATGATATCGGTTTGTACAAGACTGTCGATCAGTAGTCAGATCATGACTATATTGATGATATTAGTATTGTACTAGACATAGGTCAGTACCCTGGACTATGATCTTGGATAAAGAGGATACCAAATTAATAGTATGATGAATATGATATTAACCCGTACCCAGATTTGGGGATGCCGTACGACGGATTTACGTTCGAGCTAGATTTTGATGATTGATCCGCACTCTTGACTTGGGATGTCTGATTATAGATATGGTATCGGATATGATATTATTGAGACGGGATCACCGACTAATATATATACAGGTATGTATATGTATCGACTAAGATGTTAGGAGGTTTCCTTACCTGTAGTCCAGCTGGTTAGCTTAGCCCTTTAGTTTAGTTTAGTTGTTAGATTAGATTCGATTCTTACCTATTTCAAATCTTACGAATCATTCGTATTTTAAAAGACAGGTCAAGGGATTCTACGGATATTTCAAAAACGTATCTTTTCTTAAAAACACCGTAGCCCCTATTTTCAAACCCCCATGATTCGTGTTATTTCAAAAGACACCATTTGTAGGACTTATATTAGATTAGTGCAGATTAGTTATAGTTGCGTCTAGTATTCAGCTCCTGCTCATTTTTACTGTTCGCTCCGCATCGCATACTTATATTATAATTTCTTATTGCATTACTAATATCATGCTGTTAGGACACCAGCACCATTACCGATGACGCGTATGTACCACGTACACTTACTTGCCGGCTCACACACATCTTCATCGGTAATTGCCATGTCACAAACACTTTAGAAAGTACTATTTCATTTGACATAGGTTGTTAGCTAATAGTTTAGACATGATATTACTGTACTTGCCTTATATGCTAGTTAGACATTGTAGTTATTGCCTACTACTTCATGCATGTTATTATTCACTATTGTGCCGCGTTTATGGATTCTCATGCCTATATTCACTGTTTACATTCTATTGATGACTTGGATTCGGATTTCATGAGATTCCTTGGATTTGGAGGAAAACCGCAAAAACATAAATAAACCTTTTCTCTCTTTTAAAATAAAAAGTGCGGTTTTCCCATGATGTATGAGTCGTCCACCATGAGTTTGCTGATGGATTTCGAGACCCGATTCGAGGAGTGGAGGAACCGTTTCGGGTACATGGTGGGCCCGGTGCGGTACCCCGGGGCAAGAGGAATGTGTTGTTGATGTTGAGCCCGGCAGGGGAGCACTACCGACCGGTGATATTACCCTACGCGTCGGATATCCGGAGGATACCGTCGTGGTCTTGAGATGGATGGTAGGGGTCGGTCTGGATTGACGACGCCCTAGATATTGTGATTTGAGATATTGAGGTACAACGATTTTGATACAGAGATATCAAGATATTTGGACACTTGTTTTGTGTCGATGCTGGGCACTGTTTTATGCTGATTTCATTTATGGTACCTCACTTTTAAAATACAGAAATCTCACTGATTTATGATAGCGGTTTTCGTCAGTACATGCATTCTGTTCCATTCATTCATACCTCATTCATATGATATATTGCTACCTGAGGCACTGACACGGGCACATGAGATCACACTAGGGTCAGATATTACCCTAGCCATTGTTATAGGCTGCATGCTATTCATATATTTGAGGATATATTCTGATCATTGACCTAGGTTGCGTTATTTATGCGATTTCTTTCCGTAGATATTTTTCTATTCACGAGTTGGCAACTCACCCCCGTTGTGCCCCAGTTTGTTGCAGGTTTGCCGTACAGCTTTCATTACGGCTTTGCGGGCATAGTTTCGTTCGGGTGATTTGCTAGTAGGTGGGTTTACTTGTATCGTACCCCCATTATATAACTTGTATATTATTACTCTGTTGTATCTAGAAGTTCCATCAACAAAACATGTATTTATTTTGAGATAGAGACCAGTGATGTTATTCCTTCGACCTTAGAGTCGTGCGTTATATTTCTGCGGCTTTCTTGTGGTTTTGAGTTTCCTTTTGAATTTGATCCTCGCCGTTGGCGTTGTATATTATTTTGCTTGTGTGGTTGTGACCGTCGATTGATGAAGAGCTAGCTCCCGCTTGGGGATGCCTTTTTATTGATTTCGTATACTATTCATGTTGTATCCCGTTTGGGGGCCAGTATTTACAAAGGAGACTCTGCCGAAATTTTTAGTAAATTTTGATGTTCTTAAAAACCGCATAATTCGGCTTATGCTATTAAAACTACTTGTTTTAAATTGGTTTTCCTTCACTCTACTACTTTTCTTGGTTTGGATTTCTGGGTTTTCGGCTTACTTAGATTACGTACGCCTCGAGACGTTTCATAGTTTAAGTGCCGGTCATGTTCCATCTTTTGGGACGTGACATCAAGCTTCCTCAAGAAGCTAGGCTGTTGTAGGGAAGTTTCCAGAACAAGGTTGTTAAAATGGAGGGTCTCAAGTAAGCTAGGTTGTTGGAATGAAACTTCTGGAGAATTATAGTCACCGGAGCCCATAACTCGGCCACGGATCCGCGGTGGATCGGCCTGACTCGGCCGCGGTTCCGCGGCCGTTTGGTGAGATTGATGCTTCATATTTTCTGTATATTCTGGTGTTAGCCAATTGGTGTTCAGGTGATATCTGGAATCTTTAAATCCCTTCTGAATCTCTGCCAGATTTTAACTCTTTGATTTCCTGTATTTTGTCGGCGAATTTGTGATTCCGATATCTGTCCGGAGATAATTTTCTGCACAAAATCTCATTAAAGAATATTGAGATTTACAATATCATGCGTGAAATAATAAACATACAATTTCCTTCCAGAATGTTGATTATAATGTATAACACGTGGTAATTGATATTTTCCAGACGAACTTGTAATATGTGTTATATTTATAACAAACATTCTTAGATGATTAGAAAAGTGAGGAAATTGTTATGTTAAAAATTGCAATATTTTCGACTGAACAATAATAGTGAAGAATAGTTATAGATTCTAGATCTATGTTAAACACGGATGCAGAATATATATCTAGTTTAAATACGGATTTTATAAGAAAAGGGTTTGTAGGGTTCGTTCGGATTTAGTAGTCATGGATGAATACTAAAGATTACTCCTTTTATCTATTGATAGATTTAAAACTAGATAGATAGTGATAAATGGGGATTAGGGTTCTTGGAAGAAACTAGGGTTTCTACACTATTGACCCTTGTCCTTTCTTTGATCTCTATTCATGTCCAGCCCTTAACAAAACAATTGTTAATCTGATATCAAATCGCGGTCGAGACTATCAATAAATAAATAGCGCGCCCGATAAGGATGTTAACGATTCTTTTGCTAAAGTGTTGGGAATTCTCCCGTGCGCGCAAACACATATGTTTTGATATATGAGATATGTTTTTAGGAGAACGAAATGCGCACGCGAGATCGTTCATGCTTTAAAATTTATAACCGCAAGTGCACGGCACGTTGTATCGAGCCGGCAAGCACGGGTCGATCCGCAGGGAATTGTGATTAGGTATTGCGATTTAAGGTTCAACAAATTAAAGAATGGTTTGGTTGTCATAAAAGAATGGAAAATACGAAAACAAGGAAAAGCAAGTAAAGAAGTTAAGGAAGAAGTTGGCTGTGGCTTTGGTTCGGAATGTTGAATTGCGGCAATTGCCATGACGCTCCCTTGATCATGAGTTTTCCGTCTTTATATTGATACTGGCATGAAGCACGACTTTTCGAAGCGGTTGCGAGGCACAAGTCGTCAACTTCCGATATTCACCGCAAGGCACGAAACGATGTCTGTTTTGTTCACTTACAGTTTGTATGTCCGCGCTTGAGGTATCAATGCTAAGTACAAGTCTTAACAAGCATACGTCAACGACAAAAACAAAAAGTGGTTAGTGAGAGCAAATAGTATTGGTGTTAACTTTGCTAAGGGTTTGTGATGGTATACGGTATATGAGAATCGAGGGTTTGTCAAGCACTCGGGCACAAAATACCGAATCCAAACTTAGCAAACTTAATACCAACTTGATTCTTATTTAAACATTGTTAAATAGGGAAAGGGAGTGAATAGGGTATATGAAGTGGTTACAAGTAACCATGGTTTCAAAATACCATAACACATCAATATATAAATCAATCTTTAAGTTAGAATCATAAAATTAAGCATATTAAACAATCGCAAGAGGAGGTGGAAGTTAAAGCCATTCATCTCACATCCTTACCATCACCACAACCACTAAGAATTACTCACACATTACAAAGTAGAAAAAGAAACACAAAACAAAGAACATAAAACACAAGAACAAGAATAAGAATTTAAACAAAAGGGAAGTGCAAGTTCTTTATTAACAAAATGGAGGGCTTGAGCTACAAGGTAGATAGCAACTTCAACTTCCTTTATGGAGCACTCAAGTGAGAGCTCAAAGAAGGAAGAAGAAGAAGCTATCAAATGGTACAACTGTTTTCTCACTCCAAAAAAGCCTCCTAGAACTATATCTGTGATCTGCTATTTATAGGCAACCCAAATTCAAAAGTTGCACATGACACTGGACTTACATGACCACAAGGGACCCACACAAAGAGCACGAGTCAAAATGGAACCAACATGGCCCAAATTGCGGCCAATATGAATATATTTGCAGCCTTGAAATGGAGGATGGGGCCCACCTTGCTTCAGTAGTCATCTGGTCACTTGGGCATCTCTTTGTAGTTGAAATTTCTTTTAATGCACACCAGAGTGTAATCTGGAGTAATGTATAGAGAGGGATCATGTCACGACCCGAAAGTACGGAACATGACCGGCACTTAAACTACGAAACGTCTCGAGGCGTTCGTAATCTAAGTAAACCGAAAACCCAGAAATCCAAACCAAGAAAAGTAGTAGAGTGAAGGAAAACCGATTTAAATCAAGTAGTTTCAAAAGCATAGCCGAATTATGCGTAAAAAAAAACATCAAACATTTCCTGAAAATTTCGGCACAGTCTCCTTTGTAAATACTGGCCCCCAAACGGGATACAACATGAATAGTATACGAAATCAATAAAAATGCATCCCCAAGCGGAAGCTAGCTCTTCGTCAATTGATGGTCACAAGCACACAAGCAATATAATATACAACGCCAACGGCGAGGTTCAAAATTCAAAAGGAAACTCAAAACAATAAGAAAACCACAGAAATACAACACACGACTCTAAGGTCGAAAGAATAAACATCACTGGTCTCTATCTGAGATAAATACAAGTTTGGTTGATGGAACTTCTAGATACAACTGAATAATAATATACAAGTTATATAATGGAGGGTACAATACAAGTAAACCCACCTACTAGCAAATCACCCGAAGGAAACTATGCCCGCAAGCCGTAATGAAACCTGTACGGCAAACCTGCAAGAAACTGGGGCACAACGGGGGTGAGTTGCCAACTCGTGAATAGAAAAACATCTACGCACAGAAATCGCATAAATAACGCAATCCTAGGTCAATGATCATAATATATCCTCAATTTTATATAACATGCAGCCTATAACAAGGCTAGGGTAAATATCTAACCCGAGTGTAATCTCATGTACCCGTGTCAGTGCCTCAGGTAGCAATATATCATATGAATGAGATATGAATGCATGAAAATAGAATACATGTAAATGAAGAACTGTTTTCATAGTTTAGTGAGATTTCCTTATTTTTAAATAGGAGGTACCATAAATGAAATCAGCATAAAACAGTGCCCAGCATCGACACAAAACAAGTATCCAAATATCTCGATATCTCTATGTCGTAATCTCTGTACCTCAAAATCTCAAAAATCTCAATGTCTCAATCACAATATCTAGGACGCCGTCAGTCCAGACCGGCCCCTACCATCTATCTCAAGACCACGACGGTATCCTCCGGATATCCGACGCGTCGGGTAAAATCACCTGTCGGTAGTGCTCCCCTGCCAGGCTCAACGTCATCAACACATTCCTCTTGCCCCGGGGTACCGCACCGGGCCCACCATGTACCCGAAACGGTTTATCCAACTCCTCGAATAGGGTCTCGAAATCCATCAGCAAACTCATGGTGGACGACTCATACATCATGGGAAAACCGTATTTTTATTTAAAAAGAGAGAAAGCAGTTTATATATGTTTTGCGGTTTTCCTCCAAATCCAGAAAATATCATGGAATTCCGAATCATCAATAGCATGTAAAACCATGAATATAAGCATGAGAATGAATAACAGTATGCATGAAGCGACAAGTAATAACTACAATATCTAAGCTGTCATATAAGGTATGCACACTAATATTATGTCATACTACTGGCTATCAAGCTAAGTTAAGCAATAATATTTTCTAAGGTGTACGTGACATGGCAATTACCGATGAAGATGTGTGTGAGCCGGCAAGTAAGTGTACGTGGTACATACGCATCATCGGTAATGGTGCCGGTGTCCTAACAATATGATATCAACAATGCAACAACAAATTATAACATAAGTATGTGATGCGGAGCAAACAACAATAATGAACGGAATACAAGACACAACGATAACTAAACTGCATTACCCTAATATAAATCCTACAAATGGTGCCCTTTTGAAATAACACGAATCATGGGGTTTTGAAAATAGGGGCTACGGTGTTTTTATGAAAAGATACGTCTTTTGAAATATCCGCAGGATCCCTTAGGCTGTCTTTTAAAATACCCACGATTCGTTAGTTTTTGAAATAGGTAAGAAATCTAATCTAGTCTAACAATTACACTAAACTATACGGCTGAACTACAGGTAAGGAAACCGCCTATCATCTGAGTCGATACATATACATACCTGTATATGTATAGTCGGTGATCCCGCCTCAATAATATCATATCCGATACCATATCTATAATCAGGAATCCCAAGTCAAGAGTGCGGATCAATCATCAATATATAGCTCGTACGTAAATCCGTCGTACGGCATCCCAAATCTGGGTACGGGTCAATATCACATTCATTATACTATTCATCTGGTATCCTCTTTATCAATATCATGACCGGGGTACTGATCTACGTCTAGTACAATACTGATACCGCCTAAGTAAGCATGCACGTGTGTGAAACACTACGTCAAGGACCCGCTACAACGTCAGGTCGTATCTCAAATATGAACCCTGCCATATCACCGATCTCACGGCCTCAAATCAAATCTCATTGACTCATCATAATTCCCAAGTATCATCCTCAAATCCGTATGTGAACACATAGTCCCATATCCATGTGAACACATAACTGTATAATCCCGTAAGTACAGATGAAAGAAGAAAGTATGCCAGTATGGGTTGGTGTGTGCATGTGTGGTGCGACCACTACTCTAGGGTTTCGCGACACTAAATATCCAAGAACACCAAATAACTATATTATCATCAATATACTCAAACAATGTATAAACAATATATATATGTGTGTATACGTATTCGTATACATCACCGCGAACTGCGGGGGTGCTATACGCCATCCACCCGACTTCTCCCCGTAGATATAAATCTACTCACCTGGTCCTCGCTAGCCGGTGCCGACGTCGCCCCGCGCTTGCTTGTCGTCTCGAAGTCCACATGGGGTACCTACATATCATAACGCACCGTATCGCATTAAAACTAAATTCGAAATCGAAACGGCATACGAAAATCAAATCGGCACGCGTATCACGCATAGGTCCAAACCTACCGCCTACGCATGCAAGAATAGTCAACCCAACCCTCGATGTCGATGTACAAACGTCAATCCATCGAGAAAAATCCAATCACACTCATTTGCACATTCACAAACACTAATTTTAATATAACTAGCTTAAAACTCACAAAAACCCCAATTTCACTTAAAAAGTTATTTTTCCGAAAATCTAGCAAGCACAATTCGCCGTTTTGTACAAAACATGATGTTTAAATGAATGTAGCGGCCAATATACTTATTAAATATCTTAAATAAGTCATAGAAACAATTTCCGGAATTTAATCTCATTAAATTCCAAAAACCCTAATATTCTAGTTTACAAAATACCCTTTTTAACAATTTTATAGCAAAAATGCACAAACTACAATTTAGGTTGGATTTCCATGAACTAAAGTGTTAAACTACACTTAATAAAGTTAATAATATGATAAAAACCCTAACCATATTTTTAATCTCATATTTCGAATTAAATCAAAAAACTAGTTTGCAACAAAAAGCTTAATTTGGACATTTTTCAAGTAACAACTTGTAATTAACAACTAGATTAGTTTTCTACAAAACTAAATATGTTAATCCACATCACCAAACCATTCACAATCAAACACAACTCATTTCCACAACAAACCCTAACTTGAAATCTTTAATCATGCAATTAAACTCACATAAACCAAATTAACACTTAATTAAATTAGCTTTAAGAAATTAAGTAACAAACTAAGCCAAAAAAGTTTAGAATTATACCCAAAAACATTTGAAGATCCACAAGCATCCATGGCCCTCCAAAATGCTCTCTTTTCACAAGGATCCATGCTATACGGGCTAAGCTAAAATGGGTAGGAGTCGGATTTGGGTTTTGGGATTTTTTTGATGGATTTTGGGGCAATTTTTGATGAAGTTTTGAAGAGAAAAGAGAAGGGAAATGGGGGGGTTGCTGCTGTAGGAGAAGGGGGGTCGGCTGGAATGGGAGGGGGAGAGGAGAGAGAGGGATGTAGAGAAAGTGGGGGGAGAAAGTCAAGGTCAAACCAAGTCAAAAGTCCACCTCATTTATCCATTTTCTTTTCTTTTCTTTCATTTCTTTCCTTTGAAAATTCAAGTGGGGAAAAAGATGGGGGCTGCTGAATTCAGCCAAGGGGAGAAGTGAATGGGGGTGTGTGGGTGTGGGTACGGGTGTGGGGTGATGAAAAATGATAAATACAATACCCCAAACATCCATTTACGCTAAAAAAAAGCCTTTTCTCTTCAATAATTTCTAAACCGTTTTGGCAAATGATTTAGTTCCAAAAATCACATGACAAAATTTTATTTAATGTTTTATGATGCACAAAATTTGTTTCAACTCATTCCAACTTATAATTTTCCCTAATTAAATGTATTAGCGACGGCTTAAAATAATAATAAATTAATATTTTTTTCAGAAAATTTGAAATTTCACCAGCGGCTCAATAAACAACAAATAATAGCAATTACATATCTAGAATATGTATTTTTAATCTATAAAATAAGATATTTGTATTTTGACTTTTTACAGAAAACCCGCTTATTTTACCGTTTTTTCGAAATTTCACCGAAACGATTTTCGAAACGTTACAATCTTCCCCCCTTAAAGAAATTCGGTCCACGAATTTAAATTAAAACTTTCCCCAAATACTAAAATATTTCAGCCAAAACCATCAAATCGCCGGGGCTCCGAAATCATAAATACATAAAACAAATCGTACCGCAACGCATGCGCCTGAAAAATGAGCATATAACTCAAATCAGAACTCCGTCAAGCATCCCGCAATCATCGGAGTCATGGGGAAGACATCAATACCAAATCCAAAGCAAAACCAATATGATATAACTCGAAACTATACATGTAAATATCGAATCTATATCTGTAAGTATCTGATGGAAATGCATGCCAATCTCTTTAAGTCGCTGTGCAATGCGTATAACACTGCACAGTGGCGGACGTCTATCATAAGAAAATAACTATATACATATACACCTTTGTTTGAAATGTACGTTCCGCCGTTTTGGAAACAATTTGGAAGGGTCTCCTTGTTTTAAACATTTCGTGTCATATCAGACACGTAGGTAAATACTGAGGCTATAGCTCGCTTTTTGGAAATCCCTTCAATAACTATCAATGCATGCAAAATATATTCAGGTACTGTCCTCTGACTAGTCCTGCTCAGTACGAAAACACATAGTAATATCATAAAAACGTACTGCTCTATACAAAATCAATCCCCAAAATATGCACATGAATGCTACGTGCATCTGGTGCGCACGGAAATCAAAATCCATGAGTGTGCCATACATGCGCACAGAAACAACATCTAAGTGCATCGGGTGTGCACGAAACATCTGTCGTAGGCAACATGTGTTCCTGACAGCAAAATCAGGTGCATCTGACATGCATAAAAAATTCTCAATTTAGTGCCTCTGGTGTGCACCAAAATCACCCTTCAAAACATGTGCCCAACATGCGCGAAAATCCAAATCAGGTGCATCCATCGTGCACGAAATCATGAAATCCAATATCAAGCGCCGAACGTGCGCAAAATCAATCAGGTGCACAGGGTGCACAAAACAAATATCGAGTATCACAATCGAAATCGAAGTCCAGTGCATCTAAGTGCACAAAAGGCGTATCACTGCACTGCAAGCATATAATAACTATACAGAGTGCAGGAACCAATTCGTGTGCATGCATACGCACAAAACCAACTCAACTGTTTAAAACCGTAAAATCACAAACATGTGAAACTAAAGCACGAAAACGATATCAAGTGCAACACTGTGCAAAGATCATAAATCCTCAATCATCAAAATCAAATCATACGAATAAATCACCCAAAACATCGAAATCAATAATGGCGGAATAGTACCGCTCAAGTGCATCCTCTAAGAATCTCGGGCCAACTGTCGTGGTCACTCATAGCATGTCTCATCGACGATCCTGAACTCTGGCCTGCTGGTGTGCGTAACATGACCGCTCCTGGTTTCAAGTTTTCCTTGTGGATTACCAA
The DNA here is from genome assembly GCA_030015575.1 of Agapanthus africanus. Taxonomy (NCBI): domain Eukaryota; kingdom Viridiplantae; phylum Streptophyta; class Magnoliopsida; order Asparagales; family Amaryllidaceae; genus Agapanthus; species Agapanthus africanus. The sequence continues at coordinate 342,438,512 of JASDDO010000010.1, forward strand.
TCTCACGATCCACCGGCTCATCGGCCCTGTCAGTTGTGCTAACGGGGACGATTCCGTTTTGGCACTTCTCTGGTCATCTCTCGGTCAATCCGCACGACCACTTGTAAAGCAACATGTCACTGGAGTCGGCATCTGGCTCTCTAAATGCACGTGACACGTCTGATCCTGGGTGCAAATATCATTGCAGCAGTGTCCTGAAAGGAATCTTACTCAAGGTCTCTTCCATTCTCAACTCTGCCAACTGTCCGGGAGTCATCGTCCTTTACTATATCTGTTTCTTGTTCCGGAACGGCTGCATACTCATCGCGACTCATTCTGGAAGGTATATCCAAGTACAATGCCTCGGCATGCGCATCGCATCTCTGATGTCGGCGGAGTGGAACGTCATCATATCCAGATCTTGTACGAACCTCTTACTCCACTTTTCTCTAATATCGACTGCTTCGGACTCGTCTCGTCGTGGCTGCATGGACTGAGCTCCAATGACTATCCTCGTATCTGGAGTCTCCCAAGAAATGCATCTCACCACCTAGCATCTGAATTAAGTCGAGCCATCCGATCGAGTCGTCAAAACCTCGTAATCCCCCAAGAGCTCAACCTCTTAGGCACAATTTAATAGTATCGAGTACATACCACAGCATCGGTGGTCCAGCCGTAGAAGGGCAAACCCAAGCCTCACTAATGGTGCCGCGGAACTGCCGCAAACCCTAAGGTTCAAAGGCTTTCACACGGTCATTAAGTCGAGTTAGGGTTTCATTCTTCTAGAGGGACAATAGAATTGCCTTCATATCTTTCCGACTACTTTAAACTTGGAATAATAGGTTTCTGACATTCGATCGTCTCTGTCGACTCTCAACGTCTCCGCGTGAAGTCGTCTCTAGCTGGAATCAATCTATCTGATGACCTCGCATCGGGGTAGGTGAACGATCCACATGTCCTAGTCATTCATCCTCGATGACTAGCGACCTTCTATCATCTCTTCGTACTACTCGTCCCGCAATAGCTCCAACATATGGGGCGATATCTCGTCGTTCACAACAAAAACTGGTTCGCTCATCTGCATGCTAAACAGTGCCTCAACCATCATGAATAAGCAACACACCAACGGTCATCAAAATCTGGCTGGCCTCTATCAGTGGCCCAATCCTCTGATACATGATCGGCACGTCCGAGAAATCTCATAAAGGCGATCCGCCAAACGCTCGTGGTGCGGAAACACAGTAAAAAGACACATCTCCGCAATCGAGTGTCGCCGGAATTTCGCCCTGGTCAGTCCTCGTTCGTGACGAGCTCGTGCTGACCGCAACTCTAGCCGTAGCTCTCCCTGCCAGTAATCGTGGCAGCAAACCATAACTGGTACTGATGAGGCTAGATCGGAATGAATATAATACTGAGCAAGAAAATGCACATCCTAAGGCTTCTTAAGTGGAGTAGCGCATCGTAAATATGCCGCGGAACATACCCATGGTACGTCACTCTACTTTAGTCACCTATTCCATCAACCAAGGGTCATCCTACGCTCCGAAGGTAAAACCTAACGCTCTGATACCAACTTTGTCACGACCCGAAAGTACGGAACATGACCGGCACTTAAACTACAAAATGTCTCGAGGCGTACATAATCTAAGTAAACCGAAAACCCAGAAATCCAAACCAAGAAAAGTAGTAGAGGGAAGGAAAACCGATTTAAATCAAGTAGTTTCAAAAGCATAGCCGAATTATGCGTAAAAAAAACATCAAACATTTCCTGAAAATTTCGGCAAAGTCTCTTTTGTAAATACTGGCCCCCAAACGGGATACAACATGAATAGTATACGAAATCAATAAAAATGCATCCCCAAGCGGAAGCTAGCTCTTCGTCAATCGACGGTCACAACCACACAAGCAATATAATATACAACGCCAACGACGAGGTTCAAAATTCAAAAGGAAACTCAAAACCATAAGAAAACCACAGAAATACAACGCGCGACTCTAAGGTCGAAAGAATAAACATCACTGGTCTCTATCTGAGATAAATACAAGTTTGGTTGATAGAACTTCTAGATACAACTGAATAATAATATACAAGTTATATAATGGGGGGTACGATACAAGTAAACCCACCTACTAGCAAATCACCCGAAGGAAACTATGCCCGCAAGCCGTAATGAAACCTGTACGGCAAACCTGCAAGAAACTGGGGCACAACGGGGGTGAGTTGCCTACTCATGAATAGAAAAATATCTACGCACAGAAATCGCATAAATAACGCAATCCTAGGTCAATGATCATAATATATCCTCAATTTTATATAACATGCAGCCTATAACAAGGCTAGGGTAAATATCTAACCCGAGTGTAATCTCATGTACCCGTGTCAGTGCCTCAGGTAGCAATATATCATATGAATAAGGTATGAATGCATGAAAATAGAATACATGTAAATGAAGAACTGTTTTCATAGTTTAGTGAGATTTCCTTATTTTTAAATAGGAGGTACCATAAATGAAATCAGCATAAAACAGTGCCCAGCATCGACACAAAATAAGTATCCAAATATCTCGATATCTCTGTGTCGTAATCTCTGTACCTCAAAATCTCAAAAATCTCAATGTCTCAATCACAATATCTAGGGCGCCGTAAGTCCAGACCGGCCCCTACCATCTATCTCAAGACCACGACGGTATCCTCCGGATATCCGACGCGTCGGGTAAAATCACCGGTCGGTAGTGCTCCCCTGCCAGGCTCAATGTCATCAACACATTCCTCTTGCCCCGGGGTACCGCACCGGGCCCACCATGTCCCCAAAACGGTTCATCCAACTCCTCGAATCGGGTCTCGAAATCCATCAGCAAACTCATGGTGGACGACTCATACATCATGGGAAAACCGCATTTTTATTTAAAAGAGAGAAAGCAGTTTATATATATTTTGTTGTTTTCCTCCAAATCCAGAAAATATCATGGAAATCCGAATCATCAATAGCATGTAAAACCATGAATATAAGCATGAGAATGAATAACAGTATGCATGAAACGACAAGTAATAACTACAATATCTAAGCTGTCATATAATGTATGCACACTAATATTATGTCATACTACTGGCTATCAAGCTAAGTTAAGCAATAATATTTTTTAAGGTGTACGTGACATGGCAATTACCGATGAAGATGTGTGTGAGCCGGCAAGTAAGTGTACGTAGTACATACGCATCATCGGTAATGGTGCTGGTGTCCTAACAATATGATATCAACAATGCAACAACAAATTATAACATAAGTATGTGATGCGGAGCGAACAACAATAATGAACGGAATACAAGACACAACGATAACTAAACTGCATTACCCTAATATAAATCCTACAAATGGTGCCCTTTTGAAATAACACGAATCATGGGGTTTTGAAAATAGGGGCTACGGTGTTTTTATGAAAAGATACGTCTTTTGAAATATCCGCAGGATCCCTTGGGCTGTCTTTTAAAATACCCACGATTCGTTAGTTTTTGAAATAGGTAAGAAATCTAATCTAGTCTAACAATTACAACTAAACTATACGGCTGAACTACATGTAAGGAAACCGCCTATCATCTGAGTCGATACATATACATACCTGTATATGTATAGTCGGTGATCCCGCCTCAATAATATCATATCCGATACCATATCTATAATCAGGAATCCCAAGTCAAGAGTGCGGATCAATCATCAATATATAGCTCGTACGTAAATCCGTCGTACGGCATCCCAAATCTGGGTACGGGTCAATATCACATTCATTATACTATTCATCTGGTATCCTCTTTATCAATATCATGATCGGGGTACTGATCTACGTCTAGTACAATACTGATACCGCCTAAGTAAGCATGCACGTGTGTGAAACACTACGTCAAGGACCCGCTACAACGTCAGGTCGTATCTCAAATACGAACCCTGCCATATCACCGATCTCACGGCCTCAAATCAAATCTCATTGACTCATCATAATTCCCAAGTATCATCCTCAAATCCGTATGTGAACACATAGTCCCATACCTATGTGAACACATAACTGTATAATCCCGTAAGTACAGATGAAAGAAGAAAGTATGCCAGTATGGGTTGGTGTGTGCATGTGTGGTGCGACCACTACTCTAGGGTTTCGCGACACTAAATATCCAAGAACACCAAATAACTATATTATCATCAATATACTAAAACAATGTATAAACAATATATATGTGTGTATACGTATTCGTATACATCACCGCGAACTGCGGGGGTGCTATACGCCATCCACCCGACTTCTCCCCGTAGATATAAATCTACTCACCTGGTCCTCGCTAGCCGGTGCCGACGTCGCCCCGCGCTTGCTTGTCGTCTCGAAGTCCACATGGGGTACCTACATATCATAACGCACCGTATCGCATTAAAACTAAATTCGAAATCGAAACGGCATACGAAAATCAAATCGGCACGCGTATCACGCATAGGTCCAAACCTATCGCCTACGCATGCAAGAATAGTCAACCCAACCCTCGATGTCGATGTACAAACGTCAATCCATCGAGAAAAATCCAATCACACTCATTTGCACATTCACAAACACTAATTTTAATATAACTAGCTTAAAACTCACAAAAACCCCAATTTCACTTAAAAAGTCATTTTTCCGAAAATCTAGCAAGCACAATTCGCCGTTTTGTACAACATGATGTTTAAATGAATGTAGCGGCCAATATACTTATTAAATATCTTAAATAAGTCATAGAAACAATTTCCGGAATTTAATCTCATTAAATTCCAAAAACCCTAATATTCTAGTTTACAAAATACCCTTTTTAACAATTTTATAGCAAAAATGCACAAACTACAATTTAGGTTGGATTTCCATGAACTAAAGTGTTAAACTACACTTAAAAAAGTTAATAATATGATAAAAACCCTAACCATATTTTTAATCTCATATTTCGAATTAAATCAAAAAAACTAGTTTGCAACAAAAAGCTTAATTTGGACATTTTTCAAGTAACAACTTGTAATTAACAACTAGATTAGTTTTCTACAAAACTAAATATGTTAATCCACATCACCAAACCATGCACAATCAAACACAACTCATTTCCACAACAAACCCTAACTTGAAATCTTTAATCATGCAATTAAACTCACATAAACCAAATTAACACTTAATTAAATTAGCTTTAAGAAATTAAGTAACAAACTAAGCCAAAAAAGTTTAGAATTATACCCAAAAACATTTGAAGATCCACAAGCATCCATGACCCTCCAAAATGCTCTCTTTTCACAAGGATCCATGCTATACGGGCTAAGCTAAAATGGGTAGGAGTCGGATTTGGGTTTTGGGATTTTTTTGATGGATTTTGGGGCAATTTTTGATGAAGTTTTGAAGAGAAAAGAGAAGGGAAATGGGGGGGGGCTGCTGCTGTAGGAGAGGGGGGGTCGGATGGAATGGGAGGGGGAGAGGAGAGAGAGGGATGTAGAGAAAGTGGGGGGAGAAAGTCAAGGTCAAACCAAGTCAAAAGTCCACCTCATTTATCCATTTTCTTTTCTTTTCTTTCATTTCTTTCCTTTGAAAATTCAAGTGGGGAAAAAGATGGGGGCTGCTGAATTCAGCCAAGGGGAGAAGTGAATGGGTGTGTGTGGGTGTGGGTACGGGTGTGGGGTGATGAAAAATGATAAATACAATACCCCAAACATCCATTTACGCTAAAAAAAAGCCTTTTCTCTTCAATAATTTCTAAACCGTTTTGGCAAATGATTTTGTTCCAAAAACCACATGATAAAATTTTATTTAATGTTTTATGATGCACAAAATTTGTTTCAACTCATTCCAATTTATAATTTTCCCTGATTAAATGTATTAGTGACGGCTTAAAATAATAATAAAATAATATTTTTTTCAGAAAATTTGAAATTTCACCAGCGGCGCAATAAACACCAAATAATAGCAATTACATAGCTAGAATATGTATATTTAATTTTTATAATAAGATATTTGTATTTTGACTTTTTATAGAAAACCCCCTTATTTTACCGTTTTTTCGAAATTTCACCGAAACGATTTTCAAAACGTTACAGATCAAGTGTGTGTATGTGTGTTCACACTTCAAATCATTGCTTTTCCAAATACATTGAACCACTTGCTTACACCACTTGCAAGACACCATGATGGTGTTTGCAACTTGATGCCTCATGATAGCTCATGCCCACTTGATCCATGATGGTTATGTAAGTCTTAGCCAGCTCCCCGGCCAATAATTCTAGGCCAAACGCGGAATAAAAACTTTTTCATAAACTGGCGCTAACATAGACTATAACCCGGATCCTGCCATTAACATTAAACTAGAAAACTATAAAATGATAGAATGGCTATACCGATCGATCCGTGTCCTTCGGTCTTTAGCCATCATCCCACGCTCCTCACGGCATCTCCGATCTCCTGTCTCCTCGTCGAGGTGACACCACGTCAACGGATCTTTATACGGGCTCCCGCCTCTGAACCGAGGCAACTCAGACTTGAAGTTTGCTAATCGATATGTCTAAGATTGACATAGAGAGTGTGTAGAATAGTTTGTCTCAAGACACTCAAGCCATTGGGTGGAGGTAAATTGAAGTTGCTATTTGGGGTGATGAAATTAGATTAGAAAAATGCAAATGAATCATTTTTCCTTCACCAAAGTGCTCAGCCAATTTTTGGGCTGAAATGGGTGGGGTCGGCCATTTGGACGGGGGGTGAGCATATCATAAAGAAAATGGTGAATGCAAGCAAAGCTTATCACAATCAAAAAAATATCTTCAGCTTTACAAAAGGAATTAATTGAAAGAGTGAGTCACAAATATGACTCATCAATTCAAGAAGAATCCCACGCCCACTAGAGGAAAACTGCTGGGGCCCCTGGATACCACAAAAAACCCTTCCCAATAAAAAGCAACATTTGCAAAGAACCCCTTCGGCTTAAAAATTCAGCCACAAAAGAATTTCTAACAAAAATCCATTAATTAAACATTAGAACTAATGTTTAATCGGGAGGAGAAAAATTGGCAGCTTCAAAAAGCAATCCCGTAAAAAATTACAGGATTATCCCACAACTGTATATACATAGCCGCATTTGTATTCCGACCGAATACAAAATGCAATGAGACAAAAATATCCCTACACAATATAATACTAGAATCCGGCTTAAACCAAAGCCCACTAGTATTATCTGTCCGCACCATGACACGTCCATAAGTGCACGTGTATGGTCGAACCCTGCCATAAAACCATACGGCCTCTACAACGTTTCGCCCGAACTTGGAAAACTATCTGTGGTGGACTCTAAAGACTCGTTAATACGCGGGCCATGGTTTTAACCACAAGAACGTCAGTCGTACAAGCTGTATATAACGGCTGCCCAAGGTATTGAGCAAATGTGAAGCCGATGAGAGAACTCATCTGGAACCCTGACTGAGCCTATCAGTGACAATATCCATACAGTCCGGTCCATTCGTCTATGAGCATCGCATATCGGGCCTAGGGGGCTGGTAACGTTAGACCTCCAATAGCGGTATAAGTCATGTAAGAGTGTAGCCCGGAATACCCTGAGATACTACTAGAATACCTACCAGTAAATCTCCTGCCTCGGCCAAGGGCTTTGTGTAATGGCTCTCCTAGGCACAGCACGATCTCACTCCCAATACTGGGTAAGACGAATCCCCTGCCGATCCGCTCACTGCCTCCATATGGCTTGGGACTGTACCCAACTAAAACCTGTTTGCATGACTCCTTTGAGCCGTGTTAGGGTAATAATCAAAGTATATTGGGAACTCACACGAGACAAATGATGATCTCAAATCGATGAACTAGCCTGTACACATGTCATCAGGGAACTGATATTTGACGCTAGGTATAATACCAACTAGCAGGTTCCCGGCGAGTCTTGTCCGGTCCACTCATAACCTAATGAGCACCTGTATACATTTTAGGTGAACCAACTGACACCAATGGCTTGTGAGAACGGCCACCGCCCCTCGTCGGGGTCTCGACTGTATACATTAGTCTACTCCGGAGTATCGATGCACGGTCTCGAAACTCCCACGACTAGGGGCCACTTTTAAGGATGTGCTTATAGACTACCCAACTCTCACGTATATGATCGCCATCATACTGTCGGTAGTCAAGCAAGGATCCTAAGGGCTCTATCAACGTGTAATAGTGATCCGTACTGTCACCTAAAGCAGTACGCGATGATAAAGATAAACCGGATAGCATACTATCATCTCGAGTAAGACTGTCCTACCGGTATAGGTCCTCTCTCAATCATTGCAATCACGTACCTGCGATCCAATAATTGAATTTGAGGGCACTATATCCAACAATCTCCTACTTGCACTTAAGGCTAATTATTGCGATGTCGCATACTCACGGCTCGTGTGATACCGAACATCCAACTCCTCTACTAATCAGTTTCACAAAACTTGTTTGTAAAACTATTGTGTTCGAGAAATAGCCTCAGTGAGTGGATCTACCCTGATGTTTCTTTCTATGTCTCTCTTAATCTCAAGTTTGCGCAGAAAGCCATCTTCTGAATTGAGTAATACATGTCTTAGAATATGTCTGGATATCTGATGGGACCTAGTTCATAAATGAACTCCAAATCCAAACTTCATAGACTGTATCATCAACTGAACTTAATCAGTATCCTGCACCATACCTCCCTCAGTATCCGCTTGGACCACCTGTCCAAACTATTGCCCCTCGTCAGAGGGAAAACTATAACTCTGACAATCACTCTGTCATCCATGTCACCTTGGAAGCCTGAAATGATAACCGCCCCCGAAGGAGGCTGCCATCATCAAATCCCTAAAACATCTACTCATGTTCTAAAACTGCTTTCGAATGTTTCTCCAGGATTGGATTAATATCAACTTATTGCAGCTAGTGCAAAAACAATATCTGGTGTGGTACTTGACATCTCATGATCAACTCAATTGCCTAAGCAAGTGATATGTTAATCATGCACATCCCTCTCCCCTTTAGTCTGTAATACACCTTTAGAGAGGGTCACTCCACCACCTGTAGGTCCACCACCATGCCAGGAGTCGTCCATTCTAAAATACCTTTAGAATACTTTCTAAGTACTCAGATTGGGAAACTACCCAGATCTAGATCTAAAACCATAGATCTAGTAACCAGAATGTCTGATATTATATCCATATTCTATGTAGAGAAACAACTGTGTGACAACCACAGTAAAACCGATCATAGTATAGGAATTTTACTTCCTACTATGTGTATGTCATCCAAATACCAGGACATCACACCCTACTACCTTCTTAACAGATACATCCCTTATTCTGATGAAGTCAAACCCATGACTGTCACATCAAAATTAGATGATCTTTCTACGCCATATCTGCTTTAGTCTATAAATAGACATAAGCAACCTGTCCACTATGCTTCCGCTGCTCTCACTGACCACAACAACCCCCTGGCAGAGTCATATACACGTGCACTTCTAAAGCTAGTCTAGAAAGACGCTATACTCATCATCCTGCCGGGTCTCATAGTCTGGAACCGCAGTAATGGCAAGTCTGGGTAAACAAGAACCTCTCTGTCACCGTCTTTAAGGCTACCGGAGTACCTCTCGGGTGTCTGAGGTTACCCACCATATCTGCGAAGTGGCTAATGGAATGTCAAACCTGATTGAATCTTTAAGTTCTATTAAATTTTCTGTAATCATCTGTGGTTCTGGAATCACTTCCAGTTCTACCATACTCCCACTACTGTTTTCTTAAAAAATTCATTTTACTAAAACTGTGGCGAGTCAAGAACAATATCTCTAATGATCTTCCAGATGGTAGAAAATCAACCCTTGTCAAAAGCCCGGGTCAACCAACAAACCGCCATTACAGAAACGTGCCTTGAGTTATCCAGAGTCTGGTTTTAAGCATAAGCCGAACAACTCCCCGTACCTTAACATCGTTAAGATATGAACCATTCTATATACCATATAGAAACTTAGGAACTGATTTAATTAGAACCAGATTCAAATCATACAGCTGTCTCCAGTGCATGTCAACTAAATAGAGAGAGGCTAATCAACATTACTCAACTTAGGAGTTCATCCAATTATGAGTAACCTGAAAGAGAAACAAGTTTCTCAAAACCATTATTATCAACTGAAAACCAATCACAAGTACCTACATCTTCGATCTCCTTGAAGAATCCCGATACTTGCGACACCTGGTTCTCTACTTTATTCTTTTACATATAACTTCTCAAAACTTAGACCTTGTATTTCTACGAAACACTTGTCTAAAAACTAGAGAAGTCATAAGTAAATAGAATATAGTACGAGGACCAACCCCATTGTCCTAATGGACACTGGACAACATACAATATTTTGTATAAGTCGTCTGAGTTGAATAACTCGAACACTATGCGTCGTAGGTTGAAAACTGTACTATGGTTAAGAACTATACCGCTGTTGAATGCTCCTTACCTAACCATCAGCTGATAAAGGTAAATGTCACCGACATAATTTCAAAAAGTTATATCTCACTATATGAAAATAAATGTACGGATATATCAGTTTGAAATTGGTGCATAACAACGTATATTCAAAACCAAAACTTGCCGTCTGGCAAAAACCCAGGCGATTTCCTCAAATATCACCAATTTCAACGAATTCCGATATAATGAGGATGATCACCATATTCCCAATAACCTACTCCCACTCATCATCTGTAAAACCATACAGATATGAGAATGAAACCTGATAAATACATACCCTTGAGCAGGTGTCTAATTGGGAAATCAGTTTTCAATTAACAATGCACAGTGAAACTGAAACATGAATATGTTTCGAAGGGGTATCCTGGTATTCGTAGTAATGCCTCTTCCATTATCCAAATTCATGACTGTAACCGTATATTTCCTTGCCATCTCTCCAAATCCCTTTATTTGTTTTTAGTCGTTACCTTCTGCACACCATCGTTAGGCTTAATTGTTTTCTTCCTTCCCTATCGTTCGACACCAGCCTATGGTTTGGAAGAAGACTATCCAATAAGCGTAATAGGTGTACTCTCATAATCCTAGGAGTACTCGTAACCTGAGAGAAGGTGATGATAGAAGACAACTGAATAAACCTTATTATATTCCTCCTGAACCGGAGAAAAGCAAAGGTGAAATAGGAGTGGCGATGATGTACGCGGTTTGGTCGTGAATAACAGCAGTTGTAACTTACTTTTCCCTCTTTCTAATCCCTTTATTTTGTCTTTACTTATTACCTTTTGTACACCCTACTTAGGCTAATTGGTTTTCTCCTTTCCGTACCTTTCGGTACCTGCCTATGGTTTGGAAGAAGAATATCCAATAAGCATAATAGGTGTACTCTCCTAAACCAAGGAGCCCTCACAACCTGAGAGAAGCTGATAATAAAAGACAACTGAATAAACCAATTCAATCTCTCCAGAACCTGAATCCATCCTCGAAGAAGTCCCTTCGAGTTCGTTTATAACCATACGATGGATTTATCCAATGGAAGTGGATGTTCATAGTAATACGGGGTGTTCTAGAGAAATGCAAAGGGTAAAAGAAGGAGCGGTAATGACTTATGCAACTCAGAAAATCCAAAAGCCAGTGTTTTAAGAAAGTTCGGTCAACTTGGTTACTGAGTCATAGTCTAGGGTCGGGCCATGGTCGCTGCCAAAGAGAGAGAGAAAAGAAACACTCTGCGTGCACTCTAACCTAGATCAGAATGGTTATCACTTTATCTAATCAGGAAACCTCCCTCTGTATCGTCAAATTCTCCTCTAAACTTGAAAGAAGAATTAGTCGGGATCACCCAAAGAGTAAACCAACTCATCAATGGGAATCGGGTTCCAACTATCATCGCATGATAACGTGAAGGAATCCACTCATGTTATCACACTCCAGAAGGTATGCGCATGCCTGGAAAGTTTCCTGTATGTCTGAGGCTCCCGATGTGGATTGTTACCCCATGCTCTTATGACCTTGACGAAGGCCAACAAATCATAAGTCACATGTCAAGTTCTACCCGTCATTGTCTAGGTTAATTTGAACCCACCCGTACATACCCTTGACGAAGGCCAATAAGGTAATACGACTATCCCAAACCAACACATCTATTTATGCAACAGAAAGGTAACAAGCAACTACCATCCACTATGCTTTGACGAAGGCCAACAAATATAGCATGAATACTAAGTGCTACCCGTTTGAAACGATGGAGGTCTACGGCTGGTTTTTGGCGAAAAACCTTTAATCTAATGAATTTGATCTCATTGAAGGTACCTGATAGCTTTTTACAAAAATATAGTGGCGAAAACCTTTGCTAAAGAGGTCACTCCCGGTGAAGGGATCTCGGCTCTTTCCCCGTAGAATGAGGTGCAGGATATTCCAAACTGAATACCATAATGCAAAGCAACAAGTAATCGACTATACTGAAGTTATTAACCTGACGCAAACTTCTGCCCAAGGGGTCACTCCCGGTTAAGGGATCTCGGCCCTTGCCTCGTCGAATGAGGTGCAGGATATTCCAACTGAATACCACTGTGCAAAATAAAAGAAAACGTCTTTGCAATAACAACTTTTTGAAAATTGTTCCAACAACATCAAACAGGTTTGTTTTCCTTGCATTGATCAAAATCAACGTAGTCCCATCAATTAATCACACAAGAAAAGAACGAAAATAAAATGTACGTATATGTCATCCGCATTCGTCACTGGGTCCCGTCATCACCTGTTAGGTTACTTAACTAACGACAGAGCGGGGACTGGACTAGCGCGGGTGAAAAACATATACAACATCTACTAGTATACATACCAATATACAATAATCGCTCTAGGCGTGATAAATGCAACATTACAGAAAAGTAATAAGCATCACAGAACAATATAGATAATCTGGGATCCCCGGGTTTCACAGAGCCGCTACTGAAACCCGACGTTCCCCTGGTCATATGGATAGCCTTTGAAATGAAACCTAGACCCCTACGAGTGTGGCAAGTTAACCCCCAAAACCTGAAGCGAGACAGCCCCCTTCAGCAAAGTGAATGAACCACCCGGCACTTCACGGAATCCGGTAACTTGAGCACCCCACCTTGGGTCAACCTGTATCCCGTACGAGTGCGGCGAATAGCCCGCCAATTCTAGAGTGAGGCCCCCTCCCTCTCAAAGCCATAAGATGCGGACCCGTTGCCCTCCAGAACCCGTCTATCCTTGCACTCTGTCGCGGGGTAATCCTAATACAGAAAAGAAAATATGTACAATGGGTACATCGACCTCAATCCGGTCGTGCCCCAAAAGAATAATATACAAACAGGCAGCGACGGCAGTCCACATGTTGGACGCTCATCCCGCGATAACAAATGTATAAATAAATCCAAACTGCACTACCATTGCACACAGGCTATCGACCACGACAAATCCGCAACATCACAGCACAACATAAAACATCAACGCGAATGTCACGTTCACAAACCCGTCTAAAAGACTATAGCAATTAGACAAGATTTACCGATCTAATGACATTCACGGTCACAGATATAATGTAAGCACTGTAAACTAAAACATTTAAAATTCCGATCAACAAAACTTCCCGAAGTGGGCCCCGAGTACAAATCCAGTACTCAAATAAATCTGGGGCCAAACAAAATATTCCAGAAACCACAATTCCACATGAAAGACACCCAGAAGAAAAATGGTGCACTGAAGCCCTAAAACGGCGGCGGAACCGCGGCAAACCCATGTGTTCTGCAGCGGTTCCGCGGCGGCTTTGTGGGATCAGTCTACCAAATTTCTTTTGCAGTCTTAGAAAAGGCCTGCACGATTTTCTAACATACCCAAAATAATTTTTAGACCAGTTTAAAATTCGGTAGAAAATTTAATATTGAAAGCGGTTTTGGAAATTTCGTTCGATCGATATTTTAAACACGTTAGAACAAGTTAGTAAAGGTTAATGGCCTGGCTTTGATACCATGTAAGTCTACGCCAGCGCCCGGCCAATAATCCGAGGCCAAACACGGAATAAAAACTTTTTCATAAACTGGCGCTAACATAGACTGTAACCCGGATCGTGCCATTAACACTAAACTAGCAAACTGTAAAATGATAGAATGGCTATACCGATCGAACCGTGTCCTTCGGTCTTTAGCCATCATCCCACGCTCCTCGCGGCATCTCCGATCTCCTATCTCCTCGTCGAGGTGGCACCACGTCAACGGATTTTTATACGGGCTCACGCCTCTGAACCGAGGCAACTCGGACATGAAGTTTGCTAACCGACATGTCCAAGATTGAAGTAGAGAGTGTGTAGAATAGTTTGTCTCAAGGCATCCAAGCCATTGGGTGGAGGTAAATTGAAGTTGCCATTTGGGGTAATGAAATTAGCTTGGAAAAATGCAAATGAATCATTTTTTCATCACCAAAGTGCTCTACCAATTTTTGGGCTGAAATGGGTGGGGGTCAGCCATTTGGACGGGGGGGGGGGGGGGGGGGTTGAGCATATTATAAAGAAAATGGTGAATGCAAGCAAAGCTTATCACAATCAAAAAAATATCTTAAGCTTTACAAAAGGAATTAATTAAAAGAGTGAGTCACAAATATAACTCATCAATTCAAGAAGAATCCCACACCCACTAGAAGAAAACTGTTGGGGCCCATGGATACCACAAATAACCCCTTCCCAGTAAAAAGCAGCATTTGCAAAGAACCCCTTCAGCTTAAAAATTCAGCCACAAAAGAATTGCTAACAAAAATCCATTAATTAAATATTAAAACTAATGTTTAATCGGGAGGAGAAAAATTGGAAACTTCAAAAAGCAATTCCGTAACAAATTACAGGATTACCCCACAACTGTATATACATACCCGTATTTGTATTCCGACCGAATACAAAATGCAATGAGACAAAAATATCCCTACACAATATAATTCTAGAATCCGGTTTAAACCAAAACCCACTAGTATTATCTGTCCGAACCATGACACGTGCAATAGTGCATGTGTATGTTCGAACCCTGCCATAAAACCATACGGCCTCTACAACATTTCGCCCGAACTTAGAAAACTATCTGTGGTGGACTCTAAAGACTCGTCAATACGCGGGCCGTAGATTTAACCATAAGAACGTCAGTGGTACAAGCTGTACGTAACGGCTGCCCCAAGTATTGAGCAAAAAGGAAGCCGATGAGTGAACTCATCCAGGAACCTTAACTGAACCTATCAGTGACAATATCCATATAGTCCGGTCTGTTCGTCTATGAGCATCGCATATCGGGCCTAGGGGGCTGGTAACATTGGACTCCCAATAGCGGTATAAGTCGTGTCAGAGTGTAGCCCAGAACACCCTGAG
This sequence comes from Agapanthus africanus, assembly GCA_030015575.1. Classification (NCBI taxonomy): domain Eukaryota; kingdom Viridiplantae; phylum Streptophyta; class Magnoliopsida; order Asparagales; family Amaryllidaceae; genus Agapanthus; species Agapanthus africanus. Next base: position 342,453,860 of record JASDDO010000010.1, read on the forward strand.
ATACTACTGGAATACCTACTAGTAAATCTCATGTCTCGGCCGAGGGCTTTGTGTATTGGCTCTCCTAGACATAGCGCGATCTCACCCCCAATACCAGGAGAGATGAATCCCCTGCCGATCCGCTCACTGCCTCCATATGGCTCGGGACTGTACCCAACTAAAACCTGTTTGCACGACTCCTTTAAGCCGTGGTAGGGTAATAATCAAAGCACATTGGGAACTCACATGAGACAAATGACGATCTCAGGTTGATGAACTAACATGTACACATGTCACCAGGGAACTACTATCTGACGCTAGGTATAATATCAACTAGCAGGTTCCCGACGAGTCATGTCCGGTGCCCTCATAACCCAGTGAGCACATGTATACATCTTAGGTGAACCATCTGACACCAATGGCTTGTGAGACCGGCGACCGCCCCTCGTCGGGGTCTCGACTGTATACACTAGTCTACTCTGGAGTATCGATGCCCTATCTCGAAACTCCCCCAACTAGGGACCACTTTTAAGGATATGCTTATAGACTACCCAACTCTTACGTATATGATCGCCATCATACTGTTGGTAGTCAAGCAAGGATCCTAAGGGCTCTATCAACGTGTAATAGTGATCTGTACTGTCACCTAAAGCAGTATACGATGATAAAGATAAAGCATATAGCATACTATTATCTCGAGTAAGACTGTCCTACCGGTATAGGTCCTCCCTCAATCATTGCAATCACGTACCTTCGAACCAATAATTGACTTTGAGGGCACTATATCCAACAGGTTCAAACATGAGTTTTGGTCATGTATCATGTTGGACCAAAACTAAATATTTATTTGTACACAACATAATTTTGTTTGGAAAAATTAATGGCTTGATCTGTTATCTGTCCCATTTGCAGTTCTGGCTAAAAACAGTCGTTTCTGTTCGTGTTGTGTACCATCTTTAGTGTTTTTGCCTTTGTACCTATACTAATGAGCAGACAGAGATAAAATAGCACTGTTTATTGACAAAATGCTAGGAAATGAGCGGTACTAAAATGTAATAAATCGTGTCGAACAAATACCCCCAAACCTAACGTTTGCTCGTCTCAAGCAAACAAAAAAATCCTAACCTCACTTTCGCAGGGAACGCGATTGCACTGAGCATGCGCAACAAGCCGTTAAACCTCTAGGTGTCCCTAGTAGGAGGAGTGTTGTCTCCTGAGGGTTTTCAGGGGATTACACCCACAAAATCCCATCAAGCTAGTTTCATAAGTTAACGTCGATTCTACTCCAAGAGTTTAGTATCTATATTAGAAATTCTATCATCCTAAATTAGAAATATTCAACCCTTATGTTTCAGGTCTCCTATCTATTTAACCTCAGATCCTATACGTTTTTACAGTTTTAGAAAGATATTGGTATCGCTTGAGTTTTCCTTCTAAAGTGCGGTCTCCAATCAGGAATTTTTATCAACTTTACGGAAAACATAAGTCTTGTTCTTTATTCCTATCTTTCCTCCAAACATCGATTGTATACCCCCACGTGTGTGTAAAATTTTTCCCCAACACTTGAGAATTCAATTCAAGCTATATTACCCTTGCCTTAATACCTAATACTACTTCTTTTCATTAATGGATGGGCGGTTTTGCTCACACATCTTTCATGCGATTATTAATGCTTCTTGAGGCACCAACAGCCGATTACTGAATGTACGATCTTAAAGCGTAAATAGCAGTTTCCAAGTCTTGACTTTATTATTATTTTTTTTCTTTCACTTTTCAAGACCGGATATATTTTTTCAATGATACTCTTATGGTGTTTAACTTTAAATACCGTTTTTTCTTTCATACTAGGCTTTCAGGCAAGAGTATTTCTAGGTATTCTCTACTATCCCAAGTTTCAAGGTGGGTGTATGTGCAGTTTGTAGGGTATATACTTTCTAAATTTGGACTCAAGAATAGAAACTATTTTTCAAACTTATCTTTCAGTAAACCTTCAATACTTTCCCTTCATCTTGATTTAACTAAAGAACTGAACTCAAGATTACCTATTTCTTAAAAAAACTGTAAGGACGTATACTTACCAAGTTTAAACAGAATGAGGATTATTTTTATGGTTTTTAATTCCTAAACCTAGAATTTAGTTATTTCTAACGTATCAACTAAACTTTCGGAATAAAATTTAAGTTATCCTATTAGCTAACTTGACGACAAAGTTTTTATGTTTTTGTAAAAAAGAATTCAATTTTTATGGGTTTTTAATATGTATGCAATGCGGAATATACAATATACACATGATGCAGATAAACGCAGTGCTCACCCCCAAACTTGAGTTTTACGATGTCCTCATCGTTTCCCCCGTCTCCGGTGGCTAGACTTAGACATCAGGGTGAGAATTTTATTTAAAGAAAATAAGAAAAAAAAAACTAAGACTAATTACAACATGTACAAGTTAAAAGATTGGGTTAGTACAGAAATTAATACCAGCCATTCAAAATTTTTGTCGATATAGTGCCATGGCTGGCAAAAGAATATGTATAACAAAAAGAAAAAGAGAATATACAAAAAATGGTTAGATGTTAGTGAAGGGCATGAGTGTGTAAAGGTAGGGATCGGAAGACGCTGAAGGTGTAAACGAAGTTTTGAGGCGGTCAAAGAATTGTTTTCTGAATGAATTGAATGTTCAATAAGTATATGTGGAGTTTCAAAGTCAGGTTTGTTTAAAAACTGGACTTCATCCGCCAAAAGTTCGGTAAAAGAAAGGTTTCTCGGATGTTCCCAAATTGTTCCCGACTCAAACTCACCAAGAATATCAAGTTCATCAGCAAAAATTTCCTCAAAACTCGACATGAAAGAATGTTTTTCAATACTGTCTTCCTCCCTAAGATTTTCCACAATCTTACTCTCATCATTTACAAACTCTCCCAAAACGATTTCTCCCTCATCACATTCACCAATGGGTAGGTTCATATCATCAAAAAAAGTAGGTTCCCACCCTAATGTTTCTTCCGAAACAATATCACTAGGTGATACAAAAATTGTGGGTTCCTTATCATTGATCTTTTCTAATGATCTATCCTAACCATACCTGTCAAATTTATAAGCTCCCTCATCTAAAATTGGAAAGCAAAAATCAGTCGGTTCAAGAATTTCCTCATCAAGTATTATTTCAGTTAAATCAATCTCTAAATCATAAGTGACAAGAGGCTCAGTGGATACCTGAAGGCTAGTGGTGGACTGACTTAGAGGGTTTGCTTGTGTGTCCTGGCAACACTCAGTCAATTCAGTTGTATCATCATCTATAAAATCATCCAAATTGATATGATCACTTATTTCTCTCTGGTGATTCCCTAGCTGACAGATGTTGACACTATGAGGTTCCGATTGACTGAGTTCACTCCCTAGAATTCTCTCAGCCAAATGTTTCGTTTGTTCCTTTATATTAGCCAAAGATTGATCTTGCGCAACAAATAATTGTGCAGACTGCTGTATGAATAGGGCTAATGTAGAAGCTGATTGATTCTCGACCGCAGCCATCGCTTCAATACCTAACTCTAAAGCGGTCAACCTAGCATCCATTTTACTATCACTCCCTAAAGATGGTTCAATTGTTTCAGGTTGGAGGGGTTGTGATGGTAGGGATGCTAAAGCAGTCATTCTGCCGACCTCTTTCTTTAAATTTTCAATCGTTTGGTCTATAGTTGAAGTGTGACGGGTTCAGGAGTGTTAGGTGGGTGACCGTTATCAACAATTTAGGACAGTTGGTCACCCCTAGAAAAGGACAATTATCATGAATGTGGGAAGAATTTTGGCAATTTGTACAAATCAATTGGGATTGAGTATAAACAAAAGAATAAGAGTCGTGAAAAATAGAATTGTATTGTGTAGCACCCATAATAACAAGAATTCATAAATATCACAGAAATAACGAATATCACACCCCTAGCAGTCTATGTTATTCTAAGTCAACTAGACCTGATCAAGAACCTGATTGACGAAGTAAAAATGTATCGAGAAATAAACTCAAGATATACTGATCACAAAGACAGGTAAATGCAAGAGTTAAGGTGAGGTTTTCCAACACTTTCGCGATGGTCCTTAATTAAATAACCCTTTCTCTTTTGGCGGTTGCGCCGTGAACACTTGCCAAGACACCTCGTGAACGATATACCATTAAGCAAAGTTTTAAATACAGTTAACTCCTCCCAATGAGCGCGAAGTCCTTAAAGTTAGAGTTCTAATTGATTTTAAATTACTAGGGGTATGTGAAAATGCAGTTTTGTGATTTGTGGGCTACGGAGAAAAGGTGATGAAATCCCTTACTGTATCTTGTTTTGGTTGTTGTGCCCTTAATTCCGTATTAAAATGCAATGTGCAATCAATAAAAGAATTTAAGAAAATAAATCAATTAAAGCAATTTTTTTCAATTTTAGTTAAGCGGTGCAAAAAAAATACGGTTAGTTCTCTTGTTCAATTGATGGCAAAATTTGTGCGAAGAATCCTGCAGAAGATAGAAATAATGCGTCGGATTCGAGAAGAATGTGTTAGGAAATACGTACCAATGAGATTTGGATTAAGAAACCCCTTTGAAGTGATTACGGGTATTCGAATGTTCGCTTGCGCGGGTCAAACTACCCGGATCTTTGGCACTGTACTTCACTAACATCTTGAAATTGAGTTTGAGCCTCACTCCGCACGATCGCTTGTCGTAATTCCATGAAAACCCTGAAATGCCGGAAAATATGATATTTAGTGTCAAAAGCGATATATATGCCCCAATTCCTGCACACACACAATTGTGAAATTTTTGCATATACCAATGGATCAAAAAATATGTCAGAGCAACAAAACCCAAAAATTTGGAGCAATTGGGTGAAATATAGCCGCAATTTGCGGCCAGAAGCAATATTTCGGCGGCCAACTATTTGAGTTGGTGCTCCAACTTTTCACTGTGTCGTTATTGTCCTATTAGTGTCCCAATGTTATATGCAAAACCCAATAATTAAATTCAGTGTGACAGCAGATCAAAAAAACAGAGAACAAGTTAAAAGAATTTGTTAGTTTGTGTTAATTTCGAAAAAAATTGAGTTAGTAGTTAATGAGTAAGTAAGAACCAGAAATAACAGTACCCAATACTACCAACTCCCCGGCAACGGCGCCAAAAACTTATTGGGAATTCTCCCGCGTGCGCAAACGCGTATGTTTTGATATATGAGATATGTTTTTAAGAGAACTGAATGCGCACGCGAGATCGTTCACGTTTTAAAATTTATAACCGCAAGTGCAAGGCGCGTTTTAGCGAGCCAGCAAGCACGGGTCGATCTGCAGGGAATTGTGATTAGGTATTGCGATTTAAGGTTCAACAAATTAAAGAATGGTTTGGTTGTCATAAAAGAATGGAAAATATGAAAACAAGGAAAAGCAAGTAAAGAAGTTAAGGAAGAAGTTGGCCGTGGCTTTGGCTCGGAATTTTGAATCGTGGTGATTGCCATAACGCTCCCTTGATCATGAGTTGTCCGTCTTTATATTGATCCCGGCATGAAGAACGACTTGTCGAAGCGGTTGTGAGGCACAAGTCGTCAACTTCCGATATTCTCCGCAAGGAACGAAAAGATGTCCGTTTTGTTCACTTACCGTTTGTATGTCCGCGCTTGAGGTATCAATGCTAAGTACAAGTCATAACAAGCATACGTCAACAACAAAAACACAAAGTGGTTAGTGAGAGCAAATAGTATTGGTGTTAATTTTGCTAAGTGTTTGTGATGGTATACGGTATATAAGAACCGAGGGTTTGTCAAGCACTCGGGCACAAAATATCGTATCTAAACTTAGCAAACTTAACACCAACTTGATTCTATTTTAAACATTGTTAAATAGGGAAGGGGGTGAATAGGGTATATGAAGAGGTTATAAGTAACCATGGTTTCAAAATACCATAACACATCAATATATAAATCAATTTTTAAGTTAGAATCATAAAATTAAGCATATTAAACAATCATAAGAGGAGGAGGAAGGCAAAACCAGTTATCTCACATCCTCACCATCACCACAACTAATAAGAATTACTCACACATTACAAAGTAGAAAAAGAAACACAAAACAAAGAACATAAAACACAAGAACAAGAATAAGAATTTAAACAAAAGGGAAGTGCAAGTTCTTTATTAAAAAAATGGAGGGCTTGAACTATAAAGTAGATAGCAACTTCAACCTCCTTAATGGAGCACTCAAGTGAGAGCTAAAAGAGGGAAGAAGAAGAAGAAGCTATCAAATGGTACAACTGTTTTCTCAATACAAAAAAGCCTCCCAGAACTATATCTGTGATTTGCTATTTATAGGCAACCCAAAATCAAAAGTTGCACATGACACTGGATTTACATGACCACCAGGGACCCACACAAAGAGCAAGAGTCAAAATGGAGCCAACTTGGCCGCAAATTGTGGCCAATATGAATTTATTTGCGTCCTTGGAATGGAGGATGGGGCCCACCTTGCTTCAGTAGTCATCTGGTCACTTGGGCATCTCTCTGTAGTTGCAATTTCTTTTAATTCACACCAGAGTGTAATCTGGAGTAATATAGAGAGAGGGATCAAGTGGGTGTATGTGTGTTCACACTTCAAATCATTGCTTTTCCAAATACATTGAACCACAACCACTTTCTTGCACCACTTGCAAGACACCATGATGGTGTTTGCAACTTGATGCCTCATGATAGCTCATGCCCACTTGATCCATGATGGTTCAAACATGAGTTTTGGTCATGTATCATGTTGGACCAAAACTAAATATTTATTTGTACACAACATAATTTTGTTTGCAAAACTTAATGGCTTGATCTGTTATCTGTCCCGTTTGCAGTTCCGGCTAAAAATAGTCATTTCTGTTCGTGTTGTGTACCATCTCCAGTGTTTTTGCCTGTGTACTTGTACTAATGAGCAGACGGAGATAAAATAGCACTGTTTATTGACAAAATGATAGGAAATGCGCGGTATTAAAATGTAATAAATCGTGTCGAATATAAAGTTTATAAACTTCATAATACTTAAAAAAAGTTAAAACATTTTCTCATCCATTTTTCTACCCTAATCCTACGAACCCTATCAAGCGGAGAATTACTCACGCATGATGGAGATAAAAGAAGAACGGATAGAGAATGGGATCATAATGTAAATAAATGCAAACTAATTAATCTAATGATCTACCTTTATTAATCAACTTCGCAAGTACAATGCCTTTAAGTTTAGATTACAAGAGGAAGAAGATGTTGCTCTCGATCTCTGCCTTATAGGAAGTAGATGCTCCGTCGAATCTCATGTTGCTTTATCACGTCGAATCGCGGACCTGTCTTGGATCACTTGTTCTTTGACGGTGATTTGTTTCGTGTAAAAGGTTGATGATTTCTATGTTTAGCCCCCGGTCTTTTATATAGCCCCAAAGCCAGAAACCAAAGATCCCAAGAATTAGGGTTTGTTGTTGCAAATCACAACTAAAAATCCTAAATCGTGACTCAGTGAATCGGCCGCGGATCCACCATATTGATGCTAGTTTAGCCGCGGAAGCGCGGTTTATTGGTGAGATCATGGCTTCAAAATTCTGGAGCAGCTTCGATATGACACATGGAGATTTATTTGATGTCTGGAACTTTAAAATATTTCCTGAGTCTCTGCCAGTATTGATTCTTCGATTTTATTTAATTTCATCGGCAGATTTTTTATTCCCAACATCTCAATATCTCGATATCCTGACCCGAGCCAACTCATGCACAATATCTCAATGAATAATGTTAATAATATTTGGTATTTTTGAGATATTATCCTAACCATTTTATATGATATTATATTTTAAGAATATTGATTAAGGATATCTGATATTATATGCATATTTAAATTATCAAAATATTATATAAATATTATATGCATACATTTTCCTTCATAATGTTAATTATAATATATGAACATATGGTAAATGGTATTTTTACAGATAAACCCAAATATGTTCTATATTTATAATAAACACATTTAGGTATTTAAGAGAAGTAAGGAAAACGTCATATCAAAAGTGGGATATTTTCGACTGAACAATACCATTGAAAGTTCCTAGTGCCCTCTCCACGACAAGCGCGGCGGACGTAGAACCGAAAAAAGAAAATTTTACGAGAGAGCACAAGAAACTAATCCCTAGCGATCGATCCAAACACTAAAACTAGAAAGTAAGCATGCAAGGTTCAAGATTACAACTTTTGATGCATGTCTACCCAATGGTGGAAGACCCTTCTAAGCTCCTCGTAGACCGTCAGGAAAAAGCTTGAGAGACGACCACCCTTACCGAAGATGATCCATCCGAGAGAACCGATTCAAGCTCTAGCTTCACCTAGTGAAGTAATCAACTCTCCAAGCTCACTAGAAATGGAGAGTGGAGTTGTAGGAATTTTCCACTATAATTTTTTCTCAAAACCTAAAGATCAAGAGAGTTATGAAGAAGAAGGAGGAGGAGGTGAAGTGGCTTTCATAACCAATGAGCTAACTATTGTGAATGATTGAAAAGAATAGAATGACTTCAAATTTTTACAACCATGTAAAAAAATATCATAATATTTTCCAAGAAACAAATGAAGCTCATTCCTCTCTACATGTTCTCAACCATGCTCAATGCCACCTCACCCTCCAACTCATTTTCAAATGATTTTCTAAAAAGAAAATCATATAATGAGATACCCTTCTTCTAGAACTATTCTGTATAAATACGGAATACAACCCGATATACGTACCGAAATTCATATACGCGTATCCATATAAAAATACGAATAGCCAAGAGAGAGAAAATGAATAGTGAACAATAATATTATAATATATATATATATATATATATATAAATTATTAAATCAAAACTTGATTTAATAATCCGGTTTAATCCTAAGCCAGTTAGTATTATGAACCGTCTGATTAAAGTCCATGTAACCTCTACACATATTTAATCGGACACCTGTATGAACCAACATACGTCATCTACATCATATCGCCTGAACTTGAAAAACCCTCTGTGTGGGACTCTAAACACACGATAATACGCTGGTAGTGATTACTGGATAAATCCATAACCACAAGCACGTCAGCGACACTAGCTATACGTAACGGCTACCTAGGTATATACGAAAGGGAGGTCGACAATCAAGTGTGTATGTAGCCCACTGAGTCTGAATGTGACAATCTCCGTATAGTCCAGTCCCTTCATCTAAGAGTATCGCATACCGGGTAAGGGATGGATAACGTCAGATCCTTAATAACCCGATAGGTCATGTCGGAATCAAGCTCATTACCAATCGAGAAAATACTGAATTCCTATCAGTAAATCATATCCACCGTGGCCACAGATTTAGGGTGATGGCCAACCAAACACAATGCGACATCAACTCCTAATACCAGGAGAGACGAATCCCCAACAATCGCTCACTGCCACCATATGGCTTGAGACTGTGCCCAACTAAAACCTGTTTGCACGACTCCTCTTGAGCTGTGTTAGGGTAGTAATCTAAGTATAGTGGGAACTCACACGAGACAAATGATGATCTCAGCTTAAAAGACTAATCTGTACTCATGCTACTAGAGAACTTCCATCTGACGATAGACATAATACCATCTAGAATTTCTTAGCGAGTCCGTCCAGTGTACTCACCTCCAGTGAGCACCTGTATACTATCTTAGGTGACACAACACCAATGGCTTGTGAGACTGGCCACCGCCACTCTTCGGGGTCTCGAAACGTATACACTAGTCTACTCCGGAATATTGATGCCCTGTCTTAATACTACCACGACTAGGGACATTTAAGAATGTTCTTATAGACTACCCAGCTCTCACGTATATGGTCACCATCATAATGCCGGTAGTAAAGCAAGAATCTTATGGGCTTTATCATTATGTATTAGCGACACATAATAACAAGTAAAACGTATACACATCAATGATAAAGACAAACCAGATTATCATCTCGAGTAAGATTGTTCTACCTGTATATGACCTCCTTCAATTATCATAATCGCTTATTTGCAATTACAATAATTGCCTTGATAGCATAGTATCTAATAGAGTGGGTCCCAGACCGATGGAATAAGTTTTCTTTGGATCGTGCTTTTATGGCGGGCTTATCCTCCAGCTATCGAACAACATGAGTCATCCTTGTTGATATTAGCTTTCTACCCAATTTTTGAATGTGAAACAGATTTTGAGTGGGTGACCTATTGCCCAGTGATAGGAGAAATAATCCGTATGATTAACTTCATTTATCTATCCAGGGTAACCTATTGCCCAGTCATCATCTGGTGCTTCATGACAAGGCTGAAGATCTTTCTTGTCTTGTCTCCAGTGAACGAATATTTCCGACCCATCTTCTTTATGAGGGACGGGCTCTAACCGAACTTTTCTCGATTAAACGGCATCTTAGACCCGCTTTGTTGTCATTGAGCGTTTCTTGTGATCGATTCCTTATTCTCGTCTCCGCTTCGGGATTTTCCTTCTTCAAGGGAGTACACAGCGGGCTGTGGAAGGAGAGTATCATGATCTACTTCTTCCACCGATTATTCACTGAGACACTGCGTCTTGGATTTTTCATATATGGTCATTTCACGACCGTGGTTGTCTCGGCTTACTTGATAAGCTTTCTTTATTATCCAATTAATTCGTTCTTCAAGTGACAAACATGGAGTTCTTTGAATGAGACTTTTCTCCTGTTCGACGGTATGGCTACTTGGGGAAGCGTTTTCTTCTTCTCTTGAGCTGTTTATGGCATGGCAGCTGCAGATTTGCACCCATCTCTTGGACCGAACATATCCCAGCCCAGTTGTTTCCATCTTCCCGTTGGGCTTTTTTCGTTGATTCCTGGAGATATCCCAAATCTTTTTATAGAATTGGGCTTGCCGAACAGTTTGTTCGAGAAGCACACTGTTCAAACCATAATATTGCATTATTATATTCCCCATTCTTATTCTTTTTACAAATAAACAGGTGCTTTTGACGTATGTCTGCTACATATTACAGGTTACAGGTTCTTGGACAGAAAACAGTGAAAACGATGAAAATACGATGCAAAAGTGGACTTTGACCAACAAACAGAAGACTCTTGATCAAGCCGACATCAAAGATAAAATTCATAAAGTACAAGGCAATGCAAGGCCCAAGATTACAAAGCGAACGGTTAAAAGTCCACCGCAATTATTCACTGGAGATCTGGAAGAAACATAGAACCTATTTTAATAAAGAACCAAATAATAAGGAAGCCCAAAGATCCAAGGCCCAATACTTTCTTTTAAAGAGACAGAGACATAAAATTTTACCAAAGCTTGAAGTCTACTTTGACTAGGTCTTGCTAAGGATATTTTGGTAAATGTAGACATGCAAATCAATTGTAACCTAGGTTTCTTGTTCTCTATAAATAGGAACTCTACTCATTGTAATTTCTCATGCCTCCCTTCATTAATAAATTTCAGTATTCTTTTGAAGAGCATCATTTTTTGTAAGTTCTTTATTTTCTGCTCTAGGTTAATTTTCTATTCTTGTCCTAGATAAATTTAATTCCTTACCTTAGTTAATCTTTTATTCTCTGCCCTAGATAAATGTATTTTAATTCCCTAATGAGTGAGTAGTCTCCTCGCTTGTTAGGGTTAGATCTGGGGAAGGTTTGAGAGACGAAGATCTCTCATCCCCTTTCTTGCCCGTCATATATTTTTATAGGACTCCATGCATACCTTCTTATTCTGCTCCCTACGGCCCCTATCCCTTGAGGTAGCGATGATATCGTAGTATAAAGGCCCGGATTTTAAGGTTTTCCATGGAGGTTAGGGTAAAGATTAAGAAAGGAAGGATAAGGATCTAGAGGAAGAACAATCTTCCCAATCATCCTAATCCCTTTTATTAATATTTACCATAACACCTAATTAGATCTTCATATGGGTATAGAAAGCGTGAGATTTATAGACTTTCCAAACTTAACCTAGACCTAACCCTAGCAAGAGTTAGATCTAGATTAATTCAGTTTTTAGATTTAATCAATAAGCAATCCGAACACCCTTCGGAATTAACTCGTAAGCGCGATTAGGAGATTCACAACATCCCTGTGGACCGACCCGTACTCACCGGCTAGCTACCAAGCGACGCCGTTCTTGATTGCGGTTAATAGATAGTTTTTGAGACCAAATCAAATGGAGCCGTTGCCGGGGATGGCGTAGAACTTTCCTTTTCGTAATTTCGGGTTAATCATAAAATTTAAAAAATCATAAAAATCTGGAAAAAAAATATAAAAATATATCATCTGTTATTTTTGGAAAGGGTATCTTTATGTGAATTTTGCAGGATCTACCCACAAATTCGGATCTGGAAATCTACAGAAAGCGAAACAGCAAATAAACGATCATATCAACAGAAGATTGCAACAACAGAGGAACAGAAAAAAATTTAGAGGACCGAGTCAACAAGTCAACCGCGCGATCTGGTGCCAAAAAAAAAAGCGCCGGCGGCTCTTTCCGGCCGCGGAACCGCCGCGGGACATCCCTTCTGGCCGCGGAACAGCCGCGGCCTGGTCGACATCTGGAGGAAAAAAAAAGCAACAGACGCACAATTAAAAAAAAACTATAAGTCTTCGAATCTCCTCCTCTGCAAATCTTTGATATATCTTCTGCAAAATCTCCTGCAGGATTTTTTTGCGCTTAAAAAAAATCTTTCCCCTTCCAAATAACAAATTTTGTGCAGGATTCGTTGCGCTATGCTTAAAATAATAATTGATTGCAAGTGATCTTTTCTGATTTGCATATCCTTAATTTTTTTTTTTGCTAAAAATATCTTTCCCAATAAAGAGCAAGAGAAAAAAGGAAAGTTTTAATTAGAAAACTTGCAAACTTTGAAATTCACAAAAAAAAGATTTGATTGCAAGTGATTTTTTCTGTTTTGCATATCTTTAAAACTGACTTTAAGGGGCTTTTGACCAATTCAAATTGGGTGGGAATTTCATCACCCTTCCCAGGACCCCAGAAATCACATAAGGCATTTGCATTGACCATATCTTAATTAAAAAAATACTAGACTGAGCCCTAAGGACGTCGCGCTCAATAGGACAGAGGACTAGTATAGGCATCGGCCGTTTATCCTAACTTGTCTTTGCGGTGACTAGGCAAGTGTGTCAAAGGCTAGTGGTTTTTAATTAGGCCCACAGTGTGGTTCCTTCCCACTTACCTGGCACTTACCTGGCCGCAATTGGCGGTGAAGAGACGGTTTGAGGTCCTATTTCTAGCCCTTTGGAACAGTTAGGAGCTGTCTAGCTGACCCAGGTGACCTTAGATCTAGGACCGATTGTGCATTTCTGGTTATTTGCATTTGTGTCTTTGCCCTTTATCGAAAATTTTTGCAAAACAAATAAAAAAGAATAATAAGAGGAATTTTTTTTAAAAAATACTTGCAACTTTTGTCGCTGAGAAATCCTTGCACCACCTACCTTCTTCATCTTCTCTTTCTTCTATCATGGGTACCCCACATCACAAATCACTTGCCGAACTTTGGTATCCCGAACCTAATTTTGTGTCGTTCGTCAATTTGTTCGGCCAATTTAAAGACGATCCTTCCTTGCCTAAAATATCTTTGAAAGATCAAATAGAGGCGTCTAGGAGAAGCAGTTTGACTTTTCAACCAACTTTGTGTCAACCAAGTCAATTTTTACCACCTCCATATGTTGACACCACTTCTTTAAGTCCTTCTGTCACTACTAAGTCGATATCCATTGCTGAGCATATTGCTCAATCTAGCAGCCGATCTTTCATCCCTCTCCACTCATCTAGTTATAGGGATCCATACGATTATTCACCTTTTTATCCACATGTTGACCCTACCCCTGTCCAATCACCCACTTCCTACCAGTCCTACCCGACCTTCCCACCCTCACTAGACACTGCTTCTACACAGCCTTTTGGGAGTTTCACATATCCAAACAATTTCGAATCTTTTGCCGAAACCCCCTTACTACCAAAGTCTAGTTTGGAAGAGGCGTTGGAGGCGTATATCACAGCAACAAATAAAATGGTTAAGAATGTGGAATCGTCCGTGGCCACCCTTATGCAACCTAGTGAAACGGTAGCTAGTCTCCAACTAGCTCCAAATTTTTTAATGTATGAGGAGGCGGTTGGACAGAGTGAGAATTTGAGAGGAGCGAGTGAGTTCTACACATTTCCAAATCAAACCTACCCATACCCAATTCCAGCCCACAACTCCGGTTTTCCATCGATTGTCCAAAATAGTTCACCAGTTGAAAATAAAAACGAGTTGTGTGAATTTGTAGTTCTTGATTTGCCAGATTGTGAAGAACCCCTTTCGAGTGAAACCACACTTAATCCTTTCGATCTTTACACCTCCACTCTAGAACCTAAATCGATAAATATCCATGCTTTTGATGAGGTGTCAGAAAAAATTGATTTTCACTTGATTGAGGATATAGACGCCGGGAATATTTCGGATGATGAACCCGTCGATTTAATTGAAATTTTATGTCCAATTCATCATCCCGAGTCATTAAATGTTTCTCCCGAACTTCATATGCGTCTTGATTTTGATGATATTGGCATGGATAAGCAAATTTTGGAGGAAAATATTGAAGAGAATTATGAGGATAATATTGAGGAGAGTAGTGAGGATCATATTGAGGTTGAACCATTTTTCTTTGATGTGTTGGATTTTCCAATTCATCCTCTTGAACTTTTACCTAAATCACCCTCCCTCTTTTCCATCGTTCCGACCACGCCTCATTTCACACTTGACGACTGTGAGCTTGAAAACTTTTCCTTCGAATCTGACACAGTTCTCACAGCCGATGACACTTACAAGTGTTTCACTTTTTCGGACGATGTTGAAGTCTCACCGTCCGAGTTTGAGTCCTTTACATTTTCAGATGAGTTAGTTAATACATCAGTCTCGGTTGCTTACAGTCGTTTCGAACCATTGATGGAATCTTTCCAGTTCGGCACAGTTTACTACGGTGAGAATGAGACCATCCCTAATTCACTCCCTTTTGTCCTTCCTATTGTTCCGACCGTGCAAGTGACCGTTACGCTTTCATCTCCTATACCAAGTTCAGCGTACCCATGTTTTCTTGCGAATCTTGAAGGATTTGACCCCATTTCCCGACGGGTGGATAGGTTAGCGCAATCGCTTATAACATATTGGTCATCACATATTGCGCTAATTTATTCACTCGATTTACACCCTCAAGTTCGCGCGACCGTTCTTTCTCCTTTCCACCCTTCTTCTCCCCCACCGAGACCATATTCTTTTCTTCCCATTCGGTCTCGTGTGTTTCTCATTTCTTACCTTTACACCACATTCTTTCACCAACCTTACCATTACCACGATAAGATCTTTGAATGGTTGGTGCTAACCTTTGGTTTGTGTAAGTCCAAGCTTAAGTTTGGGGGGAACCTTGTTGTATATATGTATATATATTTTTTGTTTTCTTTTTCTATAAAAAATATAAAAAAAATTCAAAAACATTAAAAAATGAAAAAAAAATTTATAAATAAATAAACAGGGGAGTGCCGACATTTTGACCCTCTTGGTGTAGCATGACAGTGAGGACACTGTCAAGTTCAAGTTTGGGGGTATGCTCGGTACGTCTTCTTCCTTCGCATTCATTTGTACATATTTTTGCATTTGCATACTTATTTGAAAACCCATAAAAATTGAAAAATTTCAAAAATTATAAAAATTATTGTATTCAATTTTGGCTTATTTGACTAGAGTTTGACAAATAGGTTAACTGGTTAGGAACAACTAGATCTTAGACTTAGTAAATTTAAAACCCTAAAGATAACCTTCCTTAAAGTTTTGCGGTAGAAAGTATATGTCTTTGTAGTTTATTTAGAAATAGGCAAATTTTGAGTTCAGTTCTTGGGCTAAGTTGAAACAAAGAAAAAGTATTGATGTTCTTATTAGAGTATAAATTTGAAAAATAGTTCCTAGCTTAAGTCTAGATTCTGAAAATGTATACCCTACAATTTGCACAATCACGCACCTTGAAACTTGGAATAGTATAGGAGACCTTGAAATGCTCTTGTCTAAAGTCCTTAGTACGAAGAAAAAAAAAGTGAATAAAGAATAAAAAAAATGGACACTGGTTTTTGTGATTACTTAAGGCTGCAAAAATAGAAAAATATTTAGCGAGGGTGCTTCATCACCTAGTGCCATAGACCAACTGGTTTGGGAGTCACTGCTAAAAGCCTTGGGTGTTGCAAGACTAGGAATTATGCTTTAAAGTGCAAACATATCTTGTAATCGGTTGTTGGTACCTCAAGAAGTATTAACGGTCGCATGAAGGATGTGTAAGCAAAAATTCAATTAAAAATTCACCTACTAATAAGTACTTTGGACAACGGACAAGAGTATGATTGCTTGATTTGAATTTCCAAGTGTAGGAGTGATTTATACACACGTGGGAATATGTGATTGGAGTTTAGATGAAAGAAAGGAGTGAAGAATAGAACTTGTATCTTTAATAGAGTTGATAAAAATTCCTAAGTGGAGATGGAACCCTAGAAGGAAAACTTAAGAGATGCCGAAAGCTAAGTAAGTCTATAGAACATATATAATCTTAAGTTAGATGATGAGGAAGTATGAAGAATATGGGTGGATAATTTATGGGTCAAAGATAATAGAATTCCTTGTTAGAAAACCTAATTGGAGAATAAAAGTCGATAAGCCGAATTGATAGGATTTTGTGGGTAGTATCCGCTGAAAACCTTCAGGAGACAACACTCCTCCTACTAGGGACACCTAGAGGTTTAACGGCTTGTTGCACGAGCTCAGTGCAATCGCGTTTCCCTGCGAAAGTGCGGTTAGGTTTTTTAGAGAATAAAAATAAGTTTGCTCGAGGACGAGCAAAAGATAAGTTTGGGGGTATTTGTTCATACCATAATATTGCATTATTATATTCCCCATTCTTATTCTTTTTACAAATAAACAGGTGCTTTTGACGCATGTCTGCTACATATTACAGGTTACAGGTTCTTGGACAGAAAACAGTGAAAACGATGAAAATACGATGCAAAAGCGGACTTTGACCAACAAACAGAAGACTCTTGATCAAGCCGACATCAAAGATAAAATTCACAAAGTACAAGGCAATGCAAGGTCCAAGATTACAAAGCGAACGGTTAAAAGTCCACCGCAATTATTCACTGGAGATCTGGAAGAAACATAGAACCTATTTTAATAAAGAACCAAATAATAAGGAAGCCCAAAGATCCAAGGCCCAATACTTTCTTTTAAAGAGACAAAGACATAAAATTTTACCAAAGCTTGAAGTCTACTTTGACTAGGTCTTCCTAAGGATATTTTGGTAAATGTAGACATGCAAATCAATTGTAACCTAGGTTTCCTATTCTCAATAAATAGGAACTCTACTCATTGTAATTTCTCATGCCTCCCTTCATTAATAAATTTCAGTATTCTTTTAGAGAGCATCATTTTTTGTAAGTTCTTTATTTTCTGCTCTAGGTTAATTTTCTATTCTTGCCCTAGATAAATTTAATTCCTTACATTAGTTAATCTTTTATTCTCTGCCCTAGATAAACGTATTTTAATTCCCTAATGAGTGAGTAGTCTCCTCGCTTGTTAGGGTTAGATCCGGGGAAGGTTTGAGAGACGAAGATCTCTCATCCCCTTTCTTGCCCGTCATATATTTTTATAGGACTCCATGCATACCTTCTTATTCCGCTCCCTACGGCACCCTATCCCTCGAGGTAGCGATGATATCGTAGTATAAAGGCCCGGATTTTAAGGTTTTCCATGGAGGTTAGAGTAAAGATTAAGAAAGGAAGGACAAGGATCTAGAGGAAGAACAATCTTCCCAATCATCCTAATCCCTTTTATTAATATTTACCATAACACCTAATTAGATCTTCATATGGGTATAGAAAGCGGTGAGATTTATAGACTTTCCAAACTTAACCTAGACCTAACCCTAGCAAGAGTTAGATCTAGATTAATTCAGTTTTTAGATTTAATCAATAAGCAATCCGAACACCCTTCGGAATTAACTCGTAAGTGCGATTAGGAGATTCACAACATCCCTGTGGACCGACCCGTACTCACTGGCTAGCTACCAAGCGACGCCGTTCTTGATTGCGGTTAATAGATAGTTTTTGAGACCAAATCACACACCTTGGTGCTTTAATAGCTTCTTTAATCTCTCCGCATAATATCTTGGCATACAGATGGGCTGGAACTTATCAAGAGTCAGATCAGCCTCATGCTAGACTTCTTTTTCCGCCTTGGTCTTGATTGGAAGATTTTTTATGATTTGTGTTCTATGTGTTCTACTTACCGCAATCAAGACGGTTTTGCATGTAGCTAGCCGGTTGAGTGTGGGTCGTCCATTGGGAGATGGTTAGTGCATCATTCTTATTTTAGACGAGTAAAGTAAACATGTACAAGTGTGTTTGAGCTATCCAAAGTGTTTGTTATGTTGAAGAGAACTTGTTAGGGTTAGGGTTAGGATTGGTTTGTGAGCTAGGAATTATTCTTGTGCTTGCCTTGTGCCATCATTGAAATGATGTTAGAATAATCGGAAGTAATAGGGATTAGGACATAGAAATGGTATTTGCGAGTTTAAGCAAACTTTTTAACGCTAAATCCATTCCTAGTTCCCCTTGTCCGCCCGTTCCATACTCTTATTTCCAACCCTACGCCAAACATACATAACAAGTCTCCAATTAGGTAACAACTATATGTCACGTTGTAGTACGCCTAAAGAAATTCTCAACTTAGATCGTGACTATATATCATGATAGTGCGTCTAAGGGAGAGGGTTATATTTGTTTGTTCTAGATTCAATTCAAGTTGCTTGGCAAAGGGAAGCACATGGGATTTTTTCATCCCTCATACTACCTTTCCTTAACCCTAACAAATGAGTAACTACTCACTCTTGAAAAAAAAATAAAACAAGAAGAAGAGAAGAAAGAAGGGAAGAATAAGATAAGAATATAAAGTAACAAGCTAACTACTTGGGCCCTCACATAAGCTAACAACTCCACTGAGTATCATAGCTTAAAAATAGATATTAGAAGAGAAGAAGAGAAGAACAATAAAACTAACAACTGCTTTAACAAACAAGTAATAAAAGATATACTAAGAATTAAAAAGCTAGATAAATAAGTAAAAAAGAAAGATAAATAAAACTCCATCTTCTTCATTCACAATCCAAAAATCTTGTCACATAACTTTAATGGTTACAATGGTTGAAAAGGATGCTAAATTACTCCTACCTAACAACTAATCTAAGGAAAATAATGTATGGTTTTCTTTGGAACAGATCTGGAGTATTTATAAGGGTTTGATTGGGAAACTGTAGCAATGAGAAAAACCACTTTGATAAGACCAAGCGGCTCTAGAAAATCCGCACCAAACGGCACCCGTACGGCTGCTAAATAGTCGCCAATTAGTTCAAACAATTGCTAATCCGCCGCCTTATTGTGGAATTGGGCCCCCAATTTTCTTCGTTGATCTCCTGGCTTCATTTCTGGGTGTTTGGGCAATTAATATTTTTATTTGGGCTTCCAATGTTTGACCATTGACTTGTTGACTTTGACTTTCTCCAAATTGCTATATTTTAAGTTCATAAGTCCGTCAATTGTTCCAGTACTCGTTTTTTTGCACTTATTGAGCAAAAACATATCAAAAGAATCTATTTATATGCAATGCAATAAAAAATGAGTGGTATAAAGATGCAATATTCTGATATGAGCAAATACCCCCAAACTTGTTTTTTGCTCGTCCCGAGCAAACAAAAGTCCTAAGCTCACTTTCGTAGGCATCACGGTTTCACTTAACGTATGCAACAAGCCGTTAAAGCTCTAGGTGTCCTTGGGAAGAGGAGTTGTGTCTCCTGAGGGTTTTCAGTGGATACTATCCATAAAATCCCATCAACCTAGTTTTATAAGCTAACCTCGATTCTAATCCTACGGTTTAGTATCAAAATTAGAAACTCTATCATCCTAAGTTATTTGAAATATCCACCCCTTATTCTTCACTCCTCCTATTCATTTAATTTAAGGTCTTATAGCCAGTTTATAAAAACCTCCGTATCTCCTGAGTTTTCCTTCTTAGGCGCAATCTCCAATTCGGAATTTTTATCATCTTTAAGGGAAACATAAGACTTATTCTTCATTCATAATTCTCCTCCAAATTTCGATCATATACCCCTACGTGTGTGTAAATTCACCCCTACACTCAAGAATTCAATTCAAGCTATAGTATTATTGTCCTAATATTTTGTACTACTTCCATTTTATTAATGATGGACGGATTCGCTCACACACCTTTCATACAACCACTATTGTTTCCTGAGACACTAATCAGCCGATTACCGAATGTGTGAGCTTATTTAAGACGTAAATAACAATTTTTAGGTCTTGAAATATAATTTTTTTTAGGACCGAAAATATTTTTTAGCAATGCCCTTTTGGTGGTTAGCTATAAATATTGTTTTTTTCTTTCATACTAGGCTTTCAGGAAAGAGTATTTTTAGGTATCCTCTACTATCCAAAGTTTCAAGGTGTATGTAAGTGCAGTTTGTAGAGCATATACTTTCTGAATTTGGACTCAAGAATATGAACTATTTTTTAGACTTATCCTTCAATAAACCTTTTAATATTTTCCTTTCATCTCAACTTAACTCAAGAACTGAACTCAAGATTATTTACTTTTAAAAAACTGCAAGGACGTATATTTACTACGTTTAAACTCAAGGGTTATTTTTAGGGTTTTCAATCCCTAAGCCTAGGATTTAGTTATTTGTAGCCTATCAAGCTAAATTTTTGGAATAAAATCTAAGTTGCCCTACTAGCTAACTTGATGACAAAATTATGTTTTAGAAAATTTTCAATTTTTATGGGTTTTAAATATATATGCAATGAAAAATGAATGCAAGGATAAAAAACTCACCGAGCACACCCCCAAACTTAAACTGGACAGTGCCCTCTCTGTCATGCAATACAAATAGGGTCAAAATTGTTGAGGGGTTAAAATTTGTCGGTACCTTTTTTTTATACAGGAAAAAACAAACAAAATATATATACACAAAAAGGTCCTTCCAAACATAAGTAAAATAGTGCTTTCACTGTTAAGCGGTGAGATTCAAAGTTAGGAGGAGAGGACATCATCCGTTTATACCGAGCCTTACACAGACCAAAAGTTAACACTAACCAATCAAAAAATTTATCATGATAAAACCAGGGTTGGTGGAAGAACGCGTAGAGGAGGAAGTAAAGAATACACGAGACTGTGTATGTATGAAAGCGGTATAAGTTCTCGGTAAACGGAAATGGGAGGGGGAACAAACGAGAGAAAGAAATGAAGTGGATGAACGAAATAGAGTACGAACTTGAGGTTTTAAAATGATTGAAAATATTAGTGCAGTTGTTAATGATTGAAGTGCATATCTGGAATTTTCCAACTGTACTAATTTATCAACATTTTTCGAGATGGGATCAAATTTCTCAAGATTCGTAAGAAAGCAAGGGGAGACCGAAATTAGTGAACCAGATGAAAGTGAAAAGTCGTCCTGCAATTTGGATAGGTCGATGGAAAAGATGGAGGGAAGTAACTGAGGAATGGTATTGGTTAAATGTTCACAATCAACGGAAGGGACATGATGAACCGGAGAATCCGAATCATCCAATAAAATGAGTACATCCTTAAAAATATCCTCAAAATTACCCTCACGATTAAGGATATCCACACATTCATTATAAAAAAAATTAAGATTAACCTCATCCACACATTCATCATCAATAACATCAGGATTAAAATGAGGTTCGGGAAAAACATTTGTGGGTCCATCATCAAAAATTTCCCAAACATTCATATCCTAATCAGGTTAAACATAATTGTCTCAAATACCTCATCACATACTTGGTTTTCACTTGGTGGATTACAAAATCTCACCCAGGCTATTTTGTAGATTGGAGATGTAGAGATCAAAAGGAATGGAATCGGTTTCACTTGAAAGGGTCCCATCATATCAAGTAAATCTAACGTTTCATCATCACATCACTCATCGATTGTGTTATCTTCACTAATCTCACAAGAACCGTCGGTCAAATCAAACGAATAGTTCTCTAAAAAATCATCAATTATGTCATCCTCAATCGACGGCTCACTAAATTCACTTGATGGGATTTCAAGACTTGACATGTCAAAATTAGTCAGATAAGGATCTGTTTGATTTGAAATGATGTATAACTCTTTTTCACACTCATGATCGGGTACCTCATCAATTATATTATCAAGCGGTTGATCATCAAATTCATTCAATTGATTACAGGATGGAAGGTGTTGAAATCAAAAGAATTGGTTTGACAAGGAGGGATCCCCGGTTCTTCTTCACTATTCAATTCCAATACGACTTCAAGGCTAGAAAAGGTTTGTGACGATGTTTCAATAAAAGATTCAAATTCATTTGGATATGTGAAACTCTGAATTTCTGGTTCTGAAGTAATGTCTAGAGAAGGTGTGATAGTTGGGTAGGATTGGAATTGGTTGAGTTGTTGGCTACGGGCGATTCAATATGTTCCAAAATGGACATTGGTTTACGAGTTGCCACATTAGCCTCAACTTAAGAAGGTTTGAAAATTAGGTATGGGTGAAGAGTGGGTGATGGATCATAGAAATGATTAGTATCAACATTTTGATACGAAGATAAATGGAATTTTTGTCCTAACAAATTGTGGTTGATTTGTTGGCTACGGGCATGTTCAATATGGTCCAAAATAGACATAGGTTTACGATTTGCCACATTAGTCTTAACAGGAGAAGGCGTGAAAGTTTGAGACGGTTGATAAGAATTTGAGTGCAGTGTCCAACTGTTCCTTTTCAAAGCCTCTATCCTATCCCTCAAGGAAATTTTGGGTATGGATGGATTGTTGGAAGTTTGACCAAAGCAAGAATGGCATAATGAAATATCTGGTTATGGGTATCAACGTTCGGCAAGTGCCGATTGATTAGGATAAGAGAGGTGAAAAGAAGAGGGGATGAAAGGTGGGTGGTAAGTGGTAAGTTTTTATAACATTTTTGAATTTTCTGATTTTTGTTTTGTTTTAGAATTTTTTTTGAAAAAAAAAACAGAATACGGAATTAACAGACTCAAACAATCACAATCACAATCACAATATGCATAATAAGACCTAGAGCTAGATTCTTCAAAGTCCAACTGGACCGCTCCTAGACTTCCAAGCGATAAGTTGCAGGATAACCCTCGAATCGTCTCTTTACTGCCAGTTGTGGCCAGGTAAGCACAAGTGAGGTAAGGAGGGTTCCGTTCACGAATCACCGTGAGACGGGCCATTTAAAATTACATCCTCACTTGTCTAACCTAGGCACCACAAAGTCAAGTTTAGATAAACGACCGATTCCCGCAACCTTCACTTGTCCTAAATGAGCGTGACAAGTACTTATAGGTCTGGTTTAGATATTTTTTAATTAACTCAAGGTAATGCGTATCCTTTTTGTGATTTTTAGGGATTAGGAAGGGTAATGAAATCCCCACCTAATCTGAATTTGGGTTAAAGCCCCTTAATGTTCGTATTTATTTTATGCAAAGCGATAAACAAACAAAATCTAAACAACAAAATCTTGTTTTTGTTTTAGCGGCACTGTTTGTGCAAAGAAATCTATAGAAAATACAATTCAGTGGAGTTCAGAGGGGTCTCGGGAGAATAGAAAGCTCACCAAAAAAATTGGGGCACTGAAGACAAAGTAGGACCACAGAACCGCGGTCAATTTGGCTTAATTGGCTGTGGATTAGCCGCCATTTTGGAGATCTTGGCTCCATTTTTCTTCAGTACACTCGACTTGTTCTGTTCTTCTGGTTCTAGGGTTCTGGTTCTTTATTTGATCACTGTACTCGTTCCAGATTTCCTTGCAAACTCGCACAAAAATTATCAAAAATAACAAGATGGTTTTTTTTATTTTATTTAGAGTTTTGAAGTTGTTATAGTTTGGAAATATACACAAAGATAATAACCCTAATAATAAGAAAGAAATACGTTACCGTCTCCCTGGCAATGGCGCCATTTGATTAGAAGGTTTTTTTTATGATATGTGTTTTATAAGTTCTACTTACCGCAATCAAGACGGTTTCATATGTAGCTAGCCGGTTGAGTACGGGTCATCCACTGGGAGATGGTTAATGCTTCATTCTTATTTTAGACGAGTCAAGTAAAAATGTACAAGTGTGTTTGAACTATCCTAAATGTTTGTTATGTTTAAGAGAACTTGTTAGGGTTAGGGTTGGTTAATAGAGTTAGAAATTATTCTTGTGCTTGCCTTGTGCCATCATTGAAATGATATTGGAATAATCGGATGTAACGGGGATTGGGAGGATATAGAAATGGTATTTGCGAGTTTAAGCAAGCTTTTCAATGCTAAATCCATTCCTATTGCCGCTTACCCGTCCGTTCCATGCTCTTGTTTCCAACCCTAGGCCAAACACGCACAACAAGTCTCCAATTAGGTTACAACTACATGTTACATTGTAGTGCGACTAAAGGAATTCTCAACTTAGGTCGTGACTATATGTCACGATAGTGCACCTAAGAGAGAGAGTTATGTTTATTTGGTTTAGGTTCAATTCAAGTTGTTTGGCAAAGCGAATCATAAATTTTTTTTCCATCTCTCATACTACCCTTCCTTAACTCTAACAAGTGAGTTACTACTCACTCATGAAAAGAAAATAAAACAAGAAGAAGAGAAGGAAGATGGGAAGAATAAGATGAGAATAGAAAGTAGCAAGCTAACTACTTGGGCCATCATCTAAGCAATGGACTCCATTGAGTATCATGGCTTAAAAATAAAGATTAAAAGAGATGGAGAGAAGATTAATAAAACCAACAACTACTTTAACAAATAAGTAATAAAAGATTTACTAAGAATTAAAAAGTAAGACAAATAAGTAAAAACAAAAATAAAAGAACTCCATCTTCTTCATTCACAATCCAAAAAGCTTGTCGCATAACTTTAATGGTTACAATGGTGGAAGAGGAGGCTAAACTACTCCTGCCTACTCCTACATAACAACTAATCTAAGGAAAATAATACATGGTTTGTTTTGAAACAGATCTGGAGTATTTATATGGGCTGGATTGGGGAACTATAGCAATGAGAAGACTCACTTTGATAAGAACAAGCGGCTCCAGAAAATCGGCACCAAACGACGCCCATACGGCCGCTAAACAGCCGCCAATTAGCTCAAACGGTCGCTAATCCACCGCCTTATTGTGGAATTGGGCCACCAATTTTCTTCAGTGATCTCTTGGCTTCATTTCTGGGTGTTTGGGCAATTGATATTTTTATTTGGGCTTCCAAACTGTGTCCATTAACTTGTTGACTTTGACATTGTACAAATTATAATATTTTAAGTTCACAAGTCCGTCAATTCTTCCAGTACCTGTTTTTCTGCACTTATTGAGCAAACACAGATCAAAAGTATCCATTTATAAGCAATGTGATCAAGAATGAGTGGTATAAAGATGCAATATTCTGAAATGAACATGTCTCCATAGATTTATAAAAGAGGATCGCTTTTTCTCCTTTTCGTCTAGGAGGCACGTAGAAAGTTTCCAATTCTTGCATGCTATATGTATTAAGCGTGTCAAGTTCCTTATAATATTGAGGTGGAGTCATCACAATATGTAGACTTTGGTCTGTTTTGGCGAGAGTCCACATCAATGGACGAATGGAGAACACCGTACTAGTTTTGTCTTCGGAGTCGCTGCCAATGATCAGGATAGGGGCCGACGGTCCGAATTTATTGTTCTCCCTCTGAGGCTGTCCCGAGTAGACCATTTGTTCGTCTTCTTTAGTATCACTTCTGAAGACTGGGATGGTGGTGATCAGTCAAATTTACTGCATATTTTTATGGACATTTTACCTACTATTATTAACTACAAAAAGGTGTTAATTGTAAATTAAGAATATATGTGTGTTTATTTGTAAAATAATTATTATCATATGTTTCTTAATTTATAATTAATATAATTAGGAAAAATATATGCATATAATATTTAAATAAAATATTCATATTAAAATATGCATATCATATCAAAAATTCCTAATCAATATGCTTAAGGTATCATATCATATAATTGGTTGGAATAATATCTCAAATAAAACAAATGCTACTAACAATTTGATTTGAGATATTGTGCGGGTATTATACTAGATTAGCTCAAGTCTGAAATCTAAGTAGGAGATCCACATCAAATCTGATTACAAAACCGAATCTGCCGAATATTAAAAGCAAATCGAAAAATCTAGCAACGACAGAGACTAAGAGTAATATTTTCAGAATATTTTTATTAAGAGAATCTCCAAATATCAAGAGAAGAATCCAAGAGAAAATTGGATGCACGAGCCCACTAGAAGACGGCGGATCCGTGGTCAATATAGGGCAATAGCGGCGGTTTCGCGGTTGTCTTGTGGCCGTAGGATTTGGAAATTCAGGGGCTAGATCGTAATTTTACACTCTTCAATATGGTATCTATTGTTTCCAATTCCAGAGACTATATAAAGGACCGAGAGCTGTCTATCAACATACATTTCAAAATTCATATATTCATCTATCCATCGATTGAGAGAGAGATCTAGCGAGCAACTAAGCTTTTGTAATTTAGTTTGCAGCGAGCAATTAGTAATGCAATAATTGATCAATAAAAGGTAGTCTTTTCTTTTAATTTTTGTCGCATTACTTTTCTACACTTTACTTTCCGTATTACTTTTCTGCATTACTTTTCTGCATTACTTTCTGCAATTTTAATTTTTAATTATGGTTTCATTCATCGTCCACCTCTCTTTTAAATCGCCAACATCCATGAGCGAGTAAATTCTTGCTTGCTAGGGTTTGTAGGATAGGGTAGAATAATAGATGAAAAATATTTTTTAAATTCTTTTTAAAAATTTTAATGTTTATAAATTTTAGCAAAATGAATGTTAACCCTCTTATCGGGCGCACTATCACTTCATCATAGTCATGACCACAATTTGAGATTTGTTAATAATCGTTTTGTTAAGGGCTAGAGATAAATAGAGATCATTGGAAACACAAGGAGCAGTAGTAGAAAACCCTAATTCCCTTCAAGAATCCTAATCTACATTCATCGCTATCTCTCGAGTATTAAAAAATTAAAAGATAAAAAGAATTCTTTTTTTTTATTTCATTCATTAACTACTAATTCCTATAAACCATAAAGCCTTTCTATTATAAAATTTTCTAACCATCCTAATTTAAAACAACAAACATTTCACCTTTCTTCTATCAATTCGTCTAAAGTAAGAAAAGAAATTCACCTTTTCCCTATGGACTGTAAGTCGATGTAGCACACCCCACGCACTTGTAGAGAGGCAGAATTTACAAAAAAATGATTTTTCATACTATGCAACACCGACTTTAACTCCAGGATCTTTACGGAAACCTTAATTAGCTATACTACTTAGAGGTTTAGCTACTCTGTAAGAGTTTCATACCTCTTTGATTCTAGTCCTTCGGGTCTTCTTCTTCTCATCCTCTACTGGTGATCCTTGAAGATCGGATCGTGCTTGATCGTCGGCCTCCTCGCGTCAAAGAGGATCCACTTGAGAGTATGTACTTCAAGCTCTAACC
The DNA here is from genome assembly GCA_030015575.1 of Agapanthus africanus. Lineage (NCBI taxonomy): Eukaryota > Viridiplantae > Streptophyta > Magnoliopsida > Asparagales > Amaryllidaceae > Agapanthus > Agapanthus africanus. The sequence continues at coordinate 342,481,518 of JASDDO010000010.1, forward strand.
TCTAAACCGAGATAACTAAGGTACCTAGTTTGCTAAGCTAGATAGCCTAGAAGATGTAGAGAATGATTATGGATTAATTTGTCTTAATTACCCTAGGTTTCTCAACTCATGAGAATATTTAGGGTTTGAGGAAGAAGAAGAAAGCCAAGGAGAGATGAGAGTGTTGTGATAAGAATGATGTGTAGAATGGCTAAGTGTTGATGAATATGAAGAAAATCATTTTCAACAATAACATCATAATACCACCATGCCTCAATAGTCATCCAAATGTGAATGAGTCACCCAAGTAGCCATGCTTCAATCATGTCCTAAATAACACCTCATTTCTCCACCTCATTATCTATTTAAATAAATGGATTAAACACAAATGAGGTGTCTTCTTCTAAAAGCACTCTTGTGAAATTACAAGAATACCCCTCACCGTATATACATACCCGTATTCGTACCACGAATACCAAAAGAAGAATATAATACAATAATCTAAAACTAGGATCCAGCTTAAACCATGTCTACTAGTATTATCCGTCCAAACAACATCCGTGCAACTAGTACACGTATATGATCGGAACCCTGCCGTAAAACCATACGTTCTCTAAATCGTTTCGCCCGAAGCGGAGAAACCCTCTGTGTGGGACTCTAAAGACTCGACAATATGCTAGCAGTGGGTTTAACTATAAGTCTGTCAGCAGTAATAGCTGCATGTAACGGCTACCTAGGTATTATCAATAAGAAGGCCGATGAGCAAACTCATCCGAACTCCTACTGTGCCTATATGTGACAATCTCCATACAGTCCGATCTATTTGTCTAAGAGTATCGCATATCAGTCCTAGGGTGTGGTAAAAGTCAGACCCCTAACAACACAATAAGTCGTGCCGGGGTAGAGCCTAAAACACCCTGAGAAACTATTGGAGTACCTACCAGTAAGTCTCATTTGCCCTGACCAGGGACTTTGTGTAATGGCTTTCCGAACATAGCGCGATATCAACCCCCAATACCGGGAGAGACGAATCCTATCTAACTACTATTGCCTCCCAGTGCTTCAGGACTGCACCCAATTACTACATGTTTGCACGACTCCTTTGAGCCGTGGTAGAGTAGTAATCTAAGTACAGTAGGAACACACTCGAGACGAATAGTGATGTCAAGTCAACGGAATAACCTGTACTCATGCCACCCGGGAACTTCTACCTGATAATAGGTATAATACTAACCCGCAGTTCCCAATGAGTCCGTCCAATGTAACTCATAACCCAATGAGCAGATGTATACTATCTTTGGTTTGACATACCAATGGTTGTGGGACAGACCATCTCCCTTGCTAGGATGAGAAGCGTATACACTAGTCTACTCTGGAGTATCGATGCCCCGTCTTGATAATCCTACGAATAGGGACCTGTATAAGAATGTGATTATAGACTACCCAGCCTCCACTAGTGTCACTGCCATCACAACGCTTGTAGTCAAGTAAAGATCCTAAGAGCTCTATTAATATGTATTAGCGATATGTTAAAAGAAACATATACACATATTGAGGTAGAATCAAACAATGTAGCATACTACCATTTTGAGCAAGACTTTTATTATATCTGTGTATATCCCAAGCTTCCAAAATGTAATATACAAACCAGTACTATACAATAATGGCCTCTTGGAAATATATCACTAATAATCTCCCACTTGCACTAGGGCAATGTATTAGCATATCGTAGACCTATCATCTCGATTAGCCCCTCGAACTGTGTCTGAGGGATGGCCTTTGTGAGTGGATCTGCAGTGTTTTTCTCCGTATCTACTCTCCGCACCTCGATCTCCCGGCGATGAACGATCTCCCTGATCAGGTGGTACTGCCTCAAGATATGTCTAAACTTCTGATAGGACCTTGGTTCCTTCGCTAAAGCTATAGCCCCGTTGTTGTCATAATACAGAGGTATTGGATCAATAGTATATGGAACCACCTGAAGTTCTGTAATGAACTTCTTCATCCAGACCGCTTCCTTCGCGGCGTCACATGCAGCGATATACTCCGCTTCCATTGTCGAGTCAGCAACGGTTTCCTTCTTGGAGCTCTTCCAACAGACCGCCCCTTCATTGAGGGTAAAGACATAAACCGACATGGATTTGAAGTCATCCTTGTCACTCTAGAAGCTGGAGTCGGTAAAGGCCTTGATCTGGAGGTCTTCACTGCCGTACACCAAGAACATCTCCTTAGTCCTTCTCAGGTAGTTGAGAATGTTCTTCACTACTATCCAATGCTTCTCCCCTTGATTTGACTGATACCTGCTTATAACGCTCGGTGCATAAGCAACATCTGGTCAGTTACACAACATCGCATACATTATAGAGCCTACCATAGAAGCGTACGGTATAATAGTCGTGCGATCCTTTTCCAAATCAGTCTTGGGAGACATCTCTTTGGAGAGGGTGATTCCGTGACAAGCTGGTAGATTACCGCGCTTTGAATCTTCCATACTAAATCTTTTCAGTATGGTGTCAATGAACCTTGACTGTGAAAGTCCCAATATCCTCTTAGATCTATCACGATAGATCTGGATTCCCAAAATGTTGGAGGCATCACCGAGGTCCTTCATGGAGAACCTTTGTGACAAGAATCCTTTGATCGATTATAGCATAGGAATGTTATTTCCTATCAGGAGAATGTAATCCATGTACAAGACGTGGAATACCACAATTCTCGCTACAATCTTACTATAAATGCATGGTTCATCTGGATTTTTAATAAAGTAGATTTTCTTGACCATATCATCAAAACAGATGTTCCAACTCCGCGATGCCTGCTTTAATCCATAAATGGATTTAACCAACTTGCACACTCTTCCGCTGCTCCCACTCTTTATGAAACCCTCTAGCTGATCCATATAAACATACTCTTCCAAATTTCCATTCAGAAAATCAGTCTTTACGTCCATCTGCTAAATTTTATAATCGTGGAAGGCAGCAATGGCAAGAAAGATCCGAATGGATTTGAGCATAGCCACTGGAGAAAAGGTTTCATCATAGTCCAAACCAGGTCTTTGAAGAAAATCTTTTGCAACAAGTTTAGGTTATAGGTTTCAACCTGTCCATCTACATCAATTTTCTTTCTGAAGATCCATTTGCAGCCTACAGGTTTTACCCATTCTGGAGCAATGTCCAAAGTCCATACTTTGTTGGTGTACATGGACTCCATTTCGGTCCGCATTGCATCCAGCCATTTTACCGAGTCTCTGCTCCTAATGGCTTGCTGGAAACTAGTTGGCTCATCATCGTCGATGATGCAACCCTCTCTATCCCCGTCTATGAGAAAACTGTAGTATCTCTCGGGCGGATGAGACTGCCTACTATTCCTGTGGAGTGGCGCAGAGATGTCCGGTTCTTCTGAAACTTCTTATTCCACCACGCTTTCAGTAATAGTTTATGGTTTTGGAATTTCTTCCGGTTCTATTGCGCTCCCACTTATTTCTATTTCAAGAAATTCAGTCTCTAGAAAGTGAGCATGTAGAGAAACAAAGACCTTTTGATCCTCCGCGTAATAGAAAAGATACCCCCTGGAGTTCTTTGGGTATCCCACAAACTTACACAGTACTGAGCATGCCTCGAGCTTGTCCGCATGCTGCTTTTTTATAAAAGCTGGACATCCCCATATCTTTCGATACTTAAGATAGGGTTTCTTCCTACTCCACATCTGATATGGTGTGGTAGGCACTGAATTAGTAGGAACCTTGTTCAAAAGATATGCAGCTGATTCTAGTGCATAACCCCAGAAGGATCGCGGTAACTCAGCGTTACTCATCATGGAACGTACCATATCCAATAGGGCATAATTCCGCCTTTCCGATACACCATTGTGTTAAGGTGTGCATGGAGGAGTAAGCTGACAGAGAATTCCATTCTCTTTTAAGTAATCCAGGAACTCGGCACTTAAGTATTCACCACCTCGATTAGATCTAAGCCGACAGAGAATTCCTGGAATTTCTTAAAGGCCTCGGATTTATGTTTCATCAAGAATACATGTCCGTACCTTGAGAAATAACCCGTAAAAGTAATGAAGTAGGAATAACCACTTCTTGCAAGTGTAGACATTGGACCTCACACGTCGCTGTGTATAAGTCCCAAGAGCTCGCTCGCTCTTACTCCATGTCTACTGAACAGAGTCTTTGTCATCTTTCCTTTGAGACGTGATTGACAAGTTGTATAAGACTGATATTCAAACGGATCCAAATATCCCTCTTTATTTAACTTCGTCAACCGTGTTTCATTGATGTGACCCAGTCTACAATACCATAAGAAATCCTGATTTAATTCTGGAGACTTTCTTTTGAGTGTGTTCTGGACATTGAAAACCTGAGCTTGATTTAATACGTATATACCATTATCTAGTGTACCTGACCCAATCAAAGAATGATTAAGGTAGATGTGGACGATATCGCTTACAAATGTAAAATCATAACCGTATTTAGATAGTAAAGATACAGAGATGGTATTATATGTCAAACTAGGTACATAAACACAGTTACTCAAAATCAAAATCTGCCCACTTGTCAATCGTAGGTGATATTCCCCTACGGATACAGCATCCATGCTCATTCTGTTAGCAACCCTGAGAGGCATATCACCAGCCGTGATAACTCTACGGTTTCTCAGCGTCTGCAATGAATTACAGATATGAGATCCTGATCCGGTATCTAATATCCAGGAAGTACAGTTAATTGACAGACAGTTTTCAATCATAAACACACCCGAAGCCGAAACCACAACGTACTTTGAATCCTGGTTTCTGGCTTTCCAAGCCCTGAACTCCTTCCAATGGCCTTTTTCTGTGACAATAGAGACATTCCCCCTTCCCTACTGTCGGCCCCGAAACTTTTTCCTTGCCCTTTCTCTCTACCTTACTGGCACTGCCTTTCAGCTTAGTGGGGGCCTTCTTCTTCTTCCCTTTAGCTTTCGCCTTGGATCTAGAAGAGGAAGATCCCTCAATAAGCACAGTGGATGTCTCCCTGGATTTCTTTAGGGTGCCCTCTGCACTCCTCAACATAATAAGGAGCTCTGGAAGTGAAACTTCCTTACCCTGAATATTGAAATTCAAGATAAACTGGGTATTGGTAGAGGGGAAGGACTGTAGAATCAAGTCTGTAAACAACTCGTTCTCCAACGTGGTCTGAAGGTCCGCGAGCTCTTCAATGTAGCTAATCATCTTACGGACGTGGTCCCCTACAGATGACCCGATAACCAATCTCGCCTGAAACAATTTCTTCGAGGTCTCATATCTTGCGATACAAGATTGCTTTCCATATAATTCTTTGGCATGGAGGAAGATGGAAGCTAAGTTCATCTTCTCGTGCCACCTCTAGTGTTCATTATCTATTGAGGCCAGCAAGAGGCACTTGGCTTTCACACTGTCAATTTTCTATGTCTTACTGATCTCAATATCCGCGATGCTAGAATCTGGACCTGGGACGGCGGGGGCTTTGGTAGTAAGAAGGCAGCCCAGGTTGTCATAGGTTATGGCCATTTGGACATTCTTTAGACAATGTTTATAGTTTGGCCCCATCAATATGTTTTTATCTAGCAGTAACTTAAGCCCGGTCATTTTGGTCGCTGCAATTAGGAGAGAGATAAGAAACACTCAGCATGATGCTCTTGCAAGTTTAGATTGGTTATTAGTTTATCTAAACAGGATGGCTCCCACTGTTTCCTTAAATCCTCCTTCAAACCATAAAAGAAGAATTAGTCGGGTTTAATCGCACCCAACGATTCTTGCTTAACCTTTCGGCCAGGCTAGTGTCGGTACTTCGACGGAGGTTTTACAACGCTTTTGCGAAGTTCCTTAATTAAATAACCTCTTTTTCTTAGAGGTGTAGCCCCACTAATACCATTCTAGACACCTACCTGGTTTATAGGATTGATTGCAAAGTGAAAAATTCTCCCGGGGAGAAATAAAACTCACCGTAGGATCGCGATCCAAATATCATCGTGTGACAACTTTGAAGCAATCCTACCAAAATCATCATACTCCAAATGGTATGCAACACTAGCAAGTTTCCTTTTTCTTTGAAACTCCCGATGTCGATTTTGCCCCAAGCTCTTATGACCTTGACGAAGACCAAAATATCATAAGTCGCAAGTCAAGTTCTACCCGTCATTTTCCAGGTTAATTTGAACACATCCGAACAAACCCTTGATGAAGGCTAAAATAGTTATATGACTGTCCCAAATCAACGCATCTATCTATGCTACAGATGAATACCCAGCAGCTACCAATCAATATGCCTTGGCGAAGGACAAAATACATAGCTTGAATACTACTGAATACCCATCTGAAATGACAGAGGTCTACGGATGGTTTTGGCGAAACCGTGAACGTAATGAACTTGATATAGTCGAAGGAACCATGATAGATTTTAAAAGGAGTGGTTTAGGCTCCGCATTTAAAAGTTGTTTTTCAATAAAACCGAGTGGTTTTGAATTGTTCCAACGATTTAAACTTTGGTTTGTTTTCCTTGCATTAATAAATATTAATGTGGGCCCATCATTGCAGAAAAGAAACGAAAATACAACGTACACTTATGCCATCAGCATTTGCCACGGGGCTCCGTCATATACTGTTAGGTTACTTAACTAACGGCAGAGCGGGGGCTGGATTAGCGCGGGTACAAAACTTAAGTAACGTTTATTATATACAATATATATATAACCATCTGTCTCACGCAATAATAGGCATTCCAGATCACAGATCACAGAAGAATATGTTGGATAGAAATTCCGTGTTTTGTTTTAGCCTAGAATGAAAAGCGGATTCCACGGTCGTGATGAATAGCCAAACCCCACCCTAAACCCTTACGGTTGCGGCAAACTACCTGCCAAATTCCTGAAATGAAGCAACCTCCCTCAATAAAAAGAGTAGACCACTCAGCACTTTAAGAACCCGGTAGTTTGTGCACTCCACCTTAGGTCTATCCTAGGTGCAAGAAAAAGTAAATGAAATAATACAACGGTGGCTACAATCTCAACCCGGATGTGCCCCGCAAAAATAATATTACATCAATTTATAAATTTACATGAATGAAAGAAAAGAAAACACTCTTCTCACATTTCCCGGCTATTCATTCACGACGATCCAATACACCACATACACAAACTATCATCAAAACACAGAAATGTGCAACCCCCACTAATCGACAAATAGCAATTAGCATGCGTTTAGCAACACATTTATACAAACATAGAAAACCCGATTAGCCAAGAACTTAGAATTTCGATCGATTATCATTATCCGTGTTTACCTTATGCACAAACCAGTACACAAACAAATTTGGGTAAAAACAAAATATACCAAAAATCATAATTCCAAGAACCAAAACCACTGAAAAAATTGGGAGCAACTCGGCCACAATTGGGCGGCTGTTCCGCCGCCAAATGACCTATTTGGCGGCGGTTCCTCTACAAAGTTGATGGGTTAGGTGCTTGGATTTTTTTCTAGGTCTTAGAAATGCCTGCATGTATTTTTAAGGTCAATAAAATAATTTTTTGAACACTTTTAAAAATCGACACCAAGCTTATCATTGGAAATGTGATTTCGGGTATTTTTCGTCGATTCAAATTCTAATCACTTGCTAATAAGCTAGTTAAGGTTTAGTAGGCTCTAATACCACTGTAAGTTGATATCGCACACCCTACGCACTTGTGGGGAGATGGAATTTAAAAAAATGATTTTTCATACCATGCAACACCGACTTTAACTCCAGGATCTTTAAGGAAACCTTAACTAGCTATACTACTTGGAGGTTTAACAACTCGGCAAGAGTTTTATACCTCCTTGATTCTAGTCCTTCGGGTCATCTTCTCCTCTTCCTCTACTTGAGCTCCTCGAAGATCGGATCGCGCTTGATCGTCGGCCTCCTCGCATCAAAGACGATCCACCTGAAAGTATGTACTTCAAGCTCCAACCTCTAAACCGAGGTAACTAAGGTACCTAGTTTGCTAAGCTAGGTAGCCTAGAAGATGTAGAGAATGATTATGTATTAATTTGTCTTAATTACCCTAGGTTTCTCAACTCATGAGAATGTTTAGGGTTTGAGGAAGAAAAAGAAAGCTAAGGAGAGATGAGAGTGTTGTGATAAGAATGATGTGTAGAATGGCTAAGTGTTGATGACTATGAAGCAAATCATTTTCAACAATAATATCATAATACCACCATGCCTCAATAGTCATCCAAATGAGAATAAATCACCCAAGTATCCATGCTTCAATCATTTCCTAGATAACACCTCATTTCTCCACTCATTATACATTTCAACAAATGGATTAAACACAAATGGGGTTTCTTCTTCTAGAAGCACTCTTGTGAAATTACAAGAATACCTCTCACCGTATATACATACCTGTATTTGTACCACGAATACCAAGAGACAAAAATAATCCAATAATCTAATATTAGGATCCGGCTTAAACCAAAGCCCACTATTATCCGTTCGAACAACATCCATGCAACTAGTACACATATATGATCAGAACCCTACCGTAAAACCATCCGGCCTCTACATTGTTCCGCCCAAAGCAAGGAAACCCTCTGTGTGGGACTCTAAAGACTCGACAATACGTTGACAGTAAGTTTAACCACAAGTCTGTCAGCGGTACTTGCTGCACTTAACGGCTACCCAGGTATCTGTCGATAAGAAGGCCGATGAGAAAACTCATCCGAACTCCTACTGAGCCTATCTGTAACAATCTCCGTACCGTCCGGTCTGGTCATCTAAGAGTATCGCATATCGGTCCTAGGGGGTGGTAAAAGTCAGACCCCTAACAGCGCAATAAGTCATGCCGAGGTAGAGTCTAAAACACCATGAGAAACTACTGGAATACCTACCAGCAAATCTTGCTTGCCCTGGCCAGGGACTTTGTGTAATGGCTTTCCGAACACAGAGCGATATCAATCCCTAATACCGGGAGAGACGAATCCTATCCAACCACTACTGCCTCCTAGTGCTTCGGGACTGCACCCGACTACTACCTGTTTGCACGAATCTTTTGAGCCGTGGTAGGGTAGTAATCTAAGTACAGTGGGAACACACTTGAGACGAATAGTGATATCAAGGCAACGGACTAACCTGTACTCATGCCACCCGGGAACTTCTACCTGACGATAGGTATAATACCAACCGGCAGTTCTCAACGAGTCCGTCCATTGTAACTCATAACCTAATGAGCACTTGTATACTATCTCCGGTACAACATACCAATGACTATGGGACAGACCATCTCTCTTGCTAGGATGAGAAGCGTATACACTAGTCTACTCTAGAGTATCGATGCCTTGTCTCGATATTCCTATGACTAGGGACCTGTATAAGGATGTGCTTATAGACTACCCAGCCCCCACAGTATGACTGCCATCACGACGCTGGTAGTTAAGCAAAGATCCTAAGAGCTCTACCAATATGTATTAGCGATATGCTAAACGAAACATATACACATATTGAGTTAGAATCAAATCAAGTAGCATACTACCATTTTGAGCAAGAATGCTATTATATTTGTGTATATCCCAAGCTTCCAAAATGTAATATACAAACCAGTACTATACATAATTGCATCTAGGGCATATATCACTAACACGGATGACCCGTACTCATCGCGGCTAGCTATTTGCGACACCATTTTGATTGCGGTTATTTACAACATACAAACAAACACTTTTCGCACGACCAATCAAATGGCGCCGTTACCGGGAAAATAACCGTAATTATTTTTCTTGTTATTCTGGTTGATTTCTTATAAAAACCAGAACAAACAAAAACAAAAAGGGAACCAAAACTGCATCTTGTGTTTTTAACAATTCTTGTGCGAGTTTTTCAAGGACATCTGGGGTAATTGGAGCAAGCTAACAGAGATTCAGAGACTTTCAACTTGGACCATAGGAGCATTAGAGTGCTCTGAAGAAGTTTGAAGAGAAGAACTCGTCAATAAGCGGCTGAACCGCGGTCCAGGGGTGCTTTTGGCGGAGGAAGCGCGGTCGTAGTGAGGAGTTGGGCCCCCATATTTCTCTGGTATTCTCCTATCGTCCTTCTCTTTTCTCTAAACCTCCAATAAACTGTTTTTACCTGCAGAATTATTTAGAAACAGCGCTTCTAAAAAATCTTTTTGCTTGTTTTGATTTCGGGTTGTTTTTCATATTTAAAATGGACATTAAGGGGCAATAAACCCAAATTCGGATTAGGTGGAGGATTTCATCACCCTTCCTAGACCCCACAAATCACAAATGAGCATACTATCACCCTACATTAATAAAAAATATCTAGACCAAGTCTCTAAGAACATTCGCGCTCAATTAGGACAAAGGAGGGTCGTGGGTAATCTATTACTTATTCGTATTTCTCTTGTGGTGTCTTAGGCAGGTATGACTAAGGAAAGTGGTTACTTAAGTAAGTTCGCTATTTCGGTGATTCATATAGGGGATACCTCTGACTTACCTAGCACTTACCTGGCTACAAGATTGATAAGGAGGTGATAGAGAATTGATCCTGCACTTGTTTTTTGGAAGTCTAGGAGTGGTTTAGTGACTTCACTTAGGTAGCCATAACTCTAGGGACTGATTGTGCATTTTGAGATTGGTTAAGTCAAGCCTCACGTCTGTCATTTTAAAAAAATAGCAAACTCTTTTTAAAATCGTTCTCATACATTATCACATGCTGCCACGTGCACTAAACCCGCTTAGTGCATGATCGGCTGGACACGGGATTCTATTGTCCGTCTAGTCCGCGTTTTTGTTATCGACTCCAACGTCGATACTTGTTCACCTTCTTTATCTCCTCCACCTACCACATCTTCCGAGATGGATGGACCACCATCGGGTTTTAACAACACCACAATTCCACCACCCGCAGGTGCACAAATTCAGAATCCACCATGCATCGCTCTTCTAGACCGATGCTACCCCGTACTTGGACCCCTATCTACGTATCTGTCTCTTCCACCAGCCACTGGGGATAATTTCAAAATTAAACCCCACTTCATCAAATTGTTGCCCAAATTTCAAGGGCTTGAATCTGATGATGCGTATATTTTTATAACCAAATTTGAAAACGTATGTGCAATGATGAGCACCACCCAACTTTCAGGGGATGCTATGCGTTTACGTCTTCTCCCTTTTACATTGTGCGATCTCGTAGAGAAGTGGCTTTATATTACAGCCTCATATTATATCACTAAATGAGATGAATTCGTTAAAGCATTTCTCAAGAAATTTTATCCTAATCACAAGACTGCCCGTATTCGGAGCGAGATTAACCAGTTTACCCAACTTCCCAACGAACCCTTTTAGAAATGTTTTGAACGGTTTAAAGATCTCCTTGTCCAATGCCCTCATCACGGAATCGAAAGATGGCAACTTTGCCAAATTATGTATGAGGGTATCAATCCAGCGACAAAACAAATGTTAGATACCATTTGTCAATATCATTTTATGTCAAAATGCGACGAGGAACTGTGGCAATTTCTGGAAGATCTCACCGAATAAATATTACAGTGGGAGAGAACAAGACCAACAACATCGTATTCATCTAGGGCAGGTATCCATCAGCTCGACACTTCCATCGCAATGAAAGCCGAAACGGGTGCGATGCAAAAGAAACTCGAAGCTATGGAAAGCAAGATCTCTTCAGCCTACCTCAACCAAGTTACGCTCCCCAAAACCGTGTGTGGTTGCTGTTTTGACTCATCATATTTAACAGAAGAATTTCCTTTGAATCCTCCATCTCATGGTCAAGAACAAACTAATGCTGCTTTTCAGCAACGACCTAGAAATGATCCTTATTCATCCACATATAATTAGGGATGGAGGAATCATCCTAATTTTTCTTGGAACCAAAACTAAACTCAAACTCAAAATCAGTTCCCAAGCCAAAATAGCTATCAAAGGCTTCCCCCATAGCAACAAAAGCCACCACAAAAAATTCAGCAGCCCTTTCAACCGCAATCTTTCCAAAATCTGGCCAACAACTTTTCCCCGTATAATAATTCTTTCCAACCGTAGACTAATATTCCAACGGTCGGTACCGATATAATATCTGCACTCGAAAGAAGTTAGAAGCGTTTATTAAAAAATCCGCGTAAATGTTGGCTAATTTAACGTCTTCTATCCAAATACTAGTGCAACACACTGCTTCTCACGGTGAAGCATAAAATCAATCGAAGCACAAATTGCACAGTTAAATGCCGCGATGAGTGAGAGAGAGAGAAATGGACACTTCCATCTCAACCTGTACCAAATCCCTACCACCCACAAAGCGCTAACATCTTCCTTAACCAACAAAATCATAACCTGAGTGTCGTAACTGCGTTGATATCGGGAAGAGTGTTGAATAACCATGTTGGTGAACATATTGATGATTTAGATGACACCTCGGCTACTACCTCTACTCCTACTTCATCTAATCCAACATTTTCTTCCGAGCCTATTCTCCGTTATCTACTGGGCTCGAACCCTTAGTCCACTTCCTTGAATGAATTACCATCTAAGACCACCCCAAATTCAATTTTGGGATCCATTCCATCCGTACAAACTTCTCCTCAAGTGTTGGACCCAAACCCTGTTGATAAAGCTCCTTTTCTAAACCGGTTGAGGCCCAACAAACCAAGTCCACAAATGGAGAAGTTTGTGGAAATATTTAAGTATTAACATTAATATTCCTCTCTTAGATGCAATCCAACAAGTTCCATCTTATGCGAAAATCCTAAAGGACTTGTTCACTTAGAAAAGGAAAAATCAACTACCTAAAAAGGTTTTCTTAGCGAGCAATGTAAGCATCTCTTACCCAATATTTGCCTAAGAAACATAAGGACCCCAGCTGTCCTACAATTTCAATAACTATTGGGGGTAAAAACATCAATCGTGCTCTACTCGATCTAGGTGCTAGTGTTAACTTTCTCATGTATTCTGTTTATGAGCAATTATGCATAGGAGAGTTGAAACCTACGCACTGCACTCTCCAGATGGCCGATCGATCTATCACCCACCCTAGGGGTGAGCTAGAGGACATGTTGATCAAAGTCAAAGAATTTATATTCCCTGTAGACTTTATAGTTTTAGATACACAGTCTGTGGCGAACCCACAGAACTAAATCCCGATGATTCAAGGTCGAACTTTTCTCGCAACCTCGAATGTTGTAATGAATTTTCGTAATGGTTCCATGAACCTATCTTTTGGGAAGATGACAATTGAACTTAACATTTTCAGGGTAGGAAGTCAACCCTCCGAACCTTCTGCTTATATGATTGATATATGTTCTGTCAACAAGATAGCTTCCGACAGTTGCGAACTGGAGGAGTTTTTGCTCCACGATAATGATCTTGACGCCACTAGTGCTTTGTTGTTTGATCCGGTTATTTTTTTTATACGAGTAGGAACCTTCATTCGACAAGTCTACCCCTGAGTTCGAATACTTTGACTTGTCGAATAAGTTAGTTGAGCTATCCGAGTCAATCTCTTACGCTAGTTGTGAACCTCTTATGGAGTCCGAGTATCATTCCCTTACCCTGCCTTTTATCGGCCAACACTTGATCTCAAGCCACTGCCATCTCATCTTAAATATGCATATTTATGTGAGAATGAGTCTTTTCATGTTATTATATCAGCTTCTCTAGTTTTAGAGCAAGAGAGAGCACTTTTGTCTGTCTTGAGGTCGAATCGGCATGCTTTTTGTTGGACAATGGCGGACATCAAAGAGATTAGTCTTTTAATTGTTGAACATCATATACATTTGATGGATGAGGCCAAACCAGCCCGTGACCTACACAGATGGTTGAATCCCGTCATGAAAGAGGCGGTGAAGAAAGAAATCGTCAAATGCTTAGATAATTGTATAATTTACCTAATATCTGATAGCCAATGAGTAAGTTCTATTCACGTAGTCCCTAAAAAGACTGGCATCACGGTCATAACTAATGAGGCTAATGAGTTGATTCAAACACGCACCCAACCCAGGTGGCAGGTATGTATTGATTATAGAAAACTCAATGTCACGACGAGGAAAGATCACTTCCCTCTACCTTTCATTGACTAGATGTTGGAACGTTTATCCGGGCATGAATACTACTGTTTTTTGGACGGATACTCCGGCTATAACCAGATACCCATCGCCGAAAAGGATCAAGATAAGACAACTTTTACTTGTCCTTTCGGTACTTTCGCTTATAGACGCATGCCCTTTGGGTTATGCAATTCTCCCGCTACATTTCAGCGGTGTATGATAGGGATATTCTCAGGCATGGTCGAGAATTTTCTATAGAATTTATGGATAATTTCTCCATATTTGGGGACTCCTTTGAGGAATTCTTACGTCATCTTGACACTGTTCTTACCCGCTCTAAGGATATGAATTTAACTTTGAATTTGGAAAAATGTCATTCCATGGTTCAAGAAGATATTGTCTTAGGGCATATCATTTTACGAAAAGGCATTGAGGTAGACAAAGCAAAAATAGATGTCATTTCCAACCTTCTTCCTCCTAAATGCGTCAAAAATATACGATCTTTTCTTGGTCATGATGGATTTTATAGACGATTCATTAAGAACTTTAGCAAAATTACTAGACCCTTAACTCTTCTCTTGGCCAAGAATACAACATTTCACTTTGAATCGGATTACATGGCTGCTTTTGAATCACTTAAACGTTCCCTCACTACAGCCCCCGTTCTATTATCTCCAGATTGGAATCACCCTTTTGAGTTTATGTGTAATGCATCCGAATTTGCTACTGGTGCAGTCTCAGGACATCATATCTATAAGATGCCACATGTAATTTATTATACGAGTAGGACCTTGAATGATACCCAAATGAATTATACAACCACCAAGAAAGAACTCTTGGCAGTTGTATTTGCATTAGAAAAATTCAGGCCCTACTTAATTGGCTCTCCGGTCGTAGTTTACACCGATCTTTCCGCTTTAAGACATCTTTTATCAAAGAAGGTTACTAAGTCTAGGCTAATACGTTGGATCCCTTTGTTACAAGAATTTGAACTTGTCATAAGAGACAAAAGTGGATGTGAAAACGTCGTAGCCGACTATCTTTCATGACTTTCTTCTTCGCCAACGTTGACCTTGCCAATAAACGATTCCTTTCTGGATGAACAGTTCTTGACCATATCTTGCGAACCTTGCTTCACTGATATTGTGAATTATCTAGCGACGGGACTTCTACCCAGCGAATGGTCAAATCAAGACAATCACAGAATTTTATCCTAGGTAAAACACTTTTACTGGGACGAACCCTATTTGTTTAAGTATTGTCCCAAACAGATCATTCGCCGATGTGTCCCTAATATTGAGTTCAAGAGTGTATTGTCTTTCTGCCATGATCAAGCATGTGGCGGTCACTTTGGTCTAAGAAAAACGACGGAGAAAGTTTTGGAATGTGGCTTTTATTGGCCAACGTTATTTAAAGATGCATATGATCATTGCAAAACTTATTCACGGTACACATCGGTCGGATTTTACGAAGAAACGAGATGCCGCTCCAACCAATCTTGGTTGTGGAGATATTTGATGTATGGGGAATCGATTTCATGGGCCTGTTTCCCAACTCTTTTTGGAACTTATATATTTTATTAGCGGTTGATTATGTCTCTAAATGGATGGAAGCAATACCGCGTCGTACAAATGAAAACAAGGTTTTTGTTAAGTTCCTTAAAGAAAATATCTTTTCACAGTTCAGGCACCCTCACTCTATCATTAGAGACAATGGGACGCATTTCTGTAATCAGACTTTTGAGGCTTTGATGCGGAAATATTCAATCAACCACAACCTTTCTAAGCCCTATCATCCCCAAATGAGCGGGTAAGCTGAAGTCTCCAATAGACAAATCAAACAAATTTTGGAGTAAATGGTTTCTAAGAACCGTAAAGATTAGTCCACCAAACTGACAGGTGCTCCTTGGGTATTTCGTACCGCATATAGGACCGATCTTAGTATGTATTCATACCGACTGGTGTTTGGGAGGGCTTGCCACCTTCCTATCGAGATCAAACATAAAGCAATGTGGGCGATTAAAAAGCTTAATTTTGCTTTTGATCAAGCCGGTAGCTATCGGAAACTGCAATTAAATGAGCTAAGCGAACTTCGTGATGAAGCCTATGATAATGCGATTATAGTAAAGAACCGGACAAAGGTGTTCTATGACAAAAACCTTTTGAGAAAAATGTTCACAACGGGACAACAAGTCCTTCTTTACGATTCTTGTCTCCATCTTCATCAAGGTAAGCTAAGATCTCGTTGGAAAAGACCTTTTGTAGTGCGGTATATGTACCTCACGGTGCAATAGATATAGAAAATGTTTTAAACGGTTCTATTTTCAAAGTAAATGAGCATAAATTAAAACTGTACTTTTCCGCTGACCTATCAGAAGAGCTCCTGTTCTTGCAGGATCCGCCTTATCACGATTAATTTTCCTCCGCCTCACCTCCATGTATCGGTAACACTGTTTCATCTAAGAATGGAGGTGTGTGTGTGTGTATCTGTGCGCACCAAAGAAAATGTTTAGGGGTGGTTTTTCATTTGACTATCTGTTGCCCCTATTATTCTCCACCTAAGTTTAAAGGTTTATGCGCTCGAAGGACAACATTAGTAAGGACACTGCTGCAAACAAATTTAGGAGATGGATAGTATGGACAGTTTGTATATAGCTACGCATCATATGTAAATATTGCATTGCATAAATTTTTGAAAATAAAAGTTAGATAGTGAAAAATGCATATGAAGGATAGGAAGAGATTTAAGAAATGCAAGAAAATGAGATGTTTTAAAACGAATCTAATAATACGTAGTCATGAGCTGTTGTCCAAAGGGTTAGTAAGATAAAAAAAATTACTAATCTGTGGATAGAAATAAGTCTGAAAAATAGTCCATATTCTTGAGTCCGAACTTCTGAACGTTGATACCCTACTATACGCACTTGCACACATCTTGAAACTTGGGATAGTAGAGAATACCTTGAAATAATCTTTCCTAGAAGCCTTTGTATGAAGAATTAAGAAAATATAAGTGGTGCATAAAAAACAAAAATGAACACCGGTTTTGTAATTACTTAAGGCAATATAAAAAATATAGCGAGGATGTCTTATCACCTAATGCCATAGACCAACTGGTTTGGGAGTCACTGCTATGCATTAGGTGTTGCAAGACTAGGATATTGCTAATTACGCCTTAATAAGTGAGCACATTCGGTAATCGGTTGGTTAGAATCTCAAGCAGTATTAACGGTCGCATGAAGAATGTGTGAGCAAATCCATCTAAAATATCACCGACTAAAAAGTACTAAAGAATATGGACAAAGGGTATGGTAGCTTAAATTGAATTCTCCAAGTGTAGGAATGTCTTTTATACACACGTAGGGGTATATGATCGATATTTGGAGGAAAAATGGAGAGGAAGACTAAATATGATGTTTTATTGAGGGATGATGTGATTTCTGACATCTTTTCAAGACCATTAAGATAGGGCTCATGACAACTTAAAAAACCAATGTAGTTTGAAACTCATATTTTCAAGTTTTTTCTTTTCTACGTTCTTTATCTTTGAATGTAATTTTCGTTTTCTTTCTTTTATTGGATTTCGTAAGTGTAATCCGCTGAAAACCCTCAAGAGACACCACTCCTCCTACTAGGGATACCCAGAGGTTTAAAAGCATGTTGCACGAGCTAAGTGCAATCTTGTTGCCTGCGAAAGTGTGCTAAGTTTTTTCTTTTTAATAAATAGTTTGCTCAGGACGATCAAATATAAGTTTGGGGGTATTTGATCGGTCAAATTTACTGCATATTTTTATGGACATTTTCTTTACTATTATTAACTACTAAAAGGAGTTAATTGTAAATTAAGAACATGTGTGTTTATTTGTAAAAAGATTATTATCATATGTTTCTTAATTTATAATTAATATAATTAGGGAAAATATATGCATAGAATATTTAAATAAAATATTCATATTAAAATATGCATATCATATCATATATTTCTAATCAATATGCTTAAGATATCATATCATATAATTGGTTGGAATAATATCTCAAATAAAACAAATACTACTAACAATTTGATTTGTGATATTGTATAGGTATTATACTTGATTAGCTCTAGTCTGAAATCTAAGTAGAAGATCCACATCAAATCGGATTACAAAACTGAATTTGCCAAATATTAAGAGAAAATCAAAAAATCTAACAATGGCAGAGACTAAGAGAAATATTTTCAGAATATTTTTATCAAGAGAATCTCCAAATATCAAGAGAAGAAGCTAAGAGAAAATTGGATGCACAAGCGCACTAGAAGGCGGCGGATCCGCGGTCAATATGGAGCAATGGCGGCGGTTTCGCGGTTGTCTTGTGACCGTAGGATCTGGAAATTCGGGGGCGGGATTGTAATTTTACACTCTTCAATATGGAATTTAGGATTTCTAATTCCAGAGACTATATAAAGGACCGAGAGCTGTCTATCAACATACATTTCAAAATTCATACATTCATCTATCTATCTATCTAGAGAGAGAGAGAGAGAGAGAGAGAGAGAGAGAGAAACTAGGTTTTTGTAATTTAGTTTTTCATCGAGCAATTTGTAATGCAATAGTTGATAAATAAAAGATTGTCTTTTCTTTTAAATTTTGTCGCATTACTTTTCTATACTTTACTTTCAGCATTACTTTCCGCATTACTTTTCTGCATTACTTTCTGCAATTTTAAATTTTAATTATGGTTTCATTCATCTTCCATCTCTCTTTTAAATCGCTAACATCAGTAAGCAAGTAAATTCTTGCTTGCTAGGGTTTGTAGGATAGGGTAGAATAATGGATGAAAAACATTTTTTAAATTCTTTTTAAAAAGTTTTAATGTTTATAAACTTTAGCAAAATGAATATTAACCCTCTTATTGGGTATGCTATCACTTCATCATAGTCACGACCATGATTTGAGATTCGTTAATAATCGTTTTGTTAAGGGCTTGAGATAAATAGAGATCAATAGAAAGACAAGGGGCAATAGTGGGAAACCCTAATTCCCTCCAAAAACCCTAATCCATATTCATCGCTATCTCTCTAGTATTAAACAATTAAAAAATAAAAAGAATTCTATTTTTTTTACTTCATCCATTAACTACTAAAAGCTATAAACCTTACAAGCCTTTCTATTATAAAATTTTCTAACCATCCTAATTTAAAACGATAAACATCTCACATTTTTCTATCAATTCGTCGAAAGCAAGAAAAGAATTTCACTGTTTCCCTGCGGACGATCCATACTCATCGCGGCTAGCTATTTACGACACTTTCTTTATTGTGGTTATTACAACATACACATACACACCTTTTTTGCAAACAATCAGGTGGCCACGGACTTTTGCTTATTTTCTGGCTTATGGCACCTTTCAGTATTCTCGAAATCCGGCTAAAAGTATTTTGCATCTTCATACTTTCGCACCTTATTCACCAAGAAAGGTTTGAGTTCTCCCATGAAGGTATACTCTAAACTATCTTTGAAATATTTCATACACTGATGTTGTGTAGAAGAGATTACGTTGTACTCATATAGCCAAGGCCTACCGAGTAGAGCATTATAATATTTTTTTGAGTCAATGACATGGAATTTAATGTCAGTGATGAGCTGCCCGAAGAGGAGCATCAATATAATGGACCCAAGCGTCCATGACGACTGCGAGTCGACCCTCGAGATAGTAATTTTTTTCTCGGGCAAGATGCTGAACATTCATACATATCTCCTTCAGCACTCTCATATTGAAAAGGTTGACAGAGGATCCATTATCAACAAGTATTTTCCTTATTTCGATATCATGGTAGTACCCGGTAATATACAACGGTCGATTATGCTCGCATGTACTAAGGAGTATATCTTCCTCGCTGAAGGTAGTGTCAACCATGTAGACCTCTTCAAGTTCATCCTTCATTTTCTCTTCCACTAGGAAGGCTTAAAATTGATCAAGTTCTTATAAGGCTTTGATCAACGAGTCTCATGCCTTTTTGGATAAGAGAAAGGTATCCAATATGCTCAATTGTGAGCGTATCTTTCTCAAATGCGTAAGTACATTATAGTCCACCTTGATGTTCTTAGGTAGGTCCTTTTCGGCGAGCTCTTTGGACACCTCTTCATCAAGGGTGATCTCTTCGGGCATTCTCCCCTTCCCGTTATCTTTTTTATTCGAACCCTTGTTTCGGATTCGAGGTTCTTTTCAGGAAGAGTGTGGTTTTGCAATTGGATGTTCTCGCTATCCTTTTCCTCCTCTTCTTTTATCAAGGCGGAGCTTTCAAAGAGAGGGTTGAGGGGTATTTCATCCTCAAAATCACCCCCGAATGTGAGAACCCAAGGTTTTTCCCCTTTTGAACCGGTACCAACCATATGACAGCTACCAATTGCTTCTTTGTGCACTATCGTCTTGCTGCTCTCATATCGACGAGCGCGAGCCTCACGCTTCTCCTTCTTGAAGTGTTTTTGATGGACAACATATCCTTGCCACCACTTCTTGAAGGCGTTGCATTCCTCGATGGGATGAGTGATTCTTCGGTGATATTAGTAGTATTTTCGGTGTTCTTCTCCACCATCGAAGTATGGAACCCGAAGAGTGTACATTATGAGAGGTGGTAGACTCATCCCCATTGATAGGATCTTGGCAAACGGCTTCTCAGCTTTGGTCCTGCTTTTATTCATTGCAGGTATCTTTTGGTTTGGTCGGAGAGCTTTATGACTCGTTCTCGCTGCAGCTTCTTTGTTCAGACGCTGTTATTTGGCTTTTTCATTTACGGCCATCTCGCGTTTCTGATCTTCTTTATTCTTTTGAAAAGATTCTTTTAGCAGATTTTCAATTCGGTCTTCCTCTGGAAGTTTCGGGATTTTTGATACCAATTTTGCCCTTAGTTCGTCCATGTCGCTTTCCGACGATGGCGATGCTCTTTCATCATATATGGATGACTGGGAGACCATGTAGCTGCTTTTCACACGTTCTTCCGCTATCCTCCTCATCGCCACTATCCTTGTCCTCAATATGCTTGAGGAATTTTTCGAGTGTGACCATCGTTTGTGCTTTTTGGTTGTATTCGTCCAGTGTGTCTATATAATTCTAAAAGTCTATGCATCTGTCGACATTCTCATCAGGCCACACGGGCTTCTTAGTCTTCTTCTTTTCTTGGAAGGCTTTGGGGTCTTTTCCCCTTGTCGACGATTTTCAGTGTGGGACACGGTTTCAGCATCCTATGTATAATCTTAGGCTCAAGCGGGCTTTTCCACTTGATCTCCAGGCATGTTTGTAGATATTTCAACATTCTTTTGGTTTTTACCTAAAAGAATACATCCTATGGAGCTTCTTCCATGAGCGAGCAGGATGCCCCTGCTTATCCACTCTCTTGGGAGCATGCTTTTGTGGCTGGTCTACCCTCCAATTGTCTCACAGTGCAAATTTACCCTGCTGGTAATTGTCCTCCACCCAATTTTTGAAGAGGTAACAGTCTTCAATTGGGTGGCTTATTACCCGGTGATAGAGGCAGTAGCTAGGGTTATTGATATCACCATCTTATGCGGGTCGCCGCGAATCTGGCAATATTATCAGATTGTTTCACATAGCCTGCATGAACAATCTCCTCGTTTTTTCGCAAGGGAATGAGTATGGACGTTCTATCCTTTCTTTTATGGTCAAGCATGTACGGCTGTTGTTTTGGCGGGGGGCTGCTTTCGGACCGCTCGGTTGTTGCTGTGTATTGGCAACAAAGGCTGCTTTCCTCTTACCCTTATTATTTCAGGGATCCTTGCCTGAAGAGGATGGACCATGGCCTATCTGATCCATCCAGGCCAGTTTATCAATCAGCACCTAGAATATGGTGGGTTTGAAGAAGGTCATAAATTGGGATACGGTCGATTGAGGATTGATAGTTCTAATGAACATCCCCACAGCTGGGGACTCCTTAATGCGCTGTTTACATTTAGACTACAAGTTCTGCCATCGAATCATGTATTGGACCCATGTTTCTCCTAGCTTGACCCTGGAATTTATCAGCGTAGTGATTAGAGTGTGCTCACTTGCGCTGACAAACCTGTAAGTAAATAACAGCTCCATCTCAGACAAGGTCTTTACGGAGTCATTTGGGAGCTCCGAGTACCATTCGAAAGCCGTCTTTGATAGGCTTCCGACGAATTGGCGAGGCAGCAAATTATCATCGCCTCCAGTATTGCCACACAAAGTTTTGAATTGCATGATATGTTGATGGGGTTACCCGTTCCTTTGTATATATGGAACTTTGGGATCGTATATCCTAGTGGGTATTTCATCTGGTCGTACCGGACAGATATGGTCAACCAGTTTTGACGAGCTGATTTGCAGCTTCATTGGCTTAATAAGCTATGAATTGTTGGGCAATATAGTCATCCAACGTGGCCTTCGAGATTGTTTCTTCCTTATTCGTTGATAGGGCCTGAGGAGGATTTGACGTTTCCCATTTGTCGTCTTCGATAATCAACGGTGGTTCTTCAGCCGATGGTTCTGGTTGGATCATCATTCTAACCATGTCTTGAAACAGAAGAGCCATCTGCTTTATATTAACAGCCTGCTCTGCCGCTTCCCTGTCCTTCTTTTAAAGCACCCATCGCAAGAACTCGGTATCGCTTTCCTGTTCTTGGCGCTCTTCAATTTCTTTATCCGGACTTTCTTTAGGTCCGGTAAGCACTTCCATCTTGGTAAGCATATCTTGGAGGTTCTCTTATTGCTCCTAAGCTTTCGTTAGTGACTGAGTTTACGGTCTATGACTAACGGAAGCATGACTATTACCAGTCATATAGACTATGTGGATGGTTATGCCCCCAGACTTGGGGCGTTTGGAGCTCTCGCCTTTGAATTCTTGCTCCGGCGATAGAATTTTCTCCGACCTCAGTCTTTTGTGAGAGGTTGTAGTAGGAGAAACCGTTATGACGGGCACCTTCTTCCGAGAAGTCCCCGGCTGTATGGAAAGGAATGATCTTTCTCATGTCGAACCTTGAACTTTTTCATGACCCAGAACTAGAACGTGACTGGCACTTGAATCACGTGAAGTCTATAGAACCTTACTGTAACCCAAGTAAGCCGAAAGCCCGGAAATCTAAACCATTTTAGGAAAATAGTGGAGGTGAAGTTTTGAAATAAAGGTATAATGAATCAAGTTCTTTCTTTAGATGAATAAGTAATGTTATATGAAAATACAAGTGGGTTGTGTACTATAGTTGAAAACATTTTCGTCATTTGAAATTTGGGCAGCACCTCCTTTGTAAATTTTCATCCAAAAACAAAATATAACAACAATAGTATAGGCATCCCTAAATGAGAGCTATCTTTTCGCCAATTGGCGGAAACAACCACATGAATACAAATAAATGACGCTCAAGGCGAAGATCAACACAGAAAGAAAATAAAGAAAATCGAATCATTATCAAATCCAATATAGGAATATACACAAGTCTTGACTCGAGATACAAAGAATATACAAACATGTCTCTAGAGTGTTAGAGTTTCTTAGCACCCTCACTAGGTTTTCCAATGCATCAAGCATGCAATTTCAAAAATTTCGGGGTGCTAAAGAACCCTATCCTAGGATCTAACTAGAGAATTAGGAGTAAGGTAGCATGTAATCAAACATTATACTAAGTGAATAAGGAGTACAACCTTTGTAGACCGGTCCTTCACTTCTAAAGCTCCGTGTAGTATTCCCTTCGCTCCAAGTAGTGATCTCCCGGACTCTAGTAAGGGTTCACAAGGTGAAAGGAACAAGCTTGCTTGAAGTCTTCGAAGCCGAAGATGATCTATGTCGAGGAATCTCTAACTCAAGCTACCTCTTCACTAATTGGGAATTAGTGAAGCAAACAACCAAAACTAAATGGCTAATCTAGTGTTGGTTTATGAAGTAGAATTTTTGCGCACTTTAGAATTATTTTTCTCACTAATTTCTTCACCTTTTGAAAACCTAGAGAGCGTTCAAGAGATGAAGAAGGAGATGAGGTGGTGAAAGCATGAGAGAGGCTAAGCAACCATGGGTGAGATAATATCATATATTATCCATGTAGAGACTTAACCATGGCTAAAAATAATGGTTGGTTTAATAAATATCTAGGGTAAGACAAAATTAGTGGACTTAGTCAAGGTTACCACAAGCTTCTCCATGCTTCCAAACCCATGACTTTTTCCACCTAATTTTGCATTTATCCTTAATAATTAATTACCCTCATTATCTTAATTATGGTATGAGTCCCATATACCTATGTATAATGTATCATCAAGCATGACACAATAATAAACACAATAATATATATCACATATATATTAAGTGTAAATGTGAGAAAAAGAAATCCTTAAGTGAGCTAATATTAGTTAATGTATGTTAATATATCAAATATATAATTATACATTAAATTATTAAATCAACACTTGATTTAATAATCCGGCTATACCACATATAACCGACTAATATCATTTGTATCAACGTATCGAATCAACACTTGATTCGATAACCCGGCTATATTATATATAACCGACCGATATCACATATCGCGAGATTAGAATACGGTATCACATACGCGTATTAATCTCGGTCCCGCACATATCACATATGTGCTCTTATTTTGTTTCGCCTGAGCCAGGTAACCTCCGTATAGGACTCTAAAGACTCGTCAATACGCTAGCAGTAGGTGATGAACCATAATATACATTACATGTACAATAATGGCCTCTAGGGCATATATAAAACTAACAATCTCCCACTTGCACTAAAACCAGTTGTTGTAGTATCTCATACCCAACGTCCTATAAAAGTCTCTCGGGAAAGGCATTTGTGAGTGGATCCTCCGTGTTGTCCTTCGCGTCAACTCTCCTAACCTCGATCCCTTGGAGATCAACCATCTCCCTGATCAGGTGATACTATCTCAAATAAGTCTGGATCGCTGATGGGACCGGGGTTCCTGTTGGATATAGTGCCCTCAAAGTTAATTATTGGATCGCAGGTACGTGATTGCAATGATTGAGGGAAGATTTATACCGGTAGGACAATCTTGCTCGAGATGATAGTATGCTATCCGTTTTGTTTTTATCATAGTGTACATGCTTTGGTTCACTCTTGCATGTTGGTAGAGCCCATAGGATTCTTGCTTGACAGCCAGCAGTATGATGGCGATCATATACGTGGGAGCTGGGGTCTATAAGCACATCCTTAATGTGTCCCTAGTCGTGGGAGTTTCGAGACTGGGCATCGATACTCTAGATTAGACTAGTGTATACAGTTCGAGACCCTGACGAGGGGAGATGGCCGGTCTCACAAGCCACTGGTGTCAGTTAGTTCACCTAAAATGTATACAGGTGCTCATTCGGTTATGAGTACACCGGACAGGACTCGCCGGGAACCTGCTAGTTGGTATTATACCTATTGTCAGATAGCAGTTCCCAGGTGACATGTGTACATGTTAGTTTATCGACCTGAGATCGTCATTTGTATCGTGTGAGTTTCCACTATGCTTTGATTACTACCCTACCATAGCTCAAAGGAGTCGTGCAAATAGGTTTTAGTTGGGTACAGTCCCGAGCCACATGGAGAGGATCGTTGGGGATTCGTCTCTCCCGGTATTAGGGGTTAATGTCGCACAGTGCACGGGTGGCCATCATCAGAAAACCTTGGCCAAGATAACCGAGAATTACTGATTCGGATCGGTAGTTTCTCAGGTGGTGATGGGCTTCATACCGACACGAATTATCGCGTTATTAGAGGTCTGACTTTATCCACCCCCATAGACCCGATATGCGATACTCTTAGATGAACATACCGGACTATACGGATATTGTCACTGTCAGGCTCGGTAAGGTTTCTGAATGAGTTCGCTCATCAGCTTCCCTTTCGTTCAATACATGAGCAACCGTTACGTACAGCTAGTACCACTAACGTGTTTATGATTAAACCCACTGCCAGTGTATTGATGAGTCATTAGAGTCCCCCACAGATAGTTTCCCAAGTTCGGGCCAAACGTTGTAGGGGTCGTATGGTTATATGGCAGGGTTCGATCATATACGTGCACTCGTGCACGGATCATGATCGGACGGATAATACTAGTGGACTTTGGTTTAAGCCGGTATTATATTGTGTAGGGATATTTTTGTCTCGTTGCATTCGTATTCGGTTGAAATATAAATGCGAGTATGTATATACAGTTGTGGGGTAATCCCGTAATTTGTTACGGGATTACTTTTGAAGTTGCCAGTTTTTTCTTCACTCGATTAAACTTTAGTTTAATGTTTTTATTAATTAAGTGAGTATTAAGTGTGCATGGATATCTTGTTGATTTATTGTGGGCTGCCCATTTTCGCAGTCACTGTAGGGGATGGTTTTGGGATGAGGTGGCTTGGAGTAGGTGTTGATTGATGGTGCTAATTAATTTGTAGTAATGGCTTGGGATGGTGGTTGTTGACTTGTATGATGGATACACTCACAATAAAAGGGGATGGTCACCACTTCACTTACAGTGAACAATCCCCAGAGAACAATGATGCTGGCCGAGCCCAATTAAAAAGAGAAGCACAAGATTTTGCAAGGGAATTCTCTTATCTTGCTTTGCTTACAATTCCAAAAATGGCAACTTCAATTTACCTCAATCCAATAGTTTGGGTGTCTTGAGACAAAGTATTCCACTCTCTTCTCTACTTCATCTTGGACATGTCGGCTAGCAAACTTCATGTCCGAATTACTTTGGTTTGAAGCGGGAGCCCGTATAAAGATTTCTCGATCTGGTGCAATTTCGACAAGCGAGACAGGAGGGCGAACTTCGTCGAAGCAGCCGTGAAAAGCATAGGATAAAGATTGAAGACCGAAGGACACGGATCGATCAGTATAATCTCTGAACACATTTTACAGATAGCTAGTTAACGGTTAATGGAAAGATCCGGGTATTTGATTGCAGTAGCGCCAGTTTTGTTAAAAAAAAAATTTGTTCCGCATTCGGCCTAGGATTGACGGCCGGGGCACTGCCATGACCCAACAGTTCCTAGGCCAAAGCCACAACTCCATTGTTGTCACAATAACAGTTATTGGACGCCTAATGGTAGGAACCATGTTCATCTCATGAAAAAGAAATATCCAGACAGCCACTTTGGCAGTATCGTTGGTAGCGATGTATTCAGCCTTTATCATCTAGTTTGCCACGGTATCTAGCTTGGAACTCTTCCAACATACTGTCCCTCAACTGAGGGTAAAGAAAAAGCCCGAGACTGACTTTCAGTCGACCTTATCACTCTGGAAGCTCGAATCGGTAAAGAACTCCCACTGGAGTTCACCGTTACCAAACACCAAGAACATTTCTTCAGTGCTTCTCAAGTACTTAAGAATTTCCGTCACAGCTGTCCAGTGATTCTCCCAAGATCTGATTGATTCCTAATCACTACACCTAGTGAGATAGCTATATTTGGTATGGTACGTAACATTGCATACATGATAGAACCTACTGCCGAAGCATAAGGTATCCCTTGCACGTTAGCTCTCTCCAAATCAGTCTCTGGAAGACATCTTTTTGGAGAGAGTGATTCCTGAGTAAGTGGGCGAACCACCACGCTTAGAATCTTCCATACTAAACCCCTTCAGTATGTGTTAATGTGCCTGGATTTGGGACACTCCCGACATCCACTTAGATCTATCTCTATAGATCTTAATCCCTAAGATGTAGTAGGTATCATCCAAATCTTTCATAGTGAATCCTCATGATAAGAGGAGCTTGACCGAGTGTAGTATAGGAACACCATTTCTTATCAAGAGTATGTTATCTACGTACAATACGAGGAAGACAATCTAACTCTCTACAACCTTATTGTATATACAAGGTTCATCTACATTTTTGATGAAGTCAAACTCTTTGACCACCATATCAAAACAGATGTTCCAACTCCGCGATGCATCTTGCATACCTTTCCGCTGCCCCCACTGTCCACGAAGCCCTCTGGCTGTCATGTACGCGCTCCCTTCAAGATCAGCATTTAGAAAAACGGTCATGACGTCCAATTGCCAGATTTCGTAGTCATGGTATGCAGCGATGGCAAGTAAGATCCGGATGGACTTAAGAATAGCCACTGGAGAAAAAAGTTTCATCAAAATCCACACTTGTTTGCATGACGAGAACCTTTTGCTACAATTCTAGCTTTGAAAGTCTCAACTTTTCCATCTACATCTGGTTTCTTTCTCCCGATGGGTTTAACCCCTTCAGGAGCAACATCCAAAGTCCATACTTTGTTGGTGTATATGGATTCCATCTCAGATCGCATTGCTTCCAACCATTTCACAGAGTCCCCACTCATGATGGCCTGCCTGAACCTAGTTGGGTCATCATCTACCGTGATGCAATCGTCGCTCTCACCGTCACTGAGGAAACCATAGTATCTATCAGGTGGATGAGGAACCCTACCAGATTCGCTGAGAGGCTGAGGTTCGTTGGAGACTATTGAATCCTTTGGTTCCACTAAATCATCAGTTCCAGTTTGTGTAGCTGAAACTCCTTCCAGTTCTACCTCATGACCACAAATTTGTTTTTCATGAAATTCCTTTTTTCTAAAATGGTGGCATGTTGAGAAACAAAACACCTTTTGTTCCTCGATTTGGTGAAGATATTCCCTCACAAATATTTGGGATATCCAACAAAATTACAGAACTGGCCTTGCCTCGAGTTTGTCCGTATTTTTCCTTTCAATATAGGCTGGACGGTCCTATATCTTAACTCATTTAAGACATGGTCTCTTCCCATACCATATCGCATATGGAGTGGTAGGCACTTGATTTGGTTGGAACCTTATTCAATAGATATGCAGCTTCTAAAGTGCATAACTCCAAAAGGAAACAGGAAACTCAGCAGTACTCATCACAGAGCGCTCCATATTTAATAGGGTGCGATTCCTCCACCCCGATACATTGTTGTGCTGTAGTGTACACGAAGGAGTAAGCTGAGAGAGAATCCCATTCTCTTTTAGATAATCCAGGAACTCCATGCTCAAGTATTCTCCTTCCAGATCAGATCGAATGATTTAATACTTTTACCTATCTGGTTCTCAACTTCAAGCTTATATTCTTTGAATTTCTCAAAAGCTTTACATTTGTGTTTCAACAGGAACACACGTCCGAATCTTGAGATATGGTCAGTGAATATAATAAAGTATGAAGAACCATCCTTGGCATATGTAAACATGGGACCGCATACATCATCATGTATTAGTCCCAAGAGAATACTCTCTCTGTTTCCAGTAAACAACACATAACATTACATGTCATCAACATAAGTAAATATGCGTATCACAATTGTCGTTGACGTATAGCAATGAAACCGACGATACCCCACATATTACACTTACGGTCCCAGAAAAGAAAGTGAAAACTACAACAATTGGAATCCGCAACATCCTTAGACATCGTAAACCGAAATATCACATACTTTGGATTTCATGCATAACCAAATGAATTCCTTAGACATCATAAACCCGGAATATCTCATATTCCGAATTTCATGCCTAACAATTATAAACCCCGTATTTTATTCTCGTGATTGAAAACACTTTTCAATAACAAGTCGGGAAATTCAACAAGATTTCCGACAACTTGATCGAATGCTCGTCGGAAACTTTAGTAGACGGCCGTACCCCCGATGCCGTCGACCAAGTGCACTTAGGCGGAACACCGCGGCCTCGAGGACCCGAATGGATGCCTTAGGCAACGGGGTTCTCCTACAGTCACTTGGTCGGGGCTATGGAGCGTGGCTATCTAGAAAGGTTACCCGGCGAGTATCCGCGTACATCCACATGATTGCGACAGAATTTTGACCCATATCGAAATTCCATGCCAACTGATCAAATGGGACTAAATTGCTAGGTTTATAAAATTCAAATCCGTTTTCAAAAAACCGATTATTGTGGATTCTAAATATTGTATCACATTCCACAAAGAGCTAGACGATGTTAAACATTTCGACCGAATCAACGAATTCATAAAATTCCCAGAGAGCTCAACACTTGAGCAGTTTTAAAAATACCCAGAACATGCTAACAGTACCTAAGGACCAACCCTTGAAGGATTAACCCATGCCTTACTAATGGCGCCCCGGAACCGCCGCCAAACGCATGGTTTGGTCGTGGTTCCGCAGTCATGTAGTCGAGTTAGAGTTTCGTTCTTCTTGGGGATCCATAGAATTACCTGCATGATTTTTTGAATATTTTTAATATGGAAAAATCCAACATTTGGAAAAATTTCCAGAGTGGGGTCCATTTAGGGTTTTCGGGGTTCGATCGAGAATTCGTTAACTTCTCGTAGACCACTCATAATGCTGTAGCGCGGCTCTGATACCATGTTGGAGTTTCTTAGCACCCTTACTAGGTTTTCCAATGCATCAAGCATGCAATTTCAAAAAATTTAGGGTGCTAAAGAACCCTACCCTAAGATCTAACTAAAGGATTAGGAGTAAGCTAGCATGTAATCAAACATTACAGTAAGTGAATGAGGAATACAACTTTTGTAGACCGGTCCTTCACTTCTAAAGCTCCGTGTAGTAGTCACTTCGCTCCAAGTAGTGATCTCTAGGACTCTAGTAAGGGTTCACAAGGCGAAAGGAACAAGCTTGCTTGAAGTCTTCGATGCCGAAGATGATCTACGTCGAGGAATCTCCAACTCAAGCTACCTCTTCACTAATTGGGAATTAGTGAAGCAAACAACCTAAACTGAATGGCTAATCTAGTGTAGGTTGATGAAGTTGGATTTTTGCTCACTTTAGAATTATTTTTCTCACTAATTTTCTTCATCTCTTGAAAACCTAGAGAGCTTTCAAGAGATGAAGAAGGAGATGAAGTGGTGAAAGCATGAGAGAGGCTAAGCAACCATGGGTGAGATAATATCATATATTATCTATGTAGCGACTTAACCATGGCTAAAGTTAATGGTTGGGTTAATAAATATCTAGGGTATGACAAAATTATTGGACTTAGTCAAGGTTACCACAAGCTTCTCCAAGCTTCCAAATCCATGACATTTTCCACCTATTTTTGCATTTATCCTTAATAATTAATTACCCTCATTATCTTAATTATGGTATGAGTCTCATACACCCATGTATAATGTATCATCAAGCATGACACAATAATAAACACAATAATATATATCACATATATATTAAGTGTAAATGTGAGAAAAAGAAATCCTTAAGTGAGCTAATATTAATTAATGTATGTTGATATATCAAATATATAATTATACATTAAATTATTAAATCAACACTTGATTTAATAATCCGACTATATCACATATAACCGACTAATATCATTTGTATCAACTTATCGAATCAACACTTGATTCGATAACCCGGCTATATCATATATAACCGACCGATATCACATATCGCGAGATTAGAACACGGTATCACATACGCGTATTAATCCCAGTCCCGCACATATCACATATGTGCTCCTACTTCATTTCTCATAAGCCAGGAAACCTCCATGTAGGACTCTAAAGACTCGTCAATACGCCGGCAATAGGTGATGATCATATCAGTCACCCACAAGCCGTCAGCGGTATTAGCTACACGTAACGGCTACCCGGGTATTGAGAGATCAGAAGATCAACAAGCATGCCTTCTCATACTCCTGTGAATCCAATAAGTAACGCTACCGTACAGTCCAGTATCTTCGTCTGATATGTCGCATATCTAGCCTGGAAAGTTGTAAACGTCAGACCCAATAGCTTGATAAGTCATACCGATGTGAGGCCCATAACGGTTTGAGAAACTACTGATAACATTTACCAGTAAATCTCAGCAAGCCTAGCCAGGGTTATGGCCAATCGAGCACAGCACAACATCAACCCCCAATATCAGGAAAGAAGAAATCCCCTCCTATCGCTCATTGCCTCCATATGACTCGGGACTGTACCAAAAACTACCTTTTTGCACGTTCTCTTGAACATGGTAGGGTGGAAATCAAAGCACGGTGGGAATCACACAAGACTCCATGATGATCTCGGGTCTACAGACTAACCTGTACCAGTGTCACCAGAGAACTGGTATCCGACGTGAGATATAATACCATCTAGGAGTTTTCGGCGAGTCATGTTCATTGTACCCAGTCTTCACTGAGCACCCATATACAATCTTTGATGTCAAACACCAATGGATGTGGGACATCCATCACCCATCATATGGGTCAAGAAACATATACGCTAATCTACTCTAGAATATCGATGCCCAGTCTCGATACTCTCATGAATATGAACAATTGAAGGATGTACTTACGGACTACCCTGGCCCCACTAGTATGATCTGCATCATAATCCTGGTAGTCAAGTACTCATCTTAAGGGTTTTATCAACAAGTAACAGAGAGACAATAAGTGTACATGTTATGATAAAGAGTAACCAGATAGCATACTATCATGTCGAGCAAGAAATTCCTCCCTATATATTTCTAAGCATCCGCTATAATATACATCACATGTACAATAATGGCTTCTAGGGCATTATACATACAACTAACATAGAGCTACCAAATATATATAGTCTGGTTGATGGAGCTTTTAACTAGATACAAATGAATAAAGAATATACAATGGTGGTTATGCTCTGTACTGTAACCCACCTACCAATGCAAATCACCCAGAAAAGAGCAATGTGCCAGCAAGCTGCTACTGAATCCGAGCGGTCGATCCTACAAGAAATCTATGGCACAACAGGGGTGAGTTGCCAACACGTTAGTAGAAGAAATCACCAAGTCGAAATCGAATGTATCACGATCTCCTAGGTTATACAGTAATAAATTAATAATAATAATAATAATAATAATATCAAGTGGTAACAAGGTTGATAGAGTAAACATAAGTATAATAATACTACTATGATCGTGCCCGTGTCATAATCCGGTACCATGTCATCTGTATCATATATGTGTGTATAGGTGTATCATCCAACGTGTGTCTATCAACGACATATCAAATCATCATAAAAAAACCTGAGTGCCCAACATCGACACTCAAAAACATCATAAAACCCGTGTCCAGCATCGACACGTAAATCCTCATATCTCGGGCGCCGTCCCATCGGATCGGCCCTCAAATCCTTATGATCACACGAATCCGGTCGGTATCCTCCGGATATCCTCCTAGCGCAGTACTATCACCGGTCGGTACTGTTCCCCTGTCATGCCCAACATCTCTCTGTACGATCTTCTTGCCCTGGGGTACCGTACCGGGTCAACCATGTACCCGCAGACGGTGCCTCCTCTCTCCTCGAATCGGGTATACACATAACTCAGAACCGAGAAAACTCATGATGGACGCCACACATCATATCAAGAGAAACCGCGTTTTTAAAACAATCATAAGTTTTCAAAATGTATCTGCGGTTTCTCAAATCCAGAAATCTCATGAAAACCGAAATCTCATAAGCATGAACCAATAATGGAACAATGAGTACAAGAACAGAATAAATCTGTAATGCATAATGTTCACACCAGAAAATTGCATTTAATACCGCC
Source organism: Agapanthus africanus (assembly GCA_030015575.1). Classification (NCBI taxonomy): domain Eukaryota; kingdom Viridiplantae; phylum Streptophyta; class Magnoliopsida; order Asparagales; family Amaryllidaceae; genus Agapanthus; species Agapanthus africanus. The sequence continues at coordinate 342,515,055 of JASDDO010000010.1, forward strand.
CATTCTTCTGCTCGTTTGTTTATAGGCAGGCGCTTTTGATCCGTGTTTGCTAAATATTTACAGGTTACAGGTTCCTAGTCCAAAATAACGCAAATCTTACAAAATCTCCACAGTTACGGTAAAATACAGAACATCTGTCATAGACAGATAAAAGCCGGGGTCCGGTCATCCATATCCATCCAGTGCCGCTTACTAGTTCAAGAGACAAGACAATTAACAGTGGTCATTCATGTCTCGGACAAGCACAAAGCATGAGAGGGGTAGCACAAGATTCAATGGGTGCGCGGAGCTCGAAGGAGATAAAGGTCAAATGAATTAAAAGTGAAACTATTTTGGACTGTTGAAGATCTGAAGAAATTTTGGAACCATTTTGCAAATTGGGACCCGTTAAACATAAGAACAAAGCAACACCAGAAACTATGAAAAAACGACAAACCAATACCCCCAAAGAGCCGAGGAACCGCGGCCAAAGTGGCACTTATGCGGCGGTTCCACGGCCGAGTCAACTCGGCGTCAGATAAGATTTTGGAGGTAGTTTTGTAACTTTGTATGGGCTCAGAATTTGGCTATAGGGTTTCATCTCTCTGCCTATAAATACTCCAGTTTTGAGCCATTGTAGGAATGCTTATTTTTAGTTAGAATTTAGTGTAGGTTAGTTTGTAGCTTCTTCTTCTTCTTCTACATCTATTCTCCATGAGAGTGTAGTGAGAGCTCTTGAGTGGAAAATCAATGAAAAAGAGAGTTCTTTTTATTATCTTTTATCTTTAATTTTCTTGTATTGTAATTTTATTTCTTGTCTTGTAATTTTCATTCTTAGTATAACTTTATTAATTGTTGTTGTTTCTCTTTTCTTGTTTTCTTTTGCTTTTCTTCTCATCCGTATTTTTAAGCCATGATAATCGATGGAGTTCCTTGCTTAGATGAGGACCCAAGTAATTAGCTTGCATCTTTGTAAAACCGTATTTTTCCTTTCTTTCTTTTCTTCCTTCTTGTCTTCTTTTTATTTTATATTTAAATGTGTGAATAATTCCATACTTGTTAGGATCTAAGAAAGGTTAGTATGAGGGACGGAAAAATCCGTTATGCTTCTCTTTGCCAAACACCTTGAAACGAACCTAGACCAAACAATCACAACCCCCTCACTTAGGCGCGCTGTACGTGACATATAGCCGTGAGCTAAGTCGAGAAGTTCTTTGGGCACACTACAACGTGATATATAGTTGTGACTTAATTGGATAGATGGTTGTGAGTGTTTGGCCTAGGGTTGGAAATAAACGCACGTAGTGGAAGGATAAGGAGCACTAGGAATGGATTTAGCGCTGGAAAGCTTTCTTAAACTCGCAAATCTCATTCTTATGTCCTCCTAATCCCTGCTAGATTATCCCAACATCATTTTAAGAATGGCAAAAAACATGCACAAGACTAATCCTAACTCTACTAATTAACCTTAACCCTAATAAGCTTACTTGAACATAAATACGAACACATATGATAGATTTCAACGAACACATATATAAATTCTTAATTGACTTGTCTAAAACAAGAACGGACATACAACCATCTCCCTGTGGATCGACCCGTGCTCAATCGGCTAGCTGCAAAGTGACACCGTCTTGATTGCGGTAAGTAGAATAAATAGGATAAGGTAGAACGCATAATTCTGCCGAACAATCAAATGGCGCCGTTGCCGGATAGACGGTAACGTATTTTTATTTCTTTTCATTCGGGTTAATATTCTTTTTGTATATTATATATATATATATATAATAATAAAAAAACCTTTTTGTTTTCTTTTGATATTTTTTGTGTGCAAGTGTGCAGGCTATCTGGAGCAAGTACAGTAATCAAATAAGAAAACAGAGCATTTTATTTTAGAGCAGAGAACAAGGGGAATGCAGGAACCAAATACGAAGCCCTAAGTCCAAAGATTGACCGTGAAACCGCGGTCAAAGCATAGGATTCACGGCGGTTCCGCGGTTGTATTGAGGCTTATGAGCCCCAGTTTTTTTCCACCCCTTCTCTTTACTCTAAAACCATCTGTGAACTCCACTAAATTGTATTTTCTGAAGGTTTCTTTGCAAAGATTACGCCGCCGCCAAATAAATTTTTTGTTGTTTTAGATTTTTTTTGTTTATACGCTTTGCATATAATAATATGGACGTTAAGGGGCTTGAACACCAATTAAGATTGGGTGGGAATTTCATCACCCTTCCTAAAACCCCACAAATCACAAAAGGCATACGCATTACCCTAAGTTAATAAAAAATATCTAGACCAAACCTATAAGAACTTGTCGCGCTCATTTAAGACATGTGAAGGTTGCTGGGAATCAGTCATTTATCTAAACTTGATTTTGTGGTGTCTAGGCTAGACAAGTGAGGAAGTAATTTTTAAAAGCCTGTCTCACGGTGATTCGTGAGCAGAACCCTCCTTACCTCACTTATGCTTACCTGGCCACAATTGGCAGTGAAGAGGCGATTCGAGGGTTATCCTGCAACTAGTTGGACTTTGAAGACCCTAGCTCCAGGTGTTGTTTGTGTATATTGTGATTGTGCTTATGTAAAGTTGAGTCCCGTAATTTCGTATTCTTTCAAAAACCAAATAAACAATTTCAAAAACTCCAAAAACAAAAAAAAAACAAAAATTTATAAAAATTCACCCACTTCTCTCCCTACCCTTTCATAACATGGGTACCCCAAAACGACGAACTCTTGCTGAACTTTGGTACCCACAACCAAACATTTCTTCATACGGTTCTTGCTTTGGCCGAATTTCGAACGATCCATCCATGCCCAAAATTTCATTGAGAGATCGGATAGACGCGTCTAGGACAAACAATTGGACTCCGCAATCCACTTCTTATCAACCGTTTCAACCTCTCCCACCTTCTTACGTTGATACCCCATCTGAGAGTCATGTTGCGACTCCGAGACCAATGTCCATCGCTGACCGAATTGAACAATCTTGTATCCGATTTTTCACTCCTTTCACCACTCAAAATTCCGTAGGACAACAATTCCAATCATCTTCATATCAGAATGTTGATCCTAATCCTGTCCATTTTTCATATCCATTTGATTCCTATCAATCCTACCCGACTTTTACACATTCCCTAGACATTGCTTCTGAACAGCCTTTTGGGAGTTTCTTGTATCCAAACGAATTTGAATCTTTTACTGAAACCCTTTCACAACCCATGTCTAGTCTAGAACAAACTTTGTAACAATTTCGGGTAGCTTCATGCCGATATATGGAGGAATTGAATGCATCCATGACCGCCCTCATATAACCTAACGAACCGGCAGCTAGTTTTTAACTAGCTCCGAATTTTCCAACGTATGATAAGGCGATAGGACAGTTTGAGAATTTGAGTAGTGACAGTGAGCAGTATACCCTCCCAAATCAAACCTATCCATTCCAAATTGAATTCCACAACTCCAGTTTTGAAAGTCTATTGAATGTCCCAAATAATTCACCAATTGAAGATAGAACGTTTGATGAGTTGTGCGACTTTATAGTGTTTGATTTACCCTATTGTAAAGGGTCCATTTCATGTGAAATCAATCCCAATCCTTTTGATCTCTACACCTCTACTCTAGAACCTGAATTGATTGAAATCCATGTTGTTGATGAGCTGTCTGAGAAATTTGATTTTCACTTGATTGAGGATATCGACGCTGGGAATATTTTGGACGATGAACCCATAGTTTTGGATGAGTTTTTGTCACCAATTCATCATGTCCTTCACCTTCCGTGTGGGCATCATCCCGAACCATTAAATGTTTTTCCCGAACCCCATATGCGTCTGGAAATTGATGATGAATGCATGGATGAGCTAAATTTTGAGGAGAATTTTAAGGATAGCATTAATGATGAAGCAGTTTTACTTGATGAGTCGGATTTTCCAATTCATCATGTCCCTTTCATTGACTGTGTACACCCTCCTGAATCTTTAACCGATACCATTTCTTAATCACTTCCCTCTATCCTTTCCATCATTCCCACTTTGTAAGACACCGTATCACTTTCATTTCCTGTGTCTGGTTTACCAAATCCGGTCGGCCTATGTTTTCTTATGAATCTTGAGAGGTCTGACCCTATTTCTCAACGGGTTGATAGATTAGTACAATCGCGTTTTACACATCGGTCATTACAAATTGTACTAATTTATTCACTCCATTTCCACCCTCAAGTTTGTATTCCATTTCTTTCCCTTCCGCCATTCTTCTCCTCTACCGAGACCGTACGTCGCTTCCATCCCCATACAGTCTCGCGTATTCTCTATTTCTTTCCTCTCCGCATTCTTTCACCAACCACTGTATTATCACGATAAAATTTTTGAATGGTTAGTGTTAACTTTTGGCCTATGTAAGGCCTTGTATAGATTGATATTGTTCTCTCCCCCCAACTCTGAACTTTAACGCTTAAAGAATAGAAATACTGTTTTATTTAAGTTTACGGGGGACCTTTTTGTGTATATATATTTTTGGTTTGCCTTTTATTTTGTTAATAAAACAGGGAAGCGCCGACAGTTTTGACCCACTTGGTGTAGCTTGACAGTGAGGGCACTGTTAAGTTTAAGTTTGGGGGTGTGTTCGGTAACCTTTCTACCTTTGCATTCATGTGTATATTTTGCATTTGCATACTTATTAAAAACCCACAAAAATCGAAAAAAATTCGAAAAATGTAAAAACTTTGTCGTCAAGTTAGCTAGTATGGTAACTTAGATTTTTATTCCGACAATTTAGTTTGATAGGTTAGAAATAACTAAATCCTAGGCTTAGAAATTGAAAACCTTAAAAATAACCCTCTTTCTGTTTAACCTTAGTAAATATACGTCCTTGCAGTTTTTTTTAGAAGTAGGTAATCTTGAGTTCAGTTCTTGAGTTAAGTTAAAAGGAAGGGAAAGTATTGAAAACTTTATTGAAGGATAAGTCTAAAAAATAGTTTCTATTCTTAAGTCCAAATTTAGAAAATATATACCCTACAAACTGCACATACACACACCTTAAACTTAGGATAGTAGAGGATACCTAGAAATACTCTTGCCTGAAAGCCTAATATGAAAGAAAAAACGGTATTTAAAGCTAACCACCAAAAGAGCATTATTGAAAAATATTTCCGGTCTTCAAAGAAAACAAAAATAAAAATAAAGTCAAGGCCTGGAAACTGCTATTTATGCTTTAAGCTCACACATTCAGTAATCGGCTGTCAGTGTCTTAAGAAACATTAATATTCACATGAAAATTGTGTGAGCAAATCCGTCCATCATTAACGAAAAGAAGTAGTGTTAGGTACTAAAGAAAGGGTACTATAGCTTGATTTGAATTTTTGAGTGTAGGGGTGAAAATTTACACACGGGTGGGGGTATACAATCAATATTTGGAGGAAAGATAGGAATAAGGAATAAGACTTATATTTTCCGTAAAGTTGATAAAAAATTCTGGATTGACTGCGCTTTAGAAGGAAAATTCAGGAGAAACCGAGATCTTTCTAAACTGTAAAAACATATAGGATCTGAGGTGGAATAAATAGGAGGTGTGAAAAATAAGGGTTGAATATTTCTAATTTAGGATGATAGAATTTCTAACTTAGATACTAAACTGTAGGAGTAGAATCGACGTTAACTTATGAAACTAGCTTGACGGGATTTTGTAGGTAGTATCCGCTAAAAACCCTCAGGAGAAAACACTCCTCCTACTAAGGATACCTAGAGGTTTAACGGCTTGTTGAATGAGCTCAGTGCAATTGTGTTCCCTGCGAAAGTGAGGTTAAGACTTTTTGTGAATAATTGGTTTTGCTCAGGACGAGCAAAAGTTAAGTTTGGGGGTATTTGTTCATACCAGAATATTGCATTTAATACCGCCCATTCTTCTGCTCGCTTTTTTATAGGCAGGTGCTTTTGATCCGTGTTTGCTACATATTTACAGGCTACAGGTTCCTAATCCAAAATGACGCAAATCATACAAAATCTCCACAGTTGTGCCAAAATCCAGAACATCTGCCGCATACAGATAAAAGACGGGTTCCGGTCATCCGTATCCGTCCAGTGTTGCTTACCAGTTCAAGAGACAAGGTAAATAACAGTGGTCATTCGTGTCTCGAACAAGCACAAAGCACGAGAGGGGAAGCACAAGATTCAATGGGTGCGCGGAGCTCGAGGGAGATAAAGGTCAAATGAATTAAAAGTGAAGCCATTTTGGACTGTTGAAGATCTGAAGAAATTTTGGAACCATTTTACAAATTGGGACCTGTCAAACATAAGAACACATCAACACAAGAAACCATGAAAAAAACGACAAACCAATACCCACAAAGAGCCACGGAACCATGGCCAAAGTGGCACTTATGTGGTGGTTCCGCGGCCGAGTCATCTCGGTGTCAGATAAGATTTTGAGGGCAGTTTTGTAACTTTGTATAGGCTCAAAATTTGGCCCTAGGGTTTCAGCTCTCTGCCTATAAATACTCCAATTTTGAGCCATTGTAGGAATGATTATTTTTAGTTAGATTTTAGTGTAGGTTAGTTTGTAGCTTCATCTTCTTCTTCATCTATTCTTCATGAAAGTGTAGTGAGAGCTCTTGAGTGGAAAATCAATGAAGATGGGGGTTCTTTTTATTATCTGGTATCTTTAATTTTCTTGTATTGTAATTTCATTTCTTGTCTTGTAATTTTAATTCTTAGTGTAACTTTATTAATTGTTGTTAAGTATTTGTTGTTTCTCTTTTCTTGTTTTGTTTTGATTTTCTTCTTATCTGTATTTTCAAGCCATGATACTCGATGGAGTTCCTTGCTTAGGTGAGGACCCAAGCAGTTAGCTTGCATCATTGTAAAACCGTATTTTCCGTTTCTTTCTTTTCTTCCTTCTTGTCTTCTTTTTATTTTGTATTTAAATATGTGAATAATTCCACACTTGTTAGGGGCTAAGGAAGGTTAGTATGAGGGACGGAAAAATCCCTTGCACTTCTCTTCGCCAAACACCTTGAAACAAACCTAGACCAACCAAACACCACCCCTCACTTAGGCGTGCTATACGTGACATATAACCGCGACCTAAGTCGAGAAGTCCTTTGGACGCACTACAACGTGACATGTAGTTATGACTTAATTGGATACATGGTTGTGGGTGTTTGGCCTAGGGTTGGAAATAAGCGCACGTAGCGGAAGGACAAGGGGCACTAGGAATGGATTTAGCGTTGGAAAGTTTTCTTAAACTCGCAAATCCCACTGCTATGTCCTCTTAATCCCTGCTACGTTTGATTATCCCAACATCATTTTAAGAATGGCAAAAGACATGCACAAGACTAATCCTAACTCTACTAATTAACCTTAACCTTAACAAGCTTACTTGAACATAAATACGAACACATGGGATAGATTTGAACGAACACATATATACATTCTTAATTGATTCATCTAAAACAAGAACGGACATACAACCATCTCCCTGTAGATCAACCCGTGCTTAACCGGCTAGCTGCAAAGTGACACCGTCTTGATTGCGGTAAGTATAACAAATAGGATAAGGTAGAACGCATAATTCTGCCGACCAATCACATAACCAGTGTGTTTATATGAGCGTGGCATCTAACTAAGTAAGAAAATACGATAACCGATCAAGTAAATGCGGTATGGGTACTAAACAATAACTAAAAAGCTACAGGTTACTAGGTTATATGGTGAAGTAATGATTTCTAATGTGTACGTGGCATGGAAATTACCGATGATGAGTGTGTGAGCCAGCGAGTATGTGTATGTGCAACATGCGCGTCATCGGTAATGGTGCGTGTGTCCTAGCAGACGATGTCATGCAAGATAAGGAAAAAACGTGGTATGTATACCGCTAAAAAATGAGAATAATACAAGCATAGCAGAAAAAGGAAATTGTAAACGCAACAGTATTAAATACATAGCTACATATGAGCCATACAGTTATAGTTTAAAATGGTACAAATCATTATTTTTAGAAAAATAAGGGTTTTAGTGTTTTTGAGAAAAAGATACCATCTGAAAATCCATAGCATCCATTGAGGTCGTCATTTGAAAATGCATAATGATTCGTTAGTTTTGAAAATAGGTGTGGCTCAAATTATACCCTAATATCTACTTAAGTGATTAGAAAACAATAATTTTCCGAGTCGATACATTCATAAGTCGGTGATCAAGCCTCATAGTATCACGTACGGTATAATCCATCGTACGGCATCATCAAGTCAAGAGTGCGGATCAATCATCATGTACATCATATCACGTACGGTATAATCCATCGTATGATATCATCAAATCAAGTGTTTGGCTCAATCATCATGTATATCATATCGCGTACGGTATAATCCATCGTACGATAACATCAAATCAAGGGTATGGATCTACGGTCACGTACATCCTATCATCTCATCTAGTCCCATATCGTCACATGTTATATCATCTCGTATCGTATTATGAACATATATATGTAAGTCCACGTTACCCCCCACGGTGCTTATGGGGAGGCGGAATAGGTAAAAAACGATTTTTAACACAAGGTAACATGGACTAGAACTAGAGGATCTTTGCTAAACAAAACTAACAAACTAACTACAAGTTTTAGCTACTCGGTTAGAAAGTTATACCTAGGTCTTGAACTCCTTCTCTTCTTGCTCCTTGGAGTGGTGTAAACGGATCCTCCTCGTCGTCTTCTCTTTGTCGAAGAAAGATCCACCCGAAGGCCTCTACCTTGAGCTCCTACCTCAACCAAGAGGTAACTAAAGTGCTTGGCTTGCTAAACCTAGAACCCTAGAATGAGTAGAGTGAAGTCTTGATGGTTTTATCTCAAGAGCTCATGGTTCTCAACACATGAGAGATGAGATCTTTGAGAGGAAGAGGGAGAGCTCAAAAACATGAGAGAGAAAGAGCAAGAGAGAATTAGGATCTTTTTGCAACCATACTCTCATATGAGAGAATTATGAAATAATAATAATAATTAGAGAAATTGTGATGGTTCATTTGGAATGACCATTATCATTTCACATTAAATGAAATTTGCAAGAATCAAGAAGCATCTTTCATATGAAATGATGATGGTCAAAATGTCAACTAAAGTCAACCGATCAACCAAAATCAAAAAGTCAGCAAAAGTCAAATGGTCAACCTAACCATGGCATAATTATCCTTAATTAATATCATTAATCATATCTCTCATTCTCATTAGGGTTTGGAAAAAGATCAATGGTCAACAACCCTAATGAGAATCCTCTGCCTCTTTCAACTGTGCATACACGCCCGCATCTGTGTTCCGAGGAACACGAATACAATGAGAAAAAACTAATCCCAAAACAAATACTAGGATCTGGCTTAAATCAAAACCTACTAGTAATAACTTCTCGGACACCAAACGTGCACAAGTGCGCGGATGTGAAAGAACCCCGTCGCAAAACCATGCGACCTCTACTCTGTTTTGCCCAAAGACGAATAGCCCTCTGTGTGGGACTCTAAAGACTCAACACTACGCTGGCAGTGTGTTTAACCATAGGCCGCAAGCGGTACTAGCTGTACGTAACGGTCCCCAGGTAGATGCCGATAAGAAGACTGATGAGGTGAACCCATCTGAACTCCTACTGAGCCTGAATGTGACAATCTCCGTACAGTCCGGTCTGTTCGTCTGAGAGTATCGCATGGCGGGCCTAGGGGGCGGTAAACGTCAGTCCCCTAATAGCGGTACAAGTCATGTCGGAGTATAGCTCAGAACACCCTGAGATAAGACTAGAAACGTTACCAGTATATCTCGCTTGCCCTGGCCAGGGACTTTGTGTAATGGCTCTCCTAGAAACAGCGCGATATCAACCCCTAATACCGGGAGAGACGAATCATGTCTAACCGTCACTGCCTCTAAGTGCTTCGGGACTGCACCCAACTACTACCTGTTTGCACTACTCCTTTGAGCCGTGGTAGGGTAGTAATCAAAGAACAGTGGGAACACACACGAGGCGAAGTGACAGTATCAAGTCAGCGGACTAAGCTATACTCATGTCACCTAGGAACTGATAACTGACGATAGGAATAATACCAACCAACAGTTCCCAGCGAGTCCTGTCCAGTGTACTCGTAACCTAACGAGCACCCGCATACTATCTCACGTACGACGTACTAATGGCTGTGGGACAGACCATCTCCCCTGCTGGGATGAGAAGCGCATACGCTAGTCTACTCCGGAGTATCGATGCCCCGTCTCGATAATCCTACGACTAGGGACCTGTATAAGGATGTGCTTGTAGATTACCCTGCCCACACTAGTGTGACTGTCATCACAACGCTGGTAATCAAGAAAAGTTCCTAAGGGCTCCACTAATGTGTATAGGCGACATGCTAAAAGAAACACATGCACACATTAAAGTAGAAACAAACCAAGTAGCATACTACCATTTTGAGCAAGATTGTCTATACAACTGAGATTATCCGAAGCTTCTATTAAGTAATATACAAACTAGTATGATACAGTAATGGCCTCTAGGGCATATACACTAACAATCTCCCACTTGCACTAAGGCCATGTACTGGCGTATCGAAGACCTATCATCACGATCATCCGCTCGAACTGAGTCTGGGCTATGGCCTTCGTGAATGGATCTGCAGTGTTATCTTCTGTAGCAACCCTCCAAACCTCGATCTCCCGGTGATCTACGATCTCCCTGATCAGGTGATACCGCCTCAAGATGTGTCTGGACTTCTGATGGGACCTGGGTTCCTTCGCTAAATCTATAACCCCGTTGTTGTCACAATACAGAGGTATTTGATCAACAATGGATGGAACCACCTTAAGTTCTGTCAAGAACTTCCTCATCCATACGGCTTCTTTTGCGGCATCAGATGCAGCGATATATTCTGCTTCCATCGTCGAGTCAGCAACGGTTTCTTGTTTGGAACTCTTCCAACACACCGCCCCTCCATTGAGGGTAAAGACATAACCTGACATGGATTTAGAGTCATCTTTCTCACTCTGGAAGCTGGAGTCAGCAAAGGCCTCCATCTGGAGATCTTTTCCACCGTAAACTGAAAACATATCCTTAGTCCTTCTCAGGTACTTCAGAATATTCTTTACCACTATCCAGTGCTTCTCCCCAGGGTTTGACTGATACCGGCTTACTATACTCAGTGCATAAGCTACATCTGGTCTGGTACACAACATCGCATACATTATAGAGCCTACCGCAGAGGCGTAGGGTATAATAGACATGCGATCCCTTTCCAAATCAGTCTTGGGAGACATCTCTTTGGAAAGGGTGATCCCGTAATAAGCCGGTAAATTACCGCGCTTGGAATCTTCCATACTGAATCTTTTCAGTATGGTGTCGATGTACCTGGACTGTGAAAGTCCTAATATCCTCTTGGACCTATCACGATGGATCCAGATCCCCAGAATGTAAGAGGCATCACCCAGGTCTTTCATGGAGAACCTGTGTGACAAGAACCCTTTGAAAGATTGTAGCATATGAATGTCATTTCCTATCAAGAGAATGTCATCCACGTATAAAACGAGGAATACGACAGTTCGTGCTACAATTTTACTATAGATGCATGGTTCATCTGGATTTTTGATAAAGCCAAATTCTTTGACCGTCTCATCAAAACAGATGTTCCAACTCCGCGATGCCTGCTTCAGTCCATAAATAGACTTAGCAACTTGCACACCTTCCCGCTGCTCCCACTCTGAATGAAACCCTCTGGCTGGTCCATATAGACACACTCCTCTAAATTTCCATTTAGAAAAGCGGTCTTTACGTCCATCTGCCAAATCTCATAATCGTGGAAGCCAGCAATGGCAAGAAGGACCCGAATGGATTTGAGCATAGCCACCGGAGAAAAGGTTTCGTCATAGTCCAAACCAGGTCTTTGACGAAAACCCTTTGCAACAAGTCTAGCCTTATAGGTTTCAACCTGTCCATCTACACCAATCTTCCATTTGAAGATCCATTTGCAGCCTACGGGTTTTACCCCTTCTGGAGCAACGTCCAAAGTCCATACTTTGTTGGTGTACATGGACTCTATTTCGGTCCGCATTGCATCCAGCCATTTTACCGAGTCAGTGCTCTGAATGGCCTGCTGGAAGCTAGTCGGCTCATCATTATCAATGATGCAATCCTCTCTATCCCCATCTATGAGAAAACCGTAGTATCTCTCGGGCGGATGAGACTGCCTACTACTCCTGCGGAGTGGAGCAGGAATGTCCTGTTCTTTCGAACCCTGTTGTTCTACTAAGCTTTCAGTAATAGCTTATGGTTCTGGAATTTCTTCCAGTTTATTGCGCTCCCACTTATCTGATTTTCCAGAAATTTAGTTTCCAAGAAGCAGGCATGATGAGAAACAAAAACCTTTTGTTCCTCTGCGTAATAGAAGAAATATCCCTTGGAGTTCTTTAGATATCCCACAAACTTGCACTGTACTGAGCGTGCCTCGAGTTTGTCCGCATGCTGCTTTTTGACAAAAGCTGGACATCCCCATGTCTTAATGTGTTTAAGATAGGGTTTCTTCCCACTCCACATCTAATATGGTGTGGTAGGCACTGTCTTAGTTGGAACTCGGTTCAAAAGATATGCAGCTGATTCTAGTGCATATCCCCAGAAAGATCGCGGCAACTCAGTGTTACTCATCATGGAACATACCATATCCAATAGGGTTCGGTTCCGTCTCTCCGATACACCATTATGTTGTGGGGTGTATGGAGGAGTAAGTTGAGAGAGAATTCCATTCTCTTTTAGGTAACCCAGGAACTCGGCACTCAAGTATTCACCACCTCGATCAGATCTTAGTGTCTTGATACTTTTGCCTGTTTGTTTTTCTACTTCATTCTTATATTCCTGGAATTTTTCTAAGGCTTTAGATTTATGCTTCATTAAGAAGACATATCCATACCTCGAAAAATCATCCGTGAAAGTAATGAAGTAAGAATAACAACTTAGCGCATGTGTAGACATTGGACCGCATACATCACTGTGTACGAGTCCCAAGAGCTCGCTCGCTCATACTCCGTGTCCAGTGAACGGAGTCTTTGTCATCTTTCCATTGAGACATGATTGATAAGTTGCATATGATTGATATTCGAACGAATCCAAATATCCTTCTTTATGCAACTTAGTTAACCTTGTCTCATTGATGTGACCCAGTCTACAATGCCATAAGAAAGCATGATTTATTTCTGGAGACTTTCTTTTGTGTGTATTCTGGACATTGAAAATCTGTGGTTGGTTCAATACGTATATACCGTTACTTGATGTACCCGACCCAATCAGAATATGATTAAGGTGAATGTTTACAACATCGCTTATAAATGCAAAATCATGACCTTCTTTAGACATTAAAGATACAGATATGATATTACAAGTCGCACTGGGTAAAAAATAACAGTCACGCAAAACTAAAACATGTCCATCTGACAATCCCAAGTGATAGTCCCCCACGGACTCAGCATCCATGCCAGCTCCGTTTGCAACTCTGAGGGTCATATCACCTGCCTTCAAAACCCTACGCTTTCTCAGTGCCTACAAAGAATTACAGATATGAGATCCTGATCCGGTATCCAATACCCAGGAAGTAGAGTTTATTGATAGACAGTTTTCAATAATAAACACACCTGAAGCCGAAGCTACAACTTGCTTCGGGTCCTGGTTCTTGGCCTTCCAAGCCATGCAATCTTTCTTCCAGTATCCTTTCTTATGAAAATAAAAGCACTCTTCCTTTTCCACAAGCTGTCTCGTTACCTTTGCTACCTTTGCCTTTCCCTTGGCTTCCACTTTACTAACACCGCTCCTTGGTTTGGTGGGGGTCTTCTTCTTCTTTCCCTTGGCTTTCGCCGTGGACCCAGAAAAGGAAGGTCCTCCAACAGACAAAGTGGATGTTTCCCTTACTTTCTGTAAGGTGCCCTCTCCACTCCTCAACATGTTGAGGAGTTCCGGAAGATCAACTTCTTTTCCTTGCATGTTGAAGTTCAGGATAAACTGGGCGTAAGTGGATGGAAGGGACTGGAGAATCAAGTCAGTGTAGAGCTCGTTCTCTAACGTGGTCCCGAGGTCCACGAGCTCTTCAATGTAGCTAATCATATTAAGCACGTGTTCCGCTACAGATGATCCGACGGCCAATCTCGCCGAAAACAACTTTTTCGAGACTTCGTATCTGGGGATACGGGATTGCTCTCCATATAGTTCCTTAGTATGGAGAAATATGGATTCAAGGTCCATATTCTCGTGCCTCCTCTGATGTTCATTGTCCATAAAGGCAAGCACGAGGCACTTGGCCTTCGCGCAATCAATCTCCCAGGTCTTACGGATTTCCTTATCCGTGATGCTGGATTGAGGACTTGGGACAGGGGGGCTTTGGTGGTAAGGAGATACCCTAACTTGTCATAAGTGATTGCCATTTTGACATTCCTGAGCCAATCTTTGTAGTTTAGCCCTGTCAGTATATTTTTATCTAGTAGTAACTTAAGGCCGGTCATGATATTTGGTCGCTGCAATTAGGAGAGAGAGAAGAAACACTTTAGCATGATGCTCTTGCAAGTTTAGAGTGGTTTTTAGTTTGTCTAAACAGGATGGCTCCCACTGTTTCTCGAATCCTTCCTCAAACCAAAAAACAAAAATTAATCGGGATCAATCTCACCGTACAATACTTGCTTAACCGTTCAGCCAGGCCAGTGTTGGTACTTCGAGGGAGGTTTTACGACGCTTTTGCGAAGTTCCTTAATTAAATAACATCTTTTCCCTGTGGGCGTAGCCCCGCTAACACCTTTCTAGACACCTACTTGGTTTATAGCATTGATCGTTAAGTGAGAAAGTTTCTCGAGGAGTAGCATATACTCAGAGTAGGATCGGGATCCAAATATCATCGTGTGATAAAGCTGAAGGAATCCTACCAGAATCATCATACTCCAAATGGTATGCAGCACTAACAAGTTTCAGTTTCTTTAGAAACTCCCGATGTGGATTTTTTGCCCCATGCTCTTATGACCTTGACTTTGGCCAAAAAATCATAAGTCACATGTCAAGTTCTACCCGTCATTTTCCAGGTTAATTTGAACCCACCCGTACCTACCCTTGACTTTGGCCAACAAGGCAGTACGACTGTCCCAAACCAATGCATCTATCTATGCTACATATGAATATCCAATAGCTACCAATCACTATGCCTTGACTTTGGCCAACAAACACAGCTTGAATACTGTTGACTATCCATATGAAATGACGGAGGGCTATGAATGGTTTTGGTGAAACCGTGAACGTAGTGAACTTGATATAATCGAAGGAACATGATAGCTTTTAAAAGGAGTGGTTCAAGCTCCGCGTTTTAAAAGTTTTCTGTTTTGAAAAGAAACCGAGTGGTTTTGAAATTGATCCAACGACTTAACTTTGGTTTGTTTTCTTGTATTAATTTAATCCGTCCCATCAATTAATCCTACCATTGCAGAAAACAACGAAAATATGACGTACGCTTATGCCATCCGCATTTGCCACGGGGCCCCGTCATCACCCGTTAGGTTACTTAACTAACGACAGAGCGGGGGCTGGACTAGCGCGGATGCAAAACATAAGCAACGCCTACTAGATATCATATATAGATATATACATTCATCAGATGCAATGATAGCCATTCCAGATCACAGATGAACACATTGGATATGCTAGGAATCCGCGTTTCGTTCGAGTCTGCAACGAAAGACGGATTACACGGCCGCGATGAATAGCCAAACCCCACCCTAGACCCCTATGGGTGTGGCAAACTACCCGCCAAGTACCCGAAGTGAAGCAACCTCCCTCAACAACGTGAGTAGGCCACTCGGCACTTCAAAGTACCTAGTAGTTTGTGCACCCTAACTTGGGTCTATCCTAGGAGCAAAAACAGTAAAAGAAATAATATACAATGGTGGCTACAAGCTCATCCCGGATGTGCGGCCATAAAAATAATATTACATCAATTTACATATTACATCAAATGAAAGATAAAGAAACTCTCATCTTACAAAACCCTGGCTATTCATCTGCGACAATCCAACAAGTTCATATACACAATCCAACAACATTACAGATCATAGATATGCACAACCCCCACTAATCGACGTATAGCGATTAGTCGACTTTCAGTGCATATATCACATTACAGATATAACCATTTAGCAAAAGTTTGTAGAACATCGATCAAAATACCAATTTGTAACTACCCCAAACACAACATTGTTCTTTGGATAATCTGGGCAGAAACAAAATATCTTAAAAATCACAAAACAACAAACTGAACAAACTGCAGGAAATCCGAGTCGCGGCCGAGTTAACGCGGCCGCGGATCCGCGACGAAACGCTTGGTTCCGCCGCGCTTCCGCAGCGCTTTGACCGAGTCGTGGGCTCGTTTTTCCTAGTTGTTTCTAAAATACCATGCATGGATTTTTAAGGTATGTGGAAATATTTTTAGGGCTGTTTTAAAAATCGGCAGAAAGTATGAGATTTTGACATGTTTCGCGATTTTTTTTCGGATCGAAGTTTTAAACACATTGCTAACATGCTAGTTGTTGTTTTGCCAGGCTCTGATACCACTGTAAGTCCACGTTACCCACCCCGGTGCTTACGGGGAGGCGGAATAGGTAAAAAACAATTTTTAACACAAGGTAATATGGACTAGAACAAGAATATCTTTGCTAAACAAAACTAACAAACTAACTACAAGATTTAGCTATTCGGTTAGAAGGTTATACCAAGGTCTTGAACTCCTTCTTTTCTTGCTCCTTGGAGTGGTGTGAACGGCTCCTCCTCGTCGTCTTCTCTTTGCCGAAGAAAGATCCACCCGAAGGCCTCTACCTTGAGCTCCTACCTCAACCAAGAGGTAACTAAAGTGCTTGGCTTGCTAAACCTAGAACCCTAGAATGAGTAGAGTGAAGTCTTGATGGTTTTATCTCAAGAGCTCATGGTTCTCAACACATGAGAGATGAGAGCTTTGAGAGGAAGAGGGAGAGCTCAAAAACATGAGAGAGAAAGAGCAAGAGAGAATTAGGATCTTTTTGCAACCATACTCTCATATGAGAGAATTATGAAATAATAATAACAATTAAAGAAATTGTGATGGTTCATTTGGAATGACCATTATCATTTCACATTAAATAAAATTTGCAAGAATCAAAAAGCATCTTTCATATGAAATGATGATGGTCAAAATGTCAACTAAAATCAACCGGTCAACCAAAATAAAAAAAGTCAACAAAAGTCAAATGGTCAAGCTAACCATAGCACAATTATCCTTAATTAATATCATTAATCATATCTCTCATTCTCATTAGGGTTTGGAAAAAGATCAACGGTCAACAATCCTAATGAGAATCATCTGCCTCTGTCAACTGTGCATACACACCCGCATCCGTATTCCCAGGAACATGAATACAATGAGAAAAAACCAATACCAAAACAAATACTAGGATCTGCTTTAAACCAAAGCCCACTAGTAATAACTGCCCGGACACCAAACTTGCACAAGTGCGCGGATGTGAACGAACCCCGTCGCAAAACCATGCGGCCTCTACTTTGTTTTGCCCAAAGGAGAATAGCCCTCTGTGTGGGACTCTAAAGACTCGA
Source organism: Agapanthus africanus (assembly GCA_030015575.1). Lineage (NCBI taxonomy): Eukaryota > Viridiplantae > Streptophyta > Magnoliopsida > Asparagales > Amaryllidaceae > Agapanthus > Agapanthus africanus. Next base: position 342,532,635 of record JASDDO010000010.1, read on the forward strand.
CTCTACGCTGGCAATGGGTTTAACCATAGGCCACAAGTGTTACTAGTTGTACGTAACGGTCCCCAGGTAAATGCCGATAAGAAGACTGATGAGGTGAACCCATCCGAACTCCTACTGAGCCTGAATGTGGCAATCTCCGTACAGTCCGGTATGTTCGTCTGAGAGTATCGCATGGCGGGCCTAGGGGGCGGTAAACGTCAGTCCCCTAATAGCGGTACAAGTCGTGTTGGAGTGTAGCCCAGAACACCCTGAGATTAGACTGGAAACGCTACCAGTATATCTCGCTTGTCCTGACCAAGGATTTTGTGTAATGGCTCTCCTAGACACAGCGCGATATCAATCCCTAATACCGGGAGAGACGAATCATGTCTAACCATCACTGCCTCCAAGTGCTTCGGGACTGCAACCAAGTTCTACCTGTTTGCATAACTCCTTTGAGCCGTGGTAGGGTAGTAATCAAAGAACGGTGGGAACACACTCGAGGCGAAGTGACAGTGTCAAGTCAGCGGACTAAGCTGTACTCATGTCACCTGGGAACTGATAAATGACGATAGGCATAATACCAACCAACAGTTCCCAGAGAGTCCTGTCCAGTGTACTCGTAACCTAACGAGCACCCGCATACTATCTCAAGTACGACGTACTAATGGTCGTGGGACAGACCATCTCCCCTGCCGGGATGAGAAGCGCATACGCTAGTCTACTCCGGAGTATCTATGCCCCGTCTCGTTAATCCTACGACTAGGAACCTGTATAAGAATGAGCTTGTAGATTACCCAGCCCCCACTAGTGTGACTGCCATCACAATGCTGGTAATCAAGCAAAGATCCTAAGGGCTCCACTAATGTGTATATGTGATATTCTAAATGAAACACATGCACATATTAAAGTAGAAACAAACCAAGTAGCATACTACCATTTTGAGCAAGACTGTCTATACAACTGTGAATATCCCAAGCTTCCATTAAGTAATATACAAACTAGTATGATACAGTAATGGGCTCTAGGGCATATACACTAACAATATATCGCCTAATCTTTATATAATATAATATATCATATTGTATCCTACCATTTCATCTCATATCCTGTAACATAGCCTCATGACATCATGTCCGATCATATCGACTCATATCATTATAACTTGCCATATCCTCATCTCGTGATGTTTTTTCGAAGTTATCCTCAAACTTACATGTATATATACACATATAAATATATACACATATTCATATATATTTACATATACATACACACACACATATCTGTGTGTGTACAACATATTGTAACGACTCTAAAAATCTTTTTATAGATTTTTTCTGTTAATATACAAGAAATGAGTTTTATAGCCTGAGTTTGAGTTATAAGTCACTTTTGTTAAATAACAGCAAGAAACAGCTTATAGCTCACTGGTAAAGCCTTTGCACTGCTGTGACGTAGCCTCTGTGTTCAATTCCCATCAGACACAATTATTTTTTTCTGAATTTTTTAAACTTTTTGGAAGCCCAAAAGATTGCACATGTATTACACGGGTAAATGAAAAGTTCAGAAAAATCAAACATGTGGAAAATGGTTTAAATACAGATTTAATCAGCTGGAATGAATCTCGAGGCCAGAAGCCCTAAATCGACCGGCCAAAACCACTCAAAAACCGGCGCTGACGGTCGATCTTGGCCCAAACTCGTCCGTGCTTTGCGCACATAGTTCTTCAGCTACCCCTAACTCCCCTGCACTATTTGATTTCCCTGCAATCAAACAGAGACCCTTCATTTCATAATTAAACATCATATTAATGATTTTTAATCCACCATTTTTATTCCAAAACCCTAATTCTCTACTATAAATACCATCCCCTAGTTTGGCTCAGCACCATACTGAAAATTATTGAAAAATTCTCTAAAAAAGTTCTTAAGTACAAGTGGAGTAAAGAGGAGTTAGCGAGCAAGCAACTTCCGACGATGATCGAAGCAACATTCGGAGCTCCCGCGACGCCACGGCGACACTCTTCCTTTCCTAACCCTCTCCTTGAAACTCCTAAACCGTATTTCCCTCCTAAATCCTCTTTCTATTCATTGAATTTCACCTTTAACCTTATGTCGGTAAAAGTGGAGTTATTACCGACATCTTTTTCTAAACCCTAGAAAACTCATTTTCCTTAATATTTTGTTCAACCTAATTTTTACAAAATACTTGTAACCCTAAATACTAATGTTTAGAATCAAGTTTAACCAAGAATCTCATGTGAAACATTCATACTCGAACTTTTTCATTAAAATACTATGAACTTTGACATCACTTCTTTTAGCTTTGCTTAATAATACCATTAGAAAAACTTCACGGGGTGATGACCTACCCCTCATTAACACTCTTGTTTCATAGCACGATGCCTTTTTGGTATGAATATTTGTTACGAAGAAAATTTTACAATAAAATACCACCTACTTTAAAAAAAAAGGATTTCTTTTAAAGCGGTATTTCATTTCCTTTGCGATTAAGTCTCTACAACTCTCTTTAGGAGACCTTCTAATGGATGGTGCGGATTATCGCACATCCTTGGGCTAGTAGAGCGTATCGATTTAATTATCTCACGGAGTATTCGATCTCGAAAGGATTTAAATACGTTTTTAAGAAATACGAATTTTCTAAATAAAATAAAATTATTTTTATAATTAAAATTATATAATTTTGAATCCATATTTTCAAAATATAAATCTATATTGTTCAAAAAAATGAAAGTTTAACAAGTTTCATTAAAATACCATCAAGATACCGAAAAGACAAGTTTTTCAATAAAATACCATGAACTTTCCAAAGCTAAGTATTTATCACTAAAATACCATAAATCCTTAAAACTCATGCTCATGAAAACCCTAAATAATATAAATCACCCCTCGAGGTTTATTTTGAAACTATATTAAAATACTTTTCACAAAAAAATAAACCCTCGAGTTATATAAAAACAATGTTTTAAGGACTTTAGTAAATATAGGTTTAAGCGGGATCAATTCTCTTGAGCCCAGGGAGCAGGAGAAAGTGAGTGCTTGCCTATTTAAGGTAGACAACTTAACGGAGTTATCAATGGTAATTATCTTGGAAAAAAACACAAATCCTGCGGTCCATGTGCAGCTGTTACCGATGACTCCCGAACCTAATTCAAGATCTAAATCAGTCTACGAGCGCCTGACTCAATCTAAGTCCAATCTTAAACTTGAATCCAACATCAAATAAAAACATGAATACTTAAACATGAACATGAATACTCGAATTCAAAAATCAATATCAAACATGTATACTTGACTTGAGTTGACCGAACCATGGTTATAACTTGACATGACTGCTTGAATACATGATTAACATCCTGAAATATGAGTACTTGAACATTTTGTATCCATGGCCTCGGCAAGACTTTTAAATATGACATATACAATACATTACACGGGGATAACGGGATAGATTGCTACGGAACGTATATCATGGCACGAGAGGTCACTTAAAAGACACCTACATGAATTCTCGTGCCGTTGTCCCGTGGGTTTTGTCGGGGTCTCATACTACATGTTACCATAGTCCACGGGGTAAGATGGATTCCTCTCAAATATATGAATATCTTCTGTATCAAGATACAAATAACTACGTTAGAATAACAATCATGTACCTGTACAACTTATCGGTTCATTTCACATTACTTGTTATATTCCATTTCTTCTTTTGGGACTTACCGAGCGCTAGTTCACTGACGACATTCCTTTCTATTTCATTCTTTGGAATATACCTTAGGAGGACCTGACTCTCAGGAGATCGAGCCTAGTCAGGAGGACTTAGACCAGCTCACCGCTCAATCCGACTACTAGTTCACTTGTACTTTCTTTTTGTATGTCACTATTTAGGAACTGCTTTATTCATTGTATCTTTTCTTTTTAAAACAGTTGTATGTAAAGATAAATGTAAATAAAGTTATTGTTTTATTTTAATACTCTTTTCATTCTTGTACATTTACATATTGCTTAATTATGCTTAACGTATTTATTTCTTAGTAAATACGTTGCGGCCTGCCACGTCATCATTTCCGTCTACTGGGAAGCGGGGCGTAACACATATATACCAATGACTCAAGGCTAAGAAAATAAGAATTAAGGACATATCTCCCTATGTGTACGCTTACTATCGCCTATAGTCTCCTAGAACCCTATTAGCTAAGTATACATATCTAATATTTATATATAACTATATACCTAATAGCCTAATACTATGGTTGCGGGGGTGCTATACGCCATCCAACCAACTTTCCCCGTAGATATACATATACTCACCTACTATCCTCGCTCTAGCTGAAGTCGATGAATGCCTTGCTCTCATTCGTCGCCCTGGAAACCCATGCGAATGTACCTACAAATCAAATCATATCGTATCAAAATCAAAATCAAATCCGAAAACCAATACGGCAAGCGAAATGTACATAGGTTAGAACCTATGGTCCACGTATGTAAGAACAACCAAACAACTCCCGACGTTGACATACGAAGTCAAACAACCGAGTCAAAACTCAAATATCAAAAACTAAGTTTCAAATATCATAAAACATCGTCAGAAATCATGTAAAACAACTCTAGATTTTTATTAATGTAAACTTAGACTATTTTGTATACAATGTAGGTCTAGTTATCTAAAGAGTGAGCTACAGACCATGTTTCAGATCCTAACTCCAAAATTGGGATGCAAATTGCGGGCAAATCGAATAAAAAGGCGGCCAAAAGATGAAGGCTTGGGCTTGGGCTTCTAGGATAGCTTCCTAGTGGTCTGCATATCTCACTGTATCTGCTATAAAATTTTCACAGTTCTAGTATCATCCCAGACTCCATTTGAACATAAAAAGTCAATGAAAAACCGATATCAGAAATTTCTAAGTTCGTCTTTGAACATTCTAAACTAATTTTAATCAAGGCTACCACCACTACTAGGCCAGTAGACACTTACTAAACCACCACTAACCTCTACTACAAGTTCTATCCACTAATTCTCATCCTAGAATTTTCCAAGTTTACTAAACATTAACTTTTAAACTCTAAACTAATGTAGAAGGTTAGGAAACTTAAACACTTAAATAAAAGTGAGAGGATTACCTTAAAAGAGCAACTCAAGAAAATTCTAAGATGGTCAAATGAACTCAAGACTAGAAATTGATCCCACCATGATACTTGTAGTGATGTGAGGAATATTATTTGTGAAGGGAATATAGGATTTTGATGAAGTTTTGGAAGGGTTGTATGGTGGTAGAATGGGTGTGGAGGAGTTAAAGAAAATGGAGGAGGAGATAAAGAAGAGAAAGAACATGAAGAAATGAAGAAGAGAGAAGATGGTTGTAGAATCCCCCCCCCCCCTTTCACACAACCATGTTCTCTTGTCCCCCTCATCATTATTATATCTTTTCTTTTTCCTTTTCTCATTTTTCCTTTTTAAAACAATTTAAAAACAAAAGTAAAAATGCAACCATACATGAAACACAATAAAATGTGTAATGACACATTAACACATGATTAATAAAAACAAGATTGGTTTAAACGCATAATTAGTGAAATACTAATCAAGTTTAGCATAAACTTGTACATAAATAATTGTATACTAATTCATAAAATGCCCAAATCCAAAAAATTCCTTCATAATTAATAATTCATATCAATATTCAAATTATTTTCCAAATTATATGTATATAATTTACCATTCCATTAAAACTATTTTCCATACTTTTATAATAATCATAAAATTTATTATTTTATTATTTAAATTCCAAAAATAAAATTTTATATTTCTGAAATGTTACAGTCTTTCCCCTTTAATATATTCAGTCCCTGAATTTAAAATTTAAACCCCCCAAATATTAAAATATTTCAGTAAATCAATCAAGTCAACGGGGCTCCGATTATCATGAATACGCAAGAATATCATAGCACATCGTGTGCGCTTGAAAACGAGTACAAAACTCAAAAATCGAAACTCTGTTAAGCGTCACGCTATCATGAGAGTTATGACGAAAATACAAGTTTCAAAATCTACTGTAAAAATCAGAAAATATATATATATATATATAGTACGCATCCTTGTGAAATCGTCTAAACAACTGAATAAAAATACATGCAAAATTCTTTTCAAATCACTGTGTGATGTGTATATCACGGCACAAGTAGCGGACGTTCATTTTGTAAAGAAATAGTTATATATCTATATAGGTTTAGCTTAACATATACGTCCAGCCTTTTGAAAATGATTTAGAAGGGTTTTCTTGGTAAAATTTCATGTCACTCGTGGACACGTAGGAAAATATTGATACTATAGCTCTTTTTGAAAATCCCCCCGGTAAATATCGATGCATGCAAAAATACTCAGGTATTGTCCTCAGGCCAGTCCTGTTCGGTTACTATACCATATAGTATATATCATAAAAACATGATGCTCGAAATAAATCAGTCTCAATAAGTGTATACAAAAATACCACGTGCGTCTGGTGTGCACGAAAATCAGAGTCAAATCCAAGTGCCATGAATGTGCATGAAAGCAAGAACTGTGTGCAACAGGTGCGCACGAAAGCATATGTTAAGTGTAACGGGTGTGCATGACAACGATATCAAGTGCATTTAGAGTGTATGAAAATCTCGACCAAGTGCAACTAATATGCATGAAAAATCTCGGTTAAGTGCATCAGGTGTGCACAAAATCACATCAAGTGCGCCAAGTGTGCGCAAGAATCTAAATCAAGTGCGTCAAGTCTGCACAAAAGCATCTAGTGCAATAGGGTGCATGGAAACAAATATTAAGTGCACTAGGTGCACGAAAACATAAATCTAGTGCACTAGGGTGCACGAAAACAAATATTAAGTATATGAATCGAGATCAACGGTATACAGTATGCACGAAATAAAAAACAAGTATACCGCGGTGTATGAAATCATAAACATGTGCAACTGCGTGCACAAAACCAATATCAATACACTGAAAGCGCACGTGAACTACACCGAGTGCATAAGTAAAAATCAAGTGCATACTATATGCATGAAATCAATATCAAGTATATCGGAGTGCACAAAATCAAAATCGATTGTATCGGGATACACGGAATAAAAAATATATGCAACAAGTGCACAAAGCAAAATCGAGTGCAATGGGTCTGCACAAAAACAAAAATCAGTATAGCTGGTATATAAAAATATGAATCAAGTACAACTACGGTGCATGAAAATATCAATCATGAAACTAATCATCAAAATATCAAAATCAAAACGATGGAAATGCGATATCTGAATCACCAAAATGCAAATCGCAATTAAATGACATGGAGGTATACCTCCTTCAATGTCGAAAGGTGTCGGTGCACCCAAGTTGGCAGAGCAAGAATATCTACTTGCCTCCTGCCCACAGTCTGGCGTCCTCGGTTCCTAGGTCCTTATTTTTCTCTGTGTATCATCAATTGCATGACTCCTCGACTCGACAGCCCGGTTAGGAGTAATGACGAAAACAGTCCCGCTCTGGCACTTTTCTGAACATCTCCTGGCCAATTAACATTGACACTCGTAATGTAGGACGTCAAAGATGGCGGCCTCTGGCCCTCTGAGTACGTGCGATACCACCGATCCTGGGTCCAAATCATTATCGCTATGGTGTCCTGGAAATAACCCGCTACGGTCTCTTCCGATCTCACCTCTGCCGAACTGCCCGGAGACTGGCACTCTTTACTTAATCCGCTTAAGTTCCGAGACAGCTGCAATATCATCACAACCTTTCCTTTGAAAATGTAGTTGTATCCAATACACTTGCATACATATCGAGCTTCTGGTATCAACGGAGAAGAACGACTCATTAAGAGCTCACATGAATCTCGTATCCCTTTTCCTTCAAAATTGACCAACTCAGAATCATCTCTTCGTAACTGTGTGGAATGCAATCCAATTTGGCTACAGGCATATTTAGAGTCTCTCGTAAGGACTCAAAGTTATGAACTGGGGCATCTCCACCATTATGTGGAAGATATCTGGCCGATTACGTGCAGGTTCCTTAGCACCCTCACGGTGTTTACTAGGGCGTCGTACATGCCATTTCAAAAATTTCTAGAGAGCTAAAGAACCCGAACGAGGATCTAACTAGAGACTTAGGGTTTTCTAGATTGTAAAAACTTTACAAACTAAAGAGAAGAAGGAATACAACCTTTGTAGACCGGTCCTTCACTTCAAATGCTCCGTGTAGTAGTCCCTTCGCTCCAAGTAGTGAACTCCTCGGACTCTAGAAAGGCTCCACGAGATGTACGGAACAAGCTTGCTTGATGTCGTTGAGGCCGAAGATAATCTACGTCGAGGAGACTCAAGATCATGCTACCTCTTCACTAATAGTGAGATTAGTGAAGAAAACACCCTAAACTAAATGGCAAATAATAGAGGACGATGAAGTAGGAAGTGGGCTCTCTTTAGTTTTATTTTTCTCACAAGATTTCATCACTTTAGAAAAAAAACTAGCAAGCCTTTTCACTTGAGGAAGAAGAAGAAGTGAGGAAGAAAATGAATGAGAGAGTGAGGTTAGAATTGCAACCATGTGTGAGTTAGTGTCATCCCTAACTCATGTAGAGAATAAACCATAGCTATGAGTTAAGGGTTGGGTTAAGAAATATCTTAAGCAAGACAAAAGAGTGAACTAAGTCAATGAAGACTACAAGCTTCTACAAGCTTTGAACCATGACAAATATCTCCATAATTTTGAATTTGCTTGAAATAAATGTAAACCCTAACTTAACCCTAGCATGGTGTGAGTTTTATACATACATGTTGCAAGTGTAACCTAGCATGACACAACAATATATATCACATATATATTTTGTGAACAAAAAGAAAATAATACAATTAACATATATCACATATATATATTAATGCATCATAAGCGAGAAAAATAATTACTTAAGTGAGCTAATATTAGTTAATGTAATATAATATATCAAATATATAATCATACATTAAATTATTAAATCAACACTTGATTTAATAATCTGGCTATATTACATATAACTGACTAATATCAAATGTAACAACTTATCGATTCAACACTTGATCCGATAACTTGGCTATATCACATATAACCTACGATGTCAATAATCACGAGAATAGAATACGGTATCACAAACTTGCATTAATCTCGGTCCCGCACATATAACATATGTGCTCCTACTCCATTTCGCATGAACCAGGAAACCTCTGTGTAGGACTCTAAAGACTCGTCAATACGCCGGCAGTAGGTGATGATCATATCAAACACCCACAAGCCGCAAGCGGTTTGCTAAACGTGACGGCCATCCGAGTATTGAGCGATCAAAAGATCAACAAGCAAGCATGCTCTTACTCCTGCGAATCCAATCAGTAACACTACCGTACAGTCCGGTCTCTTCGTCTGATATATCGTATAGCACAGCCCGGGGGTGGTATAACGTCAGACCCCAATAACCTGATAAGTCATGCCGATGCAAGGTCCATAACGGTTCGAGAAACTACTGATAACACTTACCAGTAAATCTCAGCAACCCTGGCCAGGGATTTCCTGTTATGGCCAATCGAGCATAGCGCAACATCAACTCCCAATACCGGGAGAGACGAAACCCCTCCTATCGCTCATTGCCTCCATGTGACTCAAGACTTTACCCAAAAACCATATTTTTGCACGATCTCTTGACCGTGGTATGGTGGAAATCAAAGCACAGTGGGAATCACACAAGACTCTATGACGATCTCGGGTCTACAGACTAACCTGTACCAGTGTCACCAGTGAACTGCTATCTAACGATAGGTATAATACCATCTAGGAGTTCTCGGTGAGCCCGTCCAGTGTACCCAGTCTCCACTGAGCACCCGTATACTTTCTCTAATGTCAAACACCAATGGATATGGGATCACCCATCGCCCATCATATGGGTCGAGAAGTGTATACGCTAGTTTACTCTGGATTATCGATGCTCTGTCTCGATACTTCCACGACTAGGAACATTTGAAGGATGTACTTAGCGACTACCCTGTCCCTACTAGTATGATCTGCATCATAATCCTGGTAGTCAAGTGCTCATCCTAAAGACTTTATCAACATGTAATAGAAATACAATAAGTGTACATGTTAAGATAAATTGCAACCAAATAGCATACTAACATGTCGAGCAAGAAAGTCCTCCCTATATATGTCCAAGCATCCACTACAATATACATCACATGTACAGTAATGGCCTCTAGGGCATACATATAACTAACAATCTTCCACTTGCACTAAGGCCATCTGTTGTAGTATCCAATACCCAACAATATAGCAGTGGTTGTAGTATCCCATACTCAACCATCCTATAGAAGTCTCTCTAGGGGTAAAGCCTTTGTGAGTGGATCCGCTGTGTTATCCTTCGTATGTTCTCTCCTGACCTCGATCCCTTGGAGATCAACCATCTTCCTGATCAGGTGATACTTGCCTCAGAATATGTCTGGAACGCTGATGGGACCTTTGTTCCTAGGCCAAAACGATAACTCCATTGTTATAACAATAACAGTTATTTGAAACTCATTGGTAGGAACCTTGTTCATCTCATGAACAAGAAATGTCCAGACAGCTACTTTGGTAGTATCATTAGGAGAAATGTATTCAGCCTTTATCGTCTAGTATGCCACGGTATCTAGCTTGGAACTCTTCCAACATTCCGTCCCTGCACTGAGGGTAAAGACTATGCCTGTGACTGACTCTCAGTCGACCTTATTGAAAGGTTTGTTTAGCACCCTATGAAGAGTTTTAAAGCATCACATGTCCAAAAGTTTTAATTTTTATGGTACTAAACGAACATGCAAAGGGATCGATCCTAGAAAATTAGGGTTTCGAAATATAAAGCGAACTAATCTAGGGTTTCGAGACTACAACCTTTATAGCTCCCTTTCGCTGGACTCCTTGGTCTCTAGGGTGTTGAACGGAGGTCCTCTTGAAGTCCTCTTGTGTCCACGACGATCCACCATGGAGATCTCCGTCCAAGCTCGCAACTTCGTAAAACCGAAGAAAACACTCTAAACAAAACGGCTAAGCTTGTGTAGAATGAAGTTGTGGTTAAGTTTCTCACTTCAAAAACCTTTCTTTAAGTGGTATTTGCTCACTAGAAAAAACTAGAGAGCAAAAGAGAAAGAGGAAGAAGATGGTGGCAATTTTTAACAAGAGGTAAAAAGATAACTCATAAGAAGAAAAAGAAATATATCATTATATATTTTATTTCTTCTTACTATGAACCATGGTTAAAGTGATGGAGACATTATTTAACTTGAGTTTTGAATGATAAACAGAAGGATAACCCTAGGTTAGTGGTAGTTGAGCATGGTTAGGTCAAAGGAAGAATGTAGAAGCAAGAATGATTATCCTTTCCTTTTCATTTTCTTTTAAATCCAAAATCAAATAATAATCCATTATTTAATCCATGGTGTGAGTCTTATATTGCCACCATTTCCATATGCTAACAACCATGATGGATGGGTGTATGTATGTATGCAAGTATGCACATCCACATGTGCATGAAACTAGCATGAAAGAAAGAAAGAAAAGCACACATGCATGCACACATCCATCATCCAAGAAAAGGTTTTAAGTGAGAAAAATAATGGTTAAATGATAAATCAACACTTGATTTATCAATCCGGTCATATCTCATATGACCCCACCAAAAGCAGTTCACCCGATCAATGTTCGGTATCATATACGCACATTTTAATCGGGTGCATGCGCATATCGCATATACGCACCACAACGTTTCGCCTGGACTGGGTAACTCTTTTGTGGGACTCTAAGACTCGTCAATACGCCGGCAGAGGGTGATGATCATATCAGATACCCTCAAGCCGCAAGCGGTCAGCTAAACGTAACGGCCACCCGGGTATTGAGCGATCAGAAGACAACAAGCGAACCTGCTACAACTCCCGTCGAGCCATCCGGCAACACTACCGTACAGTCCGGTCTCTTCATCAGATATGCTGCATATCAAGCCTAGGGATGGTCACGTCGACCCTAATAACTCAATAAGTCATGCCGGTGAATGGTCTATAACAGATCGAGAAACTACTGATAACACTTATAAGCAAATCTCAGCAGCCCTGGCCAGGGACTTACTGATATAACCAGTCGGGCACAGTACAGCATCAACTCCCAATATCGGGAGAGACGAAACCCCTCCTATCGCTCATTGCCTTCGTGTGTCTCGGGACTGTACCCAACGGCCACCTGTTTGCACGACTCAGTAGAGCCGTGGTAGGGTGGCAATCAAAGTACAGTGGGAGAACACACAAGACTCCATGACGATCTCGGGTCTATAGACTAACCTGTACCAGTGTCACCTGAGAACTGCTATCCGACGATAGATATAATTCCATATAGGAGTTCTCGGTGAGTCCGTCCAGTGTACTCAGTCACCACTAAGCACCCGTATGTGATCTTGATATCAAACATCGATGAATGTGGGAACATCCATCGCCCATCACATGGGTCTAGTATCATATACGCTAGTCTACTCTGGTATATCGATGCCCCGTCTCGATACACCTCCGACTAGGGACATTTCAGGATATGCTTATAGACTACAGATGTCCCACTAGTATGATCTCCATCATAATCAGAGTAGTCAAGCCGATATCCTCAGGGCTTTATCGGCATGTATGAATGAATAAAAGCATGATCAAATCAACATGTCAGATAAAGAAGAACCAGATAGCATACTATCATGTCGAGCAAGAATGCAAACTGAATATATATATACATGTATGGATACATCCACTATCACATAATAGCCTCTAGGGCATACATATATCCAACAATCTCCCACTTGCACTAAGGCCAGTTATTGGCGTATCTCATACCCAACATCTCAAAAAGTCGCTCATGTTGTGGCTGAGGGAGGGCCTTGGTGAGTGGATCCGCGGCGTTGTTCTTTGTGTCTACTCTCTTAATCTCGATCTCGCGGCGATCTACAATCTCCCGGATCAAATGAAAGCCCCTCAGGATATGTCTGGACCGCTAATGGGATCTGGGCTCCTTGGCTAACGCCATCGCCCCATTATTGTCAGAATACAAAGGTATTGGATCAATAATGGTTGGAACTACTCCTAGCTCCGAGACGAACTTCTTCATCCAGGCGGCTTCCTTGGCGGCATCATTTGCAGCAATGTACTCAGCTTCCATCGTAGAGTCTGCAACGGTATCTTGTTTGGAACTCTTCCAACTTACCGCCCCTCCATTGAGGGTAAATACAAACCCTGAGATAGATTTGCTGTCATCCTTATCGCTCTGGAAGCTTGAATCGGTAAAGGCCTCCATTTGGAGATCTGTATTACCATACACCAAGAACAATTCTTTAGTCCTTCGTAAGTACTTAAGAATGTTCTTCACAGCTGTCTAGTGGTTCTCCCCTGGGTTGGATTGATACCTGCTTACAACACTAAGTGCATAAGCTACATCTGGGCGTGTACATAACATCGCATACATTATAGATCCTACTGCCGAAGCATAAGGTATAATGCTCATGCGAGCTCTCTCTTCATCGGTCTTTGGACAAGAATCCTTGGAGAGAGTGACTACATGGCAAGCGGGTAAGGCACCCCGCTTGGAGTCTTCCATACTAAACCTCTTTAGGATGGTGTTGATGTACCTGGTTTGGGACAATCCCAATAACTTTTAGATCTATCCCTATAGATCCTTATGCCCAGGATGTATGTGGCATCACCCAGGTCCTTCATGGAGAACCTTAGTGATAAGAATGATTTGACCGACTGTAGCATAGGAATATCATTTCCTATCAGAAGAATGTCATCCACATACAATACGAGGAATGTGACAGCTCTTCCTACAGCCTTCTTATAAACACAAGGTTCGTCTGGATTTTTGATGAAATCAAACTCTTTGATAACATCATCGAAACAGATGTTCCAACTCCGAGATGCCTGCTTTAACCCATATATGGATTTAAGCAATCTACATGCTTTCTCGCTGCTCCCACTGTCAATGAAGCCCTCTGGCTGATCCATATAAACGCATTCTTCTAAATCTCCATTTAGAAATGCTGTTTTAACATCCATCTGCCAGATTTCATAGTCGTAGTGAGCAGCAATAGCAAGTAGGATCCGAATGGATTTAAGCATGGCTACGGGCGAAAAAGTTTCGTCATAGTCCAAACCTGGTCTTTGACGAAAACCTTTCGCCACAAGTCTTGCCTTATAGGTCTCTACCTGCCCATCCACACCAATCTTTCTTTTAAAGATCCATTTGCACCCTATAGGTTTTACCCCAGGGGGTACAACGTCCAAAGTCCATACTTTGTTGGTGTACATAGACTCCATTTCGGATCTCATGGCATCCAGCCACTTCACAGAGTGACCACTCGTGATAGCTTGCTGAAAACTAGTAGGATCATCATCATCCATGATGCAATCTTCTCCGTTACCATCAATGAGGAAACCGTAGTACCTCTCCGGTGGGCGAGAAGTCCTACCAGACCTACGGAGTGGCCGAGGTTCTTCAGTTTCTGTTGCAACAGCCGGTTCAACCAAATCGTCATTTGTAGTTTGTGTCTCCAGAACCTCTTCTAGATCTACCACCTTGCCATAATCTTTATCTGTGAAAAACTCTTTTTCCAAGAATGTGGCATACTGAGAAATAAACACTTTTTGTTCCTCTTTGTGGTAGAACAGATATCCATAAGAATTCTTTGGATATCCCACAGAGTTACACATGACTGACTGTGTCTCGAGTTTGTCCGGATTCTGCTTTTTAACATAGGCCGGGCAACCCCAAATCTTTATTCTTTTAAGAGATGGTCTCTTCCCATTCCATATCTCATATGGCGTGGTAGACACGGCTTTGGTTGGAACCCTGTTTAGCAGAAACGCTGCAGTCTCCAATGCATGCCCCCAAAACGAGACTGGTAACTCAGCGTCACTCATCATGGACCGGACCATATCTAATAAGGTCCTATTCCGTCGTTCTGACACACCGTTGTGCTGTGGTGTGTAAGGAGGAGTGAGCTGAGAGAGAATCCTATTCTCTTTTAGGAAGTTTGCAAATTCTGTACTGAGATACTCTCCACCTCGATCTGATCGAAGCATCTTAATACTCAAGACGGTTTGTTTTTCTACTTCTTGTTTATATTCAATGAATTTCTCGAAAGCGTCGGACTTGTGCTTTAATAAAAATACATGACCGAATCTTGAGAAATCGTCGGTGAATGTAATGAAGTATGAAAAACCGCCTCTAGCCTGTGTAGACATTGGCCCACATACATCACTATGTATGAGGCCAAGGAGCTGAGTAGCTCTTTCTCCGTGTCCGGTAAACGGAGTTTTGGTCATTTTACCCTTGATACAAGACTGGCAAGTCGCATAAGATTTATATTCAAAAGAGTTTAAATATCTATCTTTGTGTAACCTGTTTAGTCTTGTTTCGTTAATATGACCAAGTCTACAATGCCAAAGAAAAGCTTCATTTAATTCTGAAAGTTTTCTTTTATTAGTGTGTTGTATACTGAAAACTGTGTGTTGATTTAGGACATATATTCCGTTATTAAGCGTACCATACCCAACCAACATTTGATTCAGGTGAATGTTCATAACATTGTTCTGCAACACAAAATTATATCCTTCATTGTCCAACAAAGAAACGGATATTATATTACATAGCATACTTGGTACAAAATAACATGGATTCAAAATCAAAATACATCCAGATGGCAACCCCAAGTGATACTCTCCCACTGCGAATGTATGTATATTGGAACTATTTCCAACGCGGAGAGTATGGTCACCTGTCCTCAAAACCTTGCTATTTCTCAGCCCCTGCATAGAATTGCAAATGTGAGAACCTGAACCGGTATCCAATACCCAGGAAGCAGAGCTTATAGAAAAACAGTTTTCAGTCACAAACGCACCTGAAGCAGAAGCATCACCATGCTTCTTCTTGAGACTTAGGTACTCCGTGCAATTGCGCTTCCAATGTCCTGTCTTGTGGCAATGAAAACACTCGCCTTTCCCTGGGTCTCCAGTTGTGGACTTTCCCTTTTCCTTCACCTTTTTAACTCCGCCCTTAGGATTAGTGGGTTTCTTCTTTTTCTTTCCCTTGGCCTTAGCTTTCGGGCGAGAAGACGAAGACTGTCCAATAGTCATAACGGGAATCTTTGCTGACTTCATAGTGCTCTCTGCACTCCTTAACATATTAATGAGTTCAGAGAGTTCCTTCTCCATGCCATGCATGTTAAAGTTCACTATGAACTGAGCAAAGGTGGAGGGGAGGGACTGCAGAATAATATCTATATATTGTTCATTGTCCATTGTCCATCCAAGGCCCTCAAGCTCTTCTATAAGAGCTATCATCTTCAAAACATGGTCTCCTAATGGTGTGCCAGGGGCCATTCGCATCTGAAACAGTTTCTTTGATGCTTCGTATCGTAATACGCGGGATTGCTCCCCATACAACTCCTTTGTATGGAGCAATATACCGTGAATGTCCATGTCCTCGTGCTGCTTTTGATGTGTGTTGTCCATCGATGCAAGCACGAGGCATTTTGCCGTGGCACAGTCAGCGTCCCATGTCTTGCGGACTTCAATGTCTGCAACTGAGGATTTTGGACCTGGGACGGGCGGGGCTGAAGCCGTGAGGACATATGATACTTTATCATAAGTTAAGGCGATCTTCAGATTCCTCAGCCAGTCTTTATAGTTGGTCCCATTCAGTTTGTTTTTATCTAGTAGAAGTTTAAGTCCAGTCATTGGTATCTGCCATTAAGAGAGAGAAAAGAATACACTCAGCGAAAGCTCTTACACAGATTAGATTGGTTTATTATCTTGTCTAATCGATGTTTCCCACTGCTTTTTATCAAGTTTTTCTTTCAAACCTTAAAAAGAAAAACTAGCCAGGATTAATTACAGTCTACAACTTCGCTAACCGTTCAGCCAGGCCAGTGTCGGTACTTTGAGGGAGGTTCCCCGTGCTTTCGCACGGACCTAATTAGAGTAAACCTCATTTTCCCAGAGGCGGAGCCACGTTAACACCTTTCTAGACACCTAATGAGTTAGCTAATTGTAAACTGTAAAACTCTCCTAGGAGCAACTATTGCCCACAATGGGATCGGGATCCAACCATCACATGGAAGGTATGCAATCTCATTGCAAATTTCAACACTTGAAATTCCCGATGTAATTTTTACCCCTAGTACTTATGACCTTAACTATGGTCAACAAATCATAAGTACCAGTCAAGTTCTACCCATCATTTCTTGATCAATTAGACCCACCCATATGACCCTTAACTATGGTCAACAAAGTCGCATGAATGTCCTAATTAATCTGCATCATATGCAGTGTAGGAAGACATCACTTAGCTACCGTACACTACGCCTTAACTGAAGTCAACAAACGTAGCACGAATACTAAGTACTCTACTTCCTAAAATGAGGGAGGGTTGCGAATGATTTTTAAGAAAATCTTTAACGCTTTGAACTTGATATCGTTGTAGAATCAAACAGTTTTCAAAAGGAGTGGCTTAAGCTCCGCAGTTTTGAAAATGTAGCTTTTTCATAAATAGCCGAGTAGTTTATAAATCCGATTCTACAACATCTTTTTAGGTTTATTTTCTTTACATTAATCACATTAATGTAATCCCATCATTTAAGTCCTAAAGCCAATCACAGAAAAGAAACGAAAATAACACGTACGCTTATGCCATCCGCATTCGCCGCAATGTTCCATTATGCACCGTTAGGTTACTTAACTAACGACATAGCGGGACGGGACTAGCGCGGGTGTAAAACATAAGCAACGTCTACTATATATCATATATATAATATGTCATACGTCTCAGATATCACAGAACACAGGCAGCAGAAACATAGATATAACGTGGGATATCCTAGGACGTCCGTATTTAGTATTTAGCCAGAATAGAAAATACGGATTCCACAGTCGCGATGAATAGCCAAGCCCACACTCTGGACCCCTACGAGAGCGGAAAGTGACCCTACCAATTCTGGAGTTTAGGAGACCTGGTCTCGACTCCTCGAGATGGCCTCCCACTGAACTCCAGAACCCGGTCACCTGTGCTCCCCTCCTTAGGTCCATCCTAATGCGGAAAAGTAAATAATATACAACACTGGTGACACAACCTCAACCTGGAAGTGCCCCAAATAAAAGAATATTACATTACATTTGAATTTACATGAATGAAAATATAAAACTCTCATCTCACATAAAATCCCCCCGGCTATTCAATCGCGACAATCCTGCACATCATATCTCAGCAACACATAATATCACATATCATCAACGTAAGTAAGTATGCGTACCCCGATTGTCGTTGATGTATAGCAACGAAACCGGCGATATCGTATATACTACACTTACGGTCACAGAAAAGAAAGTGTAAAACTACAATATTTGGAATCCAGATTCTCTTTAGACATCATAAATGCGAAATATCACATATTTCGTATTTTATGCCTAAACTATATGAATTCCACATATTGTATCACATTCCAGACAAACAGACAGTATTAAAGTTTTCGAACGAACGATCAAGCACCCAAGATTCACTAAAGCTCAACACTTGAGCAGGGTTCAAAAATCCAGAGTGTGACACAGTAGTAGCGGTCCAGCCGTAGAAGGGTCAAGCCAACGCCTCATATGTGGCACGCCATACTGCCCCAAACCCTAGGGTTCAAAGGGCAGTTCGAGACGGTCACATAATCGAGTTAAGGTTTGTTGTCATCTAGAGGGACCACCGCAAAAAGACTTGCACGTATCTCCAAAGTATTTAAACCCCGTGAATAGTGATTAAATGATACTCGTTCAAACACTTCAATACTTTCTAATTTACCAGGAAAAGCTACGAAATGAAAATCCCGATCGAATCGACGAGTCCAAAACCATCTCCAGAATTTTTCAAAACCAAATACAGATTAAAAATATCCAAAAAATTATACAAGCAGATTCATGAATTACTGTACAAAAAGTATCCATCAATTAATATATACGGCCGCGGAACCGCGGCCTAAGCAAGCTTAGGCCGCGTTTCCGCGGCAAGAATCACTGTTCATGGAATAATTTTTGTACCGTAATCCTTATTTTTTCCTGCTGTATTTTTTACATATTTTTAATTATGAAAAATGTCAATTTTTAGAAAATTTCCAGAGAGCACCCTAAAAAGTCGTATTTCGGTTCGCTAGGAGTTTTAACTTCGTAAAAAGGTCGCCTAATGTTCTAGGTCGGCTCTGATACCAATGAAAGGTTTGTTTAGCACCCTATGAAGAGTTTTGAAGCATCACATGTCCAAAAGTTTTAATTTTTATGGTGCTAAACGAACATGCAAAGGGATCGATCCTAGAAAATTAGGGTTTCGAAATATAAAGCGAACTAATCTAGGGTTTCGAGACTACAACCTTTGTAGCTCCCTTTCGCTGGACTCCTTGGTCTCTAGGGTGTTGAACGGAGGTCCTCTTGAAGTCCTCTTATGTCCACGACGATCCACCACGGAGATCTCCGTCCAAGCTCGCAACTTCGTAAAACCGAAGAGAACACTCTAAACAAAACAACTAAGCTTGTGTAGAATGAAGTTGTGGTTAAGTTTCTCACTTCAAAAACCTTTCTTTAAGTGGTATTTGCTCACTAGAAAAAACTAGAGAGCAAAAGAGAAAGAGGAAGAAGATGGTGGCAATTTTTAACAAGAGGTAAAAAGAAAACTCATAAGAAGAAAAAGAAATATATCAATATATATTTTATTTCTTCTTACTATGAACCATGGTTAAAGTGATGGAGACATTATTTAACTTGAGTTTTGAATGATAAAGAGAAGGATAACCCTAGGTTAGTGGTAGTTGAGCATGGTTAGGTCAAAGGAAGAATGTAGAAGCAAGAATGATTATCCTTTCCTTTTTATTTTCTTTTAAATCCAAAATCAAATAATAATCCATTATTTAATCCATGGTGTGAGTCTTATATTGCCACCATTTCCATATGCTAACAACCATGATGGATGGGTGTATGTATGTATGCATGTATGCACATCCACATGTGCATGAAACTAGCATGAAAGAAAGAAAGAAAAGCACACATACATGCACACATCCATCATCCAAGAAAAGGTTTTAAGTGAGAAAACTAATGGTTAAATGATAAATCAACACTTGATTTATCAATCCGGTCATATCTCATATGACCCCACCAAAAGCAGTTCACCCGATCAATGTTCGGTATCATATACGCACATTTTAATCGGGTGCATGCGCATATCGCATACACACACCACAACATTTCGCCTGGACTGGGTAACTCCTTTGTGGGACTCTAAGACTCGTCAATACGCCGGCAGAGGGTGATGATCATATCAGGTACCCTCAAGCCGCAAGCAGTCAGCTAAACGTAACGGCCACCCGGGTATTGAGCGATCAGAAGACAACAAGCGAACCTGCTACAACTCCCGTCGAGCCATCCGGCAACACTACCGTACAGTCCGGTCTCTTCGTCAGATATGCTGCATATCGAGCCTAGGGATGGTCACGTCGACCCTAATAACTCAATAAGTCGTGCCGGTGAATGGTCTATAACAGATCGAGAAACTACTGATAACACTTATAAGCAAATCTCAGCAGCCCTGGCCAGGGACTTACTGATATAACCAGTCGGGCACAGTACAGCATCAACTCCCAATATCGGGAGAGATGAAACCCCTCCTATCGCTCATTGCCTTCGTGTGTCTCGGGACTTTACCCAACGGCCACCTATTTGCACGACTCAGTAGAGCCGTGGTAGGGTGGCAATCAAAGTACAGTGGGAGAACACACAAGACTCCATGACGATCTCGGGTCTACAGACTAACCTGTATCAGTGTCACCTGAGAACTGCTATCCGACGATAGATATAATTCCATATAGGAGTTCTCGGTGAGTCCGTCCAGTGTACTCAGTCACCACTGAGCACCCGTATGTGATCTTGATGTCAAACATCGATGAATGTGGGAACATCCATCGCCCATCACATGGGTCTAGTATCATATACGCTAGTCTACTCTGGTATATCGATGCCCCGTCTCGATACACCTCCGACTAGGGACATTTCCGGATATGCTTATAGACTACAGATGTCCCACTAATATGATCTCCATCATAATCAGAGTAGTCAAGCCGATATCCTCAGGGCTTTATCAGCATGTATGAATGAATAAAAGCATGATCAAGTTAACATGTCAGATAAAGAAGAACCAGATAGCATACTATCATGTCGAGCAAGAATACAAACTGAATATATATATACATGTATAGATACATCCACTATCACATAATGGCCTCTAGGGCATACATATATCCAACACTTATCACTCTGGAAGCTCAGACCAAGAACTTTCTTTTAGTGATTCTCAAGTACTTAAGAATGTCCTCCACAGCTTTCCAGTGATTCTCTCAAGATCCGATTGATTCCTGATCACTACACCTATTGAGTCATCTACATCTGGTCTAGTACATAACATCGCATACTCTGATAGATCCTACTGCCGAAACATAGGCTATCCCTTGTACGCGAGCTCTCTCCAAATCAGCCTCGAGAGACTTCTTTTTTGAGAGAGTGATCCATGAGTAAGTGGGCGAGCTACAATGTTTAGAATCGTCCATACTAAACCCCTTTAGTATGGTGTAAATGTACCTGGATTTGGGACACTCCTAACACCCACTTAGATCTATCACCATAGATCATAATCCACAAGATGTAGTAGGTATCATCCAAATCTTCCTTTGAGAATCCTCGTGATAAGAGGAGCTTGACCGAGTGTAGCATATGAAACCATTTCCTATCAAGAGTATGTCATCTACGTACAATACGTGGAAGACAACCTTACTCTCTACAACCTTCTTGTACATACAAGGTTCATATACCTTTTTGATGAAGTCAAACACTTTGACTACCACATCAAAACCGATGTTCCAACTCCACGATGCGCGCATTGATCCTGATGGACTTAAGCATAGCTTTGTGAGCCTCAACCTTTCTATCTACACCGGGAATCTTCTCAAGATCTAATTTGCTTCCAATGGGTTTTACCCCTTCAGGTGCAACATTCAAAGTCATACTTTGTTGGTGTACATGGATTCCATCTTTGATCGCATAGCATCCAGCCATTTCACAGAGTCCCTACTCGTGATGGCTGCCTGAACCTAGTTGGGCCATCATCTCATGATGCTATCCTCGCTCCCACTGTCACCAAGAAAACCGTAATATCTCTCAAGTGGATGAGGAACCCTATTAGATTCATGGAGAGGCTGAGGTTCGTTGGAGATTATTGAATCATTTGGTTTTACCAAATCATCAGCTGTTAGTTTGTCTAGCTGGAACAGCTTCTAGTTCTACCTCATGACCACCAATTTCTTCACAAGAAATTCCCTTTCTAAAAAGGTGGAATGCTGAGAAACAAAACACTTTTCGTTCCTCAGTTAGGTAGAAGGTATACCCTCGCAAATGTTTGGAATATCCTAACAAACTTACAGAACTGACCTTGCCTCGAGCTTGTCCGGATTCTGGCTATCAACATAGGCCGGACAACCCCATATCTTAACTCGTTTAAGACATGGTCTCTTCCCACACCATATCTCATATGTAGTGGTAGGCCCTGATTTGGATGGAACCCCATTCAATAGGTATACAGCTTCTCAAGTGCATAACACCGAAAGAAAATAGGTAACTCAGTAGTACTCATCATAGAGTGCGCCATATCGCATAGGGTGCGATACCTCCGCCCCGATACACCGTTATGCTGTGGTGTACTCGAAGGAGGAACGTGAGAGAGAATCACATTCTTCTTTTAGAAACTCCAAGAACTCCATGCTCGAGTATTCTCCTCCTCGACCACATTGTAGGACTGGAATACTTCTACCCATCTGGTTCTCTAACTTCAAGCTTATATTCCTTGAATTTCTCAAAAGTTTCAGACTTGTGTTTCAACAGGAACATATGTCTGAATCCTGAGAGAAGATCAATGAATATAATGAAGTACGAAGAATCAACCTTGGCATTTATAGACATAGGACCCCATACATCATCATGTATCCGTCCCAAGAGTTCACTAACTCTTTCTCTGTTTCCAGTGAACGGAGTATTGTTCATTTTATCTTTGAGACAAGACTGGCAAGTATCATAAGATGAAAATTCGAACAGATTCTCATATTCATCCTTATGTAACTTAGCTGGTCGTGTCACATTGATATAACCTAGTCTACAATTCCACAAGAAGGACTCGTTCATTTCTGAACTACTCCTCTTGTTTGTGTTTCATATACTTTGAACTGTTGTTTGATTTAGAACGTATATGCTATTATGTAACGTGTCTGATCGAATCAACTCTTGATTCAGGAAAATGTTCACAACATTATCCTCCAATACAGAATTATATTCTTCTTTGATCTCATTAAAGAATCTGATGTAATGTTGTATATCAGATTCGGTATTTAATAACATTTGTTCAGAATCAATATATCTAATACAAGGTGATATCTGCCAACAGACTTAGCTGCAATAATTGCATCATTCTCTACACTTAGAGACATATTACCCATTTCCAGTTCTCTACCTTTCTGTAGCCCATGTAACAGATTACATATATGGGATCCTAATCCGGTATCACATACCCAAGACATAGAGGATACTGAGAAACAGTTCTCGGTAATGAACACACCCGAAGAATATGCATCAACATGCTTATTCCTCGATTGGGTCGTGTGGAAATCTAGATATTCCCCTATTTCCTGCTCGGACTTATAACAATTATAAGATAGAGCGGAACCAATGTTCCCTAGCTCAGTATAATAAGCAGGTTCGATCAATGCATCCATATTATTATCTTGATTAAGGCGTGATATAGTCGCTACCAGGAAAGAGAGAAAAGAAAACACTCTGCGTGCTCTCTTGCAGGATTTGATTGGTTATTATTTTATCTAATCAGGATGGCTCCCACTGTTTTAGTCAAATCTTCCTTCAAACCCTAAAAGGTGCCGGGATTAATTACACCCTACAAGTTCGCCAATCATTCGGCCAGGCCAGTGTCGGTAATTTGACTGAGGTTCCCCGTGCTTTCACACGGACCTAATTAAAATAAACCTCGTTTTCCCAGGGGCATAACCCCGTTAACACCTTTCTGGACACCTACTTGATCGGCTAATTGTAATGTGTAAAACTCTCCCAGGAGTAACTCTAACTCACAGTGGGTATCGGGATCCAACTATCTCATAGAATATATGCAATCTCATTGCAAATTTCAACACTTGAAATTCCCGATAATATTATACCCCTAGCGTTCTATGACCTTGACAAAAGCCAACAAACAATAGTCCACTAGTCAAGTTCAACCCGTACATTTCATGATTGAATTAAACCCACCCGCACGACCCTTGATGAAAGCCAACAAAGTCGTACGACTAACCTAATCCAATCGCATCACATGCTTAAGTAGATAAGCACTAATCAGCTACCACACACTACGCCTTGACGAAAGCCAACAAACGTAACATGAATACTAAATACTACTTATCTGAAATGACGGAGGGCTACGACATGTTTTTAAGAAAACCCTTTGCGTAATGAACTTGATATCGTTGTAGAATCGAGTGATTTTGAAAAAGGAGTGTTTCTGAGGCTTTCACTAGTTTTGCTAAAGAGGTCACTCCCGGTGAAGGGATCTCGGCTCTTTTCTTATCGAATAAGGTGCAGGATATTTCAAAAATACCACTATGCAAAGCAAAAACTATAGAAGTAATCAAAATACAAACCGAGTTTATAGCATCTGCTAGTTTAGCTAAAGAGCTCACTCCCGATGAAGAGATCTCGGCTCTTTCCTTATCGAATAAGGTGCTGGATATTCTACAAGGAATACCGCTATGCAAAGAAAAACTAGAGCTACCCTTTTTTTATAAATTTGACTCTACAACACCTTTTAGGTTTCTTTTCTTTCATTAATCTCATTAATGAAGTCCCATCATTTTAAGTTACCTAAACATCACAGATAAATACAACGTACGCTTATGCCATCCGCATTCGCCTCGATGTCCCCTTATGCACCGTTAGGTCAGGTAACTAACGGCAGAGCAGGGCAGAGCTAGCGCGGGTGTAAAACATACGCAACTTCTATATAATATATCACATATACTATATCCAGTATTTATCTCAACATATAAAGTGATCACATCACAGAATATCGCAGCAGAACACAATATATGAAATATTGGATATACTAAGATTTCCGGGTTTTAAATTAAGCCTGTATAAAACATGGATTCCACGGTCATGATGAATAACCAAACCCACATCTCTAGACCACTACGAGAGCGGCAAGCAACCTTACCAATTCTAGAGTTAGGAGACCCGGTCTCAACTCCTCGAGATGGTCTCCCACTGGACCCTAGAACCCGGGTACTTGTGCTCCCTGCCTTTGGTCTATCCTAATGCGGAAAAGTAAATAATATACAATAGTGACATCATCCTCAACCCGGAAGTGCCCCAATAAAATAATATTACATACAAGCTTTTACATGATTGAAAATGAAAAACTCTCATCTCACATAAAAACCCCCGGCTATTCAAAACACGATGATCCAATATAACATATTACAGCAACACATAACATCACATGTAATCAATGTAGGTAAATATGCGATCCCAATTATCGTTGACATATAGCACCAAAACTGGCGATACACCACATATTACACTTACGATCGCAGAAAAGAAAGTGAAAAACTACAACAGTTGGAATCCACAACCACTTAGACATTATAAACCCAATGTATCACATATATTGGATTTCATGCCTAACCAAATGAATTCCTTAGACATCGCATGCCACAATTATAAACCCCGCATTTTAGTCTCGATATTGAAAACACTTTCCAATAACCTATCGGGTAATTCAACAAGATTCCCGATATCCTGATCGAATGCTCGTCGGAAACTTTATTAGACGGCTACACCCCCCTGATGCCGTCGACGAAGTGCACTAAGGTGGAACACCGCTGCCGCAAGCACCCAAACGGATGCTTTTGGCGACGGGGTTCTCTTACAGTCACTTGGTCGGGGCGTGGCTATCTAGTAAGGTTAATCGGCGAGTATCCGCGTACGCTATGTAATTGAGAAGGACTTTTGATCAATATATAAATTCCATGGCAACTGATCAAATGAGACTAAACCGCTAGATTTATAAAATTCAAACTAGTTATCACATAACTAATTATAGTGGATTCCAAATATTGTATCACAATCATAGAAAGCTAGGCGACGTTAAATATTTCGATCGAATCAACGAATTCCCAAATTTTCCAGAAAGCTCAACACTTGAGGACGGTTAAAATTAACCAGAGACATACCATAGTACCTACGGACCTACAGGTGAAGGGTCCGACCCAAGCCTCTTAAGTGGCGCCGCGGATCCGCCACCAAAACCCTGTTTTAGCCGCAGATCCGTGGTCACTTAGACGAGTTAGGGTTTCGTTCTTCAGTTGTGTCCATAGAATTCCCTGCATGATTTTCTGAATATTTTTAACATGGAAAAATCCAACTTTTGGAAAAATTTCCAGAAAGGGGGTTGTTTCGGGCTTTCAGGGTTCGATCCGAATTCTAACTTCGTCTAGACAACGCCTAATGCTCTAGCTAGGCTCTGATATCACTGCAGAGTTCCATAGCACCCTCACGGTGTTTATTAGGGCATCGTACATGCCATTTCAAAAATTTCTAGAGAGCTAAAGAAACTGAACAAGGATCGAACTAGAGACTTAGGGTTTTCTAGATTGTAAACACTTTACAAACTAAAGAGAAGAAAGAATACAACCTTTGTAGACTGGTCCTTCACTTCAAATGCTTCATGTAGTAGTCCCTTCGCTCTAAGTAGTGAACTCCTCGGACTCTAGAAAGGCTCCACAAGATGTATGGAACAAGCTTGCTTAATGTCGTCGAAGCCGAAGATGATCTACGTCGAGAAGACTCAAACTCATGCTACCTCTTCATTAATTGTGAGATTAGTGAAGAAAACACCCTAAACTAAATGGCAAATAATAGAGGATGTTGAAGTAGAAAGTGGGCTCTCTTTAGTTTTATTTTTCTCACAAGATTTCATCACTTAGAAAAAAAACTAGCAAGCTTTTTCTCTTGAGGAAGAAGAAGAAGTGATGAAGAAAATGAATGAGAGAGTGAGGTTAGAATTGCAACCATGGGTGAGTTAGTGTCATGCCTAACTCATGTAGAGAATAAACCATAACTATGAGTTAAGGGTTGGGTTAAGAAATATCTTAAGCAAGACAAAGGAGTGGACTAAGTCAATGAAGACTACAAGCTTCTACAAGTTTTGAACCATGACAAATATCTCTACAATTTTGAATTTGCTTGAAATAAATATAAACCCTAACTTAACCCTTGCATGGTGTGAGTCTCATACATACATGTTGCAAGTGTAACCTAGTATGACACAACAATATATATCACATATAAATTTTGTGTACAAAAAGAAAATAATACAATTAACATATATCACATATATATATTAATGCATCATAAGTGAGAAAAATAATTACTTAAGTGAGATAATATTAGTTAATGTAATGTAATATATCAAATATATAATCATACATTAAATTATTAAATCAACACTTGATTTAATAATCCGGCTATATTACATATAACCGACTAATATCAAATGTAACAACTTATCGAATCAAACACTTCATCCGATAACTTGGCTATATCACATATAACCTACAATGTCACAAATCGCGAGAATAGAATGCGGTATCACATACTCGTATTAATCTCGGTCCCGCACATATCACATATGTGCTCCTACTCCGTTTCGTATGAACCAGGAAACCTCTGTGTAGGACTCTAAAGACTCGTCAATACGCCGGCAGTAATTGATGATCATATCAAACACCCACAAGCCGCAAGCGGTCTGCTAAACGTAACGGCCACCCAGGTATTGAGCGATAGGAAGATCAACAACCAAGCATCCTCGTACTCCTGCGAATCCAATCACTAACACTATCGTACAGTCCAGTCTCTTCGTCTGATATGTCGCATATCACAGCCCGGTGTGGTATAATGTCAGACCCCAATAGCCTGATAAGTCATGCCGATGCAAGGTCCATAACGGTTCGAGAAACTACTGATAACACTTACCAGTAAATCTCAGCAAGCCTGGCCAGGGATTTCCTGTTATGGCCAATCGAGTATAGCGCAACATCAACTCCCAATACCGGGAGAGACGAAACCCCTCCTATCGCTCATTGCCTCCACGTGACTCGGGAATGTACCCAAAAAGCACCTTTTTGCACGATCTCTTGACCGTGGTATGGTGGAAATCAAAGCACAGGGGGAATCACACAAGACTCTATGATGATCTCGGGTCTACAGACTAACCTGTACCAGTGTCACCAGAGAACTGCTATCCGATGATAGGTATAATACCATCTAGGAGTTCTCGGCGAGTCGGTCCAGTATACCTAGTGTCCACTGAGCACCTGTATACCTTCTCTGATGTCAAACACCAATGGATATGGGATCATCTATCATCATCATATGGGTCGAGAAGCGTATACGCTAGTCTACTCTGGAGTATCGATGCCCTGTCTCGATACTCCCACGACTAGGAACATTTGAAGGATGTACTTATCGACTACCCTATCCCTACTAGTATGATCTGCATCATAATCCTGGTAGTCAAGTACTCATCCTAAGGGCTTTATCAACATGTAATAGAGAGACAATAAGTGTACATGTTAAGATAAAGTAAACCAGATAGCATACTATCATGTCGAGCAAGAAAGTCTTTCTTATATATGTCCAAGCATCCGCTACAATATACATCACATGCACAGTAATGGCCTCTAGGGCATACATATAACTAACATTACGTCCTCGAAAACTCGTCAAAGTAATCAGAGGAATACAAATTATTCACCGTTTCTCGATCAACTCATAACACGTATGGGTGAAGCCCCTTCTAACTGATGCTAGTCAACTTAATGATCTCACATTGGAGCATCCAAACAGACAAAATGTCCTAGTCACCTATCTGAGGGTGACTTGTGATTTCTGTCACATCCCTGCCTGTAAATTCGTGTAGCTTCAGCTTATAAAATATGGAAGCAATATCTTGTCAATCTCAGCAATAGCTGGTTCATTTATCCGCACGCTAGCAATCACATCAATTTCTGGAGTAAGCTGTACCTCAACGGTCCTCTCAATCTGGCCGGTCTCAAGCGATGGCCCGATCATCTCGTGTAGATCCCGAATGCTCGTTTCAAACAAGAAATCCTAGTAAAACAATAAATCGATACGTTCCTATGTCACCGGAAGAATATCATGATCATTCCTCGTCCCTGACGAGTTCGCTCTGACCGCATCTCTAGCAGCAGTTCTCTCTGCCCTCGTAGCCATGGTGACGGAACCGCAAACAAACATTGATGAGGATAAATCATAGGAACGAATAGAATAACGGATCTCAAGAATTGTATAGCCTAAGGTCACTTAAGCGGAGCAGTGTATCATAAGTATGTCGTAGAACATACACACGGTACGTCACTCTACTTAAGTTACCTACTCCATCAACCAAGGTCAACCTATGTGACGAAAGTTCGGGTCTAATACCCCCTTAGTCAAGTCTAAGTTTGGTAAGGTCAAGCTTAGGTTCCGAAATATATATACACCCTAGACTCCGCATAGTTGATTTATCGAGTTTTTATGCTATGTGTTCTACTTGTTCTATTTGTTCTACTTACCGCAATCCAGACGGTACCACTTTACAGCTAGCCGGTTGAGCATGGGTCATCCGCAGGGAGATGGTTCGTATGTTCGTTCTTACTTTAGACGAGTCAATGAAAATGTATATGCGTATGTTCAAATCTATCCTAAGTGTTCGTATTTTATGTTCAAGTAAATTTGTTAGGGTTAGGGTTGGTTAGTAGAGTTAGGATTAGTCTTATGCTTATCTTTTTCCATTCTTGAAATGATATTAGGATAATCGGAAGTAGCAGGGATTAGGAGGACATAGGAATGGGATTTGCGAGTTTAAGCAATCTTTCCAACGCTAAATCCATTCCTAGTGCCCCTTGTCCGTCCGCTACATACGCTTATTTCCAACCCTAGGCCAAACACACACAATCGTATATCCAATTAAGTCAAAACTACATGTCACGTTGTAGTGCGCCAAAAGGAATTCTCGACTTAGGTCGAGGCTATATGTCATGTATAGAACGCCTAAGTGAGGGGTTGTGTTTGTTTGGTCTAGGTTCATTTAAGGTGTTTGGTGAAGAGAAGCACAAGAGAGTTTTCCGTCCCTCATACTAACCTTCCTAAGCCCGAACAAGTGTGCAAATTATTCACACATTTAAATGAAAAATGAAACAAGAAGGAAGAAAAGAAAGAAAGGAAGATACGGTTTTACACATGGTAGCAAGCTAACTACTTGGGCCCTCACTTAAGCAAGGGACTCCATCGAGTATCATAGGTTGAAAATACGGTTTAGAAGAGAAGGAAAGAAAACAAGAAATAACTACTTAACAACAAAAACAAATAAAATTACACTAGGAATTAAAATTACGATACAAGAAAGTAAAAATACAAGATAATAAAAACAACCCTCATCTTCATTAATCTTCCAGTCAAAAACTCTCACTACAATTTCATGGAGAATAGATGAAGAAGAAGAAGAAGAAGATACAAACTACACTACACTAAATCTTAATAAAGAAAAGCATCCTTTGCTTGGCTCAAAACTGGAATATTTATAGGCAGAGAACAGAAACGCTAGCCCATACATAATTACCAAACTACCCATTGTTTCCCCCAATTAGAGCAAGGCTCTACTTAAATTTTGAAAATTCAAAATTCGAAGCAACGCTTCGGTTCCCGTGCGCAGCGCGCAATTTGCCACATGGCGGAAGTTGATTCGGCAGCCTAACGCCCGAGACAATGCGTCCAATCAGAGCAAGGCTCTTCAGAAAACATAATTAAGACTTAACTGCGCAAAAGCATGGCAGCGCGACACGTGTCTGCACAGTTGCGCAATCGCAACTGCGCAAGCGCACGGATGCGCGACACGTGTCTGCGCAGTTGCGCAATCGCAACTGCGCAAGCGCACGCCTGCGCGACACGTGTCTGCGCAGTTGCGCAATCGCAACTGCGCAAGCGCACGGATGCGCGATACGTATCTGCGCAGTTGCGCAATCGCAACTGCGCAAGCGCACGACAGCGCGACACGTGTCACGCGCTGGTGAGTTGCGCAGCAACAGAATGAAAATTTAAGTAAATCTTTTCTGTTCTTCTGTAAAACAGGGACCCTTGGATCAAAGATCCAATGGTGGGAAAATTCCCAAAATTATTCAGGAAAGATCTTGATAACAAATTCAACAAATTTGTGAGCACTATAAATAAGACCTCAGGCCTCATTCAAATGATCATCATCAAGAGAAGAATTAACTTCTGAAAAAAAAGAGAAGAGAAAGAGCTCTTGAAGATTATTCAAGAACAAAAAAAAGAGGTAAAAACTTCTTTTGGAAGAAAAGAAAAATCTATGAAGAACAGAGGATAAAAAATGAATAATTAAATAAAAAAAAAAGAAAGATAAATAGTGCCTTGCACTTGATATGAACCCTTGGTTCTGTAAAATCAGGGAAAACAAGAAGAACTTGTTTTCCTTTGATCCAAATTTAGATCAAAAGTGCTATGCACTTTTGTTCTTAAATCTGGAAAATTCTTGAGTTTCTGCAACTCATTATTTAAAAGGGCCTGGCCCAAATTAAATTGCAATAATAAAAGGGCAAAGCCCTGTTTAAAAATTCTTGAGTTCCTGCAACTCATTATTTAAAAGGGCCTGGCCCAAGTTAAATTGCAATAATAAAAGGGCAAAGTCCTGTTTGAAAATTCTTGAGTTTCTGCAACTCATTATTTAAAAGGGCCCGGCCCAAGTTAAATTGCAATAAGAAAAGGGCAAAGCCCTGTTTGAAAATTCTTGAGTTTCTGCAACTCATTATTTAAAAGGGCCTGGCCCAAATTAAATTGCAATAATAAAAGGGCAAAGCCCTGTTTGAAAATTTCTTGAGTTTCTGCAACTCATTATTTAAAAGGGCCTGGCCCAAATCAGATTGCAAAATAAAAAAAAAGGGGCAGAGCCTTGTTCGGATTGATTCTTTTAGTCAGGCAGAGCTTAAGATAAATAAAAAATTGGACTTAACCCAATTCTGGCTGTAAGTCCTTAAATGGCTCTCCTAAACCAATTCGCGACCGGTTTGAGGGTACATCTCCGAACTCCTTTGACATCCGTCGTTGTAATCCCTCAACGACGTCAAAGAGGCGACGGGTCCCAACGACCACTTATCTAATCGGACCGAAACGTCCCTAAACTAATATCGGACCGAAACGTCCCTAAACTAAAATCGGACCGAAACGTCCCTAAACTAATATCGGACCGAAACGTCCCTAAACTAATATCGGACCGAAACGTCCCTAAACTAATGTTAGACCACCACGTCCCTAAACTGGCGATGGACCACTACGTCCTTAAACTGGCAATGGACCGCCACGTCCCTAAACTGGCATAATAGGGCCAAAACGCTCTTTTGTTGGATCTAAACGGTCCCGTCTAAGTTGATCTTAACCCCAAATACGGTTAACGTGTCCTTAGATATTCAAATAAACGATAAAACTCCAAATCAACTTTGGTTCAAGGGTATACCTCTGAACTCCTCTGACGCCTGTCGTTGTAATCCCTCAACGACGTCAGAGAGGTGACGAGTCCCAGCGGCCAGACATTAAATCAATCACTACGTCAAGTCGATCTTAGTCCAAAACAGGACTAACGTATCCTTGACGAACGTTTAAGTTGATCTTAGTCGCAACGCGACTAATGCATCCTTAAACTAAAAACACCAAACCCAAATCTAACTAAATACGGATTTGGACTAATCCACGTCCTACGGGCGACGGCATTACTCAGTCTCCGTATACAATCCACGGGCAACCACAAACAAAACAAACACACACGACATGAAGTGAAATTCTGGAGAAAGAGAAAGTTGTTACCGCGATGCGGTAGCGTAATTAACTGCAGGGGCTTGCGCCTGCAGGGAAGAGCGTCCCCACAATCAAAAATCCCTCACTGTGAGGGGGAATCTGATGAAGTCTGCTACATCGGCCGCATCCGTCTAAACCTCCGATACACGGTGCCATAAATCAACTTGGCATCTTCGAGGAGATAGACGGATAAAACCAAATAGTATCTGCCCCGAACCTCAGGCAACGGACGCGAAGTCCGGGCCGCCGTTCGGAGGGGAACACCCATGAAATACGAGCAATAGATGATATGACTTGGCCGCGGAACCGCCGCCCATAAGACATTTTGGCCGTGGTTCCACGGTAGTTTGGAGGGCTTGGTGTCTTGTTTTTTTGGGTCATCCTCATATCGCTTAGTTCTTCTGTTTTACAGGTCTAAAATTGCAAAATGGTTCCAAAATATCTTAAGATTTTCAACATTCCAAAATGGCTACACTTTTAATGTTTTGACTTTGATCTCCATCGAGCTCCGTGCAGCTCTAGAATTTTGTGCTACCCCTCTCATGCTCTGTGCTTGACCAAAACACGAATGACCACTATTATTTGTCTTGTCTTTTGAACTGGTAAGCGGCATAAGACGGCTGTAGATGACCGGAACCCGGATTTTATCCGCTTTTGACAGATGTTCTGGATTTTGGAATAACTGTGGAGATTTTGCATGATTTGCATTGTTTTGGATTAGGAACCTGTAACCTGTAATCAAGTAGCAAACACGGATCAAAAGCACCTACCTATAAACAAACGAGAAGAAGAATAAGCAGTATTAAATTCAATATTCTGGTGTGAACAAATACCCCCAAACTTATCTTTTGCTCGTCCCGAGCAAAATTGTTTATTTTCAAAAATTCCTAATGTCACGACCCGAAAATTTAGTTCGTGACCAACACTTAAATCACGCAACGTCTAAAGGTGTAACGTAATTCAAGTAAGCCGAAGCCCAGAAATCTAAACCTTTTTAGGAAAATAAAAGAGGTGAAGTTTTGAAATAAAGGTATGATGAAATCAAACATTTTAGTAATTGCATAGATAATGAAACATGAAAAATGCAAGTGGATTCTACTAGTTGGAAAACATGTTTCGTCTTTTAAAAATTTAGGCAGCACCTCCTTTGTATATTTTGATCCAAAACCACATATACATAACAACAATAAAGGCATCCCCAAGCGGGTGCTAGCTCTTTGCCAATCGGCGGAATCACAACCACGCAAGACAGAATATATGTATACGACGCCCAACGGCGAAGATCAGCACAAAGATTAATGAAATAAGCAAGACATCAACCCACCAAGCGAACATATAACCCATCGCTCTAAGTCTCGCAACTACAAGTCTTGCTAACTTTTACTACTTATACAATTACTAGTTTCTGATTGATGGAGTTCACTAGATACAATAGAAATAATAATACAAGAGTGGCACGATCCAACATGTGCCACCTACCAAAGCAAATCATCCGAATGCAAGCTGTGTGCCAGCGATACCGCTACTGATCCATGCGGTCAACCTGCAAGAACTGTGGCACAACGGGGGTGAGTTGCCAACTCGTAAGTAGAATACATCATTAGGTAGAAATCGAATAAAACAACGATTCCTAGGTCAACTATATCATAAAGGTAATACTATGATATCTAGGGTGACCGTATCTGTATATGTGCCAACAATATAACCAATGCCTATAAGCATGTGGATAACATCTACGTGTCCATCAATGACACAACAACATCATGCATGTAAATATCATGAAAGCATATGCATGTAAATATGAGGATATCAACCAACGTGTGTCCATCAACGACACATCAAAATCATGGAACCTGAGTGTCCAACATCGACACTCGAAACATCATGAAACCCGTATCCAAAATCAACACGTAAATCCTTATATCTCGGGCTCCGTCAGTCTGGATCGGTCCATATCATCTCATGACTCCGGTCGGTATCCTCCAGATAACCACCGAGTCCAAATACTATCACTGGTAGGTAGTGCTCCCCTACCAGGCTTACCGCCTAACAATACGAGTCTTCTTGCCCCGGGGTACCTCACCGGGTCCACCATGTACCCACAGACGGTGCCTACCGCTCCTCGAATCGGGTTTCACATGCCAAATCTCAGAACCGAGAAAACACATAGTGGACGTCTCGAAATATCATATCAAGAGAAACCGGGTTTTTAAAACGATACATATTTTCCTTTGAAATATAACTACGGTTCTCAAATCCAGAATCTCATGAAAATAACATCTCAATGCGTAATATCATAAAGCATGATGTATGCAAACATATGACAGAAATGATAGCATATTCGCATATCATGCAACATATCAAAATGATGTGAACATAGCAAGTATATCATGTAAAGAGTCATATCATGATGCAGCAATTCTACTGTGTGTGAGCCGGCCAATCTGTGTAAGTGTAACATACACATCATTGATAATGGTGTAGGTATACTAGCACAGGTATATGTAATGCAATGAGAATATTAAGAACGTAGTATAAAGTACATCGTAAGCGAAATGCTACAAGGTATACGTATCTATAACATGACTGAGTCGTTGAATCTATCAATCGGCATCCAGCCTCACAACATCTCCTACGGTATAATCCGTCGTATGGTATTCTCTAGT
This sequence comes from Agapanthus africanus, assembly GCA_030015575.1. Taxonomy (NCBI): domain Eukaryota; kingdom Viridiplantae; phylum Streptophyta; class Magnoliopsida; order Asparagales; family Amaryllidaceae; genus Agapanthus; species Agapanthus africanus. The sequence continues at coordinate 342,568,399 of JASDDO010000010.1, forward strand.
CAAGGGAATGGATCAATAATCAGATAAAGCCCATCACGTACGGTATCCATCGTACGGTAGCATTAAATCATTAGGGATCCGATCAACCTATATGACAATGAGGGTACGGACCTAACGTCTCGTACGACATATCACTCTTGATTCACAATATTATATATCAATATATCTATATCCCAGATCACATCCGTATCAATCTCATATCATGGGACCGCCAAAGGAATCAATTATCTCATATCGACTCGCATCCGTATAACGACATATCAAACCAAGTCATTATATCTCATCGTATACTCTTTTTGTCACATTTATATCTCACATCAAGTCATCTTACATATACATTCTATCTTCTTAATCTCATATCATGCTACTATAAATCTCATACTTATTCTCTTGCAACTACATATCTATATATCATGATTCACATTCACTTTTCATATCCTCATATATCAATTCGAGACATCATTTCTATCCTATCATGTCAAAGAGTCATATCCCTATAGCTTTCATCTCATATCTCGATATATATATATATATATATATATATATATATATATATATATATATATATATATATATATATATATATATATATTCAATCATTCATATCATCTCTAACTACCTTTTTAACCATGTCCATAGTTTTCTAATATAGCTTTTCTTAACCATATTCTATATATCGGTTTCTATCAAAGTTTACGGGGGTACTATACGCCATCCACCCGACTTCCCCCATAGATATAAATCTACTCACCTACGGAACTCCTTGTTCAGCCGTAATCAATGCGCTTCGTCGTCTCGGAATTCATGCGAAGGTACCTCATGGATGCAACTCAAGCAAAAACCCTAGCTTTCCAAAGTCTCCAAAATTCAAACTTGAGTAGTCCATAGGGTGTAGGATGAGGTGGGGATCATTTTCAATGAAGAGGGTGTAGGGTTTTGGTGAAGAAATAAAGATGATTCTTGGAGGTGGAGGTGGAGGGAAATGAGGAGGAAGAAGATAAAGGAAAATAATGGGGTGAAAAAATGGGCAGCCCCCTCTCTCTCTCTCTTATTCTCACCCTCACTCTTTCTCATGCCAAGTCACACTCCCTCTCCAATAATTCTCTTTTTCTCTTCTCATTTATCTTTCTCACAATAATTCGCATAACACCAATAAAACAACACAAATGAAAAAACATACATGTCATGGTGCACTAGCCATGAAAAACTGTAGAAACACGGATTTGGCTTAATCGCGATTAGTAATACACTAATCAATTTTTATTCAAACTGCATATAATTAATTATAAAAATGCCAAATCCGATAAATATATTTTTAAATGAATAAATCATTTTAATCTTCAATTATTTCACAAATATTGGTATATATTTATACCATTTTACAAAAACCCTAGATTCGCAAATTATGTAGTTTTCGCGAAATATATTATTTTAATATTAAATTCCAAAAATAATATTTTATATTTTCTAAAATGTTACAATCTTCCCCCCTTAAATAAATTTGGTCCCCGAATTTAAATTTAAATCCCCAAATGCTAAAACATTTCAATAATCATCTTAAATCGACGGGGCTCCGAAATCACGGAAGATATAGAAATACCACAGCGCATCGTGCGCGCCTGAAAACGAGTACCAGAACTCAAATTCAAACTCCATCAAGGGTCACGCAATCAACGGATTTGCATGTATGTCATCGGAGTTACAATTGAGATACAGATCTCGAAATCCACTACTGAAATCCAATTTGCACTAGTCAAATACTACAATACATATATAGTACGCATCCTTGAAAAAATCTCACAAAACTGAATAAAACACATGCAAAATCTTTTATGAATTGCCGTGTGATGCGTAACTCACGGCACAAGTGATGGACGTTCATTAGTAAAGTAATAAATATACATTCATATATATTTTGCTCAAATATGCGTTCCGCCGTTTTGAAATATCCCAGAGGTTTTCCTTTGTAAACGTTCGTGTCGCTCGCGGACACGTAGGAAATAGTGAGACTATAGCTCCGTTTTGAAAAATTCTCGTTAATCTTTTAATGCATGCAAAATACTCAGGCACTGTCCTCAGATCAGTCCTGTTCGGCTACTACATAATATAGTGCCCATCATGAAAGCAAGGTGCTTAAGAGCAAAATCATCCCCAAAAGGCGTATCCAATAATCACGTGCGTCTGGTGCGCACGGAAATCAAATCCAAATACAAGTGCCACAATATGCACAAAAACAGAACTAACTGCAACGGGTGTGCACGAAAGCATCTGTCCAGTGCAACGGGTGTGCACGACAACAACATCTAGTGCATATATAGTGCATGAAAATCCCAATCCGGTGCAACTAACAAGCACGATTGAAAATCCCAATCGTGTGCATCCGTTGTGTACAAAATCACATCTCATATCATGCGCCCAACATGCACGAAAATCCAAATCAAGTGCAACAGTCATGCACAAATGAAATCTAAATCAAGTGCACCAACATGCACGAATGAAATCTCACTCAGTGCATCCGATGGGCACAAAATCCAATACCAAGCCCCTAATATGCGTAAAAACCCAACCCAAGTGCGTCAGGTCCGTATAAAACATCTAGTGCAATAGCATGCACGAAAACGAACATCAAGTGCATACGCGCACAAATACATAAATCTGGTGAACAAATGCTCAAAGACATAAATCGGGTGCAACCAATGTACGGAGTATAAATCTAGTGTAACCAATGCACGAAATACCCATCTGATGCAACAAATGCATGAAATGCAAATCTAGTGCAAGTGCACGAAATACGAATCTGGTGCAACAATGCACGGAATCTCATCAATAACTCAAATGCGTATAAAAAGCAACACCGAGTGTACCAAGGTGTATAAAATCATAAACGTGTGCAACTGCGTGCACAAAAACACGTATCAATACACTGCAAGCACATGCGAGCTATACCGAGTGCAAAAACCAAATCGAGTGCGTACCACATGCACAAAATCAAATCAACCGTATGAAATCCACGAAATCATAAACACGTGCAGCCAAAGCACAAAACCGATATCAAGTACAATAAATACGCACAAATCGCAAACCGATGTAGCGGTGTATAAACATAAATCAAGTGCAATAACTATGCACAAATGTAAATACCCAGTAGGTGTAGCCATGGTGCACGAAAACAATATCATGAAACTCATCATCGAAACCTAAATCCAAGCGATATAAGGGTGATACTCGGATCAAAAACACAAATCACAACAAATGACATTGAGGTACACCTCCTACAATGTCTAAAAATGTCGGTGCGCCCAAAACTGGCAGAACAAGAACATCCGCTTGCCTCCTGCTCACGGTCTGGCATTCTCTATCTCTAGGTCCTCATTTTTCTGTGGATTACCAATCTCGCAATCTATCAGCTCATCGGCTCGGTCGGTGTACTAATGGAAACGATTTAGCTCTGACACTCCTATGGTCATCTCTCGGCCAATTAGCATGACCACTCGTAAAGCAGCACGTCACTGGCGTCGGCCTCTGGCCCTCTGAATACACGTGACACAACTGATCCTCGGTGCAAATCTCAGTGCAGCAGTATCCTGGAAGGAACCTTCTCAGGGTCTCTTCCGATCTCGTTTATGCCGAACTATACGGAGGCTGGTACTCTTACATAATCTTTTCTCGTCTTCTGGACATCTGCGTTCTCAGCACAGCTTTTCCTCGGGAACTGGCCATATCCCAATGCCTCAGTATACATATCATATCTCTAATCTCAACGGGGTGTAACAACAGCTCGTCAGCATCTCGCACGAACCTCTTGTTCCACTCGTCTTTTGTAGGGTTACTAGGCACATTAACAAGGCTCTACAAGGCATCGACCATGCCCGATTAAAAATTTTATGTTCCGAACAACCCTAAGCAAGATCGTATACAAGAGATTAGGCGAATCTAAAAACAAGTAAACAACTTTATTCTAAGGGAACACGAAATACAACCTTTGTAGATCGGTCCTTCACTTCATATGCTCCTTGTTGAAGTCCCTTAACTGCGATCATGGTTCTCCCAGGCTCTTGCATGGCTTCACGAGACGATAGATGCGACCTTGCTTGAAGTCTCCGAGGCCGAAGATGATCTACGTCGAGGGAATTCCGACTCAAGCTCCTACTTCACTAACTTGAGAATTAGTGAAGCAAACACCCTATACTAAAGTGCTAGTCTAGTAGAGGATGGAGAAATAGGAAGTGGGTTCTCTTTAGAATTTTATTTCTCACAATCTTTTGCTCTCTTTTCAAAACCCTAGTTTGCTTTTTCTTTTCTTCAATGAAGAAGATGAACAAAAGAAAGAGGAGAGGATAATGATCAAGTATGTGAGCTAACCATGGTGTGTGGGTATCATATACTAACTCTTGTAGAGACGTAACCCTAGGCTAATTGTTATGGTTGGGTTAATAAAAATCCATAGTAAAAACAAACTCAAGTTGAATTAGTCAATGCATCCACAAGCTTCCACAAGCTTCATGCATTTTCTAATCCTCCACTTGACTTTGTAATTACTTTAAATATTAAAAACCCAAAATAAAAATTAGCATAGTGTAAGTCTCATACACCCATGGATGATGTATCATCAACCATGATACAAAAATATAACACATTTTAATATATATCATATATATAGTAAAGATGTGTACATGTGATAAAAAACCCTAAGCGAACATGTGTTAGTTAATGTAAACTAGTATATCAAATATACAATTATACAATAAATTATTAAATCAACACTTGACTTAATAATCCGGTCATATCACATATAACCGACAAACATCCAATGTATCGACTTATCGAATCAACACTTGATTCGATAACCCGGCTATATCATATATAAACGATCGATACATAAATTCGCAAGAATAGAATACGGTATCACATACACGCATTATTCTCAGTCCCGCACATATCACACATATGCGCCCCTATTTCGTTTTGCCTGAGCCAGTAAAACCTTTATGTAGGACTCTAAAAACTCGTCAATACGCCGGCAGTAGGTGATGATCACATCAAGCACCCACAAGCCGTCAGCGGTACTAGCTGGACGTAACGGCTACCCGGGTATTGAGCGATCAGAAGATCAGCAAGCAAGCCCGCTCCAACTCCTGTAAAAGCTTGCCGGTAACACTTCCCGTACAGTCCGATCTCCTCGTCTGATATGTCGCATATCAAGTCTAGGGGTGGTAAACGTCAGACCCCAATAACCGATAAGTCGTGCCGATGTGAGGCTCATAACGGGTCGAGAAACTACTGGTAACACTTACCAGTAAATCTCTAATCAGCCCTGGCCAGGGACTTCCCTGTTACGGCCAATCGAGCGCAGCGCAACATCAACCCCCAATACCGGGAGAGATGAAACCCCTCCTATCGCTCATTGCCTCCATGTGACTCGGGACTGTACCCAAAAAACACCGTTTTGCACGCCCTCATGGACGTGGTAAGATGGAAATCAAAGCACAGTGGGAATCACACAAGACTCTATGACGATCTCGGGTCCACAGACTAACCTGCAAAAGTGTCACCAAAGAACTGCCATCTGACGTAAGGTATAATACCATCTGGGAGTTCTCGGCGAGTCCGTCCAGTGTACCCAGTCATCACTGAGCACCCGTATACGATCTCTAATGTCAAACACCAATGGATATGGGATCATCCATCGCCCATCTCATGGGTCGAGAAGCGTATACGCTAGTCTACACCGGTATATCGATGCCCCGTCTCGATACACCTATGACTAGGGACCTTGAAGGATGTACTTATGGACTACCATGTCCCCACTAGTATGATCCGCATCACAATCCAGGTAGTCAAGTACACATCCTAAGGGCTTTACCAACATGTAACTATAAAACAGTATAAAGAGACAGGTATACATGTTAAAGTAAAGTGCAACCAGATAACATACTATCATATCGAGCAAGAAAGTCCTCTCTATATATGTCCAAGCATCCAATATAATATACATCATCTGTACAATACTGGCCTCTAGGGCATATATACAACTAACAATCTCCCACTTGCACTAGGGCCAGCTGTTGTAGTATCGCATACCTAGCATCCCGAAGAGTCTCTCAAACTGCATCTGGGGAATGGCCTTCATGAGTGGATCCGCAGTGTTGTTCTTCGTGTCAACCCTCCTGACCTCGATCTCCCGGCGATCAATTATCTCCCGGATCAGCTGATACCTCCTCAGAATATGCCTGGATCGCTGATGGGACCTGGGTTCCTTGGCTAAAGCCACCGCTCCATTGTTATCGCAATACAAAGGTATTGGATACTCAATGGATGGAACCACTCCAAGCTCAGTAATGAACTTCTTGATCCAGACGGCCTCTTTGGCAGCATCGTTGGCAGCGATGTATTCAGCCTCCATCGTCGAGTCTGCCACGGTTTCCTGCTTGGAACTCTTCCAGCTAACCGCCCCTCCGTAGAGGGTAAAGACAAATCCCGAGTGCGACTTAGAGTCGTCCTTATCACTCTGGAAGCTCGAGTCGGTAAAGGACTCCACATGGAGTTCTCCGTTACCATACACCAAGAGCATCTCCTTAGTCCTTCGTAAGTACTTGAGAATGCTCTTCACAGCTGTCCAGTGACTCTCTCCAGGATCAGCTTGATACCTACTCACTACACTTAGTGAGTATGCTACATCGGGTCTGGTACATAGCATCGCGTACATGATAGAGCCTACAGCCGAAGCATAGGGTATCCCTTGCATGCGAGCTCTCTCCAAATCAGTCTTGGGAGACATCTCTTTGGAGAGAGTGAGCCCTGAGATCGTGGGTAAAAATCCACGTTTGGACTCTTCCATACTAAACCTCTTTAGTATGGTGTCAATGTACCTGGATTGGGACAATCCCAATATCCTTTTCAATCTATCTCTATAGATCATAATTCCCAATATGCAGGAGGCATCACCAAGATCTTTCATTGAGAATCTTTGTGATAAGAAGAGCTTGACCGATTGCAGCATAGGAATGTCATTTCCTATCAAGAGTATGTCGTCCACGTACAATACGAGGAAGACAACCTTACTCTCTGCCACCTTCTTGTAGATACAAGGTTCATCTACGTTTTTTACGAAATCAAACTCTTTGATAACGACGTCAAAGCAGATGTTCCAACTCCACGATGCTTGCTTTAATCCATAAATGGATTTAAGCAGCTTGCACACCTTCCCGCTGCTCCCACTATCTACGAAGCCCTCTGGCTGAGTCATGTACACGCACTCTTCTAAATCACCGTTTAGAAAGGCGGTCTTAACATCCATTTGCCAGATTTCGTAGTCATGATATGCAGCGATGGCAAGCATGATCCGGATGGATTTAAGCATAGCCACTGGAGAAAAGGTTTCATCATAATCCACACCTGGTCTTTGACGAAAACCCTTTGCAACAAGTCTAGCTTTGAAAGTCTCCACTTTCCCATCTACACCAAGTTTTTTCTTGAAGATCCACTTGCTCCCAATGGGTTTTACCCCTTCAGGAGCATCTTCCAAAGTCCATACTTTGTTGGTGTACATGGATTCCATCTCGGACCGCATTGCATCCAGCCATTTCACCGAGTCTCCACTCGTGATGGCCTGCTCGAAGCTAGTTGAGTCATCATCAACCATGATGCAATCCTCGCTCGCACCATCCATGAGAAAACCGTAGTATCTCTCAGGTGGGTGAGGAACCCTACTAGATCGGCGGAGTGGCTGAGGTTCATCGGGAACTACCGAATCATCTGGTTCTACCAAATCTTCTGTTGTGGTCTGTATTACTGGAACCTCTTCCAGTTCTACCTCCTTGCCACTAATCTCTTTTTTAAGAAATTCCTTTTCTAAAAAGGTGGCATGTCGAGAAACAAACACCTTTTTTTCCTCGGTGTGGTAGAAGATATACCCGCACGAATGTTTGGGATATCCAATAAACTTACACAGAATGGACCTTGCCGCGAGTTTGTCCGGATTTTGTGTTTTTACATAGGCCGGACAACCCCATATCTTAACATAATTAAGACAGGTCTCTTTCCTTTCCATATCTCATATGGAGTGGTTGGCACAGATTTGGTGGGAACCATATTCAATAGGTCTGCAGCTGTTTCCAGTGCATACCCCCAGAAGGAAATAAGTAATTCAGCTGTGCTCATCATAGAGCGCACCATATCTAATAGGGTGCGGTTCCTCCATTCCGATACACCGTTGTGCTGTGGTGTATATGGAGGAGTCAGCTGAGAGAGAATCCCATTCTCTTTTAGGAATTCCAGGAATTCATTGCTCAAGTATTCACTTCCTCGATCAGATCGAAGGATTTTAATACTTTTCCCGGTTTGGTTCTCGACTTCTTGTTTATATTCTCTAAATTTCTCAAAAGCTTCTGATTTGTGTTTCATCAGGAACATATATCCGAATCTAGAGAGATCGTCAGTGAATGTAATGAAGTACGCATAACCATTCCTGGCATGTGTAGACATGGGACCGCATAAATCACTATGTACCAGTCCCAAGAGTTCCGTAACTCTCTCTCCGTGTCCCTTAAACGGAGTTTTGGTCATCTTGCCTTTGAGACATGACTGGCAAGTGTCATAAGATGAAAATTCAAACGGATTCAAATATCCATCCTTATGCAACTTAGTTGGTCGTGTCGCATTGATGTGACCGAGTCTACAATGCCATAAGAAGGATTCGTTCAGTTCTGAACTCTTCCTCTTGTGTGTGTTTGTTATGCTCAGAACTGTTGATTGATTTAGAACATAAATGCCATTGCACAACATGCCTAATCCAACCAACTTTTGGTTCAGAAAAATGTTCATAACATTATCCTGTAATACAAAATTATATCCCTCTTTACTTAGCAAAGAAACCGATATAATGTTGCATATCAGGTTCGGCATGTAATAGCATTCGTTCAGAACCAATGTATTACCAGTTGGAAATACAAGGTGATATTCCCCGATGGTTTTAGCTGCAACAATTGCACCATTTCCAACCCTTATGTCTTTATCACCTTCTCCAAGTTCTCTACCTTTCCTAAGCCCATGTAACTGATTACATATATGGGATCCTGACCCGGTATCTAATACCCAGGACGTAGAGCAAATAGAGAAACAGTTCTCTGTAACGAACACACCCGAAGAAAATGCATCAACATGTACTTTCTTCACACGGGTGGCATGAGAATCCTGGTATTCCCCTATATCCAGTTCAGTCTTATAACTCTTATAAGAAAGAACGGAACCAACGTTCCCCAGCACAGTATAACAGGCGGGTTCGGTCAAAACATCCATATTATTATCTTGATTAAGGCATGATATGGTCGCTACCTGGAGAGAGAGAGAGAAGAAAACACTTTAGCGTATGCTCTTGCAAGATCAGATTGGTTATTATTTTATCTAATCAGGATGGCTTCCACTGTTTTTATCAAATCTTCCTTCAAACCCTAAAAGGAAAGACTAGCCGGGATTAACTACACCCTACAACTTCGCCGATCTTTCAGCCAGGCCAGTATCGATACTTTGAGGGAGATTCCCCGTACTTTCGAACAGACCTACTTAAAGTAAACCTCGTTTTCCCAGAGGCGTAACCCCGTTGACACCTTTCTAGACACCTACTTGATCGGCTAATTGTCCTTTGTAAAACTCTCCCAGGAGTAACAATTACTCGCAGTGGGTATCGGGATCCAACTATCTCATAGAAGGTATGCAATCTCATTGCAAATTTCAACACTTGAAATTCCAGATAATATTTTGCCTCTAGCGTCCCATGACCTTGACGCAGGCTAACAAACAATAGTACGCTAATCAAGTTCAACCCGTCATTTCTTGATTGAATTAAACCCACCCGTACGACCCTTGACGCAGGCAAACAAAGTTGCATGACTATCCTAATCCAATCTGTATCATATGCATAAGCAAATAAATACTAGTTAGCTACCGCACACTACGCCTTGACGCTGGCCAACAAACGTAGCATGAATACTAACTAGGACTTATCAGAAATGACGGAGGGCTACGACAGGTTTTTCTGAAAACCTATTGCGTAATGAACTTGATATCGTTGTAGAATCATGTGAATTTTGAAATGGAGTGATATTGAGGCTTTTATTAGTTTTGCTAAAGAGGTCACTCCCGGTGAAGGGATCTCGGCTCTTTCCTTATGGAATAAGGTGCAGGATATATCATATACATCACTATGCAAAGTAAAACTCGAAAAGCGATCAAAAGCAAACCGAGCGTTGTAGCATCTGCCAGTTTTGCTAAAAAGGTCACTCCCGGTGAAGGGATCTCGGCTCTTTCCTCATTGAATAAGGTGCAGGATATATCATATATATTGATGTGCAAAGCAAAACTGTAGCTACCCTTTTTTTGAAAAATTTGATTCTACAATATCTTTTAGGTTTCTTTTCTTTCATTAATCACATTAATGAAGTCCCATCATTTAAGTCACCTAAACATCACAGATAAATACGACGTACACTTATGCCGTCCGCATTCGCCTCGATATCCCCTCGTGCACCGTTAGGTTAGGTAACTAACGGCAGAGCGGGGCAGGGAGCGCGGGTGTAAAACATAAGTAACGACTATATAATATATTATATATACTATATATAGTATCTATCACAACATATCAAATGATCACATCACAGATATCGCAGCAGAAGAAACATATGAAACATTGGATATACTAAGACGTCTGTGTTTTATTTTGAGCCTCTATAAAACACGGATTCCACGGTCGCGATGAATAGCCAAACCCACACCACTAGACCCCTACGAGAGTGGCAAGCAACCCTTCTAATTCTAGGGTTAGGAGACCCGGACTCGACTCCTCGAGTTGGTCTCACACTGGACCCTAGAACCGGGTTACTTGTGCTCCCCTCCTTGGGTCTATCCTAATGCGGAAAAGTAAATAATATACAAATGGTGACATCAACCTCAACCCGGAAGTGCCCCAATAAAAGAATATTACATACATTTAAATTTACATGAATGAAATTTAAAAATCTCATCTCACATAAAACCCCCAGGCTATTCAATCGCGACAATCCAGCACATCATATCTCAGCAACACATAATATCTCATATCATCAACGTAAGTAAGTATGCATACACCGATCGTCGTCGATGTATAGCAACGAAGATCGGCAATACTACTACATACTACACTTACGGTCACAGAAAAGAAAGTGTAAAACTACAATATTTGGAATCCACATTCTCTTTAGACATCGTAAATGCGAAATATCACATAGTTCGTATTTCATGCCTAACTATATGAATTCCACATATTGTATCACATTCCAGATAAATAGACAGTATTAAAGTTTTCGAACGAATAATCAAATACCCAAAATTTCCTAAAGCTCAACACTTGGGCGGAGTTCAAAAAAAACCCGGAATGTGTCACAGTAGTAGCGGTCCAGCCGTAGAAGGGTCAAGCCAACGCCTCACATGTGGCACGCCGTACTGCGCCAAACCCTACGGTTCAAAAGGCAGTTCAAGACGGTCACATAATCGAGTTAAGGTTTGTTGTCTTCTAGAAGGTCCACCACAAAACTTGCACGTATTTCCGAAAGATTTAAACCCCGTGAAAAAGTGAGTAAATGATACTCGTTCGAACAATTCAATACTTTCTAAACTATCCGGAAAAAACACGAAATTAAAATTCCGATTTAATCACCGACTCCAAAACAATCTCCAGAACATATAACACTTAAACCAGATTAAAATACCCAAAAAAATCAACAAGCAGGTATGAATATCAATGTACAAAAACGAGGTCTTAAAGCCTCTGTACGGCCGCGGAACCGCGGCCCAAGCAAGCTTTGGCCGCGGTTCCGCGGTGGGAAGTACGGATTAGGGCTTCGTTTTTTACAAAAATTCTTAGAATTCCCTGCTGCATTTTTTAAGGAATTTTAATACTGAAAAATCACAGTTTCAAAAAATTGTCCAGAGAGTTCTAAAAATCCGTATTTTGGTTCGATCGGAGTTTTAACTTCGTAAAAGCGACGCCTAAAGCTCTAGCTTGGCTTTGATACCACTGTAGGGTTACTAGGCACACTAACAAGGCTCTACAAGGCATCGACCATGCCCGTTTAAAAATTTTATGTGCCGAACAATCCTAAGCAAGATCGTATACTAGAGATTAGGCGAATCTAAAAGTAAGTAAACAACTTTACTCTAAGGGAACATGAAATACAACCTTTGTAGATCGGTCCTTCACTTCATATGCTCCTTGTTGAAGTCCCTTCACTGCGATCATGGTTCTCCCGGGCTCTTGCATGGCTTCACGAGGCGATAGATGCGACCTTGCTTGAAGTCTCCGAGGCCGAAGATGATCTACGTCGAGGGAATTCCGACTCAAGCTTCTACTTCACTAACTTGAGAATTAGTGAAGCAAACACCCTATACTAAAGTGCTAGTCTAGTAGAGGATGGAGATATAGGAAGTGGGTTCTCTTTAGAATTTTATTTCTCATAATCTTTTGCTCTCTTTTCAAAACCCTAGTTTGCTTTTTCTTTTATTCAATAAAGAAGATGAACAAAAGAAAGAGGAGAGGATAATGATCAAGTGTGTGAGCTAACCATGGTGAGTGAGTATCATATACTAACTGTTGTAGAGACTTAACCCTAGGCTAATTGTTATGGTTGGGTTAATAAAAATCCAAAGTAAAAACAAACTCAAGTTGAATTAGTCAATGCATCCACAAGCTTCCACAAGCTTAATGCATTTTATAATCCTCCACTTGATTTTCTAATTACTTTAAATATTAAAAACCCAAAATAAAAATTAGCATAGTGTAAGTCGCATACACCTATGGATGATGTATCATCAACCATGATACAAAAATATAACATATTTTAATATATATCATATATATAGTAAAGATGTGTACATGTGAAAAAAAACCCTAAGTGAACATGTTTTAGTTAATGTAAACTAGTATATCAAATATACAATTATACAATAAATTATTAAATCAACACTTGACTTAATAATCCGGTCATATCATATATAACCGACTAACATCCAATGTATCGACTTATCGAATCAACACTTGATTCGATAACCCGGCTATATCATATATAACCGACCGATACAAAAAGTCGCGAGAATAGAATACGGTATCACATACACGCATTATTCTCGGTCCCGCACATATCACATATGCGCCCCTATTTCGTTTTGCTTGAGCCAGTAAAACCTCTATGTTGGACTCTAAAAACTCGTCAATACGCCGGCAGTAGGTGATGATCACATCAAGCACCCACAAGCCGTCAACGGTACTAGCTGGACATAACGGCTACCCGGGTATTGAGAGATCAGAAGATTAGCAAGCAATCCCGCTCCAACTCCTGTAAAAGCCTGCCAGTAACACTTCCCGTACAGTCCGGTCTCCGCGTCTGATATGTCGCATATCAAGTCTAGGGGTGGTAAACGTCAGACCCCAATAACCGATAAGTCGTGCCGATGTGAGGCTTATAACGGGTCGAGAAACTACTGGTAAAACTTACCAGTAAATCTCTAATCAGCCCTGGCCAGGGACTTCCCTGTTACGGCCAATTGAGCACAACGCAACATCAACCCCCAATACCGGGAGAGACGAAACCCCTCCTATCGCTCATTGCCTCCATGTGACTCGGGACTGTATCCAAAAACCACCGTTTTGCACGCCCTCATAGACGTGGTAAGGTGGAAATCAAAGCACAGTGGGAATCACACAAGGCTCTATGACGATCTCGGGTCTACAGACTAACCTGCACAAGTGTCACCAGAGAACTGCCATCTGACGTGAGGTATAATACCATCTGGGAGTTCTCGGCGAGTCCGTCCAGTGTACCCAGTCATCACTGAGCACCCGTATACGATCTCTGATGTCAAACACCAATGGATATGGGATCATCCATCGCCCATCTCATGGGTCGAGAAGCGTATACGCTATTCTACACCGGTATATCGATGCCCCGTCTCGATACACCTACGACTAGGGACCTTGAAGGATGTACTTATGGACTACCATGTCCCCACTAGTACGATCCGCATCATAGTCCAGGTAGTCAAGTACACATCCTAAGGGCTTTACCAACATGTAACTATAAAACAGTATAAAGAGAAAAGTATACATGTTAAAGTAAAGTGCAACCAGATTGCATACTATCATATCGAGCAAGACAGTCCTCTCTATATATGTCCAAGCATCCAATATAATATACATCATCTGTACAATACTGTCCTCTAGGGCATATATACAACTAACATCTTTATCATCGCCAACTTTGACGTCATGTCTTTCTATCTGCATACTACAATTTTCCTCGGCTACAGTCAATCCAGAGTCTCTAACACGGACTCGAAATCACGTACTCGGTATCTTCATCACTCTGTAGAAGATATCTAGCCGAACACGTTCTCGAGAACTTGTCCCAACCATCGGAGGAATACTCAATACTCGTCCGTTCTTGATCAACTCACAACGCATTTGGGTGAGGTCCTTTATCTGAAACTGGTCCACTTACTGATCTCCTATCGGATTATCCAACGAACAACGTCATCTCTGGATCGATCTACTCTAGATCTGAGAAAGATTCTCCACACTGGAAATCTTCAACTCAACTGAACCTGCATCGGCGCATCAACCATACGAATCATCTCGGTCGCTCAACTCAACCCAACTCAAGATAGACTAGCTATCCTCTGTCGCATCTCTGCCTGAACGCTCCAGCGATCTCAGCTCGTAAGCTCTGGAAGCGACATCCCATCAATTTCAGCAACAGCTGGGTCATCTGTCTGCACGGTAGACGATATCATAAATTCTGAGGTAGGCTGTACATCAACAGTCCTATCACAACAGGCAGCCTCTAACAATAGCCCGATCATCCAGCGCAAAACTGAACACTCGCCTCAAACAAGAGGTCACGGCACAACACTACATTGAGACGTTCCCATGTCACCAGAAAACACGATGGTCATTCCTCGTCCATGACGAGCTCTCCCTGACCGCATCACTAGCAGCAGCTCAAACTGCGCTCAAACCATGGTGACAGGAACCTCAAGTATGTATCGATGAAAATAGATCAAAGGAATGAAAGGAATCAACAGATCCCAAAATGGATACATGATCAAAAGGAAGAATGGAATCAATGAGAGTATGATCATGGAAATGAATAGAATCAAGGATCTCAAATGGATGTATGATCAAGGGAACGAAGAGAATCACAAGTCTCAAGATATGTACATCCTAAGGTCACTTAAGAAGAGTATCGTATCGTAGGTATGCCATGGAACATACGCACGGTACGTCACTCTACTTGAGTTACCTACTCCATCAATCAGGGTCAACCTATGTAACGAAAGTTCGTGTCTAATATCCCCATGTTCAAGTCTAAGTTCGGTAAGGTCAAGCCTGGGTTCTGAAATATTTACGCCCCAGACTCGACATAGTCAAACCTAGACTCGAACCGAGGTTAAACCTAGCGCTCTGATACCAAATTTGTGACGACCCGAAAATTTAGTTCATGACCGGCACTTAAATCACACAAACGTCTAAAGGCGTAACGTAATTCAAGTAAGCCGAAACCCAGAAATCTAAACCCTTTTAAGAAAATAGAAGAGGTGAAGTTTTAAAATAAAGGTATGATGAAATCAAACGTTTTATTAAATGCATAGAAAATGGAACATGAAAAATGCAAGTGTATTCTACTAGTTGGAAAACATGTTTCATCTTTTAAAAACTTGGGCAGCACCACTTTTGTATATTTTGATCCAAAACCACATATACATAACAACAATAAAGGCATCCCCAAGCGGGAGTAGCTATTCGCCAATCAGCGGAATCACAACCACGCAAGACAGAATATATGTATACGACGCCCAACGGCGAAGATCAGCACAAAGAATAATGAAATAAGCAAGACATCAACCCACCAAGCGAACATATAACCTATCGCTCTAAGTCTTGCAACTACAAGTCGTGGTAAGTCTCACTACTTATACAAATACTAGTTTATGATTGACGGAGTTGACTAAATACAATAAAAATAATAATACAAGAGTGGGACGATCTAACATGCGCCACCTACCAAAGCAAATCACCCGAATGCAAGCTGTGTGCCAGCGATACCGCTACTAATCCATATGGTCAACCAGCAAGAACTATGGCACAACGGGGATGAGTTGCCAACTCGTGAGTAGAAAACATCATCAGGTAGAAATCGAATAAAACAATGATTCCTAGGTCAATTATATTATAAAGGTAATACTATGATATCTAGGGTGACCGTATCTGCATATGTGCCAACAATATGACCAATGCCTATAAGCATGTGGATAACATCTACGTGTCCATCAATGACACAACAACATCATGCGTGTAAATATCATGAAAGCATATGCATGTAAATATGAGGATATCAACCAACGTGTGTCCATCAACGACACATCAAAATCATGGAACCTGAGTGTCCCACATCGACACTCGAAACATCATAAAACCCGTGTCCAACATCGACACGTAAATCCTCATATCTCGGGCTCTGTCATTCCGGATCGGCCCATATCATCTCACGACTCCGGTCGGTATCCCCTGGATAACCGCCGAGTCCAAATACTATCACCGGTTGGTAGTGCTCCTCTGCCAGGATCACCGCCTAACAATACGAGTCTTCTTGCCCCGGGGTACCTCACCGGGTCCACCATGTACCCGCAGACGATGCCTACCGCTCCTCGAATCGGGTTTCACATACCAAATCTCAGAACCGAGAAAACACTGTTAGTTATATGTATTCCCTAGAGGCCATTACTATACATAGGATGTATATTGTAGTGGATGCTTGGACATATAAAGGAAGGACTTTCATGCTCGACATGATAGTATGCTATCTGGTTACACTTTACCTTAACGTGTATACTGATTGTCTCTCTGTTACATGTTGGTAAAGCCGTTAGGATGTGTACTTGACTACCTGGACTATGATGCAGATCATACTAGTGGGGACATGGTGGTCCATAAGTACATCCTTCAAGGTCCCTAGTCGTGGGTGTATCGAGACGGGGCATCGATATACCAGAGTAGACTAGCGTGTAGCTTCTCGACCCATATAGATGGGCGATGGATGATCCCATATCCATTGGTGTTTGACATCAGAGATGATATACGGGTTCTCAGTGGAGACTGGGTACACTGGACGGACTCACCGAGAACTCCCAGATGATATTATACCTTACGTCAGATGGCAGTTCTTTGGTGACACTGGTACAGGTTAGTCTGTAGACCCGAGATCGTCATAGAGTCTTGTGTGATTCCCACTGTGCTTTGATTTCCACCTTACTACGTCCAAGAGGGCGTGCAAAACCGTGGTTTTTGGGTGCAGTCCCGAGTCACATGGAGGCAATGAACGATAGGAGAGGTTTCGTCTCTCCCGGTATTGGGGGTTGATGTTGCGCTATGCTCGATTGGCCATAACAGGGAAGTCCCTGGCCAGGGCTGGTTTAGAGATTTACTGGTAAGTGTTACCAGTACTTTCTCGACCCTTTATGAGCCTCATATCGGCATGACTTATCGGTTATTGGGGTCTGACGTTTACCACCCCTAGACTTGATATGCGACATATCAGACGAGGAGACCGGACTGTACGGTAGTGTTACTATCAGGCTTTTTGCAGGAGTTGGAGCGGGCTTGCTTGCTGATCTTCTGATCGCTCAATACCCGGGTAGCCGTTACGTCCAGCTAGTACCGCTGACGGCTTGTGGGTGGTTGATATGATCATCACCTACTGCCGGCGTATTGACGAGTCTTTAGAGTCCTATATAGAGGTTTTACTGGCTCAGGCGAAACGAAATAGGAGCGCATATGCGATATGTGCGGGACTGAGAATAATGCGTGTATGTGATACCGCATTCTATTCTCGCGATGTTTGTGTTGATTGGTCATATGCGATATAACCAAGTTATCGAATCAAGGGTTGATTCGATAAATCGATATATTGAATGTTAGTCGGTTATATATGATATAACCGGATTATTAAGTCAAGTGTTGATTTAATAATTTAGTGTATAATTGTATATGTGATATACTAATTTACATTAACTAACATTTGGTTCACTTAAGCATTTGTTTTTCTCACTTGTGCACAAGTTAATATATATGTGATATATATTTATTTGTGTACAAATTGTATCATGCTTGTTGATACACACTATATGGGTGTATGAGACATACACCATTATAATTATATTGGTGGGGTTTTAATATACAAAGTAAATACAAAATTAGTGGATAATTGTTCAAGTGCATGAAGCTTATGAATGCATTGACCAAAGTCCACTAGTTTTGTTTTTACTTAGGATTTTTATAAACCTAACCACTATAATTACCCATGGTTATGTCTCTACATGAGTTAGTATATGATACTCACTCACCATGGTTAATTCTCCCTCTTGATCATTTTCTCATTCTCATTTTGAGCTTATCTTCTTCCTCCTTCATTTTCAATCTAGGGTTTGATAAAGAGAGAGAAACAAAGTGAGAAAAGAAATTCTAAAGTGTACCCATTTCCTATTTCACCATCCTCTACTAGACTAGCACTTTAGTTTAGGGTGTTTGCTTCACTAATTCTTTGGTTAGTGAAGTAGAAGCTTGAGTTCGTATTCCCTTGACGTAGATCATCTTCGGTCTCGAAGACTTCAAGCAATACTGTTGCCTCTTCTCATGGAGCCGTCCGAGAGTCCGGGTGTTCGATGATCGCAGCGAAGGGACTACTACAAGGAGCTTAAGAAGTGAAGGACCGATCTACAAAGGTTGTATTTCGTATTCACTTAGTAGTAAATGTAGTTTACTAGCTTTTGAAACCCTAATTTTCTAGCAACGATCCTGTTTAGAGTTATTCGGCACGGCTAAAATTTTAATCCGGCATGGTTGATGCCTTGTAGAACCTCATTAGAGTGCCTAGTAACCCTACAGTGGTATCAGAGCCTAACTAGAGCATTAGGCGTTGTGTATACGATGTTAAAACTCCGATCGAACCCCGACACGACAAAGCAAACCCCTCTCTGGAAATTTTTTCAAAACTGGGATTTTTCTGAATTAAAAATGCTTAAAAAAATCAGCAGGCAATTATATGGAAAACTGTGCAAAACGACAACGTTTGGCGCCCAAAGCGCCGCGGAACCACGGCACAAGCATGGCTCGTGCGGCGGTTCCGCGGCCATAAGGTGACGTCACCCTTGTCGTTTTGCACAGTAATGTTCCTATTTTATTTCCTGATATTTTCTGGGTATTTTTATCTGACTCAAGTGTTGAGTGTTCTGGGTTTATTTTGTATTCATTGATTCGATCGGAATATTTAATTTCGTTGGGTTTTCCGGATATTTAGAAACTGTTAAAAAGTTTGAACGGATATCAATAACTCATTTTTTCCCGACCCGGAAAATTTCCAAGTTTTCAATTTTTCCATTGTTTAAGAACGTCTAGATCGTACAAGTTACGCGATGGACCCTCTAGAAGACAACAAAGCTTAACTCGATTATGTGACCGTCTTGAACTGCCTTTTGAACCTTAGGGTTTGGGGCAGTACGGCGTGCCACATGTGAGGCGTTGGCTTGACCATTCTACGGCTTGACCATTGGTACTATGGCATGTGATGGATGTTTTTAAACTCCCCTCAAGTGTTGAGAACCATTTGGGAAAACTTGGATGTTTGATCATTTGATCGGAAAGTTTAAAATTGTCTATTTATCTGGAATGTGATACAATATTTGGAATCCACATGTAGTTATGTGATAACTAATTTGAATGTTATAAACATAGCAGTTTAGTCTTGAATGATCGGTTGCCACGGGATTTTGATGCGATCAAAAGTCCGTCGCAATCACGTAGCATACGCGGATACTCGCTGGGTAAACTTAATAGACAGCCACGCCCCAAAGCCCCGACCAAGTGACTGTAGGAGAACCCGACGCCAAAAGCATCCGTTTGGGTGCTTGCGGCAGCGGTGTTCCGCCTTAGTGTACTTCGTCGACGGCATCCGGGGGTGCGGCCGTCTACTAAAGTTTGCGACGAGCATTCGATTAGTATATCGGGAATCTTGTTGAATTGCCCGACTAGATATTGAAAAAAGTTTTCAATAAAGAGACTAAAATGCGGGGTTTATAACTGTTAGGCATGCGATGTCTAAGGATGGTTGCGGATTCCAACTGTTGTAGTTTTACACTTTCTTTTCTGTGACCGTAAATGTAGTATGTAGTTGTATTGCTATTTTTCGTTGCTATACGTCGACGACAATCGGTGTATGCATACTTACTTACGTTGATGACATGTGATGTTATGTGTTGCTGGATATGTTATATTGGATCGTCGCGTTTTGAATAGCCGGGGGTTTTATGTGAGATGAGAGTTTTTTATTTTCATTCATGTAAAATTAATTTTATGTAATATTCTTTTATTGGGGCACTTCCGGGTTAAGGTTGATGCCACCATTTGTATATTATTTACTTTTCTGCACTAGGATAGACCCAAGGAGGAGAGCACAAGTAACCGGGTTCTAGAGTCCAGTGGGAGACCAACTCGAGGAGTCGAGTCTGGGTCTCCTAACCCTAGAATTGGAAGGGTTGCTTGCCGCTCTCGTAGGGATCTAGGGGTGTGGGTTTGGCTATTCATCGCGACCGTGGAATCCGTGTTTTATAGAGGCTCAAAATAAAATACGGACGTCCTAGTATATCCAATGTTTCATATGTTTCTTCTGCTGCGATATCTGTGATGTGATCATTTGATATGTTGTGATAGATACTGTATATAGTATATATGATAATTATATAGATGTTACTTATGTTTTACACCCGCGCTAGCCCTGCTCCGCTCTGCCGTTAGTTACCTAACCTAACGATGCACGAGGGGACATCGAGGCGAATGCGGATGGCATAAGTGTACGTCGTATTTATCTGTGATGTTTAGGTGACTTAAATGATGGGACTTAATTAATGTGATTAATGAAAGAAAAGAAACCTAAAAGATGTTGTGGAATCGAATTTTCAAAAACAGGTATCTACAGTTCTTGCTTTGCATCGCGGTGTTCCTTGTAGAACATCCTGCACCTTATTCGATAAGGAAAGGGCCGAGATCCCTTCACCGGGAGTGACCCCTTTAGCAATGACTGACAGATGCTACACCCCTCGGTTTGTCTTTTGATTGCTTTTCTAGTTCTTTCTTTGCACAGTGATATATATGATATATCCTACACCTCATTCGACGAGGAAAGAGCCGACGATCCCTTCACCGGGAGTGACCTCTTTAGCGAAACTAGCAAAAGCCTAAAAAACACTCCGTTTTTAAAATCATTTGATTCTACAATGATATCAAGTTCATTACGCAATAGGTTTTCTGAAAAACCTGTCGTAGCCCTCCGTCATTTCAGATAATTCTGTAGGGTTGCTAGGCACGCGCACAAGGGTCTACGAGGCATCAACCATGCCCGATTAAAAATTTAGCCGTGTCGAACAACCCGAATACGGATCTTTAAACTAGAGATTAGGCGAAAACTAACATGCTAAACACTTTAACGATAAGTGAGAGGGATTACAACCTTTGTAGATCCGGTCATTCACTTCATATGCTCCGTGTTGTGGTCCCTTCGCTGCGATCATCGGGTTCCGGACTCTCGAGAGGTTCCACGAAGAGAAAGATGCAACCTTTACTTCCGATCTTCGATACTAAGATGATCTACCTTGAAGTTCCGTTAACACAAGCTAACACTCATGAAATGATGTGAACACCCTCATCTAAATGGCAAGGGAAGATGAGGATGATGAAGTAGGATTTTTTGCTCTCTTTATTTATCTTTTTCTCATATTTATTCATCACTTTGGAAAAATCTAGCAAGCTTTTTCATGAAAGAAAATGAAGGAAGAAGAAGAATAGTGATCCATTTCCTTTTGTGATGAATAATGAAAGGATTAATATGACAAATAATGCAACCATGGTTGACTTAACCATTGTAGAGAATTGACTAGGGTTAGGGTTTGGGTTGGGTTAAAGCATGAGTCACTTACAAATATCTTTCACAAAACAAAACCAAAACCTTCTAGAAACATCTAGAAAGCTTAACCCTAATCCAAACCCTAATCATGTTTAAACTCCACTAAACAAGTTGCATTAGTTATCATATCATGTTACAATATTATATATCACATATATAATATTTATCGTAACAAAAAAAAATACATTTAACATATATCGCATATATATCAATATATTACCCGAGTGAGAAAAAGAATCTTTGAGTGAGCAAATATTAGTTAATATAATTTAATATATCATATATATTATTATACATTAAATTATCGAATCAACACTTGATCCGACAATCCGGTTATATCGCATATAACCGACTAAT
This sequence comes from Agapanthus africanus, assembly GCA_030015575.1. NCBI lineage: Eukaryota > Viridiplantae > Streptophyta > Magnoliopsida > Asparagales > Amaryllidaceae > Agapanthus > Agapanthus africanus. The sequence continues at coordinate 342,590,793 of JASDDO010000010.1, forward strand.
ATTTATCCATACCGATTCATCGAATCAACACTTGATCCGATGACCCGGCTGATATCAAATATCGCGAGAATATAATACGGTATCACATATCGCATTATCCTCGGTCCCGCACATATCACATATGTGCTCCTACTCCGTTTTGCCTGAGCCAAGAAACCTCTGTGTAGGACTCTAAAGAATCGTCAATACACCGGCAGTAGGTGATGATCATATCAAACACCCACAAGCTGCAAGCGGTCAGCTAAACGTAACAGCTACCCAGGTATTGAGCGCTCAGAAGATCAACAAGAAAGCCTGTAACTTCTCCTGTGAATCCAAACAGTAATACTCCCGTACAGTCCGGTCTCGTCGTCTGATATGTTGCATATCTCGCCTAGGGGTGGTAAACGTCAGACCCCAGTAGCTCGATAAGTCGTGTCGATATGAGGTCTATAACAGTTCAAGAAACTACTGATAACACTTACCAGTAAATCTCAGCAACCCTGGCCAGGGATTTCCGGTTATAGCCAATCGAACACAGCACAACATCAACTCCCTATACCGGGAGAGACGAATCCCCTCCTATCGCTCATTGCCTCCATGTGATTCGGGACTGTACCCAAAAGCCACCTTTTTGCACGCCCTCTTGGACGTGGTATGATGGAAATCAAAGCACAGTGGGAACCACACAAGACTCTATGACGATCTCGGGTCAACAGAATACTCTGTACCAGTGTCACCGGAGAACTGCCATCTGACGTATGGTATAATACCATCTGGGAGTTCTCGGCGAGTCCGTCCAGTGTACCCAGTCTCCACTGAGCACCCGTATACCATCCTTGATGTCAAACACCGATGGATATGGGATCATCCATCGCCCATCATATGGGTCAAGATGCGTATACGCTAGTCTACTCTGGTGCATCGATGCCCTGTCTCGATACACCCACGACTAGGAACTATTATAGGATGTACTCGTCGACTACCGTGGCCCCACTAGTATGATCTCATCATAGTCCCAGTAGTCGAGTACATATCCTAAGGGCTTTATCAACATGTAACATAGAGCAATCTGAGTACATGTTAAGATAAAGTACAACCAGATAGCATACTATCATGTCGAGCAAGAAAGTCCTCCCTATATATGTCCTAGCATCCACTACAATATACATCGTATGTACAGTAATGGCCTCTAGGGCATACATATAACTAACAATCTCCCACTTGCACTAGGGCCATCTGTTATGGTATCGCATACCCAACAATTAGCTGCGGTTGAAGTATCCCATACTCAACCATCCCATAAAAGTCTCTACTGGGAAAAAGGCCTTTGTGAGTGGATCCGCGCTGTCGTCCTCAGTGTCTACTCTCCTAACCTCGATCTCCCTGGAGATCAACCATCTCCATGATCAGGTGATACTGCCTAAGAATTATATCTGGATTTCTGATGGGACGGTAGTTCCTTGGCAAAAGCCACAACTCCATTGTCACGCAATGGTAGGAACGAAGTTCATCGCATGAACTTATAAATATCCAGACTGCCTATTTTGGTAGCATCCTTGGTAACGATGTATCTTGCCTTTAATCGTCTAGTATATCATGGTATCTAGCTTAGAACTCTTCCAACATACCGTCCCTCCACTGAGGGTAAAGACAATGCCTGCGACTGACATTCAGTCGTCCTTATCACCCTGGAACCTTTCCAGTGATTCTCCCCAGGATCGATTGATACCATCTCACTACAACTAGTGAGTGTCCTAACATCCAATTAGATCTATCTCATAGATCCAAAACCCAGGATTTAGGAGGTATTTCTTTGATCCTATATGGAGAATCCTTGTGATAAGCAGAGATTGGCCGAGCGTAGCATAGGAAACTCCTTCCCTATCAAGAGTATGTCATCCACGTACTCTACGAGGATCACCACCATACTCTCTACTACCTTTTCATATATAAAAGGTTCATCTACCATTTTGATGAAGTTAAACTCTTTGACTACCACATCAAAACAGATGTTCCAACTCCGCGATGCCTGTTTTATTATATAAAACATCTTGCACACGTTTCCGCTGCTTCCACTGTCTACGAAGCCCTCTGGCTGTGTACTTATAGACGCTCTTTTCTAAAACATCATTTAGAAAAGCAGTCATGACACACAACCACCAGATATCGTAGTCATGGTATGTAGCCGTGGCAAGTGGGATCTGGATGGACTTAAGCATAGCTTTGAAAGTCTCAACTTTTCCATGTACACCAAGTAATCTTCTCAAGATATACTCGCTCCTGATGGGGATTCAACCCTTCAGATAAAGCAACCAAAGTCCATAATTTGTTGGTGTATAAGGATTCCATCTCAGATCGATAAGCACCCAGCCATTCTTACAGAGTCCCACTCCTGATGGCCAGCTCGAAACTAGTTGGGTCATCATCTCATGATGCAATCCTCGCTCCCACTGTCATAGAGAAACTAAAGTATCTCTCATGTGGGTGAGGAACCCTACTAGATCGGCGGAGAGGCTGAGGTTCGTTGGAAACTATTAAATCCTTTGGTTCTACCAAATCATTTGCTGTAGTTTGTACAGCTGGAACATTTCCAGTTCTACATAACAGACCTTGCCTCGAGCTTGTCCGGATTTTTCTTTTAGACATAGGCCGGACAACCCCAAATCTTAACAAGCTTAAGATATGGGCTCTTCCCTTTCCATATCACATATGAAGTGGTAGGCAACTGATTTGATTTGAACCCTATTCAATAGGTATGCAGCTTCTCAAGTGCATAACTCCCAAAAGGAAACAGGCAACTCAGTAGTACTCATCATAGAGCACACCATATCACATAGGGTGCTATTGCTCCGCCCCGATACACCGACGTGCTGTGGTGTATACGGAGGAGTAATGCTGAGAGAGAATCTCATTCTCCTTTAGAATAGTCCAGGAATTCCATGCTCAAGTATTCTCCTCCTTGATCTCATCAAAGGACATAATACTTATACCCGTATTTTCGGTTCTCTACTTCTAACTCATATTCTGTGAATATCTCAAAAGGTTCGGACTTGTGTTTCAACAGGAACATATGTCTGAATCTTGAGAGATTATCAGAGAATGTAATGAAGTACAAAGAACCGATCTTGGCATGTGTAGACAGGGGACTTTCATACATCAGCATGTATCAATCCCAAAAGTTCACTAACTCTTTCTCTGTTTCCAACAAACAGAGCTGTGGTCATCTTATCTTTGTGACATGACCGGCAAGTTTCACAAGATGTAAATTCAAACTAATTTAAATATGCATCTATATGTAACTTCAGCCAGTCGGGTCGCATTGATATGACCTAGTCTACAATACCTCAAGAAGGATTGATTCATTTCTGAACTCTTCCTCTTGTGTGTGTTCCGTATACTAAGAACTGTAGTTTGATTTAGAACGACAATGCTTTTAGATAACGTGCCTGAACCGATCAACTCTTGATACAATACAAAATTATATCCTTTCTTTACTAATAAAGAGACTGATATGATTTTGTATATCAGGTTCGGTATCTAATAACATTTGTTCAGAATCAATGTATTCCGGTAATACAGGGTGACAGTGACCAACAGACTTGGCTGCAACACTTGCACCGCTTTCTGTCTCATGAAACTTATCACCCTTTCTCAGTTCTCTACCTATCTGTAGCCCATGTAACAAATTACATATACGGGATCCTGATCTGGTATCACATACCCAGGACGTAAAGGATACTGAGAAACAGTTCTGTGTAATGAACACACCCGAAGATGATGCATCAACATGCACTTTCTTCGTTTGGGCGGCACGGGAAATCTGGTATTCCCGAATTTCCTGCTCTGTCTTATAACAATTATAAGTTGGAGCGGGACCAACGTTCCCCAGCTCAGTATAACAAGCGGGTTCGGTCAATATATCCGTATTATTATCTTGATTAAGGCGTGATATAGTCGCTACCTGGAGAGAGAGAGAAGAAAACACTCAGCGTATGCTCTTACAAGATTAGATTGGTTATCTAATATATCTAATCAGGATGTCTCCCACTGTTTTAATCAAATCTTCCTTCAAACCCTAAAAGGAAAGATTAGCCGGGATTAATTACACGCTACAAGTTCGCCAATCTTTCAGCCAGATCAGTGTTGGTACTTTGAGGGAGGTCCCCCGTGCTTTCGCATGAACCTAATTAAAGTAAACCTCGTTTTCCCAGAGGCGTAACCCCGTTAACACCTTTCTAGACGCCTACTTGATCGGCTAATTGTAATGTGTAAAACTCTCCCAGGAGTAACTCTTACTCACAGCGGGTATCGGGATCCAACTATCTCATAGAAGGTATGCAATCTCATTGAAAATTTCAACACTTGAAATTCCCAATAATATTTTGCCCCAAGCGTCCTATGACCTTGACAGAGGTCAACAAACCATAGGCTGCTAGTCAAGTTCAACCCGTCATTTCCTAATTGAAGTAAACCCACCCGCACGACCCTTGACAGAGGTCAACAAGGTCGCACGACTACCCTAAATCAATCACATCATATGCTTATACAGATAAGCACTAATCAGCTACCGCACACTACGCCTTAACAGAGGTCAACAAACGCAGCACGAATACTAACTATTACTTATCTGAAATGACGAAGGGCTACGACAGGTTTTTAAGAAAACCTTTTGCGTAATGAACTTGATATCGTTGTAGAATCTAGTGATTTTAAATGGAGTGTTTTTTAGGCTTTTCTAGTTTTGCTAAAGGGGTCACTCCCGGTGAAGGGATCGTCGGCCCTTTCCTCATCGAATAAGGTGCAGGATATTTCACAAATATCACTATGCAAAGCAAGAACTATAGAAGCAATCAAAAGACAAACCGAGTGTGTATCATCTGCCAGTTATTGCTAAAGGAGTCACTCCCGGTGAAGGGATCTCGGTCCTTTCCTCATCGAATAAGGTGCTGGATGTTCTACAAGGAACACCGCTATGAAAAGCAAGAACTAGAGCTACCAGTTTTTAAACAAGTTTCTACAACATCTTAGGTTTCTTTTATTTCATTAATCTCATTAATGAAGTCCCATTTTATTATGCTTCACAAGCATCTCTTTTGAAAACGAAATCTGCAATATAACATATATCTCATATATATAATATAAACATTCGTCTCAGGCAGTAATATGATCTCATCACAGAACATTGCAGCAGAAGAACATATATCAAATATTGGATATACTAGGACGTCCATGCTTTCAATACGAGCCTGTATAAAACACGGATTCCACGGTCGCGATGAATAGCCAAACCCACATCCCTAGACCCTTACGAGAGCGGCAAGCAACACAGCCAATCCTAGGGTTAGGAGACCCGGTCCCGACTCCTCGAGATGGTCTCCCACTGGACCCTAGAACCCGGTTACTTGTGCTCCCCGCCTTGGGTCTACCTAATACGGAAAAGTAAATAATATACAACGGTGACATCTTCCGCTACCTGGAAGTGCCCCAATAAAATAATATTACATACAAATGAATTTTACATGAATGAAAAAGAAAAAACTCTCATCTCACATAAAACCCCCAGCTATTCAAAATGCGATGATCCAATATAACATATCATAGCAACACATAATATCTCATATCATCAACGTAAGCAAGTATGCGTATCCCGATTGTCGTTGATGTATAGCAACGGAGCCGGCGATACACCACATACTACGCTTACGGTCACAGAAAAAAGTGTAAAACTACAACAGTTGGAATCCGCAACCTCCTTAGACATCGCATGCCTAACCAAATAAATTCCTTAGACATCACATGCCTAACAATTATAAACCCCGCATTTTAGTCTCATTATCGAAAACTCTTTTCAATATCAAGTCGGGCAATTCAACAAGATTCCCGACATCCTGATCGAATGCTCGTCGCAAACTTTAGTAGACGGTTGCACCCCCAGATGCCGTCGACGAAGTGCACTAAGGCGGAACACCGCTGCCGCGAGCACCCGAACGGATGCTTTCGGCGACGGGGTTCTCCTACAGTCACTTGGTCGGGGCTATGGGGCGTAGCTGTCTATTAAGTTTACCCGGCGAGTATCCGCGTACGCTACGTGATTGCGACGGACTTTTGATCATATCAAAATTTAGTGGCAACCGATCATTTGAGACTAAACTGCTATGTTTATAATATTCAAATCAGTTATCTCATAACAATGTATGGCTTCCAAATATTGTATCACATTCCAGATAAATAGACAAAGTTAAACTTTCCGATCGAATCATCAAACACCCAAGATTTCCCCAATATATCTCAACACTTGAAATTAGTTTAAAAACATCCATCACATGCCACAGTACCAATGGTCCATCCGTAGAAGGGTCAAGCCAAGGCCTCACATGTGGCACGCCGTACTGCCCCAAACCCTAAGGTTCAAAAGGCAGTTCAAGACGGTCACATAATCGAGTTAAGGTTTGTTGTCTTCTAGAGGGTCCACCGCGTTACTTGCACGACTTAGAACATTCTTAAACACGAGAAAAAATCCAACTTTTGAAAAATTTTCCAACAGGGGAAAAAGTGAGTTATTGATATCCGTTCGAACTTTTTAACAGTTTCTAAAATTATCCGGACAAACTAAACAAAGTTAAATTATCCGATCGAATCAACGATTCCCCAATACAACCCTTGAAAACTCAACACTTGAGTGGAATTAAAATATTCCCAGAAAAAATTAACAAGAAAGTGCCTAAAAATAATTACATGAAATTTCAGGGACTAAGTCTAAATTTTGGCCGCGAAACCGCCGCAAAACCCATGGTTTCGCCACGGTTCCGCGGTCAATTTTTCGAGTTAGAGGTCCGTACTTCACAGTAATTCTTAGTTTTTCCTGCTTAATTTTCTGAGAATTTTTAATTCAGAAAAAACGACATTTTTCAAAAATGTACAGAGAGGGTTCTGTGTCTGGGTTTCAGCGTTCGATCGGACTTTAAACTTCGTCTAGACTTCGCCTAAAACTCTAGCTTGGCTCTGATACCACTGTAGGTCAGGCAGCCACCCCATCCAATGGGGTCGCCGTGGCACCAACGGGTCCCTCAGCCGCTACTTTTTACGCATGCGCCCTCGCGAGGACTATAACCCGCCGGAACACCTTTCGGTCTCGGGACACCCTGGGGGTAAGAGCCTATGCTTCGCCATACTGTCACACAGTGATAACCCCCCATAGGTCGACATCCAATGCCTAGTAGCTCTGATACCACTGTAGGGTTGCTAGGCACGCGCACAAGGGTCTACGAGGCATCAACCATGCCCGATTAAAAATTTAGCCGTGCCGAACAACCCGAATACGGATCTTTAAACTAGAGATTAGGCGAAAACTAACATTCTAAACACTTTAACAATAAGTGAGAGGGATTACAACCTTTGTAGATCCGGTCCTTCACTTCATATGCTCCGTGTTGTGGTCCCTTCGCTGCGATCATCGGGTTCCGGACTCTCGAGAGGTTCCACGAAGAGAAAGATGCAACCTTTGCTTCCGATCTTCGATACTAAGATGATCTACCTTGAAGTTCCGTTAACACAAGCTAACACTCATGAAATGATGTGAACACCCTCATCTAAATGGCAAGGGAAGATGAGGATGATGAAGTAGGATTTTTTGCTCTCTTTATTTATCTTTTTCTCATATTTATTCATCACTTTGGAAAAATCTAGCAAGCTTTTTCATGAAAGAAAATGAAGGAAGAAGAAGAATAGTGATCCATTTCCTTTTGTGATGAATAATGAAAGGATTAATATGACAAATAATGCAACCATGGTTGACTTAACCATTGTAGAGAATTGACTAGGGTTAGGGTTTGGGTTGGGTTAAAGCATGAGTCACTTACAAATATCTTTCACAAAACAAAACCAAAATCTTCTAGAAACATCTAGAAAGCTTAACCCTAATCCAAACCCTAATCATGTTTAAACTCCACTAAATAAGTTGCATTAGTTATCATATGATGTTACAATATTATATATCACATATATAATATTTATCGTAACAAAATAAAATTATACATTTAACATATATCGCATATATATCAATATATTACCCGAGTGAGAAAAAGAATCTTTGAGTGAGCAAATATAAGTTAATGTAATTTAATATATCATATATATTATTATACATTAAATTATCGAATCAACACTTGATCTAACAATCCGGTTATATCGCATATAACCGACTAATATTTATCCATACCGATTCATCGAATCAACACTTGATCCGATGACCCGGCTGATATCAAATATCGCGAGAATATAATATGGTATCACATATCGCATTATCCTCGGTCCCGCACATATCACATATGTGCTCCTACTCCATTTTGCCTGAGCCAAGAAACCTCTGTGTAGGACTCTAAAGAATCGTCAATACGCCGGCAGTAGGTGATGATCATATCAAACACCCACAAGCTGCAAGCGATCAGCTACCCAGGTATTGAGCGCTCAGAAGATCAACAAGCAAGCCTGTAACTTCTCCTGTGAATCCAAACAGTAACACTCCCGTATAGTCCGGTCTCGTCGTCTGATATGTTGCATATCTCGCCTAGGGGTGGTAAACGTCAGACCCCAGTAGCTCGATAAGTCGTGTCGATATGAGGTCTATAACAGTTCGAGAAACTACTGATAACACTTACCAGTAAATCTCAGCAACCCTGGCCAGGGATTTCCGGTTATAGCCAATCGAACACAGCACAACAACAACTCCCTATACCGGGAGAGACGAATCCCCTCCTATCGCTCATTGCCTCCATGTGATTCGGGACTGTACCAAAAAGCCACCTTTTTGCACGCCCTCTTGGACGTGGTATGATGGAAATCAAAGCACAGTGGGAACCACACAAGACTCTATGACGATCTCGGGTCAACAGACTACTCTGTACCAGTGTCACCGGAGAACTACCATCTGACGTATGGTATAATACCATCTGGGAGTTCTCGGCGAGTCCGTACAGTGTACCCAGTCTCCACTGAGCACCCGTACACCATCCTTGATGTCAAACACCGATGGATATGGGATCATCCATCGCCCATCATATGGGTCAAGATGCGTATACACTAGTCTACTCTGGTGCATCGATGCCCTGTCTCGATACACCCACGACTAGGAACTATTAGAGGATGTACTCGTCGACTACTGTGGCCCCACTAGTATGATCTCATCATAGTCCCAGTAGTCGAGTACATATCCTAAGGGCTTTATCAACATGTAACATAGAGACAATCTGAGTACATGTTAAGATAAAGTACAACCAGATAGCATACTATCATGTCGAGCAAGAAAGTCCTCCCTATATATGTCCTAGCATCCACTACAATATACATCGTATGTACAGTAATGGCCTCTAGGGCATACATATAACTAACAAATTCCTACTTAGTATTCATGCTACGTTTGTTGACCTCCGTCAAGGCGTAGTGTGCGGTAGCTAACTAGTATTTATCTGCTTATGCATATGATGCAGATTGGGTTAGGGTAGTCGTACGGCCTTGTTGACCTCCGTCAAGGGTCGTGCGGGTGGGTTTGATTCAATCAAGAAATGACGGGTTGAACTTGACTAGTAGCCTATAGTTTGTTAACCTCCGTCAAGGTCATAGGGTGCGAGGGGCAAAATTATCGGGAATTTCAAGTGTTGAAATTTGCAATGAGATTGCATACCTTCTATGAGATAGTTGGATCCCGATACCCACTGCGAGTAATTGTTACTCCTGGGAGAGTTTTACACATTACAATTAGCCGATCAAGTAGGTGTCTAGAAAGGTGTCAACGGGGTTACGCCTCTGGGAAAACGAGGTTTACTTTAATTAGGTCCGTGCGAAAGCACGGGAAACCTCCCTCAAAGTACCGACACTGGCCTGGCTGAAAGATTGGCGAACTTATAGCGTGTAATTAATCCCGGCTAGTCTTTCCTTTTAGGGTTTGAAGGAAGATTTGATAAAAATAGTGGGAGCCATCCTGATTAGATAAAATTATAACCAATCTGATCTTGTAAGAGTACACACAGAGTGTTTTCTTCTCTTTCTCTCCAGGTAGTGACCATGTCACGCCTTAATCAAGATAATAATACGGATGTATTGACCGAACCCGCTTGTTATACTGTGCTAGGGGAACGTTGGTCCCGTTCCAAATTATAATTGTTATAAGACAGAGCAGGAATTAGGGGATTACCAGAATACCCGTACCGCCCAAACGAAGAAAGTGCATACTGATGCATCTTCTTCGGGTGTATTCATTACCGAGAACTGTTTCTCAGTAAGCTCTACGTCCTGGGTATGTGATACCGGATCAGGATCCCGCATATGTAAACTGTTACATGGGCTACAGATAGGTAGAGAACTGAGAACGGGTGATAAGTTTCATGAGACAGAAAACGGTGCAAGTGTTGCAGCCAAGTCTGTTGGTCACTGTCACCCTGTATTACCAGAATACATTGATTCTGAACGAATATCATTAGATACCGAACCTGATATACAACATCATATCAATTTCTTTATTAGTAAAGAAAGGATATAATTTTGTATTGAACATTTCCTATATCAAGATTTGATCGGTTCAGGCACATTATCTAAAAGCATTGGTGTTCTAAATCAAACTACAGTTCTTAGTATACAAAACACACACAAGAGGAAGAGTTCAGAAATGAACGAATCCTTCTTGAGGCATTGTAGACTAGGTTATATCAATGCGACCCGACTAGCTAAGTTACATTAAGATGCATTTTTAAATCAGTTTGAATTTACATCTTGTGAAACTTGCTGGTCATGTCACAGAGATAAGATGACCATAGCTCCGTTTACTGGAAAAAGAGAAAGAGTTAGTGAACTCTTGGGATGATACATGTTGATGTATGAAGGTTCCCTGTCTATACATGCCAAGACCGTTTCTTTGTACTTCATTACATTCTCTGATGATCTCTCAAGATTCAGACATATGTTCCTGTTGAAACACAAGTCCGAACCCTTTGAGATATTCATAGAATATAAGTTAGAAGTAGAGAACCAAAATGGGTATAACTATTATATCCTTTGATGTGATCAAGGAAGAGAATACTTGAGAACGGAATTCTTGGACTTTTCTAAAGGAGAATGAGATTCTCTCTCAGCATTACTCCTCCGTATACACCACAGCACCTCGGTGTATCGGGACGGAGAAATCACACCCTATATGATATGGTACGCTCTATGATGAGTACTACTGAGTTTCCTATTTCCTTTTAGGGAGTTATGCACTTGTGAAATTGCATACCTATTGAATAGGGTTTCGATCAAATCAGTTGCCTACCACTTCATATATGATATGGAAAGGGAAGAGCCCATATCTTAAGTTTGTTAAGATTTGGGGTTGTCCAGCCTATGTCTAAAAGCATAATCCGGACAAACTCGAGGCAAAGTCAGTTCTGTAGAAGTTTGTTGGATATCCCAAGCATTCGCAAGGGAATATCTTCTACCAAACCGAGGAACAAAAGATGTTTTGTTTCTCAACATGCCACCTTTATGAAAAGGGAATTTCTTGTGAAGAAATGAGTGGAAATGAGGTAGAACTGGAAGGAGGTTCCAGCTATACAAACTGCAGCTGATGATTTGGTAGAACCAAAGGATTCAATAGTTTCTAACGAACCTCGGCCTCTCCGCCAATCTAGTAGGGTTCTTCACCCACTTGAAAGATATTTCGGTTTCTCTATGACAGTAGGAGCGAGGATTGCATCATGAGATGATGACCCAACTAGTTTCGAGCTGGCCATCAGGAGTGAGACTCTATAAGAATGGCTGGATGCTTAGCGATCTGAGATGGAATCCTTACACACCAACAAAGTATGGACTTTGGTTGCTTTATCTGAAGGGTTATATCCCCATCAAGAGCAAGTATATCTTGAGAAGATTACTTGGTGTACATCGAAAAGTTGAGACTTTCAAAGCTAGGTTGTTAAAGGTTTGCATCATTCACCAGGTATGGATTATGATGAAACCTTTTCTAAGTAGATATGCTTAAGTCCATCCAGATCCTACTTGCCATGGCTACATACCATAACTACGATATCTGGCGGTTGGGTGTCATCACTGCTTTTCTAAATGATGTTTTAGAAGAAAACGTCTATAAGTACACAGCCAGAGGGCTTTGTAGACAGTGGGAGCAGCGAAAACGTGTGCAAGATGTTTTATATGATAAAGCAGGCATCGCGGAGTTGGAACGTCTTTTTTTATGAGTTGGTCAAAGAGTTTGACATCATCAAAATGGTAGATGAACCTTGTATATACAAAAAGGTAGTAGGGAGTATGGTGGTGGTCCTCGTAGAGTACATGGATGACATACTCTTGATAGGGAGGTAGTTTCCTATGCTACGCTCGGTCAATCTCTGCTTATCACAATGATTCTCCAAATAGGATCAAAGTGATACCAACTAAATCCTGGTTTTTGGATCTATGAGATAGATCTAATTGGATGTTAGGATACTCACTAGTGGTAGTGAGATGGTATCAATTGATCCTGGGGAGAATCACTAGAAAGGTTCTAGGGTGATAAGGACGACTGAATGTCAGTCACAGGCATTGTCTTTACCCTCAGTAAAGGGACGGTATGTTGGAAGAGTTCCAAGCTAGATACCGTGGCAAACTAGACGATTAAAGGCAAGACACATCGTTACCAAAGTTGCTACCAAAGAGGCAGTCTGGGTGTATATTAGTTCATGAGATGAACTTCGTTCCTTCCATTGTGTGACAATGGAGTTGTGGCTTATGCCAAGGAACACCCGTCCCATCTGTGATCCAGACATATTCTAAGGCAGTGTCACCCGATCATGGAGATGGTTGATCTCCAGGGGGTTGAGGTTAGGAGAGTAGACTTAGAGGACAACACGGCGGATCCACTCACAAAGGCCTTATCCCAGAGAGAGACTATTATGGGATGGTTGAGTATGCGATACTACAACCACTGTTATCAGATGGCCCTAGTGCAAGTGAGAGACTGTTAGTTATATGTATGCCCTAGAGGCCATTACTATACATAGGATGTATATTGTAGTGGATGCTTGGACATATATAGGAAGAACTTTCTTGCTCGGCATGACTGTATGCTATCTGGTTACACTTTACCTTAACGTGTATACCGATTGTCTCTCTGTTACATGATGGTAAAGCCCTTAGGATGTGTACTTGACTACCTGGACTATGATGAGGATCATACTAGTGGGGACACGGTGGTCCATAAGTACATCCTTCAAGGTCCCTAGTCATGGGTGTATCGAGACGGGGCATCGATATACCAGAGTAGACTAGCGTGTAGCTTCTCGACCCATATAGATGGGCGATGGATGATCCCATATCCATTGGTGTTTGACATCAGAGATGATATACGGGTGCTCAATGGAGACTGGGTACACTGGACGGACTCGCCGAGAACTCCCAGATGGTATTATACCTTACGTCAGATGGCGGTTCTCTGGTGACACTGGTACAGGTTAGTCTGTAGACTCGAGATCGTCATAGAGTCTTGTATGATTCCCACTGTACTTTGATTTCCACCTTACCACGTCCAAGAGGGCGTGCAAAACGGTGGTTTTTTGGTACAGTCCCGAGTCACATGGAGGCAATGAGCGATAGGAGGGGTTTCGTCTCTCCCGGTATTGGGGGTTGATGTTGCGCTATGCTCGATTGGCAATAACAGGGAAGTCCCTGGCCAGGGCTGGTTTAGAGATTTACTGGTAAGTGTTACCAATAGTTTCTCGACCCGTTATAAGCCTCATATCGGCATGACTTATCGGTTATTGGGGTCTGACGTTTACCACCCCTAGACTTGATATGCGACATATCAGACGAGGAGACCGGACTGTACGGTAGTGTTACTGTCAGGGTTTTTGCAGGAGTTGGAGCGGGCTTGCTTGCTGATCTTCTGATCGCTCAATACCCGGGTAGCCGTTACGTCAAGCTAGTACCGCCGACGGCTTGTGGGTGCTTGATATGATCATCACCTACTGCCGGCGTATTGACGAGTCTTTAGAGTCCTACATTGAGGTTTTACTGGCTCAGGCGAAATGAACTAGAAGCGCATATGCGATATGTGCGGGACCGAGAATAATCCGTGTATGTTATATCGCATTCTATTCTAGCGATGTTTGTGTTGATCGGTTATATGCGATATAACCAAGTTATCGAATCAAGGGTTGATTCGATAAATCGATACATTGAATGTTAGTCGGTTATATATGATATAACCGGATTATTAAGTCAAGTGTTGATTTAATAATTTAGTGTATAATTGTATATGTGATATACTAATTTACATTAACTAACATTTGGTTCATTTAAGCATTTGTTTTTCTCACTTGTGCACAAGTTAATATATATGTGATATATATTTATTTGTGTACAAATTGTATCATGCTTGTTGATACTCACTGCATGGGTGTATGAGACATACACCATTATAATTATATTGGTGGGGTTTTAATATACAAAGTAAATACAAAATTAGTGGATAATTGTTCAAGTGCATGAAGCTTATGAATGTATTGACCAAAGTCCACTTGTTTTGTTTTTACTTAGGATTTTTATAAACCTAACCACTATAATTACCCATGGTTTTGTCTCTACATGAGTTAGTATATGATACTCACTCACCATGGTTAATTCTCTCTCTTGATCATTTTCTCATTCTCATTTTGAGCTCATCTTCTTCCTCCTTCATTTTCAATCTAGGGTTTGATAAAGAGAGAGAAACAAAGTGAGAAAAGAAATTCTAAAGTGTACTCATTTCCTATTTCACCATGCTCTACTAGACTAGCACTTTAGTTTAGGGTGTTTGCTTCACTAATTCTTTGGTTAGTGAAGTAGAAGCTTGAGTTCGTATTCCCTCGACGTAGATCATCTTCGGCCTCGAAGACTTCAAGCAATACTGTTGCCTCTTCTCATGGAGCCGTCCGAGAGTTCGGGTGTTCGATGATCGCAGCGAAGGGACAACTACAAGGAGCTTAAGAAGTGAAGGACCGATCTACAAAGGTTGTATTTCGTATTCACTTAGTAGTAAATGTAGTTTAGTAGCTTTTGAAACCCTAATTTTCTAGCAACGATCTTGTTTAGAGTTATTCGGCACGGCTAAAATTTTAATCCGGCATGGTTGAAGCCTTGTAGAACCTCATTAGAGTGCCTAGTAACCCTACAAACACATAGTAGACGTCTGGAAATATCATATCAAGAGAAATCGAGTTTTTAAAAGGATACATATTTTCCTTTGGAATATAACCATGGTTCTCAAATCCAGAATCTCATGAAAACAGCATCTCAATGCGTAATATCATAAAGCATGATGTATGCAAACATAGAGCAGAAATGTTAGCATATCCTCATATCATGCAACACATCAAAATGATGTGAACATAGAAAGTATATGATGCAAAGAGTCATATCATGATTCAGCAATTCTACTGTGTAGCGAAATAGCAATTATCGATGATGAAAATGTGTGAGCCGGCCAATCTGTGTAAGTGTAACATACGCATCATCGATAATGGTGTAGGTGTACTAGCACATGTATATGTAATGCAATGAGAATATTATGAACGTAGGATAAAGCACATTATAAGCGAAATGCTACAAGGTATACATATCTATAATATGACCGAGTCGGTGAATCTATCAATCGGCATCCAGCCTCACAACATCTCGTACGGTATAATCCATCGTACGACATCCTCTAGTCAAGGGAATGGATCAATCATCAGATAATGCTCATCGCGTACGGTATCCATCATACGGTAGCATTAAACCATTAGGGATCGTATCAACCTATATGACAATGAGGGTACGGACCTAACGTCTCGTACGACATATCACTCATAATTCACAACATTATATATCAATATACCTATATCCCAGGTCACATCCGTATCCATCTCATATCATGGGACCGCTAAAGGTATCAATTATCTCATACCGACTCGCATCCGTCTAACGACATATCAATCCAAGTCATCATATCTCATCATATACTCTTTTCATCACGTTTATATCTCACATCAAGTCATCTTACATATACATTCTATCTTCTTACTCTCATATCATGCTACTATAAATCTCATACTTATTCTCTTGCAACTACATATCTATATATCGTGATTCACATTCACTTTTTATATCCTCATATATCAATTTGAGGCATCATTTCTATCATATCATATCAAAGAGTCATATCCCTATAGCTTTCATCTCACATCTTGAGATATATATATATATATTTATATATATATATATATATATATTCAATCATTGATATCATCTCTAACTATCTTTTTAACCATGTCCATGGTTTTTTAATATAGGTTTCCTTAACCATATTCTATATATCGATTTCCATCAAAGTTTGCGGGGGTGCTATACGCCATCCACCCGACTTCCCCCATAGATATAAATCTACTCACCTGCGAAACTCCTTGTTCAGCCGTAATCGATATGCTTCGTCATCTCAGAATCCATGCGAAGGTACCTCATGGATGCAACTCAACCAAAAATCCTAGCTTCCCAAAGTCTCCAAAATTCAAACTTGAGAGATCCATATGGTGTAGTATGAGGTGGGGATCATTTTTAATGAAAAGGGTGTAGGGTTTTGGTGAAGAAATAGAGATGATTCTTGGAGGTGGTTGTAGAGGGAGATGAGGAGGAAGAAGATAAAGGAAAACAATGGGGTAAAGAAATGGGTAGCCCTCTCTCTCTCTCACACACACAATCTCACCCACACTCTCTCTCATGCCAAGTCACACTCTCTCTCCAATAATTCTCTTTTTCTCTT
Organism: Agapanthus africanus; assembly: GCA_030015575.1. Taxonomy (NCBI): domain Eukaryota; kingdom Viridiplantae; phylum Streptophyta; class Magnoliopsida; order Asparagales; family Amaryllidaceae; genus Agapanthus; species Agapanthus africanus. The sequence goes on from JASDDO010000010.1 coordinate 342,607,573, forward strand.
CTCATTTTTCTTTCTCACAATAATTCACATAACACCAATAAAACAACACAAATGAAACAACATGAAACAAAATGGAACATGTCATGGTGCACTAGCCATGGAAAACTGTAGAAACACGGATTTGGCTTAATCGCGATTAGTAGTACACTAATCAATTTTTATTCAAACTACATATAATTAATTATAAAAATGCCAAATCCGATAAATATATTTTTAAATGAATAAATCATTTTAATCTCCAATTATTTCACAAATATTGGTATATATTTATACCATTTTACGAAAACCTCAGATTCGCAAATCGGGTAGTTTTCGCGAAATATATTATTTTAATATTAAATTCCAAAAATAATATTTTATATTTTCTGAAAAGTTACACCTATGCTCACTTTCGTAGGCATTATGGTTGCCCTTAACGTGTGCAATGAGCCGTTAAACCTCTAGGTGTCCCTAGTAGGAGGTGTGTTGTCTTCTGAGGGTTTTCAGCGGATACTACCTACAAAATCTCGTAAAGCTAGTTTCATAAGTTAACATTGATTCTTATCCTACGGTTTAGCATCTAAGTCAAAAATTCTATCATCCTAAATTAGAAATATCCGTCCCTTATTTTTCATATCTCCTATTTATTCAACCTAAGATCCTATACGTTTTGACAGTTTAGAAAGATCTCAATTTCTCTTGAGTTTCCTTCTAAAGTTCAGTCTCTAATCCAGAATTTTTATCATCTTTACGGAAAACATAAGACTTATTCTTCATCCCTATCTTTCCTCCAAACATCGATCGTATACCCCTACGTGTGTGTAATTTTCATCCCTACACTCAAGAATTCAATTCAAGCTATAGTACTCTTGCCCTATTACCTAATACTACTTCTTTTCATTGGTGATGGACGGATTTGCTTACACATCTTTCATGTGACTATTACTGCTTCCTGAGGCACTAATCAGCCGATTATGGAATGTGTGAGCTTATTAAAGCGTAGATAGCATTTTCCAGGTCTTGTAATTTATTTTTCTAATTCTTTTTCTTTTCAAGACCGGATATATTTTTCAATGATGCTCTTTTGGTGGTTAGCTTTAAATACCATTTTTTCCTTTCATAGTAGGTTTTCAGGAAAGAGTATTTCTAGGTATTCTCTACTATCCCCAGTTTCAAGGTGCATGTAAGTGCGATTTATAGGGTATGTACTTTTTGAATTTGGACTCAAGAATTGAAACTATTTTTCAGACTTATCCTTCAATAAAGCTTTCAATACTTTCCCTTCATCTTGACTTAACTCAAGAACTGAACTCAAGATTACTTACTTCTAAAAAACTGCAGGGACATATATTTACTAAGGTTAAACTGAAGGAGGGTTATTTTTAGGCTTTTCAATTTCTAAGCCTAGGATTTAGTTATTTCTAATCTATCAAACTAAATTTTCGGAATAAAATTCTAAGTTACCCTGCTCGCTAACTTGACGGCAAATTTTTTTTTAATTTTGGAAAAATTTTCAATTTTTGTGGGTTTTTAAATAAGTATGCAAATGCAAAATATACACATGAATGCAAAGGTAGAAAGCTTACCGTGCACACCCCCAAACTTAAACTTGATAGTGTTCTCACTGTCGTGCTAAACCAAGAGGGTCAAAATTTTCGGTGCTCCCATGTTGTTTTTTTTTTTTGTATAAAAGAAAAAGCAAACAAAATATATACACACAAAAAGGGTCCCCCAAACTTAAGTGAAATGGTGTTTCCACTGTTTAAGCATTAAAGTTCAAAGTTATGGGGGAGAGAACAGTTTTAATCTATACAAGGCCATACACAGGCCAAAAGTTAACACCGACAATTCAAAAAATTTATCGTGATAAAACCCGGGTTAGTGAAAGAACGCGTGGAGGAAAGAAATGAAGAATACACGAGACCGTTTGTGGATGGAAGCGGGATACGGTCTCGGTAGAGGAGATGAACGGCGGAGGGGAAAAAGAAATGAAAAACGAACTTGACGGTGGAAATAGAGTGAATAAACTAGTACAATTCGTAATGACCGAAGTGAAAGAATGGAGTGTACTAATTTATCAACATGTCGAGAAATAGGGTCAAACCTGTCAAGATTCGTAAGAAAACATGGGCCGACTGGATTTGGTGAACCAGACGCAAGAAATGAAGATGATACGGTGTCTTGCAAAGTGAGAACGATTGAAAGGAAGGAGGGAAATGATCGAGGAATGGTGTCGGTTAAACGTTCAGGAGAATGGTCACAGTCAATTGAAGGGACAGGATGAATTGGAAAATCCGACTCATCTAGTACAACTGCTTCATCCTCAATGTTATCCTCAAAATTCAGCCCATCCATGCATTCATCATCAATTTCTAGACCCATATGTGATTCGAGAAAAACAGTTAATGGTTCGGGATGATACCCACACGGAAGTGAAAGGACATGATGAATTGGTGATAAAAACTCATCCAAATTGTGGGTACATCATCCAAAATACTCCCAGCGTCGATATCCCCAATCAAGTGAAAGTCAAATTTCTCAGACATTTCATCAAAAGCATGGATTTCAATCAATTATGGTTCTAGATTGGAGGTGTAAAGTTCAACGGGATTGGGTGTGGTTTCACTTGAAATGGACCCTTCACAATCGGGAAAATCAAACACTATAAAGTCGTACAACTCATCAAACGTTCTCTCTTCAATTGGTGATTCGTGTAGGAAACTCGATAGAATTTCGAAACCGGAGTTGTGGAATTCAATTTGGAATGGGTAGGTTTGATTTTGAAGGGTTAACTACTCACTCTCATGACTCAAATCCTCAAATTGTCCTATCGCCTCATCATACATTGGAAAATTCGGAGCTAGTTGGAAACTAGCTGCTGGTTCGTTAGGTTGTATGAGGGCGGCCATGGACGCATTAAAATTCACCTGCTGTTGGCACGTCGCTACCTGAAATTCTTATAATAACTGTTCAAGACTAGACATGGGTTGTGAAGGGGTTTCAGTAAAATATTCAAATTCGTATGGATACATGAAACTCCCAAATGGTTGTTCAGAAGCAATTTCTAGGAAAGGTGTAAAAGTCGAGTATGATTGATAGGAATCGGATGGATATGAAAAATAGATAGGATTAGGATCAATATTATGAAAAGAAGGTGATTGGAATTGTTGTCCTAACGAATTTCGAGTGGTGAAAAGAGTGAAAAATCGGCTACGAGATTGTTCAATTCTGTCAGCAATGGACATAGGTTTCGGAGTCGTAACCTGACTCTCAAACGGGGTATCAACATGAGAAGGTGTGAAAGTTTGATATAGTTGATAAAAAGTGGAGTGCGGTGTCCAATTGTTGGTCCTAAAGACGTCTATTCGATCTCTCAAAGAAATTTTAGGCATGGATGGATCGTTCGAAGTTTGACTAAAGTAAAACCCGTATGAAGAAATGTCTGGTAGTGGGTACCAAAGCTCAGCAAGAGTTTGTTGTTTTAGGGTATCCATGTTATGAAAAGAGTGAAAGGTAGGGAGGGTGGAAAGCGGGTGAATTTTTATAAATTTTTGAATTTTTTTTGAAGTCGTTGAAATTGCTTGTTTTGGTTTTTGAAAAAATAATACGGAATAATGAGACTAAAATTTACACAAGCACAAGCACAATCACAGTATACACAAACAACACCTAGAGTTAGAGTCTTCAAAGTCTAACTAGACCGCTCCTAGACTTCCAAGCGACAAATTGCAGGATAACCCTTGAATCGCCGCTTCACTGTCAATTGTGGCTAGGTAAGCACAAGTGAAGTAAGGAGGGTTCCGCTCATGAATCACCGTGAGATGGGCCTTTTAAAATTACCTCCTCACTTGTCTAGCCTAAGCACCACAAAATCAAGTTTAGATAAACGACCGATTCCCCGCAACCTTCACTTATCCTAAATGTGCGCGACAAGTCCTTATAGGTTTGGTCTAGATTTTTTTTAACTCAAGATAATGCGTATGCATTTTATGATTTATGGGGTCTTAGGAAGGGTGATGAAATCCCCACCCAATCTTAATTGGTGTTATAACCCCTTAATATCTGTATTATTATATGCAAAGCGATAAACAAACAAAATCTAAAACAACAAAAAAAATTATTGGGCGGCGGCACAATTTGTGCAAAGAAATCTACCGAAAATACAATTCAGTAGAGTTCAAATAAGAAGTTTAGAGCATAGAAGAAGCCTGAAAAATTTTGGGGGCATGAAGACAAAGTTTGGTTGCGGTTCCGCTGCCTTTAACATCTAATGGCCCCAGTTCTGTGGTGGATTTGACAAGTTGAAGCTCCAAACATGTTCTGCACTTCTCTTGTTATTTTCTTCTGTATTAAAGCCTCTGTTTCTTAATTTGATCACTTTAATTGCTCCAGATTTGCCTGCACACTTGCATAAAAAAATAACAAAAAATAACAAAATGGATTTTATTATATTTATTTTATATATATATATACAAAAATTAACCCGAATGACAAGAAAGAAATACGTTACCATCTTCCCAGCAATAGCGCCATTTGATTTATCAATTTTTATTCTATGCGTTCTACTTGTTCTATTTGTTCTACTTACCTAATCAAGATAGTGTCGCTTTGCAGCTAGCTGATTGAGCATGGGTCATCCGCAGGGAGATAGTTCGTATGTTTGTTCTTGCTTTAGACGAGTCAATGAAAATGTATATGTGTATGTTCAAATCTATCCTAAGTGTTCGTATTTTATGTTCAAGTAAACTTGTTAGGGTTAGGGTTTGTTAGTAAAGTTAGGATTAGTCTTGTGATTGTCTTTTTCCATTCTTGAAATGATGTTAGGACAATCGAAAGTAACGGGGATTAGGAGGACATAGGAATGGGATTTGCGAGTTTAAGCAAACTTTCCAACGCTAAATCCATTCCTAGTGTCCCTTGGCCATCCGCTACATGCTCTTATTTCTAATCGTAGGCCAACACACGCAACCATGTATCCAATTAAGTCACAACTACATGTCACGTTGTTGTGCGCCTAAAGAAATTCTCGACTTAGGTTGCGGCTATATGTCACGTATAGCGCGTCTAAATGAGGGGGTTTTGTTTTTTTGTTCTATGTTCATTTTAAGGTATTTGGCGAAGAGAAGCACAAGGGAGTTTTCCGTCCCTCGTACTAACCTTCCTTAGCCCTAACAAGTGTGGAAATTATTCACACATTTAAATGAAAAATGAAACAAGAAGGAAGAAAAGAAAGAAAGGAAAATAAGGTTTTACAAATGGTAGCAAGCTAACTACTTAGGCCCTGACCGAAGCAAGGGGCTCCATCGAGTATCATGGCTTGAAAATATGGTTTAGAAGAGAAGGGAAGTAAAAAAGAAATAACAACAACTACTTAACAACAACAAATAAAATTAAACTAGGAATTAAAATTACGATACAAGAAATTAAAAATACAAGATAATAAAAACAACGCTCATCTTCATTAATCTTCCACTCAAAATCTCTCACTAAAATTTCATGGAGAATAGATGAAGAAGAAGAAAAAGATACAAACTACACTATACTAAATCCTAATAAAGAAAAGTATCCTTTGCTTAGCTCAAAACTGGAGTATTTATAGGCAGAGAAAAAAAACTCTAGGGCCATATTCTGAGCCCATACATAATTACCAAACTACCCATGAAATACGAGCAACATATAATATGACTTGGTCGCGGAACAGCCGCCCAAAAGCCATTTTGGCCGCGGTTCCGCGGTCGTTTGGAGGGATTGATGTCTCGTATTCTGGGTCTTCCTCATGTTGCTTAGTTCTTCTATTTCAAGAATGGCAAAATGGTTCCAAAATATCTTCAGATTTTCAACAGTCCAAAATGGTTACACTTTTAATGTTTTGATTTTGATCTCCCTCAAGCTCCGCGCACCTCTTGAATTTTGTGCTATCCTTTTCATGCTCTGTGCTTGACCAAGACACAAATGACCACTGTTATTTGTCTTGTCTTTTGAACTGGTAAGCGGCACAAAACATGTGTAGATGACCGGAACACGGATTTTATCTGTTTTTGACAGATGTTCTGGATTTTGGCATAACTGTGGAGATTTTGCGCGATTTGCGTTATTTTGAACTAGGAACCTGTAACCTGTAATCATGTACCAAACACGGATCAAAAACACCTACCTATAAACAAACGAGCACAAGAATGGGCAGTATTAAATGCAATATTCTGGTGTGAACAATAGTCAAACTTAGATTCGAACCATGGTTAAATATAACACTCTGATACTAAATTTGTCACGACTTAGAATTAGAATGTGACTGGCACTCGAATCACGTGAATTCTATAGGACCCCACTGTAACCCAAGTAAGCCGACAGCCCAGAAATCTAAACCTTTTTAGGAAAATAGTAGAGGTGAAGTTTTGAAATAAAGGTATAATGAAATCAATTTCTTTATTTAGATGAATAAGTAATGTTATATGAAAATATAGGTGGGTTGTGTACTATAGTTAAAAAAAATTTCGTCATTTCAAATTTGGGCAGCACCTCCTTTATAAATTTTGATCCAAAAACAGAACATAACAACAATAGTATAAGCATTCGTAAGCGGGAGCTGGCTCTTCGCCAATTGGCGGAAACAACCACACGAATACAAATATACGACGCCCAAGGCGAAGATCAACACAGAAAGAAAAAAAAGAAAACCGAAACATTATAAAATCCAATTTAGGAATATATACAAGTCTCGACTCCAAATACAAAGAATATACAAACCTGTCTCTAGGGCTACCAAATATACATAGTCTAGTTGATGGAGCTTTTAACTAGATACAAATGAATAAAGAATATACAGCGGTGGTTATGCCTTATACTGTAACCCACCTACTAATGCAAATCACCCAGAAAAAAGTAATGTGCCAGCAAGCCACTATTGAATCCGAGCGGTCGATCCTGCAAGAAAACTGTGGCTCAACGGGGGTGAGTTGCCTACTCGTGAGTAGAAGACATCAACATGTATGTATGACGATCTCCTAAGTCATACAGTAATATAATAATAATAATATCGAGTGGTAACAAAGATGATAGAGTAAACATAAGTATAATAATTCTAATATAATCGTGCCCGTGTCATGATCCGGTACCATGTCATCTGTATTGTTGGCTATAGTGCCCTCAAGGCAATTATCATAGTCGCAGGCAGGTGATTATGATGATTGAGAGAGAACCTATACCGGCAGAACAGTCTTACTCGAGATGATAGTATGCTATCTGGTTTGTATTTATCATCATGTAAAGCATTAGGTGTTATTACAGATCACTTTACATGTTGATAGAGCCCATGGGATTCTTGCTTGACTACCAGCAGTATAATGGCGATCATACACGTGGGAGCTGGGTGGTCTGTAAGCATATCCTTAAATGTCCCTAGTCATGGGAGTTTCAAGACTGGGCATCGATACTCCAGAGTAGACTCGTGTATACCGATCAAGACCCTGACGAGGGGCGGTGGCCGGTCTCATAATCCATTGGTGTCAGTTTGTTCACCTAAGATGTATACAGGTCCTCATTGGGTTATGAGTACACCGGACGGACTCGCCGGGAACATGCTAGTTAGTATTATACCTATTGTCAGATAGCAGTTCCCTGGTTACATGTGTACAAGTTAGTCTATCAACCTAAGATCATCATTTGGCTTGTGTGAGTTCCCACTGTGCTTTGATTACTACCCTACTATGGCTCAAAGGAATCGTGCAAACAGGTTTTAGTTGGGTACAGTCCCGAGCCACATGGAGGCAGTGAGCGGATCGTCAGGGGATTCGTCTCTCCCGGTATTAGGGGTTGATGTCTCGGTTTGCACGGGTGGCCATCACCAGAAATCCTTGGCCAAGGTACTCGAGAATTACTGATTTGGATTAGCAGTTTCTCAGTGGGTGATGGGCTTCATACCGACACTAAATGTCGCGTTATTATGGGTCTGACTTTATCCACCCCCTAGACTCGATATGCGATACTCATAGACGAACGGACCGGACTGTACGAATATTATCACTGTCAGGCTCAGTAGGGGTTTCAGGATGAGTTTGCTCGTCGACCTCCCTTTCGCTAAATACCTGGGTAGCCGTTACGTACAGCTAGTGCTGCTGACGTTCTTATGGTTAAACCCACGGCCAGCGTATTGAGGAGTCTTTAGAGTCCCACACAGAGGGTTTCCCTGTTTCGAGCGAAACGATGTAGAGGCCGTATGGTTTTATGGCAGGGTTCGATCATATACATGCACTTGTGCACGGATCATGATTCGGACGGATAATACTAGTGGGCTTTGGTTTAAGCTGGATCCTAGTATTATATTGTTGGATTATTTTCGTCTCATTGTATTCGTATTCTGTATGAATACAGATGCGAATATGTATATACGGATGAGAGTATTCTTGTAATTCTTTACAAGATTATTTTTTGAAGTTGCCATTTCTTTTTTGATTTAATCTTTTTCTTTAAAAGATTAAATGAGGTGGAGGATGAGACTTATTTTGGCATTTATTCATGCATGCTCACTTGGTGACTCATGGTGATGTGTCATAATGGCATGCTTGATGTTTTGTTTGTATTGTGAGATATTTGAGGTGAGAGCATGAGATATTTATTCTTGAGTTGCTTTCTTTAGGTGCTACCATGCTCACAGCACAAATAGCTCATAAGACTTAGCCATTTTTCTCACTTGATTTTTCTTAGCTTCACACTCTCGTCTCTCATGGCTTCTTCTTCTTCCTCCACCCTAACCCTCTCATGTGTTGAGAAACCTAGGGTGTTTAGAGACAAATTAATCCTTCATTAGACTCTACATCATCTTGGCTATCTAGTTTAGCAAACTAGATACCCTAGTTACTTCGGTTTTGAAGTAGGAGCTCGTTTCATAAATTCTCGGGTGGATCATCTTCGATGGAGGAAGACCAGAGATCAAGCTTGATCATGGAGGCCTCTAGCATCTTGGGAAGGTGGTTGAAGACCAAAGGACACGGATCAATTCAGTATAATTACTCTAACCCTATGGCTTATGGGTCCATCCGGGTTATCGGGTTGTTCTAGCGCCGGTTTTTGAAAATTTTTGTTCCGCAATAGTCACGGATTGATGGCCGAGGCGCGTGCATAACCCAACATGTATCATATATGTGTGTATTGGTGTATCATCCAGTTATTGTTTAAAATACATAGCTACATATGAGCCATATAGTTATAGTTTAAAATAGTACGAATCGTTGTTTTTAGAAAAATAGGGGCTACGGTGTTTTTGAGAAAAAGATACCATTTGAAAATCCGTAGCGTCCCCTTGAGGTTGTCATTTAAAAATGCATAATGATTCGTTAGTTTTGAAAATGGGTACGGCTCTAATTATATCCTAATATCTACTTAAATGATTAGAAAACAATAATTTTCCAAGTCGATACTTCCAAAAGTCGGTGATCCAGCCTCATAGTATCACGTACGGTATAATCCATCGTACGGCATCATCAAGTCAAGAGTGCGGATAAATCATCATGTACATCATATCACATATGGTATAATCCATCGTATGATATCATCAAATCAAGTGTGTAGCTCAATCATCATGTACATCATATCACATACGGTATAATCTATCGTACGATATTATCAAATCAAGGGTACGGATCTACGGTCTCGTACATACTATCATCTCATCTAGTCTCATATCCTCACATGTTATATCATCTCGTATCGTATTATGAACATATATATCGCCTAATCTTTATATGATATAATATATCATATCGTATCCTGCCATTTCATCTTATATCCTGTAATATAGCCTCGTGACATCATCTCTGATTATATCGACTCATATCATTATAGCTTGTCATATCCTCATCTTGTGATGTTTTGTCGAAGTTATCCTCAAACTTACATGTATACACACAAACATATATCATATACATACATATATACATACACTCACACACACACATATCTGTGTGTGTACAATATATATACCAATGGTTCAAGGCTAAGAAAATAAGAACTAAGGACATGCCTCCCTACGAGTATTCTTATTATCGCCTATAGTCTCCTAGAACCCTATTAGCTAAGTATACATATCTAATATTTATATATATAACTATATACCTAATACCCTAATACTACGGTTGTGGTGGTGCAATACGCCATCCATCCGACTTCTCCCGTAAATATACATGTACTCATCTACTATTCTCGCTCTAGTCGAAGTGGATGGATACCTTTCTCTCCTTCGTCTCCCCGGAAGCCCACGTGAATATACCTACAAATCAAATCATATCGTATCAAAATCAAAATCAAATCCGAAAACAGATATCACAAGCGAAACATACATAGGTTAGAACCTATGGTCCACGCATGCAAGAACAACCAAAAAACTCCCGACGTTGACATACGAACGTCAAACGACCGAGTCAAAACTCAAATATCAAAAACCAAGTTTCAAATATCATAAAACATCTCCAGAAATCATGTAGAACGACTCTAGATTTTTATTAATGTAAAATTAGACTTTTTTGCATATAGGGTAGGTCTAATTATCTAAAAAGTGAACTACAGACCAAGTTTCAGACCTTAACTCCGGAATTAGGCCGCAAATTGCCACCAAATCGAATAAAACGGTGGCCAAAAGATGAAGGCTTGGGCTCGGGTTTCTACAGTAGCTTCCTAGTGGTCTGCATATCTCACTGTATCTACTATAAAATTTTCAGAGTTCTAGAGTCATCCCAGATTCTATTAGAACATCAAAAGTCAATGAAAAACCGATATCGGAAATTTCTAAGTTCTTCTTTGATCATTCTAAACTCATTTTAATCAAGGCTACCGCCACTACTAGGCCAGTAGATACTTACTAAACCACTACTAACCTCTACTAAAAGTTTTATCCACTAATTCTCATCCTAGAATTTTCCAAGTACACTGAACATTAACTTTTAAACTCTAAACTAATGTAGGAGGTTAGGAAACTTAAACACTTAACTAAAAGTGAGAGGATTACCTTCAAAGAGCAACTCAAGAAAATTCTATGATGGCCAAATGAATTCAAGAGTAGAAATTGATCCCACCATAATGCTTGTAGTGATGTGAGGAACATTATTTATGAAGGGAACATAGGATTTTGATGAAGTTTTGGGAGGGTTGTATGGTGGTAGAAAGGGTGGTAGAGGAGTTAAAGAAAATGGAGGAGGAGAAAAAGAAGAGAAAGAAGATGAAGAAGATGGAAGATAGTTGTAGAATCTTCCTCTTTCACACACACACAACCATGCTCTCTTGTCCCCCTCATCATTATTATATCTTTACTTTTTCCTTTTCTCATTTTTCCTTTGTAAAACAATTTAAAAACAAAAGTAAAAATGCAACCATACATGAAACACAATAAAATGTGTCATGGCAGATTAACACATGCTTAACAAAAACAAGATTGGTTTAAACGCATAATTAGTGAAATAATAATCATGTTTAACATAAACTTGTGTATAAATAATTGTATACTGATTTATAAAATGCCCAAATCCAATAAATACCTTCATAATTAATAATTCATATTAATAGTCTAATTATTTTCCAAATTATATGTATATAATTATACCATTCCATTAAAACTATTTTCCATACTTTTATAATATTCATAAAATTTATTATTTTATTATTTAAATTCCAAAAATAATATTTTATATTTCTGAAATGTTACAGACTTCTTCGATCGATGAGAATAATTTTCGTCAAGAATGGAGTGTTGGACTTTTCTCCAGACTATGTGAATCTATGAAGAGAGCCGCTATTAAGAATGCTCCGTTTTTGGCTGTATTGGATCTTTTGAAGGGGGTAGTGTCTTCTTCAATATCACAGTAGGTGAATTCTTGCAAACCCTTATCAGTTGTTTGAAGCTATTCCTGGTTGGAACAGTAGCATCAACAGCCACCATAGGAGCTGGTGAAGTCAGCCCAGAAGGGAAACTGCCCCCAGTTTTCCTTACTCAGCGTCAGTGGCGATGTCAAGCGTGTCTTACAGCAGGAGCCTCCTTAGCATTAGAGACTTCCTCGACATGCCCCCTTTATTGTCTGGGGGTTTCGTCCAGTGTCACCCTGTGAAAGACTAACGTCTTCGGTTGAGATGAAGCAGGATTGGCCAGTTTGTTGAAGACCGACTACCTTGGTGCTGAAGCACTCTTGTTTGCTTCATGCGGAGCAGGAACGGGGAGAGTCAACTGTTTAGGGATAGCCCCCTCAAGGATCATGGGCTTCTTCATAGGGCCTGTAAGCTTCTTTTCAGCCTGTCGAAGATTGAAACCTTAATGTTGGCAGGCTTGTTAGTGGGGCCTGCTGCGGTATTTAGCCGATCGAAGACCGAATTTCGTGGAATTTCTTCTTTGGTCGTTGAGGCGCCGAAGTTTTCAGATAGTATTATGGTCCCAAAGAACAGCCCGGTGGTCGCTTGGGCAACCTGCACTGCCGGCAAGGAGAATATCGAGGCCGTATTCGGCCCGTAGACCACTCCTCTATATAGGGCGAAGTTAGCTTGAGAGTTGTTGCTATTGCAGGTGGTGCAGTTGGAAGCCATTGAATCTACATGGAGGTGAAACACAAAATTTTAGTATCTCAAACTCCAAGGGCAACCATAAACATAGTGAACCATGATTTTGATCAAGAAACACTACACACGAAGTGTGGAATGGAAAGAGGAAGATGTCCCACCAGGCATGCCAGAATCTGTTTACTGCCGAAAACCAGACTAAGACACGAAGACGTCTAGCTTGAATTTAGGGGCAGATGCTATTTGGAACATATTCGTCCATCTCTCCGAAGATGCCAAGTTGATTTATGATACCATATATCAAAGGATTGGATGGATGCGACCGATGTAGCATGACTTATTAAATTCTCCCTCTTTGAGGGGCTTTTGATTGTAGGGATCCTCTTCCTTGCAGGCGCAATCCCCTGCAGTTAATTACGCTATCGCATTATGATAACAAATTTCACCTGCTTTAGGCAGATCACTTCGTGTGGTGTTATATTATTTATTTTGGGGTTGCCCGTGAATTGTATACGGAGACTAGTTTATGTCGTCATCCGTAGGGCGCAAATTAGTCCAAATCAGTATATATAAAACTTGGGTTTGTACCTAGGTCATATGTTCCATCATTTTAGGGGATATTTTATTTTATTTAAGGACCGTTAGTCATGTATCAGACTAAGATCAACTCAAATGTAGCAAGCATATGAGCTCTATTAATTTATATTCAGAGAAGTTTTTAACTTCTAGGAAATTAACCCATTTTGGGCTGAATGATGGGCTTTTATGTTACCCAATCTTGCTAAGCATTCAGACATATACGTCGCTCACATGTGCATCATGTGAGGTGCTCATATTCAGAAGCTCACGTGCATGGCATATGAACCGCCGTCTGCAGCATCTGATCGCTCATGCGGATACCACGCAAGGTGCTGTCTTCATGACTTTTGAGTAATCATGTGCATATCACGTGAGGTGATAAATCTTAAGCGCTCACGTGGACATCACGTATGACACTGAATCTTAATTTTTTGTGAGCGTTCACATGAATGTCACGTGAAGCGCTAAGTCCTTAGAGATTTAATCTCTGTTCATATTTTTTAGAGAAGTTAAACTTCTGTTAATGGTATTTTGACTATTAAGAATCACCAAGATCACTATTTTGAGGATCTGAGATCAGGTTTCTTTAAAAAATAAGTTCTTATCATGTTTGGGAACTAAATTCCTGGAGTATGGAGTTCATCTCTTTTTTTTTCTTTCGTCTATGTTCTTTTCAACCTTGTTCTCCCCTGAATCTTTGATTCTCAAGAACAAGATCTTCCATACGAGAATTAAATTCTCTTTTTTGGGAGATCTGTCTTGTGGATCTCAAATTCAAAGGAAGAACTTAGTTCTTATGAAGGGTTAATCCCCTAGATATGACATGATGTGTAAAGTGGAGATATTTTTATCATTGTGTTTTTCTTCTATAGGGTTTGAGAGGGAAAAGATCTTCTTCTTCGAAGAGAATTAAATTCTCTGTTGTCGAAACTTAGGGGTAGGTTTTCTGTATATGCAGAAGTTTATGGGGGTCTTCTTTATTTGAGATTTAATCTCATGGGTCCTTTATATAGGATATGAGAAACTGTTGATTAGTTGAGAATATCTCTAATTTAAGAGATCTTGACTTGATTTCATAATCAAGTGGTGATTTTTAATCACCGTTGGATCTTAGATCCAAGGCTTTCTGTTTAGCAGAGTATATTTTTCTTATTTTTAACAAGATTGAAGGAAATATTTTCCATGTATAGAATTCAATTCTATCTTTTGATTCAAATGGTGATTTTTAATCACCATTGGATTTTTAATCTAAGAGTTCTCTGTTTAACAGAGCGAATCTTTCTCATTTTAGAAAGATTAGGGAAATATTTTCCCATATAGAATTTAATCCAAAGTGACGCTCACATGCATTGCGCGTGAGGCGCTGCAATATATATGACCTATAGCGCTTACGTGCATTGCACGCGGACGCTGCCATATTATATGGCCTTAGCGTTCACGTGCTTTGCACATGAGACACACCATATTATATGGCCTATTACCCTCACGTTCTTTGCACGCGGACGCTGCCATATTATATGGCCTTAGCGTTTATGTGCTTCGCACGTGGGCACTACCATATTATATGGCCTATAGCGCTCATGTGCCTTGCACGTGAGACGCTGTAATATTATATGGCCTATAGCGCTCACGTGCCTTGCATGCAAGCGCTGCCATATTATATTAATGCTCACGTGCTTTGCATGTGAACACTCACGTGTTAAACATGTGAAAGGGTTTCATTTCATCTTCTCATGATTTTCTGAGTCATCTTCTTCTTTTCCAACACTTTCTTTTGGTCAAAGCTTGGGAATCGTTCTAACTTACACCATGTGCAATGTTTTTTGTGCCGAGACTTGAATGCTCCTCATTATAATTTGAAGAAGTGTTCATCTTCTCCTTCACATTCACAGAGAAAGAACCATAGTTTGCAATTGCCCACATGCTCCTCGAAAGCCATGGGAGGTGCCCATTGGGGAGATTATTTCTCGTGTCGCTGCACGTATAGTGAATCCTATTCTAACGGATGTTTAGTGCGACACGGTAATGCACGAGCTTATGACTTGTAGGGGATCTTCTCTTCCTGCCGGCTCTATTTTGCTTCACACGATCTTTCTCGCCGTTTTCGAAGACATTCCTCCTTACCCGGTAGAGATGACTTTGGCGATACTCAACGCAGTGGAAATCAAAGTTGACTACTTTCAGGAGTCCGGTCTGATCACGAAGCCTGTAAGGGACTGCTCCGTCCACTTGCTGAGTCAGATACGGGCTCGACGAGCTGTCATGTCTTCTTTTGCTGACGAGCACGGCGCTGATCTGTAGGGAGAAACTTTTCGCGTGAATCGTCGTTTTGAAATGGTAAAGAGGACTGAGAAAGAGTTAGGAAACTTTGTATGTTGTTTCACCAATCCTTGTAGTCCGGGTCCCTTATTTGGAAATCTTTTCTCCATGAAATGAAATGTTTATTTTAAATATATGTTTTCATTGTCGTCTAATGAATATTTCATATCTAACAACTGTCCTTCCATTGATTGCTTGTTTAGACATGTGCGCATCTCACATGTGTCCACGTGCTTTGCACGTGCACATCGCATTTAAGAATTTCTGCAAAGTGTGAGCGTTAAGGATTCTTCCATCAAGTGCGCACATATATAAGTGCTCATGCTTTTAAAGTTATTCTTCCATTAAGTGCGCACATATACAAGTGTGCATTTAAACAGGTGCGAACATGGTTGTTTTTGTTGAAGGGTGAAGGCTTGAGCTCATGGAAAGATCAAGTGAAGGGTTAAGAGAGTTAAAGATGTAAGAGATGGAATCAAGAAGATAACACATCTTCTCATGAGCATGAGAAGGTTTATTTATAGAGAGAGTGGTTAAGATATGAAATGGAGGATTGTGATTGATTATAGGGATGGAATGGTTGAGATTTTATAGAGATGGACTAATCTATCAATACCTAAGCTTATTTCATCCTAAAATGGTTGGTTTCCATGCAATTTCCTAATAAAGCAAAAGGATGCAAGTTAGGTATGCTTTTAGATAGAAAAAGTGCATATTATGGTGTTTATGAGATGCAAGTTAAGTTAATGGTTCACTAGAAGGAGAATCCTATGACATAGGTTTGATAAGTCAAGCAGGGATTAATTATCACTAATCAAGTGCTTGATAGCAACGATTAGCTAATTAACCCTTGATCGCTCATATTCAAACCAAATAGAAAAAGATGCTCAAATGAATTGAAATTTTGTATGTAGGATCATCAAAGTGATTTATGAGGATCCATTAAGAAAAATTGGCAATTTTACCCTCGTGGGACCGCCATATCATTTTAATGATAAAATAATAAGCGGGTTTTAGTTCATCGGGTAAACGTTGTCGATTTTGGTTGAAATTTTTATGGTATGTTATCATAAATATACTAAGATGATCTGGAATGTTTGACAATATTTGGCTAAAATAATCATGAGATTTGGATTTTTGAGCGTACCGAAAAGGGTATTTCGGTCATTTGAACGAATCTTGACATATGCACTTAAGTTGCCTCCATGTATACCAAACAGTTATTTTTATGTAGAAATGATGTAATATTTCAGAAAATAAAAATTATTATTTTGTAATTTAAATAATAAATTAATAAATTTTACGGATATTATACAAATATAGATTTGTGTTTTCGTTGATTGGTATAATTATATACCTACATTTTCGAAAATAATTAGAATTTAAAAATGAATTATTATTTATGGAAGCATTTATTTAATTGAGATTTTATATATTAATATATAATTATTTAAATATAATTTTAATGTTAAACTTGATTAGTTTTTTCCCAATTATGCATTAAACTAAGTCCATTTTGTTAATCAAGTTTTAATGTGCCATGACACATTATATTTGTATTCTAGGTATGGCTTTAATTTTATTTTGGTTTTTATGTTTTTCTAAAAGAAAAGAGGCAGGAAAAAGGAAAGAAAAAGGAAAATGAGAGGAGACAAGGGGGACAAATAGGTATGGTAGGAGAGAGAGAGAGAGAGAGAGAGAGAATATGGCCACCATAGCGATTGCCTCATCATTTCATCATTTCATCATCTCATCTTTTCATCGTCTTCTCTTCTTCTTCTTCATCTCCTTATTCATCACCTCCACCACCCTCTACCGCCATGAAACCATCCCCAAAACCCCATCAAAACCACATACAACCTTCACAAAAAAATTTTCCTTACCTCATCCTGCACATCATGGCATGATCAAGTGTGGGTTTTGAGCTCCTTAGGCCATCTAGGAATTTTCTTTAGTTGCTTCTATAAGGTAAAACGCTCAATCTTTGATAAATTTCTTGGGTTCTTGTATTCACATCTAATTTAGAATTGATATATATATGGTTTGTGAACTTGGAAAATTCTAGGGTGAGATTTGGTGAGCTTTGGTGAGTGATATGAGTAGTGGTGGTGTAGTAAAGGCCCAGTTAGTGACTTCAACCTCTTTAAGTGATAGATAAAGATCTGTTAGTGCAAATAACCTTGGTCAAGATGAGTTTAGAATTTTTCGATATCGGTTTTGTAAACTTTTGATGATAAAATGAAACTTGGGGCTACTCAGGAACTCTGAAAATTTAATAGAGCATACTGTGAGGTGTATAAACTAGTAGAAAGCCACCGTAGAAGCCAGAGCCCAATCCCTCTTATCCTGGCCGCAAATTTATTGGTATTGGCCGCAATTTGCGGGTCGTTTTTGGAGTTAGGGTTTGGTTTTTTTTTTGTAGCTCACTCATTAGATAACTAAGACTACCATGTACGCTAAAAAGTCTAAAAGTACTTTAAGAAAAATCTGGAATCGTTTTACTTGATTTCTGTCAATATTTTCAGATATTTGAAACTTGATTTTTGATATTTGAGTTTTGACTCGGTCGTTTGACGTTCATATATCGACGTCAGTGGCTGTTTTGTTGTTTTAGCACGCATTGGCTATAGGTTCTAACCTTTGTGCGCTTCGCTCATGATTTCAAACTCGATTTAGGTTTTCATGTGATCTTGGTCAGGATTCGATTGTACATACATTCGCATGGACTTCCGAGACGACGAAGGAGAGTAAGGCATTCATCGACTTCGGCTAGAGTGAGAATATTAGGTGAGTAGATGTATATCTACGGGGAAAGTCGGATGGATGGCGTATAGCACCCCCACAACCATAGATTTAGGATATATATATATATATATATATATATATATATATATATATATATATATATATATATATATATATATTAGTTATGTATACCTGGCTAACAGGATTTCTAGAATACCATATGCGATAGTAGTAGACTGTTGGATATGTATGCCCTATAGGCCATTATTGTATAGTACTAGTTTGCATAATACATTTTGGAAGCTTGGGATATACATGGGTTTACGACAATCTTGCTCAATATAGTAGTATGCTACTTGGTTTGTTTCTATCTTAATATGTGTATATGTTTCTTTTAACATATCGCTGATACATATTGATGGAGACCTTAGGATCTTTGCTTGACTACCGGCGTTGTGATGGCGATTACACTAGTGGGGGCTGGCTAGTCTATAAGCACATCCTTATACAGGTCTCTAGTCGTCGGATTTTTTAGACTGGGCATCGATACTCCAGAGTAGACTGGTGCATACGCTTCTCATCCCAACAAGGGAGATGGTAGTCCCACAGCCATTAGTACGTCATACTTGAGATAGTATGCAGGTGCTCGTTAGGTTACGAGTACACTGGACATGACTCGTCGGGAACTGTTGGTTGGTATTATACCTATCGTCAGTTAACAGTTCCCAGGTGACATGAGTACAACTTAGTCCGTTGACTTGACACTTCCACTTCGCCTCAAGTGTGTTCCCACTATTCTTTGATTACTACCTGATTTGTATGTCAAAAACTATCTATTAACCGCAATCAACAACGGCGTCGCATGAAGCTAGCCGGTGAGTACGGGTCGGTCCACAGGGATTTTGTGAATTTCCTAGTCGCGCTAACGAGTTAATTCCGAAGGGTGTTTGGATTAATTATTAAATCTAAAAACCTAAATTATTCTATCTACGATTATCTAGATCTATTCTTGCTAGGGTTAGGTTTAGGGATGGTTTGGAAATACAAGAAAATCTCAACGCTTTCTATACCCGAATGAAGATCTATGAGGAGTTATGGTAATTATCAATAAAGGGGATTAGATCCATTCGGGAAGGTGTTCCTTCCTCTAGGTTCTTGTCCTTCCTTTAGAGATCCTTACCCTAACCTTCAAGGAAAATGCGCGCAATCGGGCTTTTACACTACGGAATCACCGCTACCTCAAGGGATAGGGTGCCGTAGGGCGCGGTGTATGCGTGTATGCATGGAGTCCTATTGAAAATATATTATGGGTAAGAAAGGGATGAGAGATCTCATCTCTCAAAAGCGTTCCCCAAAGCTAACTCTAAACAATTTCCTAGGACATGAAATTAAATCTACCTAGGGCAAAGAATTGAAATCTAAACTAGAGCAAGAATTAAATCTACTTACAGGTGTATTTCTCCAATCATCAATGCAAGGTTGTCAGATCTGAATTTCTGAATTGAAGAGAGGCACCGATGCTCTCCATAAAGAATTTTGGAATTTATTATTAAAAGGAGGCATAAAGTTTACAATGATTTAGAGTTCTATTTATAGGAAATAGAAATCCTAGGTTACATTTTGATCCGCATGTCTACAATTACAAAAATAGCCCTAGGTTGACTTGGTCAGCGCCGCTTGAAATTATAGTAAAATTTTACTTTCCAATTCCTTACAACTGCCGCGGAACCGCGGCCTGGGTAGGGATTGGGCCACGGTTCCGCGGCCCAATTTGAAAGATCATTGGTTGAAAACATGTGGGCTGCTTCAGGGCTTCTTGGGATTCCTATTTCTTATGTTCTTTTCTCAATTTGGCTTCTAGGTTCCTTCCAGATTTTCAGTGAAAAATTGCAGTGGACTTTAATCGTTTGCCTTGATATTCTGGATCTTGCGTTGCCTTGTTGATTGTGAACTATTCTGCCTTTAGGCTTGATTAAGATCCTCCTATTTGTTGGTCAAAGTCCACTTTTTCATCGTCTTTTCATCGTTTTCATTGTTTTCTGTCCAAGAATATGTAACCTGTAACATGTAGCAGACATACGTCAAAAGCACCTGTTTATTTATAAAAAAAAAATAAGAATGGGGAATATAATAATGCAATATTATGGTGTGAACAAATACCCCCAAACTTACTTTTTGCTCGTCCTCGAGCAAACTTATTTTGTATTCTCGATAAAAACCTAACCACACTTTCGCAGGGAAACGCGATTGCGCTGAACACGTGCAACAAGCCGTTAAACCTCTAGGTGTCCCTGGTAGGAGGAGTATTGTCTCCTGAGGGTTTTCAGCGGATACTACCCACAAAATCCTATCAATTCGGCCCATTGACTTTAATTCTCCAATTAGGTTTTCTAACAAGGAATTCTATTATCGTCGACCCATAAATCATCCACCCATATTCTTCACACTTCCTCATTATTTAACTTAAGATTATATATGCTCTATAGACTTACCTAGCTTTCGGCATCTCTTAAATTTTCCTTCTAGGGTTCCATCTCTACTTAGGAATTTCTTTCAACTCTACTAAAGATACAAGATCTATTCTTCATCCCTTTCTCTCATCTAAACTCCAATCACATACCTCTACGTGTGTATATAAATCAACCCTACACTTGGAAATTCAAATCAAGCAATCATACTCTTGTCCGTTGTCCAAAGCACTTCTTAATTGGTGAATTTTTAATTGAGTTTTGCTTACACATCCTTCATGCGATCGTTAATACTTCTTGAGGTACCAACGACTGATTACAAAATGCGTTTGCATTTTTAAAGCGTAATTCCTAGTCTTGCAACACCTAAGGCTTTAGCAGTGACTCCCAAACCAGTTGGTCTAAGGCACTAGGTGATGAAGCACCCTCACTAAATATTTTTATATTTTTGCAGCCTTAAGTAATCACAAAAACCAGTGTTCATTTTTTTTATTCTTTATTCACACTTGTATTTTTTATTTTCTTCGTACTAAGGACTTTAGACAAGAGCATTTCAAGGTCTCTTCTACTATTCCAAGTTTCAAGGTGCGTGATTGTGCAAATTGTAGGGTATACATTTTCAGAATCTAGACTTAAGCTAGGAACTATTTTTCAAACTTATACTCTAATAAGAACATCAATACTTTTCCTTTGTTTTAACTTAGCCCAATAAGTGAACCCAAAATTTGCCTATTTCTAAATAAGCTACAAAGGCACATACTTTCTACCGTTAAACTCTAAGGAAGGTTATTTTTAGGGTTTTTAATTTACTAAATCTAAGACCTAGTTGTTCCTAGCTAGTTAACCTATCTGTCAAACTCTAGTCAAATAAGCCAAAATTGAATACAATAATTTTTATAATTTTTAAAATTTTCAAATTTTTATGGGTTTTCAAATAAGTATGCAAATGCAAAAATATGTACAAATGAATGCGAAGGAAGAAGACGTACCGAGCATACCCCCAAACTTAAACTTGACAGTGTCCTCACTGTTATGCTAAACCAAGAGGGTCAAAATGCCGGTACTCCCCTGTTTATTTATTTATTTATAATTTTTTTATATTTTTAATGTTTTGAATTTTTTTTAATTTTTTTATAGAAAAAGAAAACAAAAATATATACATATATACAACAAGGCTCCCCCTAAACTTAAGCTTGGCCTTACACAAGCCAAAGGTTAGCACCAATCATTCAAAAATCTTATCGTGGTAATGGTATAGTTGGTGCAAGAATGGGGTGTGGAGGAAAGAAATGAGAAACACGCGAGACCGTGTGGAAAGAAGAATGGTAGAATATGGTCTCGGTGGGGGAGAAGAAGGGCGAAAAGGAGAAAGAAGGGTCGCGCGATCTTGAGGGTGTAAATCGAGTGAATAAATTAGCGCAATTTGTGATGACCGATGTGTTAAAAGCGATTGCGCTAATGTAACACCCGAGCCCAATAATACTATTTATATTACTAGTTGAGGGTTATATATTGCTCCTTTTCCAATTATTCTATTTTCTGGGGCTTATTGCTAAATTTTAACCGGTTAAGTCATTTTGGCACATAACAAATTTTAACTCCTAAAATGAAATTAAAAGTGTCCATGTTGGCCTACTCGTAGCCACTAGTCGCGTAGTAGCGTCCGCGTGTCGAGATTCCGTTCCGTTTGGCTAAACGGGCAAGTTTGGACGACTACGCGCGCGTGCAAGTGTCCGGCTTGGGGGCATGCATTTTAATCACTAAACACCTCTTTTCAAAATTTGGAAACCGCTTAAAATCCTATAATTTGAATTTGGAACATTTGGGCGCAACCCGGGCGCGATTTGGAAATGTTTCATTTTGCGCCAAAAAGGGCCCGTTTCAATTTAATATCTAAAACTATAATTATATACGAATATAATTCCTTAACTGTTTAAATCCCTCAAATCATCTCAAATTTTTCCTCTATCTAATCTACAGCCAATCACGAGCTCCCATTAGAGCTCGTGGGCCCCGCCTCCTTTTCCCCATCTCTCTCTCTCTTTCCCTCAGTCTCTCTCTCTCTCATCATCAGAAATCTTCCCCTCTCTCTCTCCAATCTCTCTCTCTCTCTTCTTCCTCTATTTAAATAACCCATGCAGCCGCCTATTCCCCATCATCCACCGCGACCACGAGACACCCAAGCAAACCCTAACCCTAGCCTCGCAACCTCACCGCCGACCTCCTCACGACTTCGCCGTCGCCGCCACCACCTCGTCGACCTCACCGCACCTCCATCCCCTCGTTCTCCCGCTCCTTCCCGCAACTGCACCCAACCCCGACGTCGCCACCAACCCTGCAGAGCCGACGTCGACGCCGCCTCTCGCCGCCGACGCCTCCCACGACTCCCTCTCACCCTCCTCGTCGCGACCTCGTCATCACCTCCCTTCCTCTCCTCGCCGGACCACCAGCCCGAGCCCTTCACCCATCGCCTACCCCCGCTGTTCACCGGAGAACGCCCCGGTCGACCCTCCTCGTCGTCGCCTGTGCCACCGCCGACCACTTCCTCTCCCCTGAGGCCAGAACCCGGCCCGTACATCCCCTCAGCACTGCACCACCACCTTTCCAGCGACCCGGGAAACTTTCCAGCCCTCGCCGCATTCCTGTTCACCGCCGGCGCGTCCATCGCCGTCGGGCCCGTCGTAGTTGCCCCCGGTTCTTCCCGGTAAGCCTCCCTTTAGCTTTCCATTCATGTTCAATCCCCTTGCTGGTCGTTATTCGCGTGTATCCTATCGTATTGCTAACTTCGCTACTTTTGTCGTTGCCGGAATCCGACCGTGCCGTCTTGGCGAACCCGACGCTCCAGCGAAGCCCCCTGGTCCGTGTGATCCCGTTGATCTCTGTTGGGACTCGATCCGTGGCCCGTGCTTTCATATCGCATTTTCTGCCGATATCCCATCCGTGTTCCAGTTTGCAGACCGTCGAGGCAAGTATCTGAATACTTGCTTGAACATGCTAGTGTGCGAGATCTAGTCTTGCCACGCAATTGAACTCATACTATTTAATACCACAACTTAATGATGGCAATTGATATCATATTATTGCAGTTATCTTTATAATGGAATCGTTACAACAGTTCCTCGTAATTAATCAACCCGCATCAACCCATATTGCAACTAAATAAACGACTGAATCATATCTGCTTAAACTGTTAAACCATTCATGAGATAATTATTATATTTAGTATAATTTCATGTAGTTTCTTAATTTATAATTATGGATATTGCTTTACCTTGTGGCTATTGCACCCTAAAGACGATTGAACCTGTTAATAAGAGAATACAAACATCACTATAGTTATATGGAATATTGTGGTTAATTATTGTTTCCTGCTGCTGTTCATTATTGATTGTATACCTGTTGTGAGCACTTACCCGATTGCACGACATATTGGCCTGACCCTGCTACACCTGACATATACATACATACCGACTCATCCTGTTGTACCATGACATTACTTGTTTCCTGATCTCGTGCCTAATGCCGACAAACCTAACCATTCCTGCTGTCGATCCAGACAGACTTACTTTTACTTGACTTTGTGTTGGCATTAGTCCTTGACAACTGCATACCTGACCTGACATACATAGTTTGGGGGTATGGGGAAATCAAAGGTGAAACCGACTTGTAACTCAACAGTTCGATACATTGTTCTGATCAGTCTTACGGGCTTGGCCAGCTCCGGAGTGTTGATGCTGACATCACTCGTCCATCCTACTACCTTTTACTGCTTAGCGGCACGTCTCGGATTCAGCCCCGAGGGTCATGACCGTGGTCCCGGGCACGCACGGGATACTATTGAGTTACATCGACGATTCATCAATTGGTTTCAAAGACTATAGAGTAGAACACCTGATAGGACAGTTTAGTCACCATTGCACATTACCCTGCTTGTTATTGCTGCTTTATTCATGTTCATACTTGCATTGCTTATTACCATGTTTATGCTATATACTTGATGTCATGACGCGCTGACGTCTGGGTTTTGCATGGCCCAGATTCCGTACCACTGTCTACGACCGAGCAGGAGTACTTCAGCCAGCAGGCTGAACTGTGAGTTCCTTAGGGTTTAGTTTATTTATTTCATTTCATTTCCAGATGTGAGCCCGCATTATGGGACGTACTGTTTATTCATTGTATTGGATCATTAGCTTCCGCACTTATTGCTTATTGATTCTTGTTATTATGGATTTGGATATGTATTAGTTTAGCTTATTATCTTGTTCTTGATATCCTTACAACCGTAATGTGACTGTGGATGGATACGTCCTACCCACAGGTAGCATGGTTGGCTATGTCGCGTGCCCAATCTTGCGTACTCTGGGAAGCGGGGCGTGATATGGTTCTTTTGGTATCAGAGCCATAGGTTAATTGGGTTGATTCTTTGTAGTTGGGTATTGCACCCGATACACGAATCAGAATACCCGTGATTAGGAAACATGTCCTGCCACTTTGACCATTTTACCATCCTTGAATCATTCTTCCGGATCATGTCGACATGCAAACTTACTTTGCAATTGTCAACTCAAAACCCTAACTTCTTGTTATCTCTAGGACTTAGGCGACTTGGGTGGAGTTAAGTAATTGCGGCTATGATACCGCGGCATAGCTACAATGCAGCACTCTATTTAAGTATCTTGGAGTTCTAGCCTTGATCTATACTCGAAAACTATCATCATGCTAATGTTGGGTACTTTGATTTCCAGGATTTATGGCCGGTACGAATTTGAAGATGGACCAAAGAAGTGCGGTTTTAGCCGCCAGGCGTAGAGTGATAAGGGGATTGCTGGAGAAACTAAAGGAACAAATCGAGCTGGAACCAGCATTTGCAATGAACCAAACGTCTGTACGTAGAAGTATTCCGGTGAACAGGCGCAGCGTAGCGCCAATGAAGAAGCCTGTGATCGCTGATCGAAGGAAGAGCATAAGTTGTAACTACTGCAATTTACCGGGCCACATGAAAAAGGATTGTCGAAGGAGGCTGGGACTCTGTTTTAGATGTGGAGCGGCAGATCACGCCGCTAATGCTTGTCCGTCGAAGCTTCCGCAGGGACCATTCCAAGGGCAGGAACGGCTTACTCAAGGACCAAATCAGGCTCGAGCGTTCACGTTGACAGCTGAGGAAGCTAAGGCATCGGGAGAAGTGGTTTCAGGTAATTTACTCGTTCATGGTTCTCCCGCTTGGCATTATTTAATTTCGGAGCATCCCACTGTTTTATGTCATCCAAATTTATAACTACACACTCGATCACCTGCACGACCCTGTCTAGTTTCTGGGACATACACACTGGGAATGGGAAAATCATAGCTAGTAAGGAATGTAGAGATTGTACAGTTGTTGTTTGTGGACGGGAGCTTTTTGCAGATTTCTTGGTGATTGATACGGGCAGTTATGAATTAGTCTTGGGAATGGATTTTCTTGGCACTTTCCACGCACACATTGATTGTAGGGCAAGGAAAGTAATTTTCCAGATCCCCGGACACCCTGAGTTTACTTTCATTGGAGGAAGCAGTTCTGTCGGGCCAGTCGAGTTTAGGGCTAGGCCGACGAACAATGTTCTTGCGGCTATGGTAGTGGATAATAATGAAGAGCTGGCTGCTGTCCGCGACTTTATGGATGTGTTTGAAGATATTTCGGGCTTACCGCCGAAGCGAGATGTGGAGGTTGTGTTTGACCTTATTCCTTGCACAGCGCCAGTATCAAAATCTTATTATCCGATGGCACCGGTGGAATTGGAAGAAGTTAAGAAACAAGTGGGTGAATTACTCGAGAAGGGATGGATTCGAAGCAGCAACTCACCTTGGGGAGCTCCAGTTCTTTTAGTAAAGAAGAAGGATGGCACGAGATGGATGTGCATTGGCCTTCGAGACGTTGAAGCAGAAGTTGATAACCGCCCCGATCCTGACCGTACCGGATAATTCAGGAGGACTGGTGATTCATAGCGACGCATCTGGAAAAGGGATTGGGATTTGTTTTAATGCAGAACAGGAAAGTCGTCGCTTACGCATCGAGACAGCTGAAGACTCATGAGAAGAACTATCCGACTCATGACTTGGAGCTTGCAGCCGTGATCTTCGCCCTGAAGATTTGGAGACACTACCTATTGGGCAAGAGAGTCGAAGTCTTTACAGATCACAAGAGTTTGAAATATGTGTTCACTCAGAAGGAGTTGAACATGAGGCTACGCAGATGGTTGAAGCCGATGGCCGACTATGACCTCGATCTTAAATACCATCCGGGAAAGGTCAACGTCGTGCCGGATGCGCTGAGTCGATTACCAGCAATTCAGATATTGACTGCACAGAGAGAGATCATTGAGGATTTTGGGAGATTTGACTTGGAGGTTGTGCTACCACATGCTACAGGACAGTTGATGCAGTTGCAAGTACAATCGTCCTTAGTTGAGAAGATTAAAGCGGCACAATCGCAGGATCCTAGACTGCAAAAGTTTCGAGAGCAGGTTGGAGCCGGACTACGAACCGATTTACTGATCCATGAAGATGGTTCGTTGAGATATGGTAGCCGTGTGTGTGTGCCAAAGAGAGATGTGCGTGAAGAGCTCATGAAGGAGGCACACAGTTCAGCTTACTCTGTACATCCAGGAGGGACAAAGATGTACCGAGATATTCGACAGCACTTCTGGTGGGAAGGTATGAAAAGGGAAATTGCTCGCTTCGTGGCTAGGTTCTTGGGGTGTCAGCAAGTCAAGGCCGAACACCAAAGGGTTGCTGGTTTGTTGCAACCACTTCCGATTCCTCAGTGGAAGTGGAAACATATAACCATGGATTTCGTGACGGCGTTACCGCGGAGTCCAAAGGGCAATAATGCCGTATGAGTGATTGTCGATCGGTTGACCAAGGCAGCTCACTTTAATCCTTTTCGGGTTGGTCGATCGACGGAGACTTTGGCAGAGCGGTACATGCAGGAGATTGTCAGATTGCATGGGGTACCAGTAAGCATCGTGTCCGATCGGGACACTCGGTTCTTATCGCACTTTTGGAGGAGCTTACAAAAAAGTTTGGGGACTCGATTGAAGTTTAGCACAGCTTATCATCCTCAGACTGATGGACAATCAGAGAGAACGATCCAGACCCTTGAAGATAAGTTGAGGGCTTGCATGTTGGACTTCAAGGGATCTTGGGAGGATCATCTACTTTTGGTGGAGTTGTGTTACAACAACAGTTTTCAGGCAACTATTCAGATGGCTCCATTTGAAGCTTTGTATGGTCGTAAATGCCGTTCACCTGTTTGTCGGGACGATGTCGGTGAACGAAGATTATTGGGACCAGATTTGGTTGTGCAGACAGTTGAGAAAGTTAACCCTATCAGAAATCATATGAAGGCAGCACAGGACCGACAGAAGAGTTGGGCAGATGCGTCAAGAAGACCTCTAGAGTTCACCGTGGGTGATTTGGTATTCTTGAAGATATCACCGACTAGAGGGGTGATTCGTTTTGGAGGTCGAGGAAAGCTTAGTTCTCGATTCTTTGGACCCTTGAGATCGTGGAGCGTGTTGGTGAGGTAGCGTATCGTTTGGCGTTACCGCAGTCCTTGGCAAATGTGGACGATGTGTTTCACGTATCTCAACTCTGTAAGTATGTTCGAGATGAAACACACGTTTTGGATCATTCGGAGCTAACAGTACGAGAAGACTTGACTTTTGAGGAGCGACCGATTGAAATCGTGGATCGAAGGGAAAAGGTTCTTAAGAACAAGGTTATCCCCCTTGTGCTTGTTTCTTGGGGTAATCGCTCGCATGGAGAGTCCACTTAGGAACGAGAAGATGAAATCCGGCAGAAGTTTCCTCACCTTTTCTTGTAGTTATCTATCTTCGTATTCTTGGAATTTCGAGGACGAAATTCTTTTTGTAGTTGGGTATAATGTAACACCCGAGCCCAATAATACTATTTATATTACTAGTTGAGGGTTATATATTGCTCCTTTTCCAATTATTCTGTTTTCTGGGGCTTATTGCTAAATTTTAACCGGTTAAGTCATTTTGGCTCATAACAAATTTTAACTCCTAAAATGAAATTAAAAGTGTCCATGTTGGCCTACTCGTCGCTACTAGTCGCGTGGTAGCATCCGCATGTCGAGATTCCGTTCCGTTTGGCTAAACGGGCAAGTTTGGACGACTACGCGCGCATGCAAGTGTCCGGCATGGGGGCATGCATTTTAATCACTAAACACCTCTTTTCAAAATTTGGAAACCGCTTAAAATCCTATAATTTGAATTTGGAACATTTGGGCGCAACCCGGGCGCGATTTGGAAATGTTTCATTTTGCGCCAAAAAGGGCCCGTTTCAATTTAATATCTAAAACTATAATTATATACGAATATAATTCCTTAACTGTTTAAATCCCTCAAATCATCTCAAATTTTTCCTCTATCTAATCTACAGCCAATCACGAGCTCCCATTAGAGCTTGTGGGCCCCGTCTCCTTTTCCCCATCTCTCTCTCTCTCTTTCCCTCAGTCTCTCTCTCTCTCATCATCAGAAATCTTCCCCTCTCTCTCTCCAATCTCTCTCTCTCTTCTTCCTCTATTTAAATAACCCATGCAGCCGCCTATTCCCCATCATCCACCGCGACCACGAGACACCCAAGCAAACCCTAACCCTAGCCTCGCAACCTCACCGCCGACCTCCTCACGACTTCGCCGTCGCCGCCACCACCTCGTCGACCTCACCGTACCTCCATCCCCTCGTTCTCCCGCTCCTTCCCGCAACTGCACCCAACCCCGACGTCGCCTCCAACCCTGCAGAGCCGACGTCGACGCCGCCTCTCGCCGCCGACGCCTCCCACGACTCCCTCTCACCCTCCTCGTCGTGACCTCATCATCACCTCCCTTCCTCTCCTCGCCGGACCACCAGCCCAAGCCCTTCACCCATCGCCTACCCCCGCTGTTCACCGGAGAACGCCCCGGTCGACCCTCCTCGTCGTCGCCTGTGCCACTGCCGACCACTTCCTCTCCCCTGAGGCCAGAACCCGGCCCGTACATCCCCTCAGCACTGCACCACCACCTTTCCAGCGACCCGGGAAACTTTCCAGCCCTCGCCGCATCTCCTGTTCACCGCCGGCGCGTCCATCGCCGTCGGGCCCGTCGTAGTTGCCCCCGGTTCTTCCCGGTAAGCCTCCCTTTAGCTTTCCATTCATGTTCAATCCCCTTGCTGGTCGTTATTCGCGTGTATCCTATCGTATTGCTAACTTCGCTACTTTTGTCGTTGCCGGAATCCGACCGTGCCGTCTTGGCGAACCCGATGCTCCAGCGAAGCCCCCTGGTCCGTGTGATCCCGTTGATCTCTGTTGGGACTCGATCCGTGGCCCGTGCTTTCATATCGCATTTTCTGCCGACATCCCATCCGTGTTCCAGTTTGCAGACCGTCGAGGCAAGTATCTGAATACTTGCTTGAACATGCTAGTATGCGAGATCTAGTCTTGCCACGCAATTGAACTCATACTATTTAATACCACAACTTAATGATGGCAATTGATATCATATTATTGCAGTTATCTTTATAATGGAATCGTTACAACAGTTCCTCGTAATTAATCAACCCGCATCAACCCATATTGCAACTAAATAAACGACTGAATCATATCTGCTTAAACTGTTAAACCATTCATGAGATAATTATTATATTTAGTATAATTTCATGTAGTTCCTTAATTTATAATTATGGATATTGCTTTACCTTGTGGCTATTGCACCCTAAAGACGATTGAACCTGTTAATAAGAGAATACAAACATCACTATAGTTATATGGAATATTGTGGTTAATTATTGTTTCCTGCTGCTGTTCATTATTGATTGTATACCTGTTGTGAGCACTTACCCGATTGCACGACATATTGGCCTGACCCTGCTACACCTGACATATACATACATACCGACTCATCCTGTTGTACCATGACATTACTTGTTTCCTGATCTCGTGCCTAATGCCGACAAACCTAACCATTCCTGCTGTCGATCCAGACAGACTTACTTTTACTTGACTTTGTGTTGGCATTAGTCCTTGACTACTGAATACCTGACCTGACATACATAATTTGGGGGTATGGGGAAATCAAAGGTGAAACCGACTTGTAACTCAACAGTTCAATACATTGTTCTGATCAGTCTTACGGGCTTGGCCAGCTCCGGAGTGTTGATGCTGACATCACTCGTCCATCCTACTACCTTTTACTGCTTAGCGGCACGTCTCGGATTCAGCCCCGAGGGTCATGACCATGGTCCCGGGCACGCACGGGATACTATTGAGTTACATCGACGATTCATCAACTGGTTTCAAAGACTATAGAGTAGAACACCTGATAGGACAGTTTAGTCACCATTGCACATTACCCTGCTTGTTATTGCTGCTTTATTCATGTTCATACTTGCATTGCTTATTACCATGTTTATGCTATATACTTGATGTCATGACGCGCTGACGTCTGGGTTTTGCATGGCCCAGATTCCGTACCACTGTCTATGACCGAGCAGGAGTACTTCAGCCAGCAGGCTGAACTGTGAGTTCCTTAGGGTTTAGTTTATTTATTTCATTTCATTTCCAGATGTGAGCCCGCATTATGGGACGTACTGTTTATTCATTGTATTGGATCATTAGCTTCCGCACTTATTGCTTATTGATTCTTGTTATTATGGATTTGGACATGTATTAGTTTAGCTTATTATCTTGTTCTTGATATCCTTACAACCGTAATGTGACTGTGGATGGATACGTCCTACCCACAGGTAGCATGGTTGGCTATGTCGCGTGCCCAATCTTGCGTACTATGGGAAGCGGGGCGTGACAGCTAACCTATCTACTCGTCATGCAATGGGGTCAAATCACTCAAGATTCGCAAGAAAACATGGGTACGCCGAACTTGGTATAGGAGATGAAAGCGTAACGGCCACTTGTACGGTCGGAACAATAGGAAGGACGAAAGGAAGTGAATTAGGGATAGTATCATTCTCACCGTAGTAAACTGTCTCGAACTTGAAAGATTCCATTAATGGTTCGAAACTTCTGTAATCAACCGAGTCTGATGGTTCAACTAACTCATCTGAAAATGTAAAGGACTCAAACTCGGACGGTGAGTCATCAACATCGTCCGAAAAAAGTGAAACACTCGTAAGTGTTATCGTCTACGAGAAGTGTGTCAGATTCAAAAGAAAATTTTTCAAGCTCACAGTCTTCGAACATGGTCGGAACAATGGAAAGGAGGGAGGGTGATTTAGTTAAAAGTTCAAGAGGATGAATTGGAAAATCAGACATATCAAACAAAAATGGTTCAACCTCAATATGATCCTCAAAACTCTCCTCAATACTATCCTTATAATTCTCCTCAATATTCAACTCATCCATACCATTATCATCAAAATCAAGACGCATATGAGATTCGGGAGAAACATTTAATAACTCGGGATGATGATTTCAACATAAAATTTCAATTAAATCGACAGATTCATCATCCGAAATATTCCCGGCGTCTATATCCTCAATCAAGTGAAAATTAATTTCTTTAGACACCTTATCAAAAGCATGGATATTTATCAATTTGGGTTCTAGAGTGGAGGTGTAAAGGTCAAAAGGATTAGGTGTGGTTTCACTCGAAAGGGGTTCTTCATAATTTGGCAAATCAAACACTACAAAATCACACAACTCGTTTTTATTTTCAACAGGTGGAGTATTTAGGGCAATCGATGGAAAACCGGAGTTGTGGGCTTCAATTGGGTAAGGATAGGTTTGATTTGGAAATCCTCTCACGTTCTCACTCTGTCCAACCGCCTCCTTATACATTGAAAAATTTTGAGCTAGCGGGAAACTAGCTACCGGTTCACTAGGTTGCATAAGGACGGCCACGGACGCTTCCACATTCCTAGTCATTTTATTTGTTGCTGCAATATATGCCTCCAACGACTCTTCCAAACTAGACTTGGGTGGTAAAGGGGTTTCAGTAAAAGATTCGGAATCGTGTGGATATGCAAAACTCCCTAATGGCTGTATAGAAACAGTGTCTAGTGAGGGTGGTAAGGTCGGGTAGGACTGGTAGGATGTGGGTGGTAGGACAGGGGTAGGGTCAACATGTGGATAAAAATATGAATAATCTTGTGGATCCCTAGAACTAGATGTGTGGAGAGGGGTGAAAGATCGGCTGCAAGATTGAGCAATGTGCTCAGCAATGGATATCGGCTTAGGAGTGACAGAAGGACATGAAAAAGTAGTATCAATATATGGAGGTGGTAAGGGTTGACTTGGTTGACACAAAATGGGTTGCAAAGTCAAACTGTTTCTCCTAGACGCTTCTATTCGATCTTTCAAAGAAATTTTTGGCAAGGAGGGATCGTCTTTAAATTGACCGAACAAATTGACGTACGACGCAAAATTAGGTTCGGGATACCAAAGTTCGGCAAGTGATTTATTATGTGGGGTACCCATGTTAGAAGAAAGGGTGAAAAGAAAGAATGTTTGTGGGGGTGCAAGGATTTATTTGGGGCAAAAAATTTGCAAGTTTCCTAATAATAATTTTCCTTTTTCTTTTTCTTTACTTGATAATTGTTGCAAAAAAGATTTTTAGTTAAAGATATGAAACCGAAAAATATTACTTGCAATCAGTTATTATTTTAAGCATATCACAAAAATCTTTATTTGGAAAAATTGTTGCAAAAAGATATTCGAGAAAAGATATGCAACAAAAAAGATTACTTGCAATCAATTTCTATTTTGAGCGGGGCCCAAAAATCCTGCACAAGATTGTTATTTGGAAGGGAATATATTTTTAAAGTGCACAAAATCCTACAGGCATTTCCAGAAAAGATATTTCAAAAATTACAGAGGAGGAACAAAGGAAGCTTACAGAGCAAATTTCACGAACAGAGGACACCAAAAGGCCGCGTGTCCGCGGTATAAACGCGTTAATGCCGCGTTTTCGCGGCAGTCGAGTCAGCACGAGTCCCCAAAATTTTTCTGTTGCTCTGACTCGACAAGACGGCCGCGGTTTCACGGCCTAAGGTAGGTTTTGGCCGTGGAAAGGTGGCTCTTTGGGCGGTTCACTACTCTAAAAAAATCCACTGTTCTGTTGTTTAAAATATCTTCTGTTCCGATATCCCGTTTTCTGTTTCGCTTTCTGGAAATTTCCAGATCCGAATTTGTATATCCTGCAAAATTCAAACAAGTATCCCTTCCAAAAATAACAGATTATATATATTTTTTATATTTTTTGGATTTTTTCATATTTTTATGATGTTTTAATTTAAGATTAACCCGAAATTGCAAATAGGAAATTTCTACGCCATCCCCGGCAATGGCGCCATTTGGTTTGTATGTCAAAAATTATCTATTAACCGCAATCAAGAACGGCGTCGCATGAAACTAGCCGGTGAGTACGGGTCGGTCCACAGGGATTTTTTGAAATTCCTAGTCACGCTAACGAGTTAATTCCGAAGGGTGTTCGGATTAATTATTAAATCTAAAAACCTAAATTATTCCATCTACGATTATCTAGATCTATTATTGCTAGGGTTAGGTTTAGGGATGGTTTGGAAATGCAAGAAAATCTCAACGCTTTCTATACCTGAATGAAGATCTATGAGGAGTTATGGTAATTATCAATAAAGGGGATTAGATCCATTCGGGAGGGTGTTCCTTCCTCTAGGTTCTTGTCCTTCCTTTAGAGATCCTTACCCTAACCTCCATGGAAAACACGCGCAACCGGGCTTTTACACTATGGAATCACCGCTACCTCGAGGGATAGGGTGCCGTAGGGCGCGGTGTGTGCGTGTATGCATGGGGTCCTATTGAAAATATATTATGGGTAAGAAAGGGATGAGAGATCTCATCTCTCAAAAGCGTTCCCCAAAGCTAACTCTAAACAATTTCCTAAGGCATAAAATTAAATCTACCTAGGGCAAAGAATTGAAATCTAAACTAGAGAAAGAATTAAATCTACTTACAGATGCATTTCTCCAATCATCAATGCAGGGTTGTCAGATCTGAATTTCTGAATTGAAGAGAGGCACCGATGCTCTCCATAAAGAATTTTGGAATTTATTATTAAAAGGAGGCATAAAGTTTACAATGATTTAGAGTTCTATTTATAGGAAATAGAAACCCTAGGTTACATTTTGATCCGCATGTCTACAATAACAAAAATAGCCCTAGGTTGACTTGGTCAGCGCCGTTGAAATTATAGTAAAATTTTACTTTCCAATTCCTTACAACTGCCGTGGAACCGCGGCCTGGGTAGGGATTGGGCCGCGGTTCCGCGGCCCAATAGAAAGATCATTGGCTGAAAACATGTGGGCTGCTTCAGGGCTTCTTGGGATTCCTATTTCTTATGTTCTTTTCTCAATTTGGCTTCTAGGTTCCTTCCAGATTTTCAGTGAACAATTGCAGTGGACTTTAACCATTTGCTTTGATATTCTGGATCTTGCGTTGCCTTGTTGATTGTGAACCGTTCTTCGTTTAGGCTTGATTAAAATCCTCCAATTTGTTGGTCAAAGTCCACTTTTTCATCGTCTTTTCATCGTTTTCACTGTTTTCTGTCCAAGAACCTGTAACCTGTAACATGTATCAGACATGCGTCAAAAGCACCTGTTTATTTATAAAAAAAATAAGAATGGGGAATATAATAATGCAATATTATGGTGTGAACACTACCCTACCACGCCCCTATTGAGTCGTGCAAACAAGTAGCAGTTGGGTGCAGTCCCGAAGCACTTGAAGGAAGTGGCGGTTAGACAAGATTCTTCTCTCCTTGTATTGGGGGTTGATATCGCGATGCGTCTAGGAGAGCCATTACACATAGTTGTCCCTGGCCGGGGCAAGCGAGATTTACTGGTAATGCTTCTAGTTGTTTCTCAGGGTGTTCTGGGCTACACTCCGACATGACTTATACTGCTATTACGGGTCTGACGTTTACCACCCCCTAGGCCCGATATGCGATACTCTTAGACGAACAGACCGGACTGTACGGAGATTGTCACAGATAGGCTCAGTAGGAGTTTGGATGATGTAACACCCGAGCCCAATGCTACTAATTTCAGTTACCGTTCGAACGTAGTGTGGCACTTATTTCATTTATCTTGCTTGATGGTTAATTATTGTAAATTCTACCCGGAAATTAATTTCTACCTATAACAAATTTTGGCATCTAAAATAAAATTAAAAATATTCATCTTGGCTTGCTTGACACCCCTAACCCTGTTGTAGCGTCCGTGCATCGTGTTCTCGTCCCGTTCAGTGAAACGGGCGAGTTTGGACGGCTACGTGCGCGTACGTGTGTCCGTTTTGGGGTATGGCTTTTGATCATAAAACACTTCATTTTAAATTTTGGATCCCGCCTAAAATTCTATTATTTCAATTTCAAATTTTTGGACCCGACCCGGGCGCGATTTGGAAATGTTTTATTTGGCGCCAAAATCCCAAATTTTAATATTATTAAAACCATCGCATATATTTTTCTAACTAACCTGATATCTTACTGTTCATTACCTATCTTTTAAATCTTTAAATTAACCTATATATATATCCTACTGTTCCTTAAAATGTTTTGAATCTTTAATTAATATTTATCCCTAACTAACGATTCCTCTTTAGCCAATCGCGTTCCTTTTAATTCCGTGGGCCCCACCTGCAGCTCTCTCTCTCTCTCCACTTTTTCTCTCTCTCTCTCTCATATATTCTCTCGTACTTCTCTTTATCATTCTTTCTCTTCTTGCTTCATGTCTCGTTTCTCTTTTTTTTTTAACTGTTCTTTTGTTGCCGGAATTCCGTCGTGCCGGTGACGCTTCTTGACGTTCCAGCAAGGTACCCCGACCCGTGTGGTTCCTTTGTTCGTCGTTTGGGTTCATTCCGTGAACCGTGCGCCCGTCGCGAGTTTTCCCCGCCGACGGTTAACGTTCCGTTTTCCTGATTCGCGGCCCATCGAGGCAAGTTAATCTTGCTACATGCTATATAATTCATTTTATACCTATTTAAATAAATACCATACCTATAGTTTAAATCCAGTGCCCCATGTTTAATTTTATAACGTTTCGATGTTCCGTTTGCATCCGTTTATATCATATTAAATCTAGATCATGAAAACTTATCTTGTGACATACTAGATTACATTATACTGCAACCATATCATTTAAAATATATGTCGTCGTAATATTTATTATTATTATCTTTAATTAGTTTATAATCTTCATTTTATAATGTTATACATTTGAAAATCTTATAGTTTACACATGAAAGTCGTTGAAAAATCGGATAGGACAAATCTGAAATTTACTGTACACCTTACCTTATAAAATTCATTATAAATCATAGAAAAATCATTAGTATACGTTCTTTAGTTCTTTACGAAGATAACTCAGAATACTATAACTCTATGAAATATTTACTTGCAAAATAAATTGTTTAAATAACGTAAAATGCAAATGAATATGTCTTTAAACTGCTGTCCAAGCAAATTCCAGCAGCAAACTTTCAACTTCGGATGTTTATAACTTTTTGTAGGAACAACCTGAGATGTTTATACTTATAAAAATGAAAACCTTATTGAATTATCTTTGTTTTGGTATAAGACACGTCCCTTTTGGAGAACGTTTGTTATTTTTAAGCTATTTTACAAATTATGGTGACGCTGAATTTCTGAACGGAACCTTCTTGTGCATGGTTAATCAATACCACTTTTATAGTTATTAATCGCTTTGAATATGCTATCCATATTAATATTATTATATCAATATTTATATCACATATTGCTTAGTTGTACATCCCACTTTACCATTTTATAGTTTTATAACTTTTCGGATACCCGTTTGCATCCATCGCATTTAAGATACATATAATTGCATCCATAGATCACATTACTACATAATAATGTGATATTAACACTCCATGTTTAATAAATTGCATCCTAATTAATATTGGAACTATAAATATAACCCTAATCGATAACTGTGCATCCATATCCTTGAAATTATATCTATTTGCATATCATATTACATGTTTCAGTTTATTGTTCTGATAGTACTCATGCTTGTTTATTTATACACATGCTTATGTTAGTTTGATTATGAGCACCCACATGACATCTTGTGCTTCCTGACATGACCTGTTACACTTCCTACTTGACATGATATGGTACCGTACACTGCTTGACTTGACCTGATGTACCATGACCTGACCCGTTACCTGATCCTGTGTCTAATGCCAACAAACCTAACATGTAGTCCTTATGGACCGTTCCTGTTGTCTATCCAGACAAACCTGCACCTACCTGATCCTGTGTTGGCATTAGTTCTTGATTACGGAATACCTGACTTGAACACATAACCTTGGGGGTATGGGGAAATCAAAAGTGTAAACTAAAGTGTAACTTAAAAGGGTATTACTTGATCCGTGGTCCCGGGGGGTAACGGGACAGAGCCATTCGTGACTCTTACATCTTGATCCGTGGTCCCGGGGGGGTAACGGGACAGAGCCATTCGTGACTCTTACATCTTGATCCGTGGTCCCGGGGGGTAACGGGACAGAGCCATTCGT
Organism: Agapanthus africanus; assembly: GCA_030015575.1. Classification (NCBI taxonomy): domain Eukaryota; kingdom Viridiplantae; phylum Streptophyta; class Magnoliopsida; order Asparagales; family Amaryllidaceae; genus Agapanthus; species Agapanthus africanus. The sequence goes on from JASDDO010000010.1 coordinate 342,645,765, forward strand.
GACTCTTACATCTTGATCCGTGGTCCCGGGGGGTAACGGGACAGAACCACTCTTGGTTCATATATTCCTGATCCGTGGTCCCGGAGGGTAACGGGACATATCCTTTGAGTTACATGGAGGATTACATTAATTGATTTCAAACAAACTTTAGAGTAGACAACCCAGTAGCACAGTTTAGATTGATCACTGCACGTCACATACACTGATACACTTCACTGTTATACATCCCTGTTGACTTGTTACTATTTATGATTCATGCCTGCATATCTCGTGTATCCTGTTCATTTATTATTGCTTGATGTTATGACGCGCTGACGTCTGGGTTTTGCATGGTCCAGATCCTCTACCTTTGTTGCAGACTGATCAGGAGTTTTGCCGCTGTTAGATCGAGCGGTAGGGATCATGTCGGTATCCGGTCTTACTTTCCAGGTGTTTATTTGATCTTTTGCTTCCGCATACTATAGCATTTCTTGACTCTTTTACTCTGGCTTATGGACATGTATTAGATAGTTAGTTTACTTTCCTGTTCTTGATATCTCTACAGCCGTAATGTGACTGTGGAAGGATTTTTCCTAACCACAGGTAGCATGGTTGGCTATGTCACGTACCTATTTTAGCGTACTCTGGGAAGCGGGGCGTGACAGATGAGCTTGCTCGTCGACCGTCTTTTCGACAGATACCTGGATAGCCGTTACGCACAGCTAGTGCCGCTGACGTGCTTGTGGTTAAACCCACTGCCAGAGTACTGTCGAGTATTTAAACTCCCACACAGAGGGTTTCCCAGCCTCGAGCAAAATGAGTAGAGGTCGTATGGTTTTACGACAGGGTTCGAGCACATACGTGTACTTGTGCACGTATGGTGTTCGAACGGACTATACTAGTGGGCTTTGGTTTAAGCCAGATCCTAGTATATGATTATTGGATTGGCTTCGTCTCAGTGTATTCGTGTTTCTCGGAACATGGATGCGGGTATGTATATACAGACGAGGGGGGGTACAGACGAAGATTTTCTCATTAGGGTTTTGACCATTGATTTGGACAAAACACAAATGAGGAAAAGAAAAGATTATGTTATTTTTGATAAATGATAATTTGTTTTTGGAATGGATTTTTTTTTGACCTTTTGACTTGGTTGACCATTTGACTTTGGTTGACTTGTTGACCAAGATATTATGGATGAGATTTTTTTCTAGCTAGAAGTTTCCTATAGATATTTACTTTGGATATTTTCTTCTCTCATCCAAATGGTCAATGATATATATATCTATTTCCAAATACTTTTCATTATTCATCATAAATACATTCTCTCTCTTGAAAGCTCTCATCTTCTTCTCCCTCTCTCAAACCCTAACCCTAATCTATCATGAGTTGATAATCAAGGGTTAGTTAGAATAAGCCATCCAAATCACTCTCTACTCTCTCTAGTTTACTTGGATTAGCAAATCAAGTAATCTAGTTACCTCAAGCTAGAGGTTTATTTCAAGGTTGGAGCTCTCGGGTGAATCATCATAGACAAAAGGAGGCCGGAGTTCAAGCACGATCCATAGAACCATCGAGGAGCTTAAGGAGAGGATCGAAGACCCGAAGGACTCGGTTTCTTTAGGTATAATATCCTTCATAGTAGATAGAACTCTTTATAAAGTGCTAATTAGGTTTATGGTAAAGATCCGGTTAGGGTTTTATATTAGCGCCAAGTTCGTTATCGCTACGAAATTTTTGTTCCTCATTTGGTCACGGAAGTTGGTCGGGGCGCTAGTGTAACCCTTCATGGTATCAGAGCCAGCCCATAAACCCTAGGTTAGCAAGTTTAAGCAACGTTAAAACAACGAAATCGAAACAACTACGCGAAACCAAATCCATGATCTGCAGTTTCTGTTCTTTTGAAAAAGTCTTTGAGAATTTTTTAAACATGTGCAGAGTGGTCCTTACCCTATGAGATGCACCCAAACCAAACACGAGACATTTTGGCCTTGCTTTGGCCAGCCACATAGGGGGGAAATCCGGCCACCCCGGTTTTTGTGGGGTTGTGTGCAATATTTTTGGGTGCTGGGTGCTTATCTCTGGGAGTTTGGTTTCCTGGTGTTGTTTAATTTTTGCCCAAACTTGATTCTCTGTAGATTTGAGTTTGAGGCAACTTGTGGTGTTTCGGATTCGATATATTTAACAGTGTTTAACAGTTTACAGTCCATTCACTTTTATCTGCGACCGGGAATGTCACTCGATCGGTAAAACTCGTCTAATCACTATATGTTCTTTTAGACGGGTTTTGCGAACGTGACATTCGCGTTGATGTTGTGTTCTTATTCTGTAATGTTGGTTGGATATTCATGATGGATAGCAAGTGTTGCAATGTTCGTACTGTAGTTTAAATTCATTTGTACATTTGTTATTGCGGGGCGAGCGTCCGACATGTGGACTGCCGTCTTTGCCAGGTTGTATATTATTTTGGGGCACGACCGGGCTGAGGTTGATGTCACCGTTTGTACATATTATTTTATATTTATATACTAGGGTTATCCCGCGGTGGAGTGCATGAATAGCCGGGTTCTAGAAAGGCAGCAAGCCCGCATCTCATTGCGTTGAGACGGAGGGGGCTTCTTTCTCATGGTGTTAAGACGGAGGGGGCTTCATTCTAAAATTGGCGGGCTATTCGCCGCACTCGTAGAGGGTACAGGTTTTACATTGCACAGGCTATCAACATGACAGGGAACGTCGGGTTTTATTTGTGGCTCAAATGAAACCCGAGGCTCCAAGATTATCCACCATTCTGTATCGTTGGCTGTGTTTCTGTGATATTGTTTATTATCATGCCTGGGACGAATGTAGTATATACTTATATATATATATACTAGTAGATGTTGTATATATTTTGCACCCGCGCTAGTCCATCCCCCGCTCTGTCGTTAGTTAAGTAACCTAACGGGTGATGATGGGGCCCAGTGGTGAATGCGGATGGCATATACGTACATCGTATTTTCGTTCTTTTCTGATGTGATAGGTTACTTTGATGGGACATCATTAATTTTGATTAATACAAGTAAAAAAAACCTAAAAAGATATTGTTGGAACCATGTTTTAAAACCTGACATTACAGACGCTCTCTTTTGCTTTGCACAGTGGTATTTAGTTTAGAATATCCAGCACCTCATTCGACGGGGCAAGGGCCGAGATCCCTTCATCGGGAGTGACCCCTTGAGTAAAAGTTTGCGTCAATGTAATAACTTCACTGTAGTCGATTATTCTTGCTTTGCATCATGGTTTCTGTTTGGGATATCCTACACCTCATTCGACGAGGAAAGAGCCGAGATCCCTTCATAAGGAGTGACCTCTTTAGCAAAAGTTTTCGCCACTATATTTTTAAAAGGTTATCAGGTTCCTTCAGTGATATCAAGTTCATTACGTTAATGGGTTTTACGCCAAAAACCCAGCCATAACCCTACGTCATTTCAGATAGTTACTACTTAATATCCATGCTGCGTTTGTTGATTATTCGTCAAGGTACAGTGAACGGTAGCTGAGTAATAATTCTCTGTTGCATTTGATAAATGCGATTGGTTAGGACGATCGTATGATTTTGTTGATTATTCATCAAGGATCGTGCGGATGGGTCTAATTCAATCTAGGATAACGACGGGTTGAACTTGACTAGGACCTTTTGATTTGTTGATTATTCGTCAAAGTCACTTGGGTCGTAGGGGTAAAAATCACATCGGGAGTTTCAAACATACATGAAACTTGCAGATTTAGCATACCTTCTGGAGTGTGGTGTCTAGAGTGGATTCCATCTAAGTCATCACACAATGATAGTTGGATCCCAATCCCACTGATGAGTTGGATTACTCTCGGGAGATTATTTCACTTAACATTCAATGTTATAAACCAAGTAGGTGTCTAGAACGGTGTTAGTGGGGCTACGCCTCCAGGAAAAAGAGGTTATGTAATTAAGGAACTTCGCGAAAGCGTTGGAAAACCTCCCTCGAAGTACCAACACTAGCATGGCTGAAAGGTTAAGCAAGTATTGTGACGTGCGATTAATCCTGACTAGTTCTTCTTTTAAGGTTTGAAGAAGAATTTGAGGAAACAGTGGGAGCCATCCTGATTAGATAAATTAATAAACCAATCTAATCTTGCAAGAGCGCACGCTGAGTTGTTTCATTTCTCTCTCTCCAGGTAGCAACCATTTCATGCCCTAATCAAGATAATAAAATGTTTCGCTTGACCGATCCGAATTCTTATTCGAGGCTGGGGAACGTCGGTTCGGCTCTAACTTACGACAACAGGCATAAGTATGAGTAAGGGAAAGATGATTGTATGGATTCCAAGGAGACCCAGTTGAAGAAGAAGCATAGTATTGGATCTACTTTAGGTGTTCTTGTGATTGAGAACTGCTTTTCGGTCAGTCCTACCTCCTGGGTACTAGATACCGGATCAGGATCTCATATCTGTAATTTATTGCAGGGACTGAGAAAAAGTAGGATAGTTGCACCTGGTGATATGTCCCTCAGGGTAGGGAACGGAGCACAAGTTAATGCTGCAGCCGTCGATGAATATCACCTAGTGTTGCCAAATGGCAATACTATGATTTTGAACAATTTCTACTATGTACCTTCCATGGTTTGCAACATCATATCAGTTTCTTTACTTGATAAAGATGGATATAACTTTGTTCTTGATAGAAATATCATGAACATTTACCTTGATAAGGTACTGGTTGCAGAAGGTACACTGTGTAATGGTATCTATGTTCTAAATCAGAATACAGTTATCAATATTCAAAATACACGCAAGAGGAAGAGTTCAGATACGAACGAATCCTACTTGTGGCATTGTAGACTTGGTCATGTCGGAGAGAAAAGACTAAGTAAGTTACATAAAGATGGACTCTTGAATACGTTCGATTATTCATCTTATGAAACTTTTCAGTCTTGTCTCAAAGGGAAGATGACCAAATCTCCGTTCATCGGACATGGAAAAAGAGCAGTAGAGCTCTTGGAACTCATACACAGTGATGTATATGGTCCAATATCTATACATGCAAGGGGTAGGTTCTCGTACTTCATCACATTCACTGACGATCTCTCTAGATTCGGGTATGTGTATCTGATGAAACACAAATCTGAAGCTTTTGAGAAATTCAAGGAATTTAGAAACGAAGTAGAGAACCAGATTGGCAAAAATATCAAGATCCTCCGGTCTGATAGAGGAGGGGAGTATTTAAGCACGGAATTCCTAGATTACTTAAAAGAAAATGGTATTCTCTCTCTGCTTACTCCTCCGTATACACCACAGCACAATGGCGTATCGGAACGGAGGAACCGTACCCTATTGGACATGGTTCGCTCCATGATGAGTAGTGCTGAGTTGCCTCTTTCATTCTGGGGACATGCGCTTCAGACAGCGGCATACCTTTTGAATCATGTTCCATCCAAATCTGTGTCTAAAACTCCATATGAAATATGGAGCAATAAGAAACCATGTCTTAAATTTATTAGGATATGGGGTTATCCGGCCTATGTGAAAACACAGAAACCGGACAAGCTTCAGGCATGTTCAGTTCTATGTAAATTTGTGGGATATCCTAAAGATTAACTAGGATATTTGTTCTACCACACTGAGGAACAGAAGGTGTTTGTATCTCACCATGCTACCTTCTTAGAAAGGGAGTTTCTTGCAAAAGAAACTAGTGGGAGTACGGTAGAACTGGAGAATCCATGAACCACAAAATATAACTGAAGATTTGGAGGAACCACTAGATTCAGAAATCCCAGATGAACCTCAGCCACTCCGCAGATCTGGTAGGATTTATCATCCACCCGAGAGATACTACGGTTTTCTTATAGACACGGATCGAGAGGATTGCATCTTGGAAGAAGATGACCCTACCAGTTTCAGGCAGGCCATTATCAGTAGGGACTCTGATAAATGGCTGGATGCTATGCGATCTGAAATGGAGTCCATGTACACCAATAAAGTGTGGACCTTGGAAATTGCTCCACCTGAGGTAAAACCTGTTGGATGCAAATGGATCTATAAAAGGAAACTTGGTGTAGATGGGCAGGTGGAAACCTATAAGGCTAGACTCGTTGCAAAAGGTTTTCATCAAAGACCTGGTTAGGACTATGACGAAACTTTTTCTCCAGTGGCTATGCTCAAATCCATTCGAATCCTACTTTCCATTGCTGTCTTCCATGACTATGAGATCCGGCAGATGGACGTAAAAACGGCTTCTCTAAACGGCAGTTTGGAATAGTGCGTTTATATGGATCAGCCAAAAGGTTTTGTAGACAGTGGGAGCAGTGGGAAGGTGTGCAAGTTGCTTAAATCCATTTATGGATTAAAGCAGGCATCACGGAGCTGGAACATTTGTTTTGATGAGGCAATCAAGGAATTTGATTTCATCAAGAATGAAGATGAACCTTGTATTTATAAGAAGATTGTAGGACGAACTGTCATGTTTCTAGTCTTGTACGTGGACGACATTCTTTTGATAAGAAATAATATTCCTATGCTACAATCGGTCAAGCTATTCTTATCACAACGGTTCTCCATGAAAGACCTGGGTAATGCCACATACATACTGGGAATCAAGATCTACAGAGATAGATCCAAGAGGTTACTGGGACTTTCGCAGTCTAGGTACATAGAGACCGTACTAAAGAGATTTAGTATGGAAGATTCCAAATGAGGTAATATACCAGCATTGCACGGAATCACCCTCTCCAAGAAGATGTCTCCCAAAACTGACGAGGAGAGGGTTCGCATGAGCATTATACCCTACGCTTCGGCGGTAGGATCTATAATGTATGCGATACTATGTACAAGACCAGATGTAGCTTACGCACTAAGCGTGGTGAGCCGGTATCAGTCAGACCCAAGTGAGAACCACTGGACGGCAATGAAGAACATTCTCAAGTACCTGAAAAGGACTAAGGAGATGTTCTTGGTTTACGGTAATGGAGACCTCCGGGTCGAGTCCTTTACTGATTCAAGCTTCCAGAGTGACAAGGATGACAGCAAGTTTGTCTCGGGTTTTGTGTTTACCCTCAACGGAGGGGTGGTGTGTTGGAGGAGTTCTAAACAGGATACCGTCGCAGACTCGACGATGGAGGCTGAATACATTGCTGCAAGCGATGCCGCAAAAGAGGCGATCTGGATGAAGAAGTTCATTAATGAACTTCAGGTGGTTCCGTCCATTGTTGACCCAATACCTTTGTATTGCGATAACAATGGGGCTATAGCTTTAGCGAAGGAACCAAGGTCCCATCAGAAGTCCAGACACATCTTAAGGCGGTATCACCTGATCAGGGAGATCACTGATCGCCAGGAGATTGAGGTACGGAGAGTGGACACAAAAGACAACACGGCAGATCCATTCACAAAGGTCCTCCCTCAAACACAGTTCAAGCGACTTTTTGAGCTCTTGGGTATACAGTATGCCAGCAGCTGGCCATAGAGCAGACGTTGGGTATGTGGTACACCAAGTACTAGCTTTTAGTGCAAGTGGGAGATTGTTGGATATGTATGCCTTAGAGCCCATTATTGTATAGTACTAGTTTGTATAATACATTTTGGAAGCTTGGGATACATACACGGGTTTATGACAGTCTTTCTTAATATAGTAGTATGGTATGCTACTTGGTTTTTTTTTATCTTAATATGTGTATATGTTTCTTTTAACATATCGTTGATACATATTGATGGAGCCCTTAGGGTCTTTGCTAGACTACCGGCGTTGTGATGGCGATCACACTAGTGGGAGCTAGATAGTCTATAAGCACATCCTTATTCAGGTCCCTAGTCGTAGGATTATCGAGACAGGGCATCGATACTCCAGAATAGACTGGTGCATACACTTCTCATCCCAGAATGGGAGATGGTCTGTCCCACAGCCATCAGTACGTCGTACTGGAGATAGTATGCAGGTGCTCGTTTGGTTACGAGTACACTAGACATGACTTGTCGGGAACTGTTGGTTGGTATTATACCTATCGTCAGTTAATAGTTCCCAGGTGACATGAGTACAGCTTAGTCCGTTGACTTGACAATTCCACTTCACCTCAAGTGTGTTCCTACTATTCTTTGATTGCTACCCTACCACGGCTCTATTGAGTCGTGCAAACAGGCAGCAGTTGGGTGCAGTCCCGAAGCACTTGGAGGCAGTGACGGTGAGACAGGAGTCGTTTCTCCCGGTATTGGGGGTTGATATAGCGCTATGTCTAGGAGAGCCATTACACATAGTCGTCCCTAGTAAAGGCAAGCGAGATTTACTGGTAGTGTTTCCAGTAGTTTCTCCGGGTGTTCTGGGCTACACTCCGACACGACTTATACCGCTGTTAGGGGTCTGACGTTTACCACCCCCTAGGCTCGATATGCGATACTCTTAGACGAACAGACCAGACTGTACGGAGATTGTCAAAGATAGGCTCAGTAGGAGTTTGGATGAGCTTGCTCGTCGGCCTTCTTTCCAACAGATTCCTGGGTAGCCGTTACGCACAGTTAGTGCCGCTGACGTACTTGTGGTTAAACCCACTGCCAGAGTATTGTCGAGTCTTTAGAGTCCCACACAGAGGGTTTCCCAGCCTCGAGCGAAATGAGTAGACGCCGTATGGTTTTACGACAGGGTTCGAGCACATACGTGCACTTGTGCACGTATGGTGTTCAAGCGGACTATATTAGTGGGCTTTGGTTTAAACCAGATCCTAGGATATGATTATTGGATTGGCTTCGTCTCAGTGTATTCGTGTTTCTCGGAACATGGATGCGGGTATGTATATACGGACAAGAGGGGGTACAGACGAAGATTTTCTCATTAGGGTTTTGACCATTGATTTGGACAAAACACAAATGAGGAAAAGAAAAGATTATGTTATTTTTGATAAATGATAATTGTTTTTGCAATGGATATTTTTTTATTGACCTTTTGACTTAGTTGACTATTTGACTTTGGTTGACTTGTTGACCAAGATATTATGGATGAGATTTTTTTCTACCTAGAAGTTTCCTTTAGATATTTAGTTTAGATATTTTCTTCTCTCATCCAAATTCTTTTCCAAATACGGACAAGAGGGGCTACAAAATTTTTGTTCCGCATTTGGTCACAGATGTTGGCCGGGGCGCTAGTGTAACCCTTCATAGACTTAGTAGAAAGATATATCCCTAGTTCTATTTTCTTAACCTTTGAGCTATACACACACACTCACTCACATATGGATAAAAGGATATTTACGATATGATGATACGAGTCGATATGATGCGATACGATGATATGAGGCGATGTGATATGATATGATATATGATGACATGAGATGGCATATGATGATATGAGATGAGATGATGTACGCGACTATAAATCCGTACTTTTGATTTGATGATATCGTATGATGGATATTCCGTACGTGATATGATGAGGATGGATCGCCGATATTTATTTCCGACTTGAAAAGAAATATTTAAAATCATTAGGTGTTTGTTATGATAAGTTAGAGCCCATACCTACTTTCAAAACTAACGAATTGTTACACACTTTTAAATGATAACCTCAAGAACACCCAATGACTTTTCATATGGTATCTTTTTTTCAAAAACATCATAGCCCTTTATTTACTAAAACAACGATTCATACTATTTTAAACTATAACTGTATGGCTTATACGTATTGCGTATTTTTATACTATTCGCGTTTACGATTTCTTTATTCTGTTTACGCCCGCATTACGATTTTTTATTTCTGCATACGCTCGCATTTCTTTCATTTACGATATATATACTATGTTTCATACCCTTATCTTTACATGACTTCGTTTGCTAGGACACACGCACCATTACCGATGATGCGCATGTTGCACGTTCACCTACTCGCATGCTCACACACACATCATCGGTAATTGCCATGCTACGCACATAGATAGAACTCGTTATGCTACCTCATCATACCATAACCCGTTAGCATTTTAGTTACTATTTAGTACCCAGTACTACATATTATTGTAGATATTGCACTTTCATTACATTATTATACGAAACGCACATATGAACACACTTTCTATGCATTACATTATTGTTCTGTGCAAGTACATATTCTTTCATTACTACCATATTCTTATGACATTCTGTTTTCATGAGATTTCTAGATTTGAGAAACCGCGGATATTATTTAAAAACTTGTGAATGTTTTAAAAACACAGGTTTCTCTTGATATGATATTTCGACGTCCACTTTAAGATTTCTCGGTGCAGAGCTATGATGATCATCTAAATTGAAGTAGAGGGAGTAACCGATTGTGGATACATGGTGGACACGGTATAGTACTTCGGGGAAAGAAGATCGTATAGAAAGGCATTGAGCCTGGCAGGGGAACACTACCTCCGATGACAGTATTGGACTCGGCGAATATCCGGAGGATACTGCAGATGAGGGCACGTTTCCCACTTTCCTCTATCGATCATGCTTTCTTATCTTCTATATCCGTTCATATCAGATTATTGTATTTTTATACCGCCAAATTTTTATCATATTGCTTATCGGTAGGTACTCTTGAGCCGTGTTTGCTAGTCAATTGCAGGATACAGGTTCTCGGTTCTAAACGGTGAAATTCATGGAAAAACACGACAAAACCCGGGTTCCTGCCAACCACAGATAAAACACGGATCTCCGCTCTTTATCCGTCTGTTGCCACACACCAGTTTAAGGGACAAAATGTCAAATCAATGTAATTTTCATGCACAAGGCTCAATGGCAACACAAGATCCAAGAAATCTACGCGGAGCTCGAGGAAATCATGACAAAAAGATCCACATCAAATCATCTTTTCCTCAACAGAAATTCTGGAAAAATCGTGAAGAAAATATGAGAAAATATATATACCAGAATAAAGGACACACAGAACCAGGGAAGCACAGGAAAAATGAAGGCCGAACTCCTCCATACCGCCGCGGAACCGCGGCAAAAGGGGGGTCTAGGCCGCAGTTCCGCGGCCGTACTGGCGCCGCGATTGTCCAAATTGCAGGGGAAGTTTTGTCTTTTGATGTAGGGACAGATATTTGCCCTAGGTTTTCAGTTGCCTGCCTATAAATAGTCCAGAACTTGTGAAGCCAAGGGGTGCATAATCTTGTATTTTTCTAGGTTTAGAATACTTGTTTCTTCTTCCTCTTCTCATCTCTTCTCCATTAAAAATCTTGTAGTGAGCTTTTGTGAGTGAAGAATCATGAATAAAGAAGATCCGTTTACTTATCATGCTTGTCTTGTTCTTTTATAATTGCTTGTAATCTTAAGTTGTTAACTTAGTTGTTGTTATTTCTTATTGTTTCTTTCTTTTCTCTTTTCCTTTATCTTTAAAACAACCATGATGCTTACGCTTGATCCTTGCCAAGGTGAGGTCGCAAATAGCTAGTTGTTTTCTTCTAATCTCCTTCGTTCTATCTTCCTCTTTGTTTTGTTTTCTTTTCATTATGATGTGTGAGTAGTTTCATACTTGTTAGGGTAGGATAAGGGAAGTTTGAGAGAAGGAAATCTCTCTCACTCTTTCCTTGCCCAATATCATAAAATCGACTCCCGTTAATTGAACCACAATCCGCTCCTTACGGCACCCTATCCTACATGATAGCGGTGATTCCGTAGTGAGACCGGTTGTGGTTGAATTAACCGGAGGTTATGGCTAAGAGCCAAGAACGGACGGACAAGCACCAAAAGGAAGAACTTAAGCGTTGGAAAGCCTAGCTTATACTCGCAAGTTCCTTCCTAGTCGTGCTAATCCCCGTTGTTGCCGATTACCGTAACACCGATATTAAGAAGGGCAACGAAAGAGGTGAGCGACTCCTAACTCAAACTAACCTAATCCTAACCCTAACAATCTCTCTTTACATATCATTTTAACACTTAGTTAATCACAAACAAATCTGGAAAACTGGACTTAACTCGTTAAAGCACATAGAAAAAGATTCCCATCTCCCTGCGGACGACCCGTACTCAACCGGCTAGCTACAAGCGAAACCGTCTTGATTGCGGTAATTAACTAAACTTGAACACGCAGAATCCCTACCAATCAAATGGCACCGTTGCCGGGGAGACGGTAGTTTATTTCTTTGTGTAATTTCGGGTTAACTTGTGAATATAAAAACAACCAAAAAACAAAACAAAAAATATACTTTGTAAAAAAATCATCTTGTTATTTTTGATTAGTTTTTGTGCAAGTGTGCAGGATAATACGGAGTTCGAGTTCAGTACCAAAGACGTAGGAAGATAGACCCACATTTCGCGGCTACACCGCGACGGATCAAAACGCAGCAAACGATTTACTGGAGAAGATTCTGGAGCAGTTTCAGTGAGCAAATCCAGATTCAGGGTCTTTAAAACAGCAGAGGACACCCAAAATAGCCCACACCAGAAAAATGAAGAACCAAATCATCATTCCTGCCGCGGAACCGCGGCATTAGGGCCTTATTGCCGCGGAACCGCGGCCACTTGGTGTGGTCAGTGTGCCAAATTTTCTGTAAGTGTCTCTTTCCTTCTCCTCACTCCTCTGGACTCCAATAAACTGTGTTTTCTGCAGCATTCTTTGCGCAAACTCTCTTCCCCCTTCCAATAAACTGTTCTTGTGCAGGATTCTTTGTGCCGCGCTAAAAATAAAAATTGTTTGCAGTTGATTTGTTATCGCTTTGCATTCATTAATACGGACTTAAGGGGCTTGAAACCAATTCAGATTGGGTGGGGATTTCATCACCCTTCCCAGGACCCCAAAAATCACAAAAAGCATATGCATTGACCATTGTTAAAAATTAAAAAATACTAGACTCAGCCCTAAGGACTTCGCGCTCAATAGGACAGAGGACTAGTTACAGGCATCGGCCGTTTATCCTATCTGACTTTTGCGGTGCCTAGGCAAGTGTGACGAAGGAAAGTAGTTATTTAATTAAGGAACTTCGCGAAAGCGTTGGACAACCTCCCACTTACCTGGCACTTATCTGGCCTCATTAGACGGAGAAGAGGCGGTTTTAGGTCCTTTTTCTAGCCCTCTGGAACAGTTAAGAGCAGGTCTAGTTGACCTAGGTGACCCTAGATCTAGGTGAGATTGTGCATATCTTATTTGTGATTGCTTAAAACCGTAAGTCCGTACATATTTCTGTAAAGCTCTTTCTAAAAAAAAAGAAAAAAATCAAAAACTTTTATAAAAACTTGCCCTTTGTCGCCAAATCCATTTTTCACCCACCACCCATCATTTTTCTCCATTGACGTTTCTTACCCTCACCTTCTCCGCTTTGACTATACTAAACTCGTTTAGTGTATGTCCACTTAGACTCGGGACACTAGCGCCCGTCTAGTCCGCGTTACGTTAGTCGCTACCGACTACGCGATCGACTCAGACGTCGAAACTCCGTCCACTCCTCTTTCACCCCTTCCTTTGCCGGCCAACTCCGACGTTGACCGGAATTCTGTTCATACATCTTCACCTTCGCCTTCACCAACCTCTTCTTCCGCGATGTCGGGATTTAATCCGAACATCTTTTTGACTACCCCTGGATTGGCTCCACCTCCTACGGAGACCAATAACCTACCACCACCGCCTGTTGTAGCGCCGCAGCGAATCGCGCTCCAGGACCGTTTCTATCCCACCCGTTCTGCACTTCCCACCTGCCTTTCTCTTCCACCGGCCAATGGGGATAATTTTGAAATTAAGCCCCACTTCATCAACATGCTTCCACGGTTTCATGGGCTTGAATCTGAAGATGCCTATATCTTCATCAATAAATTTCAAAACGTTTGTGCCATGATGAAAACCACCCAACTGTCGGACGATGCTATACGTCTACGGGTCATTCCGTTCACTTTATGCGATCTTGCTGAAAAATGGCTGTATAGCACCGCTTCCCACTCAATAACCAGCTGGGACGAGTTTGTTAATGCGTTTCTAAAGAAATTTTATCCGAATCATAAAACCGCAAGGATTCGAAATGAAATCAACCAATTCTCTCAGCTTCCTTCTGAACCCTTCTGGAAGTGCTTTGACCGGTACAAAGACCTTCTTGTTCAGTGTCCTCACCACGGTATAGAGAAATGGCAACTTTGCCAAACCTTATACGAGGGCCTGAACCCAGCAACGAAGCAGTTGTTGAAAATCATCTGTCAGGGCCACTTCCTATCGAAATCTGACGAGGAAGCGTGGAAATTCTTTGACGACCTTACGGAGTAAACGCTACAATGGGAGAGCACCAGGCCGACGACTTCTTCTTCTACCTCCACTTCTACCGGTCAGTCTGGGGTAGGAATTCACCAACTTGATGTCTCTATTGCGATGAAAGCTGAAATGGCTGAAATAACAAGAAAGCTTGAAGCGATAGAGAGAAAATTTTCTTCTCCTGCTCCTGCCCCTGTTCTTCCCCTTCGTACCATTTGCGCTTGTTGTTCTGATCCTTCCCACTTGACCGAAGAGTGTCCTTACAATCCGCCCTCGCAAGGACAGGATCAGGTTAATGCTGCATTCCAGCAAAGACCGAGGAATGATCCATACTCTTCCACCTACAATCCCGGTTGGAGGAACCACCCCAATTTCGCCTGGAATCAGAATCAGAATCAATTCCAAGGCAACAATTTCCAAAGGGCCCCTCCGCCACAACAACAAGCGCAACAACAAACTCAACAGCAGTTTCAGCAGCCCTTCCAACCCCAACCTTTCCAAAATCAGACGAACAACTTTGCACCCAACAATTCTTTTCCACCGAACAACTTTGTTCCGTCAAACAACGATAAGGTTTCCTCGCTCGAACGAAGTCTGGAGGCGTTCGTTAAACAATCGACACAATCCACCGCAAACATCCAGTCTTCCATTCAGTCCTTAGTGCAACACACTTCCGCTCACGGGCAAAGCATCAAGACCATCGAGGCCCAGATTGCACAGCTGAATGCGGCCTTAAGCGAGCGAGAGAAGGGGAAGCTCCCGTCCCAGCCACTCCCAAATCCCGGTCACCCACATAATGTACATGTTGCTCTTGAACAACAGAATCATAATGTGAGTGCCGTGACTACATTGAGATCGGAAAGGATGCTGCAAAACAACATTGGCACACGGATCAACGATGACACCCCGGCCGCTGCTCCTCCTCCTCCTCCTCCTTCTTCTTCTTCTTCTCCTGCTTCTTCGTCTTCTGAGCCTATTCTCCATTCTTCAAAAGGCTCTCCTTCTGCTTCTTCTTCTGCTCTGAACGGACCCACTTCTCACTCCACGAAAACACCTGTTCTGGGATCCGTTCGAACTCCACAATCTCCTCCTCCAACATTAGACTCAACCAATTTTAAAAATGTTCCATTTCCAAACCGGTTGAGGTCTAATAAAAAAAATCCTTAGATGGAGAAGATTCTGGAGTTATTCAAGCAGGTTAACATTAACATTCATCTTTTAGATGCTGTCCAACAAGTCCCGTCCTACGCGAAAATCTTAAAGGACTTGTGCACGAAAAAGAGGAAGTCTCAGGTGCCCAAGAAAGTTTTCTTGGCTAGTGCTGTGAGTGATGCCCTTACCCAATCTTTACCACAAAAACGGAAGGACCCTGGCTGTCCTACGATTTCTATTACTATTGGGGATAAGAACATCAACCGCGCACTATTAGATCTTGGTGCCAGTGTTAACCTGCTTCCGTATTCAGTATACGAGCAATTAGGCGTAGGAGAGCTGAAACCCACGCACTGCACTCTCCAAATGGCCGACCGATCGATCACCCATCCTAGGGGTGAGCTAGAGGATGTGTTAATAAAAGTCGGGGACTTCATATTCCCCGTTGACTTCATTGTATTAGACACACAGCCTGTAGCTAACCCCTGGACTCAAATTCCGGTGATACTCGGTCGTCTATTTCTTGCAACCTCAAATGCTGTGATCAATTGTCGCAATGGTTCGATGAACCTCTCTTTTGGAAACATGACGATTGAACTCAACATTTTTAGGTTGGGGAATCAGCCCGCCGAACCTAATGCTCATATACTGGACGTCTGCTCGATCCAGGAGATCACCCCAGAAGAATGTGAATTCGAGGAATTTCTGTTTGATCACGATAATCTTGACGCCACTAGTGCGTTCCTCCTCGAACCTGCTGCTATTTCTGCGCCCGAAAACGACTACGAGTGTTTCACATTCTCGAACGATCTTAGCCGCGCACAACCCGAGTTTGAATCTTTCGAATTTCCGGATGAGTTACCTGAACCATCCGACTCGATCGCTTACACTCGTTTTGAACCTTTGCTGGAGTCCTTTGAGTTCGAGACCTCTGCACCAATCTTGCCTTCCATCGTTTCACCTCCAACGCTCGAACTCAAGCCTTTGCCGTCTCACCTTAAGTATGCTTACTTAGGTGAGAACGAGACCCTCTCTGTCATCATTTCGGCTTCTCTAGCTCCAGAGCAAGAGAAAGCCCTTCTCGCGATCTTGCACAGCAACAGGCAAGCTTTTGGCTGGTCCATGGCGGACATCAAGGGGATTAGTCTCCTGATCGTTGAGCATCACATTCATCTGATGGATGATGCCAAACCAGCCCGGGATCCACAGAGACGTCTCAATCCAGTCATGAAAGAGGCTGTGAAGAAGGAGATCGTAAAATGTCTAGATAGTGGTATCATTTACCCTATCTCTGATAGGCAGTGGGTTAGCCCCATTCATGTTGTCCCCAAGAAGTCGGGCATCACGGTCATAACCAACGAGGCGAACGAGTTAATCCTTACTCGCACCCAAACTGGATGGCGAGTATGCATCGATTACAGAAAACTCAACGCCGCAACACGGAAAGACCACTTTCCGCTACCTTTCATTGACCAGATGCTTGAACGATTGGCCGGACACGAGTACTACTGTTTTCTTGATGGCTACTCCGGCTATAATCAGATTCCCATCGCCGAAAAAG
This sequence comes from Agapanthus africanus, assembly GCA_030015575.1. NCBI lineage: Eukaryota > Viridiplantae > Streptophyta > Magnoliopsida > Asparagales > Amaryllidaceae > Agapanthus > Agapanthus africanus. The sequence continues at coordinate 342,662,648 of JASDDO010000010.1, forward strand.
ACCAGGACAAGACCACATTGACTTGTCCTTTTAGCACATTTGCATATCGTCGCATGCCCTTTGGGTTATACAATGCGCCCGCTACCTTCCAGCGGTGTATGATGGGAATCTTCTCAGACATGGTGGAAAAATTTCTGGAGATTTTCATGGATGATTTCTCCATTTTCGGCGATTCCTTCAACGAGTGTTGGCTGCATCTTGACGCTGTCCTTACCCGATGTAAGGACAAGAATCTTACTTTGAATTGGGAGAAGTGCCACTTCATGGCGCGCGAAGGTATTGTCTTAGGACATATCATTTCGTAAAATGGCATAGAGGTTGACAAAGCAAAGATTGAGGTGATTTCCAATCTCCCTCCTCCCCGATGCGTCAGAGATATCCGAGCCTTCCTTAGCCATGCCGGTTTCTATAGACGGTTCATCAAGGACTTTAGCAAGATTGCTAGGCCCTTGACTCTTTTGTTGGCCAAGGATACGCCATTCGACTTCAACTCGAGCTGTGTGACTGCATTCGAGTCATTGAAACGCTCACTCACTTCTGCTCCCGTTCTTTCTTCACCTGACTGGACGCACCCATTTGAGATTATGTGCGACGCATCCGACTTTGCCATTGGTGCTGTCCTTGGACAGCACATCAACAAGATGCCGCACGTAATCTATTATACGAGCCGAACCCTGAACGACGCCCAACTCAATTATACAACAACTGAGAAGGAATTCTTAGCTGTTGTATTTGCTTTAGAAAAGTTTGGGCCCTACCTCATCGGCTCTCCAGTCATTGTCTACACAGACAATTCTGCTCTGCGCCATCTTTTTGTGAAGAAAGATGCAAAATCTCGATTAATCCGTTGGATCCTCTTGCTTCAGGAGTTTGACCTTGTCATTAAGGACAAACGAGGATGTGAAAACGTAGTTGCCGACCATCTCTCACGACTTCCTTCTTCGCCTTCGCTTCCAATTCCGATCAACGACGTTTTCCCGGATGAACAGCTCTTGACAGTATCTTGCGAACCCTGCTTCGCAGATATTGTGAACTATTTGGCCACGGGATTACTACCGACTGAATGGTCAAGTCAGGACAGACTTCGCTTCTTATCCCAAGTAAAACACTTTTACTGGGACGAACCCTATTTGTTCAAGTACTGTCCCGACCAGATTATTCGTCGGTGTGTCCCTGACGAGGAATTCAAGAGTGTGCTGTCGTTTTGCCACGATCAAGCGTGTGGCGGGCATTTTGGCCCCAGAAAGACAGCTGAGAAGATCTTGCAATGTGGTTTCTACTGACCACAACTCTTCAAAGACGCTCATGACTATTGCAAGACTCGCTCCCGGTGCCAACACATGGGCCGGATATCCCGGAGGAACGAGATGCCGCTCCAACCGATCTTGGTTGTGGAGATTTTCGATGTTTGGGGGATAGATTTCATGGGGCCGTTTCCCAGCTCTTTTGGGAACTTGTACATCCTTCTCGCTGTTGATTACGTCTCTAAATGGGTCAAGGCTGTGCCCAGCCGCACTAACGACAACAAGGTTGTCGTTAGGTTCCTTAAAGAAAACATTTTCTCCCGGTTTGGGCACCCCCGAGCGATCATTAGCGACAATGGAAGTCATTTCTGCAACAAAACTTTCGAAGCCTTGATGCGGAAATACTCCATTAATCATAAGCTCTCTACGCCCTACCACCCCCAAACCTGCGGGCAGGCCGAAGTTTCAAATCGGCAAATCAAGCAGATACTGGAGAAGACGGTTTCCAAGAACCGTAAGGATTAGTCGCTGAAACTCACTGATGCCCTTTGGGCCTTTCGAACCGCTTATAAGACCGACCTTGGCATGTCTCCCTATCGGCTTGTGTACGGAAAAGCCTGCCACCTACCTTTCGAAATAGAGCATCGCGCATTTTGGGCGATAAAGGAGCTGAATCTGTCTCTCGAAGATGCGGGCAGCCATCGGAAGCTGCAGTTGAATGAATTGAGCGAGCTTAGGGATGAGGCTTACGATAACGCGGTTGTCGTTAAGAACCGAACGAAGGTGTTTCACGATAAACACCTTTTGCGCAAAACCTTCATACCTGGTCAACAGGTACTGCTTTACGACACCCAACTTCACTTCCATCCTGGAAAGCTCAGATCTCGCTGGAAAGGGCCGTATTTTGTGCGGAATGTATATCCGCAGGGCGCTGTGGATTTGGAAAATCCAAAGGACGGTTCATTTTTCAAAGTGAACGGACACCGACTAAAACCGTACCTTAGCGCCGAACCAACAGAGGAGCTCCTGTTCCTACAGGAGCCGGTATACCCTGCATGATCTTCCTCTGCCTACCACCAAACTTCGGTTATCCAGCCAAGAACAGTGGACACTGTTCCAAATAAGTTTGGGGGTATGTACCATTTTGTATATATTTTTGGATATTCTTTTTCTTTTCTTTAAAAACCAAAAAAAGAACAACAAAAACAAAAAAATTGTGTATCGCTAACCGACAATTTTGACCCTTCAAATGATCTCTTCATGCAATGACAGTGAGGACACTGTCCAGTTTAAGTTTGGGGGTACGCTCGGTACGCATTTCTAACCTTCGCATTCATATGTTTATTTTGCATCTACATATTTAAATCCATAAAATCCATAAAAATCTGAAAATTTTCTAAAAACATAAAAACTTTTCTGTCAAGTTAGCTAGTGGGAGGACTCTGATTCAATATTTCGACGGTTTTGTTTAATAAAATAAGAATAACTAAATCTTATGTTTAGATTTTGAAAACCTGAAAGATAACTCTCCTTTGAAGTTAACTATAGCTGATATACGTCTTTGCATCACACTCCGCGTGTCGTGAGTTTTTGGAAATTAGATGACAAGTCTTTTATGTTTAAAAACTTTTAAATAGATAAATGATTTTCTGAGGATCAAATAGGTTTGTTCTGAAATAAGTAATATCAAGAATAGTTTATGAAGTGAGTGAATATGAAGGAATGTTATTGATGCCTTAATTGGAACTAAGTCTGAAAAATAACCCATCTGGAACTTGATTGGAATGATTACACACCGAACCCACTAAACACGTCTTTTATCCAAAAAATAATTGAACTACCGATTATATCTCCGTTCGTATTAAATCATCTGATTTTCACGCCAAACTGTCTTTTGTTTTTGGACCTAGGTAACTTGAGTAATTAAGTCCGCTGGGGTGTTTCTACACCTAATGCCCTAAAACCAACTTGTTTGGGTGCATTGGCCCAAAGCTCGCTAAGAAGCCTAGAAAGTCCAGATTAAAACAAAATCAAGCAAGTGTTCTCTCCGAGTTAAAATTCCTAACGGTTCTTTGTGTGAGAATAATCTTGATAAAAGACAGGCTTTTATAAAAAATTTAGCGGAGATATGAAGGTTTTATTCTATGATAAAGACTATTGCACGTTCACAGAGGTGTGTATGAAATGAAAACAAGAAAAAGGTGGAGTGAAAAATAAGACCTAGTTTCCTGTTAGGGAAGATAGAAATTCTGAAGTTGAAACTTTACTGGAAAACGAAACTTGAAAAATGCTTAACTCTTTATAAAACTTATGTGATCCTTTCAAAATTTTTATCTGGGCTTTATTGTGTGACATGATGACGTAAATCGATCCTTCTGGAAACTTAACGACACTATTTGCACTGCACGTAAAGACATATAAAATCTGTAGTTAAATAAGAAGCGAGGTGTGAAAAATAAAGGTTCGATAGTCTAGACTTAGGATAATAGATTTGTTATTTTCTGAAACAAAACTTTAGCGTTTGAATCTTAGTTATTTTACAAAACTAGCTTGACCGGATTTTGTGGGTAGTATCCGCTGAAAACCCTCAGGAGACAACACTCCTCCTACTAGGGACACCTAGAGGTTTAACGGCTTGTTGCACATGCTCAGTGCAATCGCGTTCCCTGCGAAAGTGAGGTTAGGAAATTTTTTGTGAATAAATTGACTTTGCTCGGGACGAGCAAATGATAAGTTTGGGGGTATTTGTTTATATCAGATTATTGTATTTTTATACCGCCCAATTTTTATCATATTGCTTATCGGTAGGTACTCTTGAGCCGTGTTTGCTAGTCAATTGCAGGATACAGGTTCTCGGTTCTAAACGGTGAAATTCATGGAAAAACACGACAAAACCCGGGTTCCTGCCAACCACAGATAAAACACGGATCTCCGCTCTATATCCGTCTGTTGCCACACACCAGTTTAATAGACAAAATGTCAAATCAATGTCATTTTCATGCATAAGGCTCAATGGCAACACAAGATCCAAGAAATCTACGCGGAGCTCGAGAAAATCATGACAAAAAGATCCACATCAAATCACCTTTTACTCAACAGAAATTCTGGAAAAATCGTGAAGAAAATATGAGAAAATATATATACCAGAATAAAGGACACACAGAACCAGGGAAGCACAGGAAAAATGAAGGCCCAACTCCTCCATACCGCCGCGGAACCGCGGCAAAAGGGGGTCTAGGCCGCGGTTCCGCGGCCGTACTGGCGCCGCGGTTGTCCAAATTGCAGGGGTAGTTTTGTCTTTTGATGTAGGGACAGATATTTGCCTTAGGTTTTCAGTTGCCTGCCTATAAATAGTCCAGAACTTGTGAAGCCAAGGGGTGCATAATCTTGTATTTTTCTAGGTTTAGAATACTTGTTTCTTCTTCCTCTTCTCATCTCTTCTCCATTAAAAATCTTGTAGTGAGCTTTTGTGAGTGAAGAATCATGAATAAAGAAGATCCGTTTACTTATCGTGCTTGTCTTCTTCTTTTATAATTGCTTGTAATCTTAATTTGTTGACTTAGTTGTTGTTATTTCTTGTTGTTTCTTTCTTTTATCTTTTCCTTTATCTTTAAAACAACCATGATGCTTACGCTTGATCCTTACCAAGGTGAGGTCGCAAATAGCTAGTTGTTATCTTCTAATCTCCTTCGTTCTATCTTCCTCTTTGTTTTGTTTTCTTTTCATTATGATGTGTGAGTAGTTTCATACTTGTTAGGGTAGGATAAGGGAAGTTTGAGAGAAGGAAATCTCTCTCACTCTTTCCTTGCCCAACATCTTAAAATCGACTCCCGTTAATTGAACCACAATCCGCTCCTTACGGCACCCTATCCTACATGATAGCGGTGATTCCGTAGTGAGACCGGTTGTGGTTGAATTAACCGGAGGTTATGGATAAGAGCCAAGAACGGACGGACAAGCACCAAAAGGAAGAACTTAAGCGTTGGAAAGCCTATCTTATACTCACAAGTTCCTTCCTAGTCGTGCTAATCCCCGTTGTTGCCGATTACCGTAACACCGATATTAAGAAGGGCAACGAAAGAGGTGAGCGACTCCTAACTCAAACTAACCTAATCCTAACCCTAACAAGCTCTCTTTACATATCATTTTAACACTTAGTTAATCACAAACAAATCTGGAAAACTGGACTTAACTCGTTAAAGCACATAGAAAAAGATTCCCATCTCCCTGCGGACGACCCGTACTCAACCGGCTAGCTACAAGCGAAACCGTCTTGATTGCGGTAATTAACTAAACTTGAACACGCAGAATCCCTACCAATCAGATACTTACCGGAGTGATACGATATGGATGGATATGAGGACCAATCTGATGAGTCGACGCCTGAGATATGAAGGCCGATCCAATGAGACGGCGCCTGAGATATGATGATTTATGTGTCGATACTAGAAACGGGATTTATGATGATTTCGAGTGTCGATGCTGGGTACTCAGGATTTAATGAAGATTATGATGTGTCGTTGATAGACACATATTGGATGATATATATATATATATATATATATATATATATATATGATACAGATGATATGATACCACACATTGATACATGCATGATATTACATATTTATATACATATGTAAACATGATCACCTTCGATACCAAACGGTATGATATTATTATATAACAGTATGATCTAAAAGATCGGTATACATTTGATTTCTACCTGATGATATTTTCTACTCACGAGTTGGTAACTCACTCTTGTTGTGCCATAACTTTCTTACAGGATCGATTGCTCAGATCAGTAGAGGCTTGTTGGCACATTGCTTCTTTTGGGTGGTTTGCTCGGTAGGTGGGTTACACTTCAGATCGTAACCACCGCTTGTACACTATTTATTATTCATTCGTATCTAGTTAAAAGCTCTATCAACCAAACTATGTATATTTGGTAAACTTAGAGATCGGTTGTATATTCTTTCAGACTTAAACTCGTGACTTGTGTATATTCTTTATTTTGGAGTTGATGACGTTTTAGTTTTCTTTATTCTTTTCTGTGATTGATTTTCCCCTTGGGCGTGTATACTTACTTACGTGGTTGTGTTTCTGTCGATTGGCGAAGAGCTAGCTCCTGCTTGGGGATGCCTATATTATTATTGTTTATTTTCTGTTTTGATCAAAATTTACAAAGGAGGTGCTGCCAAAATTTCAAATGACGAAATTGTTTTCAAATTTTAGTATCATACATACTTGCATTTCTATGAATCTTATTTTTACATTAAAAGAGGAACTTGATTTCATTTATACCCTTTTTCAAAACTTCACTTCCATTATTTTCTTAAAATGGTTTAGATTCCTGGTTTTTGGCTTACTTGGGTTACGGTGGGGTCCTATAGACTTCACGTGATTCAAGTGTCGGTCACTTGCCATTTCTGGGTCATGAAAAAGTTGGCATCAGAGTGTTAGGTTTAACTTTCATTCGAGTCTAGGTTTCACTATGCGGAGTCTAGGGCATATATTTCAAAACCTCGGCTTGACCTTACGGAACTTAGACTTGACTAAAGGGGTATTAGACACGAACTTTCGTTACGTAGGTTGACCTTGGTTGATAGAGGTGGTAACTCAAGTAGAGTAACGTACCGTGAGTATGTTCTATGGCATACTTACGATATGATTCTCTTCTTAAGTAACCTTAGGATGTAAATATTTGAGATTTGTTATTCTATTCGTTCTTGTGATCTATCCTCATCGATACTTATTATGGTTTCTGTCACTTTGGCTACGCAAGCTGAGAGAGCTGCGACTAGAGATGCGGTCAGAGCGAGCTCGTCAGGAATGAGGACTGACCAAGGTGTTATTCCGGTGACGCAGGAACAGATTGATTTCTCGTTTATGCTAGGATTTCTCGTTTGAGTCGAGCGTTCTGGATCTGCACCAAATGATCGGGACATTGCTTGAGGCCAGCCAGATTGAAAGGACTGTTGACGTACAGTTTAATCTAAAGATCGTTGTATTGTCTACCGTGCAGACAGATGTATCATTCGTTGCTGAGATTGATGAGATATCACTTTCAGAGTTCACGAAGCTGAAGCCGCATGAGTTTACAGACATGAATTTGACAGAGGATCCTTAATCATTCCTAGAGAGGATGACTAGGATATTTCGTTTGTCTGGATGCTCCGATGCGAGATCAGTTGAGTTGACTAGTTTCAGTTGAAGATTCTTGCTCAGACCTGAAGTGAGTCGATCAAGAAAGGACGAGTAGTGTGTTTTCCTCCGATGGCTTGAATGAGTTTTCGGGGGCGAATTTTTCTAGATTTCTTCCACAGAGTGTTGGAGATTTCTGAGTTCGTAATTTCGAGTCTTTGCGTAAGACTCCAGATATGACCGTAGCCAAATATGAATTGCAGTCTACACAGCTATCGAGATACAATCCCGATTTGGTCGATATTAAAGAAAAGTGGATTAAGAGGTTTTTGCGAGATCTCAATTAGCAATTGATCCTCTCCGTTGATGTCAAAGATCTGATAGGTATACAGAGGCGTTGGATATAGCCACAATTTCAGAGGAAAGTCATGATGAGATTGCAGCTGCCCCGGAACAGAAACGGATTAATTAAAGAGTGCCAGTTTCTGAGCAGTTCGGTAGAGACGAGATCGGAAGAGACCGTGGCAGGTTCTTTCCAGGATACTCAGCAATAAAGAGTTGAACCCAGGATCGGTTGTATCGCACCTATTCAGAGGGCTAGAGGCCTCCGTCGTTGATGTACTATGTTGCGAGTGGCCAGATTAATTGGCCAGGAGGCGTTCAGAGAGGTGTCAGAGCGAGACTATTTCCGTCGTTACTCCTTACCAGGCTGTCGAGCTGGGAGATCGTAGAATTGGTGATCCAAAGAGAGAACAAGGAGCCAAGGCAGAGGACGCCAGACCGTGGGCAGAAGGCAAGTAGGAATTCTTGCTCTGCCAGCTCCAGGTGCACAGGCATCTTTCGACATTGGAGGAAATGTACCTCAATGTCATTTTTTGATTTGTGACTTAGTGATTCTAGTATCACGTTTTGGTCGTTTGGACTTTTGTGTTTTGATGATTTAGTTTCACGATTGATATTTTTGTACACCATAACTGGACTTGATAGATATTTTCATTGTAGACAATGATTGCACTTGATTTATGTTTTTGTGCATATCCATTGCACTTGGTATTGTTTTGTGCATGACTTTGCACATATTGATGATTCCGTGTATCCGATGATTCTGTGTATCCCGATATACTTGATTTTGATTTCATGCATATTGTATGCACCCGATTTTGACTTGTGCACTCGATATTGTTTACATGTGCTTTCGATACATTGATATTGATTTTCATGCACGCTAGTTGCACCAGATTTATGTTTTCATGCACTTACTTGCACTTGATATTTATTTTCGTGCAACCTATTACACTATATGCTTTTGTGCGGACCTGACGCACTTGATTTAGATTTTTTCGCACACCCGACGCACAGGATGTGGTTTCGTGCACATTTGATGCACTTGAATGAGATTTTCATGCACTCTAGATGCACTTGATGTTGTTGTCGTGCACACTCGTTTTAGTTGACAGATGCTTTCATGCAAACCTGTTGCACTTGACTAATACTTTCATGCACACCCGTTGCACTCGGTTTTTGTTTCCATGCACATTCGTGGCATTTGAATTTGACTTCGATTTTCGTGCGCATCAGATGCATGTGGGTTGGTTTTCAAGTACACCTATTGAGGTTGATTTATTCTTTTCGAGCTCATGATTTTTATGACATATACTATATTATGTAGTAGCAGAGCAGGACCGGTCTGAGGACAATACCTGAGTATTTTTTGCATGCATCGATATTTACTAAAGAGCTTTTCAGAAAAAGCTATAGTCTCACCATTTTCCTATGTGTCTGTGAGCGACCCAAGATTTTACAAAAAGAAAACCCTTCTAAGCAAATTTCAAAAAGGCGGGACGTATATCTTAAGCAAAACACACACACACACACACACACACACACACAGAAGTGAACGTCCACTACTTGTGCGTAATCTACGTATCACATGGCGATTTGAAAATGGATTTCCATGCATATATTTCCAGTTGCTTAAACAATTTTATAAGGATGCGTACTGTATACGTATTATAGTCTTGATTATGTTATACTTGATTTAAACAGTAAATTTTGCAACTTGCGTTTATATCATAACTTGTATGATTTGCATGACACTTGATGGAGTTTCGATTATTGAATTTTGCACTTGTTTTTATACGCACATGTTGCACTACGATAATTCTTACTTATTCGTGACTTCGGAGCCCCATTGATTTGATTTGATTTACTGAAATATTTTAAGATTTGGGGGTTCAAATTTAAATTCAGAAAACGAATTTATTTAAAAGGGGAAGATTGTAACATTTCATAGAAAATATTATTTTGCAATTTAAATAATAAAATAATAAATTTTACGGATATTATACGAATATAGATTTGAGTTTTCGTAAATTGGTATAATAATATATCTATATTTTGGAAAATAATTGGTTAAAAATGAATTATTATTTATGGAATCATATATTTAATTGACCTTTTTATAAATTAATATATAATTATTAAATACAAGTTTAATGTTAAACTTGATTAGTATTTTCCTAATTATGCATTAAATTAAGCCCATTTTGTTAACCATATTTTAATGTACCATGACACATTACATTTGTATTCTAGGTATGGTTTTAATTCCATTTTATTTTTTTATGTTTTTCTAAAAGAAAATAGAAAATAAAAAGGGAAATGAGAGGAGATAAAGGGGACAAATATGTATGGTAGGAGAGAGTGAGAGAGAGAGAATATGGCTACTATAGCGATTGCCTCATCCTTTCATCATCTCATCCTTTCATCATCTTCTCTTCTTCTTCATCATCTCCTTATTCATCACCTCTACCACCCTCTACCACCATGAAACCATCCCTAAAATCCCATCAAAACTACATACAACCTTCACAAAAAATGTTCCTCGCCTCATCCTGCACATCATGGCATGATCAAGTTTGGGTTTTTAGCTCCTTTGGCCTTCTAGGAATTTTCTTGAGTTGCTTCTACAAGATAAAACTCTCACTTTTTGATAAGTTTCTTGAGTTCTTGTATTCACATCTAGTTTAGAGTTGATATATACATGTTTTGTGAACTTGGAAAATTCTAGGGTGAGATTTGGTGAGCTTTGGTGAGTGATATGAGTAGTAGTGATATAGTAGAGGCCTAATTAGTGACTACAACCTCTTTAAGTGATAGATAAAGACATATTAGTGCAAGTAACCTTGGTCAAGATGAGTTTAGAATTTTCCGATATCAGTTTTGTGAACTTTTGATGATCAAAATGAAATCTGGAGCTACTCAGGAACTCTGAAAATTTAATAGAGCATACTGTGAGGTGTATAGACCAGTAGAAAGCCACCATAGAACCCCGAGCCTAATCCCTCTTATCTTGGCCATAAATTTATTGGTATTGGTCGCAATTTGCGGGTCATTTTTGGAGTTAGAGTTTTGTTTTTATTCTGTAACTCACTCATTAGATAACTAAGACTGCCCTATACGCTCAAAAGTCAAAAATCACCTTAAGAAAAATCTGGAGTCATTGTACTTGATTTCTGTTAATCTTTTCCGATATTTGAAACTTGATTTTTGAGTTTTGACTCGGTCGTTTGACGTTCTTACGTCGACGCCGGGGGTTGTTTTGTTGTTTTAGCACGCGTTGGCCACAAGTTCTAACTTTTGTGCGCTTCGCTCATGATTTCAAACTCAATTTGGGTTTTCATGCGATCTTGGTTATGATTCGATTGTAAGTACGTTCGCATGGACTTTCGAGACGACGAAGGAGAGTAAGGAGTTCATCGACTTCGGCTAGAGAGAGAATATTATGTGAGTAGATGTATATTTACGGGGGAAGTCGGGTGGATGGCGTATAACACCCCGACAACCTTAGAATTAGGATATATATATATATATATATTAGTTATTTATACCTAGCTAACAGGATTTCTAGAATACCATATGCGATAGTAGCAGACTTAGTAGAAAGATATATCCCTAGTTCTATTTTCTTAACCTTTGAGCGATACACACACACACACACACTCATATATGGATAAAAGGATATTTACGATATGATGATACGAGTCGATATGATGTGATATAATGATATGAGGAGATGTGATATGATATATGATGACATGAGATGACATATGATGATATGAGATGAGATGACGTACGCGACTATAGATTCGTACTTTTCATTTGATGATATCGTACAATAGATATTCCATACGTGATATGATGAGGATGGATCGCCAATATTTATTTTCGACTCGAAAAGAAATATTTAAATCATTAAGTAGATATTATGATAAATTAGAGCCATACCTATTTTCAAAACTAACGAATCGTTACACACTTTTAAATGATAACTTTAAGTGGACGCTACAACTTTTCAAGTGGTATATTTTTTTCAAAAACATCGTAGCCCCCTATTTTCTAAAACAACGTTCCGTACTATTTTAAACTATAACTGTATGGCTCATACATAGTTGTGTATTTTTATATTGTTCATGTTTACGATTTCTTTATTCTGTTTATGCTCGAGTTACGATTTCTTATTTCTGCATACGCTCGCATTTCTTTCATTTACGATATATATACTATGTTTCATACCCTTATCTTTACATAACTTCGTTTGGTAGGACACATGCACCATTACCGATGATGCATATATTGCACGTTCAACTACTTTCATGCTCACACACACATCATCGGTAATTGCCATGCCATGCACACAGATAGAACTCGTTATGCTACCTTATTATACCATAACCCGTTAGCATTTTAGCTACTGTTTAGTACCCAGTACCACATATTATTATAGATATTGCACTTTCATTACATTGCTATATGACACGCACATATGAAAACACTTGCTATGCATTACATTATTGTTCTGTGCCTGTACATATTCATTCATTACTGCCATATTCTTATGAGATTCTGTTTTCATGAGATTTCTGGATTTGAGAAACCGTGGATATTATTTAAAAACTTATGAATATTTTAAAAACACAGTTTTCTCTTAATATGATATTTCGATGTCCACTATGAGATTTCTCGGTGCTGAGCTATGATGATTATCCGAATCGATGCAAGAAGAGGAACTGATTGCGGATACATGGTGGACCCGGTATGGTACCCTGGGGCATGAAGATCGTATAGAAAGGCGTTGAGCCTAGCAGGGAAACACTGCCTACCGGTGACAGTATTGGACTTGGCAGATATCCGGAGGATACCAACTGGAGTGATATGAGACAAATGGATATGAGAACTGATCTGATGAGACGGTGCCTAAGATATGAGGGTTGATCCGATGAGACGCGCTTGAGATATGAGAATTTACGTCTCGATACTGGACATAGGATTTCTGATGATTTCGAGTGTCAATGCTGGGCACTCAGGATTTTATGATGATTTTGATGTGTCATTGATGGATACACATTGGATGATATATATATATATATATATATATATATATATATATATATAACACAAATGATATAGTACCACACATTGATACAGGCATGATATTATATATTTATATACATATGTATACACTATCATCTTCGATACCACACGGTATGATATTATTATATTACAGTATGACCTAGGAGATAATTATACATTCGATTTCTATCTGATGATGTCTTCTACTCATGAGTTGGCAACTCACCCATGTTGTGCCATAGCTTTCTTGCAGGATCGACTGCTCGGATCAGTAGCGGCTTGCTGGCACATTACTTCTTTAGGGTGGTTTTCTCGGTAGGTGGGTTACACTTCAGATCATAACCACCGCTTGTACACTATTTATTATTCATTTGTATCTAGTTAAAAGCTCCATCAACTAGACTATGTATATTTGGTAGACTTAGAGACCTGTTGTATATTCTTTCAGACTTAGAGCCGTGACTGGTGTATATTCTTTATATTGGAGTTGAAGATGCTTTAGTTTTCTTTATTCTTTTCTGTGATTGATCTTCATCTTGGGCGTTTTATACTTACTTACGTGGTTGTGTTTCCGCCGATTGGTAATGAGCTATCTCCTGCCTGGGGATGCCTATATTATTATCATTTATTTTCTGTTTTGATCAAAATTTACAAAGGAAGTGTTGCCCAAATTTCAAATGACGAAAATATTTTCAAATTTTAGTATAATACATACTTGCATTTCTAAGAATCTTATTTATACATTAAAAAGAAGAACATGATTTCATTTATACCTTTTTTCAAAACTTCACCACCGTTATTTTCTTATAAAGGTTTAGATTCCTGGTTTTCGGCTTACTTGGGTTACGGTGGGGTCCTATAGATTTCACGCGATTCAAGTGTCGGTCACGTGCCATTTCTAGATCGTGACAAATGAGGTCAATGATATGATGCAGATGATCTAGCGAGATGAGGATGTAAGGTTATCATGCGACAAATGATGCAGGGGTAAAAGAGTAAATTTACAAATTGCTACTTCGTTGGGGTGTCTACAATATCTTCTCAAGCGAACACAGTGCTAAAAGCACTATGTTCATCTCTGAAACTTGGCTCAAAACCATATTTTACCCTTGAACACCAATCTATGTGTTCATTTTTGCACAAACACCATTGAGAATGATATCACGCATCATTTTCAGTATGTTCAAGAAACTCAACTCAATTAGTTTCACTAAAGAAACTCTGTAAAAAGAGTTTCTGCTATGGCCTTAAACAATCTAACGGGAGGCCCAAAATAAGCCTCCCGGCTGTGTCGGGACACCTTCTCGACCATCGGGAGGCCCCCAAAATAGGCCTCTCACAGTAAGAATCCTCTTATTGCTTACCTATGGTGTGGATCCTACCTTGGATGTCCTGCCTGCACTTCAAAGGAAGTGATGTGGCCCCCGTATAGGGAAGCGTCCATCAACTTTCATCAAGTTGACACTAAAATACCCCCAAGTACTGAAAACAAACTCTTAAATTGAAGTTTCATGTAACTTTATATACCTTTGCAATATTGATATATATAATTTACATTCAAGTTGTACATAAATATGAACAAAATGAAAAAATAATATATTCTTTTGTTTTGTTCTCATGCTTGTAAGTATTTCATATCTATATATATGTTCTCTCTTGCTCTCTCTTTCAATGATGTGATTTAAAACGAACTAGTATGGTATCCCGTCCAGGTGCATTCTGAAACAATATGTTGTAATTAATGGCATACTCTTGCGCTGTCGGAAGTCTCGAACCTAGCACCTTCTGGTCAACTTTTAAAACTCTAAATATTTTTGTTTTGTTTAAACTCACATTTATTTCAATGTTCAAGCGTTGGAGGTCCCAAAGAGGATAACCACCCCTAATTTCGGAATTTCTTCTTCATTTTCTTTCGAAAGCCCTTGAAATTTGTCAATGTCTTCGTCTTCACAAAGGTCGTGTGCCTCTTCCAAGAGAGCAACATCTAGCAAAGTGGAATTTATGATCTGTTAGTACAACTTGAAATGCCCCATGAAGACCTCATGGACTAAGGAAAATTATGGAAGAAAGTTCTTTGGATGTCCTAAATACTTCTATGATCCTAACAACATGTGTGTATCCTTCGAGTGGAAAGATAAATTTTTCGATCAAACGACATTTTTAATCAACAAGCTTTTTCACGGAAAGAAGGCACTTGAAAGTAAACTTTTGGATGTCAAGTCACCGGGGGAAAATGAAACAGCAACTAGGCTCAAGCTTGAAGGGAGATTAACATAGAAAGAAAGAAAAGTTGAAGGACAAGAAGAAGAAAATGAAGCTTATGGAGAAAGATTTGAAGTATGTGGAGCTTAATTTATAGAAGTTACAATGTAAATTAATGGTTGTTGTGGTCTTTTCTATTTTTTTTCTATGGCCATCTTATGTAATACTATTTTTTATCAATTATGCTAGTATTATGTGTTTGAAATGTGTTGTAGTGCAAGTTTTAGAAAATGTTATGTGTTTGCTGCAGTATTCTAGTGTATTTTTGTCACGACCCGAAAAAGGCACGTGAGCGGCATTTGAATCACGTGAAGTCTATAGAACTCCACCGTAACCCAAGTCAGCCAAAAACCCGGAATCTAAAACTTTTTTTAAAGAAATAGTGGAGGTGCAATTTTAGAAAGGGTTATTTAAATGAAATCAAGTTCCCTTTTAAAGTATAAGTAAAGTTTGTTTGAAAACGCATGCGTCGTTTAAAATCGGGCAGATCCTCCTTTGTAAATTTTGATAAAAACCGGTACACACACACATATATATATATCAGCTTCTCCAATCGAGAGTTATCTCATCGCCCAAACGGTGGAATCACAACCACGCATTAATATACGATGCACAAGGTGAAGATCATCACAAGAACAAGTAAGAAAAATACTATAAGCATCATCAAGTCGACTATATCCAAGCTCGATATAAAAAAGAATAACATAAAAGTCTCATCTCTAAGTCCACAAAAATATACAAGTTTTGGTCGATGGAGTTTTTAACTATATCATAAAAGAATATACATATACGAGAAGCAGTTACGATCCAACATGTAACCAGAGCAATCACAGAAGAAAGAAGTGTGTCAGCAAGCCGCTACTGATCCAAGCGGTCAATCCTATAAGAAACTAAGGCACAACGGGGGTGAGTTGCCAACTCGTGAGTAGAAAGTTATCACAAGGTAGAAATCGAAATGCATAACGATCTACCTAGGTCATACAATGTAATACTATCATATTATGTGATAACGAATATAAATACATATGTATATATCACGCCAGTATCCATAAGCACAACATAACGGATCGTGCACCACACACATGATCCTCAAAATCATCAATATATAGAAATATGTCATCCCTAACATATATATAATCAAGTGAGTGTCCATCAACACTCAAAATCATTATCAACTAAGTGTCCAGTATCGACACTCTAAATCATCATAAATACCTATGTCGATCAACGACACATGAAAACTAGATATCGTAGGCACCGTCTCCCATAGTGGCCCTCTCTCGATATCAAAATAGCCTTGGTCTGTATCTCTCGGATATCCGCCGCGCACTAATCTATCTTCGGTATCGAGTGTCCTCGCTAGGCTCCCTACCTCACATGCGGCTTTCCTGCCCCTCGGCCTCAAACAGGTCTGCCACATATCCGACTGTTTACTTCCCTACTCAATCCGGATAACGTAGAACATCCGTAATCGTATATCTCCCCCACTCGGTTCGGAATAAAATCAAATCAGAAAACATCAAGATCATGGTGGACGCCAACTCATCATATCAAGAGAAAACCGCATTTTTAAATCATACTCAAGTTTTGTAAACCACACCGTAGCTTCTCAAATCCATGAAAAACATCAAGTTCCGAAGAACAACATTTGAATAATTCATTTGGATGATATATCATGTGTGTGTGTGTCCCATACCATTAAGATATATCATCATAAATAAAAACATCATAAAATCTATGTCGATCATACATGAATATCCATGGCAGTGGTATTTGTATCTCAAATCAACATGTATCATAATGCGTCGTGCATATCTCTAACGAATTCATGATAGACAATACTAATATCAGCATGAGTATAACTTAGCATGACAATCCTACAATGTCATGGCGGTACCAATGATGTGTAGTGTAATATGCGCGTCTGTGATCGTACAACATGGCAATCATTGGTAGTTGTACAGTGTTCTACAAGTGTGTTCATATAGCATGGCAATAGTAAACTAGCCTACAAAGCTAAATAGAACTAATGGTATAAGCGTAGCGTATACAATAAATTAATAGATGCGCGAGCGTATAAAGAGTAGAATAATCATAACGTGAACATGCGTTAATATAGATAATTACTTATGACCTATACGGTTACAATTTAAAATAGAACGAAACGTTATTTTAGAAACATGGAGGATACGATGTTTTTGATATAGATATCATTTGAAAATTAGTAGCACATCCTTGACATTATCATTTTAAAGTAAGAAACAGATCGTTAATTTTAAAAATAAGTATAGCTTAAAACATCTCATAAAGTCCCAATCATGATTTAGCAAGACTTCCCGAGTCAAATAAATATCGGCCGTATTCGGCAATCTATCCTCATCACATCATATACGGAACCTCTCTCGTACAATGTCATCCAATCGATACAGTACGGATCTATAGTCGCGTACGCCAACACATATCATATAAAGTGCGGATATCTAGTCATACAGCACAAAACCATAATCATATATATACCTATTTACATCATAAAATTGCATTTTAATACCATCCATTCTTTATAATATTGCCTATAAAATTGGTGCTTTTAATCCAAGTTTGCTACATAAAGTCAAAGTCAACTTAGTCAACCCTGCAAATTTTAGTGTCAACAAAATCGAAATATTATATACTCAGAGACCATCTAAAATAGCGAGAACGCAACACAAAAAGTTTGGAAGCCCAAACCCAACAATTGACCATGGAACCGCTACCATATGTATAAAATAACCACGAATCCGCCGCCTATTCAGCACTGCATGAGTTAGGGTTTCGGGGGCAGTTTGATATTTTCGTGCACAGCGACTTCGACGCTGGGTTTCAGATTTCAAGACTTATAAATAGCATCGAGAGCAACCAACAGAAAGGCATCTAGGGTTTTTGTTTTAGGTTTTAAAATAATTGTTTAGAATCATTTTCTTATAATTTCTAGCCATTAAAATTGTATGAAGCTTCAAGTCATTAATAAAAGGTAGGGTTTTACTTCATACTCGTCTCCTTATTTATCTTGCTAGTTAATTTTGTGCAGCTCTTTATTGTTCTTTAATCTTATTAATTAGATAGATGACTGTTTTCTTGTTGAATTTTTCTTCTTTCTCTCATTGTCTTGTTTTCAAAGCGATGATGCCAAAAAGTATCCCCTCGCAATAGTGAGGGATTTAAGGGCTAGTTTTCTCAAAATAAATTCTTCTATCTTTTTCTTTGATCTGCAATTTACTCCGCAATGATACCCAATGGTTGTTTCTTGCTTTCGTGAGAACCCTAATGGTTAGCGTTTAGTATTTTTCAAATGCCTTTCCATATCTTTTTATCATTTTATTTCAATGAGTGGGTCAATTCTCGCTTATTATGGTTGTAGGAAAAGGTAGTTTAAGGGATGGTAAATCCCTTATATTCTTCTTATATTTTAATTTTTATAAACTTCAATAAAAGGAGTATTAACCCCTTATTTGGGCGCACTATCAATTCATGATAGTTGCGATCCCGAATTGAGAATTGGTTGATACTTGTTTTGAAGGATGCTTGAGTTTAATATGGATCAATTGAAGGACATGGATCAATAGAGAGAATCCCTGGTACCCCTCTAAATATCCACATTCATTCCTATTCCACTAGCAATAAATAATTAAAAGATTAAAAAATCATTTATTTAATTACCATCCCATAGCTATCTAATCCTAAACCCCTAATAAGCCTATTTTCTCATTGTTATTTTTTATCTCACTTTTAGAATAAAAACAAAATCCAACTTTTTCTGAATCAACTCGTCTAAAACACTAAGAATAAAGTTACAGTCTTCCTGTGGACGACCCATACTCACCACGGCTAGCTATTGCGACACCGTTGATTTCGATATTTAAAACGATAAAAGACACACTATTTAACATCAATCAAATGGCACTGTTGTCGGGGAGACGGTAATATTAGTTTTCTTTTTATTCGGGTTGATTTCAAAAATATAAAAAATATAAAAAAAATTAAACCGCAGCTTGATATGATTCATGATGTCTGTTCGAGTTATGCAGGAAATCTGGAGCATCTGGTTGAGCCTACTATGAATATAATTGCCTGAACTAGAAAAGAAGAGGATAAGGAGCTCAGTGCCAAAGAATTGGGCAATTCGGCCTAAAGGAGGCAGCGGAACCACAGCCGAAGGGAGCATTTGGCGGCTGAAGCGCGGAGGGTTGGTGGTTCCTCCTCTCCTAATTTTTCTGGTATGTTTCTTTCTTCCTTTCACCCCCTTTGAAGCTCCAATAAACTATTTCTACCTGCAGAATTCTTTGCAAAAATCACCGCAAATAAAAAAAATATATGTTTGCGTGTTTTAGATTTTTTAGTATGTTTTTGCTTTGCATTATTTAAACGGATATTAAGGGGCATGAAACCTAAATTCAGATTAGGTGGGGAGTTCATTACCCTTCCTAAGCCCTAAAAATCATAAACGAGCATATGCATCACCCTACATTAATAAAAAATACGCAGACCAAGCCCCTAAGGACAATCGCGCTCAATTAGGACAAAGGAGGGTGGTGGGTAATCTGTTACTTATTCACATCTTTCTTGTAGTGTCTAAGGCAAGTGTGTCTAAGGAGAGTATTTTATTTAATCAGGTCCGCTATTTCGGTGATTCGTATAGTGGATACCTCTTACTTACCTATCACTTACCTGGCTGCAATAAAGATAAGGAGGTGATAGAGAATTTATTATACGTCTTGTCCTTTGGAAGTTTAGGAGCGGTCTAATGATTTGACCTAGATGACCCTAACTCTATGGACTGTTTGTGAAACTTTTTATGATTAGTTGAGTCGAGTCTTGCGTCCGTCATTTAGCCAAAGAAAAACTTTCTAAAAATCTTTCTCCCCACTTTCTCACACAGTACTACGTGCACTAAACTCGCATAGTGCATGTTCGGTTGGACACGGGATTTTAGCGCCCGTTTAGTTCGCGTATTCGCTATCGCATTCTTCTTCTTCTCCTTCACCTACCACGTCTCCTGAGATGGACAGAACACCACCAGGTTTTAACGTAAAAACCCCACGATGCCACCACCTCTTGGTGTGCAAATTCTACCCCCACACAAACGCCACCACGCATCGCTCTCCATGACTGATACTACCCTACACGTGGATCCCTTCCTACGTGTCTGTCTCTTCCACCAGACAATGAAGATAGCTTCGAAATTAAACCCCACTTCATCAACTTGTTGCCAAAAATTCACGAGCTTGAATTTGAGAATGCCTACGTTTTTATCACCAAATTTCAAAACGTATATGCAATGATGAGCACCACCCAACTGTCAGGGGATGCTATGAGATTACGTATTCTCCCTTTTATCCTGTGCGATCTTGCTGAGAAGTGTCTTTATAGCACCTCCTCACATTCCATCACCAGTTGGGATGAATTTATTAAGGCATTCCTTAAAAAATTATATACTAATCATAGAACTGCCCGCATTAGGAGCGAGATCAACCAGTTTGCCTAGCTTCCCATCGAACCCTTTTGGAAATGCTTTGAAGGGTTCAAAGATCTCCTTGTCCAATGCCCTCATCACGTATTCGAAAAATGGAAACTTTGCCAAATTATGTATGAGGGCGTTAATCCAGCGACAAAACAAATGCTAGAAACCATTTGTCAATGTCATTTCATATCAAAATCCGACGAGAAAGCGTGGCAATTTCTTGAAGATCACACTGAGCAAACACTACAGTGGGAGAGCACAAGACCGACGACATCATCTTCATCTTCATCTAGGGAAGGTGTCCATCAGCTCGACGCTTCCATCACAATGAAAGCCGAAATGGCTAGGATATAAAAGAAACTCGAAGCTATTGAGAGCAAATTCTCTTCGGCCTCCCTAAACCAAGTTTCTTTCCCCAAAACTATGTGTGGTTATTGTTTTGACCCATCACATTTGACTGAAGAATGTCCTTTGAATTCTCCGTCTCAAGGTCAAGAACAAACTAATCCAGTTTTTCAGCAAAGACCTATAAACAATCCTTATTCTTCCACATATAATCCAGGATGGAGGAATCATCCTAATTTTGCTTAGAACCAAAACCAAACTCAAAACCAAAACAAAAATCAAAATCAGTTTCAAAATCAAAACATCTATCAAAGGATTCCTCAACAGCAACAACAACCACCACAACAACAAATTCAGGAGCCCTTTCAACCGCAAAAATTCCAAAATCCGGCCAACAACTTTGCTCGTTATAATAATTCTTTCCAACCATAAAAAAAACGTTCCTTCTGCCGGCACCGACAAAGTCTCTGCGCTCGAGAGAAGCTTAGAAGCCTTCATTAAACAATCCGCTCAAACGTCAGCTAGTCTAACTTCTTCTATCCAATCATTATTACAACACACTGCGTCCCATGGTGAAAGCATCAAATCAATCGAAGCACAAATAGCACAGTTGAACACAGTAATGAGTGAAAGAGAGAAAGGGAAACTTCCATTTCAATCTCTACCAAATTTCGGCCACCCACAAAACGCTAACGCTATTCTTAACCTACAAAATAATAATGTAAGTGCCGCAACTACGTTGAGATCGGAAAGAATGCTGAAAAACCATGTTGGAGAATAATTTGATGACATCGATGACACCCCGGCTACTACTCCTTCTTCATCTTCTTCTAATCAATCATCTTCTTCCAAGCCCATTTTCCGTTCTCCACTGGGCTCAAACTCTCCATCCACTTTCTTGAATGGATTCCCCTATCATGCTACCCCAACTCCAGTTTTAGGATCCATTCCATCTCTACAAACTTCTCCTCAAGTGTTGGACCCAACCCCTTTTAATAAAGTTCCTTTTCCAAACTGGTTGAGACCCAACCCCTTTAGTCAAAAAATCAAAAACCGGGCAACCAAGTCCACAGATGGTGAAGATTGTGGAAATGTTTAAACAAGTTAACATTAATATTCTTCTCTTAGATGCTATCTAACAAGTCCCGTCCTATGCAAAAATTCTTAAGGACTTATGCACTAAGTAAAGGAAAACTCAAGTACCTAAAAAAGTTTTCTTAGCGAATAATGTGAGTGGTACTCTTACCCAAAATTTACCCAAAAAACGTAAGGACCCCGGTTGTCCTACAATTTCTATAACTATTAGGAGTAAATAAATCAATCGCACTCTTCTCGATCTTGGTGCTACTGTTAACTTGCTCCCATATTCTGTTTATGAGCAATTGGGTATAGGAGAGTTGAAACCCACACACTCTACTCTCCAAATGGACGATCGATCTATCACCCACCCTAGGTGTAAGCTAGAGGACGTGTTAATTAAAGTCGGGGAATTTATATTCCCTGTAGACTTCATAGTTTTATATACACAAGCTGTAGCGAATACACGGAACCAAATTCCGGTGATTCTCAGTTGACCATTTCTCGCAACCTAAGATGCGGTGATCAATTGTCAAAATGGTTCCATGAACCTATCCTTTGAAAAAATGGTAATTGAACTTTACATTTTTAGGTTGGGCAGTCAACCTTTTGAACCATCTGCTCATATGATAGATATTTGCTCTGTCCACGAAATAGCTCCTAACAGCTATGAATTTAAGGAGTTTTTTTCAACGACAATGATCTTGACGCCACTAGTGCATTCTTGTTTGATCCCGCTGCTTCTTATACGGATGGGGAATATGAAAGGTTCACTTTGCTTAATGATCTTGATTCATAGGACCCTTCTGTCAATGAGTCACCACCAGAGTTTGAATCCTTTGACTTTTCGGATGAGTTAGTTAAGCCGTCCGATTCAATCTCTTACACCAGCTACGAACTCCTCATGGAGTCTGTCGAGTTCGAGCATCGGCCCCCAACCCTTCCTTCTATAATCTCTCCGCCGACACCTGAACTCAAGCTTTTGCCTTCTCATCTTAAGTATGCATACTTAGGGGAGAATGAAACTTTGCCCGTTATCATTTCGGCTTCTTTAGATTTTGAGCAAGAGAAAGCCTTTCATTCTGTCTTGAAATCAAATCGGCAAGGTTTCGGTTGGACAATGGCGGACATCAAATGGATTAGTCTCTTAATTGTTGAACATCATATACATATGATGGATGATTCCAAACCAGCCAGTGACCCACAAAGACAATTGAATCCCGTCATGAAAGAGGCGGTGAAGAAGGAAATCGTCAAACTCTTAGATAGTGGTATCATTTACCCAATGTCTAATAACTAGTGGGTAAGTCCTATTCACGTTGTCCCTAAGGAGTCTGGCATCACGGTCTTAACTAATGAGGAAAATGAGTTGATTCCGACTCACAACCAAACCAGGTGGCGGGTATGTATTGATTATCGAAAACTCAATGTTGCGACGAGGAAATACCACTTCCCTCTACCTTTCATTGACCGGATGTCAGAACGCTTAACTAGGCATGAGTACAACTATTTCTTGGATGGTTAATCAGACTATAAACAGGTTCCCATCGCTAATAAGGATCAAGATAAGACAATTTTTACTTGTCCTTTCGACAAGTTCGCCTATAGATGCATGCCCTTTAGATTATGCAATGCTCCCGCTATATTTCAATAGTGTATGATGGAGATATTCTTTGATGTGGTCGAGAATTTTCTGGAGATATTCATGGAAGATTTCTTCATCTTTTGAGACTCCTTCGAGGAGTGTTTACATCATCTTGACGCTGTTCTTACCCACTGTAAGGAAAAGAATCTAACTTTAAATTGGGAGAAATGTCATTGCATGGTTCAAGAAGGTATTGTCTTAGGACATATCATTTCACGAAATGGCATTGATGTTGGCAGAACTAAATTAGATGTCATTTCCAACCTTTCTCCTCCCAAATGCGTCAAAGATATATGATCCTTTCTTGGCCATGCCAGTTTTTATAGACAGTTCTTCAAGGACTTTAGTAAGATTTCTAGACCTTTGACTCTTCTCTTGGACAATGATACAACTTTTCACTTCGAATCGAATTGCTTGGCTACTTTTGAATCGCTTAAACTTACCCTCACTACCACCCATGTTCTATCATCTCCCGACTGGAATCAACCTTTTGAGCTTACGTATGATACATTCGACTTTGCTATCGGTGCAGTCTTAAGACAGCACATCGATAAAATGCCACATGTCATTTGTAATTCGAGTAGGACTTTAAATGATACCCAAATGAACTATATAACCACCGAGAAGGAACTCTTGGCTATTGTCTTTCCATTAGAAAAATTCAGGATGTACCTAATTAGCTCACCAGCTGTAGTCTACACTGATCATTTTGCCTTGAGACATCTTTTCGCAAAGAAGGATGCTAAATCCAGGATAATTCATTGGATTCTCTTGCTGCAAGAATTTGACCATGTCATTAAGGACAAAAGTAGATGTGAAAATGTCGCAGCCAACCATCTTTCACGACTTCCTTCTTCGCCGACATTGAACTTGCCAATAGATGACTCTTTTCCGGAAAAACACCTCTTGACCATATCTTGCAAACCTTGGTTTGCTGATATCATGAACTATTTAGTAATGTGACTTGTACCCAGCGAATGGTCAAATTAGGACAATCACAGATTTTTATCCCAGTTAAAACACTTTTACTGGGACAAACCCTATTTGTTCAAGTATTGTCCCGATCAGATCATTCGCCGGTTTGTCCCTAATAATGAGTACAAAAGTGTGTTGCCCTTCTGCCATGATCATGCGGCGGTCACTTCGGCCTAAGAAAAACTCTGGAAAAAGTTTTGCAATGCGGCTTTTATTGGCCAACGCTATTCAAAATGCACATGATTATTGCAAAACTTGTTCATGGTGTCACATGGGCCGGATTTCATGGAGGAATGAGATGACGCCCCAACTAATCTTGGTTATTGAGATATTTAATGTTTGGAGGATTGATTTCATGGGCCCATCTTCCAACTCTTTTAGAAACTTGTAAATTCTCTTGGTGGTTGATTACCTCTTTAAATGGGTTGAGGCAATACCGAGCCGAACTATTGACAACAAGGTTGTTAAGTTCCTTAAAAAAATATCTTTTCTCGGTTCAGGCACCCTTGCGCTATCATTAGCAACAATGGGATGCATTTCTGCAATCGGTCTTTTGAGGCTTTAATGCGAAAATATTCAATCAACCACAAGCTTTCTACACCCTATTATCCCTAAACGAGTGGGAAAGCCGAGGTCTCTAATTGAAAAATCAAGCAAATTTTGGAGAAAACGGTTTCTAAGAATAGTAAAGATTGGTCTTCTAATTAACTGATGCTCTTTAGGCATTTCGTACTACATATAAAACCGATCTTGGCATGTCTCCTTATCGGATTGTATTTGGAAAGGCTTTCCACCTCTCTCTCAAGATCAAACATAGGGCGATGTGGGCAATTAAAAACCTTAACTGCGATCCTGACCAAGAGAGTAGCTTTCGAAAGTTGCAATTAAACTAAATGAATGAGCTTCGGGATGAAAGTTACGATAACGCGGTTGTAGTAAAGAATCGGATAAAGGTATTTCACGATAAACATCTTTTGCACAAAACATTCACACCGGGACAACAAGTCCTTCTTTACGATACACATCTTCATCTTCATCTGGGTAAGCTGAGATCTCATTGGACGGGACCTTTTATGGTGCGGTGTGTATACCCGCACGGTGCAGTAGATTTGGAAACTCCAAAAGACGGTTCACTCTTTAAATTAAACGGACATAGATTAAAACTATACTTTTCTGCTGAATCATCGGATGAGCTCCTGTTATTACAGGAGCCGCTTTGTCATGACTAACTTTCCTCCGTTTCTCCTCCATGCTTAGTTTTTCCAACCATAAACAGTGGCAACACTGTTTCAAAATAAGAATAGGGGCATGTATATTAGTTTTTTTTCCTTTTTCTCGAAAATAAAAAAAAATTTAGGGTTGTGTGCCCCCAAACAAGTTTTGGGGATGATTTCCAATTGACTAACTTTTTCCCCAATGCACACCATCCTTTCCCACCCAAGTATACAGGTTTTTGAGCTCAAATGACAGCATCAGTGGGGACACTTTTGCAAACAGGTTTGGGGGGGTTTGTATTTATCCATGCATCATATTTACATTTTGTACTGCATAAAAAAAAAAAGAAATCTATAAAAATTGAAAAAATTTCCAAAATATAAAAAGCTCTGTCGTCATGTTAGCTAATGGGAAATGTAGACTCAAAATCCGACGGTTCAGACTAACAGGTTAGAAGTAACTAAATCCTAGGACTAGAAGTTGAAAACCCGAAAAATAACCCTCCTTGAGTTGCACTGTAGCAAATATACGTCTTTACACCATACTATACGTGTCATGATCTTTTGAGAACTAGATGACAAGTTTGATATGTCTAAGTTAAAACTTTATGAATTTTCTTAGGTCAAACAAGTTTGTTTGGAAATAAGAAATTTTGAGTATGATTCATGAGTGAAGTTAATATGAAGGGAAAGTATTGAATCTTTAATGAAAACTAAGTCTGAAAAATAACACATCTTGAGCTTGATTGGAGTGATTAAACACATTTTCCACACTTATGCGTCTTTAATTTTGGGATGAAAAGTATAACTTGAACTATCTCCGGTGGTTTTCTTTCTAAGAATTTTCATGTATAAAAGACGTCTTTGTTTTGTGGCCTTGGTGACTTGGGCAATTAAGTCCTTGGGGTTCCTTTACACCTAATACCCTAAAACCATCTGGTTTGGGAGTCATTGACCCAAAGCTCATTAAGAAACCTCGAAAGCCTAATAAAACAAGCCAAGCAAGTGTTCTCTCCAAATTAAAATTTCTCATAGTTCTTTGAGGGAGAATAATCTTGGTTAAGAAAGGATTTCAAGTACAAGATATAAAACTTTACAAGGGAATTTTACAGGGATATGAAATTTTAATTGAAGTTACAAGACTAAAGACTATTGTACGATCACAAAGGTGTGTATGAATGAAAACAGGTGAGAGGTGGAGTGAAGAATGAGACCAAGTATTTGTTAAAGATGATAAAATCCCAGATTTGAGACCAAGCTGTAGAATAAAAACTTAAGAAAACTTATGACTTTATAAGCTCGTGAGATACTTTAGAAACTTATTCGTGGTTTTTATTGAATGCATGAAGACTTTTAATCGAAAATTTTGAAACAAAACAACACTATTCGCACAAGCATGTAAAGACATATATGAGCTTAAGTTAAATGAAATGTGGGGCATGAAAAATAAGAGTTGAAGGTTTCTAATTTAGGATGATAGAGTTTCTAACTGGGATACTAAACCTTAGGATTAGAGTTGAGGTTAACCAATGAAACTAGCTTGACAGGATTTTGTAGGTGTAATCCGCCGAAAACCCTCAGGAGACAACACTCCTTCTACTGGGGACACCTAGAGGTTGAACGGCTTGTAACCAAAGCTAAGTGCAATCGTGATGCCTACGAAACTGAGCTAGAATTTCCTTTTTTCTTTAAAATAAAACATTTTGCTCGAGACGAGCAAAGGATAAGTGTGGGGTATTTGTTTACATCACAAAATTGCATTTTAATACCATCCATGCTTTATAATATTGCCGATAAAATTTATGCTTTTAATCCAAATTTTCTACATAAATGCAAGAAACAGGTTTGGAGCGGACGACGGGCTTTAGAGATAAAACCGGACCAGTTTAGTTAAAGTCAAAGTCAACTTAGTCAACCCTGTAAATTTCAGTGTCAGCAAAATTGAGATATTATATGCTAAGAGACCATCTAAAATAGCGAGAACATAACACAAAAAGTTTAGAAGCCCAAACCCAACAATCGGCTACGGAACCACCGCTGTATGTATAAAACAACCGCAAATCCACCGCCTATTCAGCGCTGCATGAGCTAGGATTTCGAGGCAGTTTAGTGTTTCCGTGTACAATGAATTCGACACTGGGGTTTCAGATTTCAAGGCCTATAAATAGCAGCGAGAGCACCCAACAAAGAGGCATCTAGGGTTTTTGTTTTAGGTTTTTAAATAATTGTTTAGAATCATTTTCTTTTAATTTCTAGCAATTAATATTGTATGAAGCTTCAAGTCATTAACAAAAGGTGAAAGGTAGGGTTTTACTTCATGCTCGTCTCCTTATTTATCTTGCAAGTTAATTTTGTGCAGCTTTATTTTCTTGTTCTTTAATTTTATTACTTAGATAGATGACTATTTTCTTGTTGAATTTTTCTTCTTTCTCTCCTCATCTTGTTTTCAAAACGATGATGCCAAAAAGTATCTGCTCGCAATAGTGAGAGATCTAAGGGCTAGCTTTCTCAAAATAAATTCTTCTCTCTTTTTCTTCGATCTCTAATTTACTACGCAATGATACCCAATGGTTGTTTCTCGCTTTTATGAGAACCCTAGTGTTTAGGGTTTAGTATTTCTCAGATCCCTTTCCATATCTTTTTATCATTTTATTTAAATGAGTGAGTAAATTCTCGCTTGTTAGGGTTGTAGAAAAGGGTAGTATAAGGGACGGTAAATCCCTTATATTCTTCTTCTATTTTAATTTTTATAAACTTCAACAAAAGGAGTATTAACCCCCTATTTAGGCGCATTATCAATTCATAATAGTTGTAACCCCGATTTGAGAATTGGTTGATACTTGTTTTGGAGGAGGCTTGAGTTTAATATGGATCAATGGAAGGACAGGGGTCAATAGAGGGAATCCCTGGTACTCCTCTAAATACCCTAATCCATGTTCATTCCTATTCCTCTAGCAATAAATAATTAAAAGATAAAACGAATCATTTATTTAATTACCATCTCTTAACTGCCTAATCCTAAAACCCTAATAAGCCTCTTTTCTCATTGTTATTTTTTTATCTCACTTTTAGAATAAAAACAAAATCCAATTTTTTCTAAATTAACTCGTCTAAAACACTAAGAATAAGGTTACAATCTCCCTGTGGACGACCCGTACTCACCGCGGCAAGCTATTGCGAAGCTGTGTTGATTGCGGTATTTAAAACGATAAAAGACACACTATTTAACATCAATCAATACCTATATACCTGTATATATATAGCGTAATAGCTATAAAATAGAGACTAATGCATAACTACCTACTAAGTGTATGAGTATATGCATATGGGTGTTCTAGCATGACCCTATAAGCTAGGCATATGGTTTAAATTTTATAATATTCTAATTATTATGGTTGGTACGCCATCCACCTGACTTCCTCCATAGATATAAATTTACTCACTGAAATCTCGAACTAGTCTAAACCTACGACCGCCTCGCCGTCCCGGAAGTCCTCGCGATCGTACCTACAATCGAAGCCATAATGAAATCGCATAAAAATTGACATCGAAATCGAAACAGCGAGCAAAGCGTACATAGATTAGAACATATGGCCAACGCGTGTTAAATACGAGACGTCGATGTTCGAACGTCGAATGACCAAGTCAAGATATAAAAATCCGAAAACCAAGTTTCTAAAACTTGTAAAATATCATTGAAAACCTACCAAATTTTGACACAAGCAATCTGGGATAAAAAGAAAATTAAAGTGGCTTAACTATCAAGTCTATAAGCCTCTGAAGAAATTCTAAAGCCTAAATCCAAGATTGGGCTAACCTAAATGCTACAGTAACCGCCAGGGACGACCTTAAAGTTGAGTTGGGGGTTCGTGCTTCGGGGGGCTCTCAGGTTGGTTTATACATCTCAAAATAATTTTCTTTTATTTTTTGAATAACCCAATAAACTCCATATTTCATTCGAACTTCAAAAACTCAAAGAAAACCATGTTTTAAAACTCTTTAAATCATGAATCTTGTATCTAATTACTCTTAACTATGTCAAAATAGTTTGTGAACACTAAACTACTACTCTAAACACCACTACAACTCATACCCACATAAAAACCCACATTTCAAAGCCCAAGACAATAAAAATATGAACCTTAGCTTCAAAATAAACTTTTTCGTGGCAAGTATCTGTAAAACATAAAAGAAATGAGATTTTTACCTCTCTTGACTTTGAAAAAGAGGAAAAGAACCAAGTTTTTGGGGCTACCAATGGATCAAGCTTGAAGAACTTAACAACTGAAAAGGGTTGCACTAAGAAAAATGTGATTTTGGTGTTTGGATTTGAGGTTAGGGGTGGTGTA
Source organism: Agapanthus africanus (assembly GCA_030015575.1). NCBI lineage: Eukaryota > Viridiplantae > Streptophyta > Magnoliopsida > Asparagales > Amaryllidaceae > Agapanthus > Agapanthus africanus. Next base: position 342,692,815 of record JASDDO010000010.1, read on the forward strand.
TGGTTGTGTGGGTGAGGGGAGTGTTCCCTTATAAAAAAAAGAAGAAAAGAAAAGAAAAGAAAAGAGAGAAAAAGCGATGAAAAAATTCCCCTGATGGACCATCACGTGCCCACTTGTGATGCGCCTATAAACAAAATTCATAGGCATTGCGCTTAACAATTAAGGCTGAAATTGAGTCTCATGTGCAAGCACGTGAGCATCTATATACAAAATATATAGGCGCCTTTTAAAAACAAATGACAGGCCAGAGAAGCTCACGTGTCAGCACGTGATGCCTTTTTTGGGCTGTTGCACATAAGCAAATGAGTTTAACTCTGTAGGGTCACGTGCTACACGTGAGTGGTCTTAAATGCCTTCTGAGCCGAGAGAATTAAATTCTAAATAAAGGGATCAAAACCCTATTTGGAAAATATTTCTTTGGATCTTTCTAAACAAAAAAGATTGCTCTCTGTAAAACAGAGTACCGTTGGATTAAAAAATCCAAGGGTGATTAAAAATCACCTATCTACAGAAAAATTTTGTATGGGGAAATATTTCCCTAATCTTGTTAAAAAAAACAAGAAAAATATCTTCTGTAAAACAGAAGTCCTTGGATCAAAGATCCTACGGTGGATAAAATCCCCGAATCAATTAAGATCTCAATGAGAGATTTACTTAACTAAATCAACAAATTTTCTTCTACTATATAAAGGACCCAAGACTTCAAGTCTTGTACAGAGGAGACCCCCCCCCATAAGATTTGAGAAACAAAAAAAAGAGGAAGATCTCTCTTTTAGAAAAAGAATTCCTAGGTAAGAAGGAAGACCAAGAGATCATTTTATCTCTTCTTCACCGCTCCAAGAGCTTAACTCTTTTAAAAAGAACTTAGTTCTTCCTCTGGTTGAGATCTGCAGAAGCAGATCTCCCCACAAGTTGAGAATTTAATTCTCATCAGGGAGATTCTGCCATGCAGACTCAAAACTTAGGGGAAAGAACTAAGTTTGAAGAATTTAATTCTTCCAAAAAGATATAGGAATTTAATTCCTCTGATAAAACTAGGGTTTAACCCTATAAAAGAATTTAATTCTTATAAAAAATAAGAGACCTGAAATTCTCAAAACTTGGATCAAGATCTCCATGCATATTAGTGTTCAACTCTATAACAACAGATCACGTGTTCCCACGTGAGCATCTCTGAGGAACAAAAAGAAACGACTGAGATCGAGTCACATGATCTCACGTGACCCCCCAATAGTGCTTAGCACTTATAAAACAAAAAGGAAATAAATAAAAGACAGTTCCCATTTTTAAAGCGCCTCACGTGATCCCATGTGACCCTCTAATAGAGCTTAGCACTTATAAAAGAAAATAAATCAAAGAAAATTCCCATTTTTAGGGCGCCTCGCGTGATCCCATGTGACCCCCTAATAGTGCTTAGAACTTATAAAAGAAAAAGGGAATAAATCAAAGACAGTTCCCATTTTTGGGGCGCCTCACATGATCCCACGTGACCCCCCAATAGTTCTTAGCACTTATAAAAGAAAAAGGGAATAAATCAAAAATAGTTCCCATTTTTGGGGCGCCTTACATGATCTCACGTGACCCCCAATAGTGCTTAGCACTTATAAAAGAACAAAGGAATAAACCCAAAGGAACAATCCCCAATTCTCAGGCGCCTCACATGCCACACGTGAGCGCTCCAAATTTTTGTGTTTAACACTATAAGAGGACGACCTTAGCCCAAAATAGCCTAGTCTTCCGAGGCCAAAACCCTTTTGATCACCAATCAACCGAGCCCTCTTATGCTCAGGTCTCCCCAAATCGATCTTAGTTCCAAAGATGACTAATGATCTCCTAACAGATGGTATCTAAAGTGATGTTCATTCCACCATGATCATTCCCTTCAATCTGGAATTCGGTTCAAGGGTACATCTCTCCATTCTTCTGATATATGTCATTGTAATTCTTCAACGTCTTCAGAGAGGTGGTGGGCCCCGATAACCAATAACTCTTTGGTACACTTCCAAATTGACGGGCACATCCCAGCGGACCGCAACGTCCTTAAACTAAGCTGTGGACCGCAACGTCCTTAAACTAGCTATGGACCGCAACGTCCTTAAACTAAACCCTCATCCCAAAAATAGTGAGCTATGGACTGTGACGTCCTTAAACTAAAACAATAGAGCCCAAACGCTCTTTTGTTGGATCAAAAACGATCCTACACCCCCGTTAAGTAGATCTCAGTCCAAGATCGGACTAACGTATCCTTAACAGACATTTAAGTTGATTTTAATCTCAAACGAGATTAACGATCCTTAAATCAACCCAAACCCAAATCTAAAATATACGGATTTGGACTAATCCATGCCCTACGGGCGATAACATAAATTAGTCTCCGTATACAATCCACGGGCAACCAAAAATAAAACAAACACACACGATACGAAGTGACCTTCTGGAGCAGGAGAAAGTGGTTACCGCGATACGGTAGTATAATTAACTGCAAGGGCTTGCGCCTATAGGGAAGAGCGTCCTTACAATCAAAAACCCCTCGTAAACGAGGAGGAATCTGACGAAGTCCGCTACAACGGCCGCATCCGTCTAGACTTCCGATACACGGTACCATAAATCAACTTGGCATCTTCGAAGACGTTTGTCTTCAGGCAAGACGTTTGTCTTCCCGGTTTTCTGCGGTGAACAGATTCTGGCACGCCCGGTGTGACCTTTTCCTCTTTCCACTCCACACTTCATGTGTCGTATTTTTCCGCGTTCAAATAATCGCGGTATATATGTTTGTGGTTTCCCTTGGGTGATGGGATACTGAAGCCGGCGTTTCGTCTCTATGAAGAATGGCGTTTGCTCCCACCATAGCAACTCAGGCTCTATCATATCCGGTGGAGTCAAGTATGGGCCATTTGCAGCCTCAGATCTCTGCAATCCGGCTCTTCAAGAAATCAATTTGCTTTTCTTTGGGTCTATGCTCCCACCTCCTACCCTCGGTACCTCAACGCCGAAGGAGAAATCCTATAAGAAGTATGTCTTCCACAGGCTGGCTCCTCAAGTTTCTGCTTTGCCGACGAAAGATATCTCCTAAAAACTGGTACCTACCAAGGACCAAGGTCGACGCAGGGGGAAGAATATTCAAGCTCTCAAAGAAAACGGGGGGCAGGCTCAGCAAAATTCTGAGGCTAATCAAATTCCGGCCGTAAGAAACGGTCGACGTCGATATCGGCATTGTACAAAACAAGCTGGGGGCAGTTCTCCATCAGCGTTTGTTAGCTATAGTGCCCTCAAGTCAATTATTGGATCACAGGCACGTGAATGCAATGATTGAGGGAGGACCTATACCGGTAGAACAGTCTTACTCGAGATAATAGTATGCTATCTGGTTTGTCTTTATCATCGTGTACATGCTTCAGGTGACATTACAGATCACTATTACATGTTGATAGTGCCCATAGGATTCTTGCTTGACTACCAGCAGTATGATGGCGATCATATTCGTGAGAGTTGGGTGGTCTATAAGCACATCCTTAAAATGTCCCTAGTCATGGGAGTTTCGAGACTGGGCATCGATACTCCATTAGTAGACTAGTGTATACGGATTGAGACCCTGACGAGGGGCGGTGGCCGGTCTAACAAGTCATTGGTGTCAGTTGGTTCACCTAAGATGTATACAGGTGCTCATTGGGTTATGAGTACACCGGACGGACTCGCTGGGAATATGCTAGTTGGTATTATACCTATTGTCAGAAAGCAGTTCTCAGGTGGCATGTGTACAGGTTAGTCTATCGACCTAAAATCGTCATTTGTCTCGTGTGAGTTCCCACTGTGCTTTGATTACTACCCTACCATGGCTCAAAGGAGTCGTGCAAATAGGTTTTAGTTGGGTACAGTCCCGAGCCACATGGAGGCAGTGAGCGGATCGTTAGGGATTCGTCTCTCTCGGTATATTGGGGGTTGATGCCACGGACTGCACGGGTGGCCATCACCAGAAATCCTCAGCCGGGGTAGACGAGAATTACTTATTCAGATCAGTAGTTTCTCAGTTGGTGATAGGATTCATACCGACACTAAATGTCTAGTTATTAGGGGTCTGACTTTATCCAACTCTCCTAGGATCGACATGCGATACTCATAGACGAACGGACTGGACTGTACGGATATTTTTACTGTCAGGTTCAGTAGGGTTTCAGGATGAGTTCGCTCGTCGGCCTCCCTTTCGCTCAATACTTGGGCAGCCGTTACGTACCGCTAGTACCATTGACGTGCTAGTGGTTAAACCCACTACCAATGTATTGAAGAGTCTTTAGAGTCCCACACAGAGGGTTTCTCTGGTTCGGGCAAAATTTTATAGAGGCCGTATTGTTTTATCGCAGGGTTCGATCATATACGTGCACTTGTGCACGGATCATGATCGGACGGATAATACTTGTGGGCTTTGGTTTAAGCCGGATCCTAGTATTATATTGTTGGATTATTTTCATCTCGTTGTATTCGTATTCAGTCGGAATACGGATGCAGGTATGTATATACGAATGAGGGGTATTCTTGTAATTCGTTACGAGTTTACTTTAGAGTTGCCATTTTCTTTTCTTCCAATTTAAACATTTAGTTTAATGTTTAAATGTAAGGTGGAAAGTGTGAGCATGGGTCTTCGCTTGTGGCATTTATTGATGAGGCATGGACCATGCATGTTTCATTTATTGATTTTGAGATATTTGTTGAAACCAGAAAGGGGTGGCTGTTATGTTTTTAGTGGAGCTAAAAATTCGTGGTTGTTGATTTTGGGGTGCAGGGATTTTTAGCGGCTGATTTTTTGGGCAAGGAAATTTCTTGTGTTGCTAAAACAACATATATACCTCACATCAAAAACCAACAGCCACTTCATTATTTTTCTAGACTTCGCCAATTTTACTTGAGCAGAAGAAAAGCCACTTCAAAAACCAGCAGCCACTTCCTTTTTCATTTTCAAGTCTTGGCCAAAATTGATGTGCGCACATTTTTCCCTCGCTTGGCAACTTCATTAACTCCACCTATTCTATCTCATGAGTTAAGAATCCATGGGTGTTTTGAGACAAAGTATTCACAAACTATCTCTACTTCATCTTGTGCATCTAGGCTAGCAAACTAGATGCCCGAGTTGCTTCGGTTTTGAAGCGGGAGCCCGTATTAAGAATCCTCGACGTAGCTCATCTTCAACGAGGGACACCGGACAGCGAACTTGTTCGGGACAGCCGTGAAGAGCTTAGACATAGGTTGAAGACCGAAGGACACAGATCGATCGGTATAACATCTCTAAACACTTTACAGTTAACTAGTATAGGGTTAATGGTTCGATCCGGGAATCGGGTTCCGTTAGCGCCGGGTTTTAAAATTTTTTGCTCCGCGTTTGGCCATGGATTTATGGCCGGGGTACTGGCGTAACCTTACATGGTATCAGAGACAAACCCTTAACCACATACTAGTTAGTTTAGACAATGTTAAACTATCGAAACCGAAACAACTCCAATTCACTGCCCTGCACATTCCAGTTTCTGTCGAATTTTATAGTGTCTTCAAAAATTATTTTAGTAACTGCAGAAAACTACTAACATGACCTCTAGACTACACCCCAAATATGAGCCACTTCCACCAAAATTCACCCGAGCACAGCATGGGAAAATCCGTGCTGGCCGTCCATTTTAGGGAGTCTGGGTTTCGTATTTTGGGTATGGTCTTGTCTCTGGAATGTTGGTTCAGTGGTATTGCAAGTTTGGCCTAGTTCTGATATAGTTTTATCTATTTGTTTGGGGCTATTTGGGGGTTATTTCGAAGTCGATATTTCTAACATTGTTTAAAGTTTACAGTACTTACATTTCTATCTGCGACAGTGAATGTCATTTGATCGGTACAACTTGTCTAATTGCTATAGTTCTTTTAGACAGGTTTGTGAACGTGACATTCACGTTGATGTTCTGTATTGTGCTGTGTTGTTGCAGATTCGTCGTGGTGGATAGCTTGGTTGCAATGTATACAGTTTAGTTTTATTTATACATTTGATATCGTGAGGCGAGCGTCCGATATGTGGACTGCCGTCACTGCCTGTTTGTATATTATTTGTTTGGGGCACAATCGGGTTCAGGTCGATGTCACCGTTGTACATATTTTCTTTTTTGTACTAGGATTACCCCGCGGTGGAGTGCACGGATAGCCGGGTTCTGGAGGGAAACGGGTCCGCATCTCATGGCGTTGAGACAGAGGGGGCCTCACTCCAGAATTGGCGGGCTATTCACCGCACTCGTAGGGGGTACAGGTTGACCCAAGGAGGGATGCTCAAGTTATCGGATTCCGTGAAGTGCTGGGTGGCCCATTCACTTTGATGAAGGGGGCTGCCTCGCTTCTGGTTTTGGCGGGTAACTTGCCGCGCTCGTAGGGGTCTAGGTTTTCATTGCACAGGTTATCCACACGACCAGGGGAACGTCGAGTTTCACTTGCGGCTCAAAGGAAACCCGGGGCTCCCAGATTATCTGTATTGTTCTGTGATGCTTATTGCTTTTCTATGATGTTGCATTTATCATACCTGGAGCAATTATTATATATTGCTATATATATACTAGTAGATGTTGTATTTGTTTTACACCCGCGCTAGTCCAGTCCCCGCTCTGTCGTTAGTTAAGTAACCTAATGGGTGATGACGCGACCTAGTGGCGAATGCAGATGGCATATACGTACATCATATTTTCGTTCTTTTGTGGTGTGATTAATCGATGTGACTGCGTTGATTCGGATCAATGCAAAGAAAACAGACTTATTCGATGTTGTTGGAATAATTTTCAAAAAGATGTTATTACAAGGATGTTCTCTTTTGTTTTGCACAGAGGTATTCGGTTATGAATATCCAGCACTTCATTCGACGAGGCAAGGGCCGAGATCCATTCATCGGGAGTGACCCCTTGGGTAGAGGTTTGCATCAGGGTAATAACTTCACTAAAGTCGATTACTTTTTTGCTTTGCGTCGTGGTATTAAGTTTAGAATATACTGCACCTCATTCGATGAGGAAAGAGCCGAGATCCCTTCACCGGGAGTGACCTCCTTAGCAAAAGTTTTCGCCACTATATATTTATAAAAAGCTATCTGGTTCCTTCAACGATATCAAGTTCATTATGTTAAAGGTTTTTCGCCAAAAACCATTCGTAGCCCTCCGTCATTTCAGACGGGTAGCACTTAGTATTCATGCTATGTATGTTGGCCTTCGTCAAGACATAGTGTATGGTAGATATGTGTTACTTTTCTGTTGCATAGATAGATGCGTTGGTTCGGGACAGTCGTACTACTATTTTTGGTTTCGTCAAGGGTATGTACGAGTGGGTTCAAATTAACCTGGATAATGACGGGTAGAACTTGACATGTGACTTATGATATGTTGGCCTTCGTCAAGGTCATAAGAGCATGGAGTAAAAATCACATCGGGAGTTTCAAACAAACAGGAAACTTGCCAGATATGCGCATACATTCTGGAGTGTGATAACTTGAGTGGATTCCATCAGGTTATCATGCGATGATAGTTGGATCCCGATACCTACTGATGAGTTGGTTTACTCCTCGGGTGATCCCGACTAATTCTTCTTTCAGGTTTGGAGGAGAATTTGAGGATACAGTGGGAGACATCCTGATTAGATAAAGTGATTGACCATTCTGATCTAGGTTAGAGTGCACGCTGAGTGTTTCTTTTCTCTCTCTCTCTCTCTGGCAGCGACCATGACCCGACCCTAGACTATAACTCAATAACCAAGATAACCAGACCTTCTTAAAACACATTGAATTTTGGATTGTCTAAGTTGCATACCTCATTGCCACTCCTACTTTTACCCTTTGCTTTTCTCCGGAACATTCTGTATCACTATGAAGATCCACATTTATTGGATATGACCTTCATATAGTTACATACGAACTCGAAGAAACTTGTTTCAGATTTGAGGATGGTTTCCGGTTCTGGAGAAATTGAATACGACTATTCAGTTTTCTTTTCCTTTTACCCTCTCTCAAGTTGTGAGGGCTCATAGGATTAGGAGAGGGTACACATATTGCTCTTATTGGATAGTCTTCTTCCAAACCATAGGCAGGTACCGAAAGGTGGGGAAGGAAAAAAACCAATTAGCCTAAGTGTGGTGTACAGAAGGTAATAAGTAAAGACAAATAAAGGGATCAGAAAGAGGGCAAAGTAAATTGCGGCTGCTATCATTCACGACCAAACCACGTATTTCATCGCCACTCCTACTTCACCTTTGAATTTCTCTAGAACACCCCGTATCACTATGAAGATCCACAGTTTTTGGACAATCCATCGTATAGTTACATACGAACTCGAAGGAACTTGTTCCAGTTCGAGGATGGATTCTGCTTCAGGAGAAATAGAATAAGGTTTATTCAGTTGTCTTTTATCTTTACCTTCTCTCAGGTTGTGAGTGCTCCTAGGATTAGATGAGTATACCTATTACGCTTATTAGATGGTCTTCTTCCAAACCATAGGCTGGTGCCGAATGGTAGGGAAGCTAGAAAACCATTTAGCCTAAGGGTGGTGTACAGAAGGTAACGAGTAAAGACAGATAAAGGGATTTGGAGAGATGGCAAAGAAATATACGGTTACAGTCATGAATCTGGATAATGGAAAATGAATTACTAGGAATACCCGGGTACCCCTTCGAAACATTTTCATGTTTCAGTTTCACTATACGTTATTAATTGAAAACTGATTTCCCAATTAGATCCTTACTCCAGGGTATGTATTTACCAAGTCTGATTCTCACATCTGTATGGTTTTACAGATGATGAGTAGGAGTAAGTTATTGGGAATTAGGTGATTATATTCTCATTATATCGCAATTCATTGTAACTGGTGATATTTGAGGAAATCTCCTGGGTTTTCCTGATGGCAGATATTTGGTTTTGAATATCCGTTGTTATGCACCAATTTCAAACTGATATATCTGTAAATTTATTTTATAAAGTGGGATATAACTTTTTAAAATTATGTACATGATATTTACCTATATCGGTTGATGGTTAGGTAAGGAACATTAAACAGCTGTGTAATTCTTCTTAACCATAGTACAGTTTTCAACCTACGAAGCACATGGTTTGAGTTATTCAACTCAGGAGACTTATACAAAGTATATTGTATGTTGTCCAGTGTCCATTAAGACAGAGAGGTTGGTCCTCGTACTATATTCTGTTTACCTGCGACTTCTCAAGTTTTAGACAAGTATTTTGTAGAAATACAAGGTCCAAGTTTTGAGAAGTTATATGTACAAGATTAAAGTAGAGAACCAAGTGATGCAAGTATCAGGATTCTTCAAGGTGATCGAAAATGTAGATACTTGTGTATGGTATTCAGTTGATAGTAATGGTTTTGAGAACTTGCTTCTCTTTCAGGTTACTCATATCTGGATGCACTCCTAAGTTAAGTAATGTTGATCGGCCTCTCTCTATTTAGTTGACATGCACTGGAGGCAGCTGCATGATTTGAATCTGGTTCTAATTAAATTAGTGCCTCTGTTTCTATATTGTATATAGAATGGTTCATATCTTAACGATGTTAAGGTATATGGAGTTGTCCGGCTTATGCTTAAAACCAGATTCTGGATAACTCAAGGCACGTTTCTGTAATGGCAGTTTGTGGGTTATCCCAGGCTATGACGAGGGGTAACTTTCTACCATGTGGAAGATCGATAGTGATATTGTTCTCGACTCGCCACAGTTTTAATAAAATTGAATTTTTCAGAAAACAGTAGTGGGAGTATAGTAGAACTGGAAGTGATTCCAGAACCATAGACGATTACTGAAAATTTAATAGAACCTAAAGATTCAATCGAGTTTGACATTCCATTAGCCACTCCACAAATATGGTGGGTAACCTCAGGCACCCGAGAGGTACTTCGGTATCCTCAAAGACGGTGACATGTAGGTTCTTGTTTACCCAAACTTGACACTACTGTTGTTACAGACTATGAGACCCGACAGGAGGATGAGTATAGCGTCATTCTAAACTGGTTTTATAAGTGCACGTGTATATGACTCTGCCATAGAGTTGTTATAGTCAGTGGGAGCAGCGGAAGTATAATGGACAAGTTGCTTATGTCTATTTATAGACTAAAGCAGATATAGCGGAGATAGATCATCTAATTTTGATGTGACAGTCATAGGCTTGGCTTCATCAGAACAGGAGATGGATCTGTTAAGAAGGTAGTAGGGTGGTATGTCCTGGTATTTGGATGACATACACTTTGTAGGAAGTGAAATTCCTATACTACGATCGGTTATATTGTGGTTGTCACACAGTGGTTTCTCCATATAGGATATGGATATTATATCTGGCATTCCGGTTACTAGATCTACGGTTTTAGATCTAGATTTAGGTAGTTTCCAAATCTGGGTACTTAGACAGTATTCTAAATGTGTTTTAGAATAGTCGACTCCTGGCATGGTAGTGTACCTGCAGGTGATGGAGTCACCCTCTCTAAAGGTGTTTTACAGACTAAAAAGGAGAGGGATGTGCATGATTGGCATATCACTTGCTTAGGCAACTGAGTCAATCATGAGATGTCAAGTACCACACCAGATAATGCTTTTGCAATAGATACAATAAGTTGATATATTAATCCAATCCTGGAGAAACGTTCGGAACCAGTTAATGAACATAAGTTGATGTTCTAGGGTTTTGGTAATGACAGCCTCCTTCGGGAGACGGTTATCATTCCAGGCTTCCAAAGTGACCTGGATGACAGAGTGACTGTTAGAGTTATATTTTCCCCTCTTTTGAGGGACGGTAGTTTGGACAGGTGGTCCAAGCGAATACTGAGGGAGGCATGGCGCAGGATACTGATTAAATTCAATTGACGATACAGTCTAAGAGGTTTACTGGATTTGGAGTTTATTTATGAACTGGGTCCCATCAGATATCTAGACATATTTTAAGACAGGTATTGCTCATTTCGGAAGATGGCTTTCTCCGCAAACTTGAGATAAAGAGAGACATAGAAAGAAATATTGGAGTTGATCAACTCACTGAGGCTATTTCTCGAACACAATAGTTTTACAAACGAGCTTTGTGATACTGATTAGTAGAGAAGTTGGGCGTTCGGAATCACGCGGGCTATGAGTCTGCGACACCGCAATAATTAACCTTAAGTGCAAGTGGGAGATTGTTAGCTATAGTGTCCTCAAGTCAATTATTGGATCACAGGCACATGATTGCAATGATTGAAGGAGGACCTATACCGGTAGAACAGTCTTACTCGAGATAATAGTATGCTATCTGGTTTGTCTTTATCATCGTGTACATGCTTCAGGTGACATTACAGATCACTATTACATGTTGATAGAGCACATAGGATTCTTGCTTGACTACCAGCAGTATGATGGCGATCATATACGTGACAGTTGGCGAGTGCGGTGAATAGCCCGCCAATCCTAGAGTGAAGCCCCCTCCGTCTCAATGCCATGAGATGCGGGCCCGTTGCCCTCTAGAACCCGGCTATCCGTGCACCCCTCCGCGGGGTAATCCTAGTACAGAAAGTAAAATATACATACAACGGGTACATCGACCGCAACCAGGTCGTGCCCCAAAAGAATAATACAAACAGGCAGTGACGGCAGTCCACATGTCGGACGCTCGCCCCGCAATATCAAATGTACATAAAAAAACAAAACTGTACTAACATTGCATCCAGGCTATCCCCCACGACCGATCCGCAACATCAAAGCATAAACATAGAACATCAACGTGAAAGTCACGTTCGCAAATCCGTCTAACCGGGCTATAGCAGTTAGACGGGATTTACCGATCAAGTGACATTCACGGTCGCAGATATAATGTAAATACTGTGAAATAATGTGTTTAAAATATCCGATCGATCAAAAATTAACAAGTGGGCCCCAAAGCAATACTGTAGCACTCACAGAAATTCTGGGCCCAATATTAATATTCCAAAAGCCCTATTTTCAGCCCAGAAAGCAACTGAAGAAAAACGACCAAGTGACCTGACCATAGTGCGGCGGAACCGCGGCCCAAAGGGGGTTTTGGCCGCGGTTCCGCGCTCTAACTAAAGAATCACTCTGTCGAATTTCTACAGTAGCCTTATATTTTCCAGTACATCATTTTTCTGCAACCTGAAAAATTTTTTGAGCAAGAAAAAAATCAACAGAAAACTGATGCATGCAAAAACGCGGTTTTTGGAATTTTGGTCGATCGGATAAGTAAAACGCATTAGAACAAGCTAGGCAAGGTTAATGGCGTGGCTCTGATACCATATTGCGCCACGGCAGCGCCCCGGCCGTCTATCCGAGGCCAAAATGCGGAATCAAAAAATTTCCTTACTTGGAAACTGGCGCTACCGCGGACAATGAAAACCCGGATCGAAACCATTAACCTAATGCTAACTAACAAGAGATGGGAAGAGAAGTATACCGAGTGATTCGAGTCCTCCGGTCTTCTCGTCATCGTCCCGATCTCTCGCGGAAAGTCTTGTCTCCACATCGTCGCCTCCTCGCCGGAAGGGCACCACATCGCCTGCGTCTTTTACGGGCTCCCGCCTCAATACCGAGGCAACTCGGGCGCGAAGTAGGCTAGCCGACGCGTCAAAGATTTGCTGTAGAATGTGTAGGGTTGAAGCTATGTCTCATTTGGGGTTTGTTGCCTTTGAAGATGATGGAGGAATCAAGATAAGAAAAATGGTGCTTGCATTTTTCTTGACATGAAAAAAGATCAAAAACTACACTCTCAAAAAATGAAGCTCTCATCTTCTTTCTTCTCTCAAATGTCTTCAACCATTTCCAAAAATGAGAATGGTGGAGGAAGAAATACAAACTCATGAAGGGAGGTGAGTGTAGGATAAAGCAAGAGGTGACCATATCAAAAGCAAATCTCACATCAACCATTCTTATCAATTCTAATCACATAAAGCAAAGAAAAGAAAGAAAAAGGATCTCATCATGAAAAACTATCATGATGCCACCAATATGCAAGATACCCCCTCCACAAATGTAATTTGCAAAACTGCAAATTACCTCCTCCATCAGAAAAGACCGGCCGGAAAGAACAAAGGAAAACCGGCCGGAACGGAATGCAAACTGGCAACTCCAGAAAACTGGTCCCGTAATAAATTACAGGAAAACCCCGATGCTGTGCATACACACCCGCATCTGTATTCCTACCGGATACAAATGCAATGAGACAAAATCTACACTGTACTAAACTAGGACCGGCTTAAGCCAAAGCCGTCTAGTAATATCCGTTCGATCCTGATCCGTGCAATACCGCACGTATCAGATCGAACCCTGCCATATAACTATACGGCCACTAGTACCAAACTGTCCGATCCTGATCCGTGCAATACCGCGCGTATCTGATCGGACCCTGCCATATCTCCATACGGCCTCTACAGCGTTTCGCCCGAAAGCTTGAGTAACTGTAAGTGTGATGGACTCTAAAGACTCGTCAATACTATGGCTGTGGATTTAACCACTAGCACGTCAAAGGTATTAGCCAATACGTGACGGGCCACCAGCTATTGACCAAAAGGGACGTCGATGAGCGAACTCATCCTGACACCCTACTGAGCCTGTCAGTGACAATATCCGTACAGTCTGGTCCGTTCGTCTATGAGCATCGCATGTCGGGCCTAGGGGGTTGGTAAAAGTCAGACCCCCAAAAACGGTACAAGTCGTGTCGGAGTGTAGCCCAGAACGCCCTGAGATACTACTGGAATACCTACCAGTAAACCTCCTGCCTCGGCCGAGGGCTTTACGTAATGGCTCTCCTAGACACAGCGCGACCTCACCCCCAATACCGGGAGAGACGAACCCCTGAAGATCCGCTCACTGCCTCCATGTGGCTCGGGACTGTACCCAACTAAAACCTGTTTGCACGACTCCTTTGAGCCGTTGTAGGGTAGTAATCAAAGTACAGTGTGAACTCACACGAGACAAATGACGATCCCCAGGTCGATGAACTAACCTGTACACATGTCACCAGGGAACTGCTATCTGACGTCAGGTATAAGACCAACTAGCATGTTCCCGGCAAGTCCTGTCCGGTGTACTCATAACCCAATGAGCACCTGTATACATCTTAGGTGAACCAACTGACACCAGTGGCTTGTGAGACCGGCCACCGCCCCTTGTCGGGGTCTCGACTGTATACACTAGTCTACTCTGGAGAATCGATGCCCTGTCTCGAAACTCCCACGACTAGGGACCTTTTAAGGATGTGCTTATAGACCACCAGCTCTCACGTATATGATCGCCATCATTCTGCCGACAGTCAAGCAAGAATCCTAGGGGCTCTATCAGCGTGTAATAGTGACCTGTAAGGTCACCTGAAGCAGTACACGATGATAAAGGTAAACCAGATAGCATACTATCATCTCGAGTAAGACTGTCCTACCGGGATAGGTCCTCCCTCAATCATTGCAATCACGTGCCTGTGATCCAATAATTGACTCTTAGGGCACTATCTCCACAATCTCCCACTTGCACTCAAGGCTAATTATTGCGATGCCGCATACTCACAGCCCGTGTGATACCGAACACCCAACTCCTCTACTAGTCAGTCTCACAAAGCTCGTTTGCGAAACTATTGCGTTCGAGGAATAGCCTCAGTGAGTGGATCCGCTGTGATGTTTCTTTCTATGTCTCTCTATATCTCAAGTTCGCGGAGAAAGCCATCTCCCGAAATGAGCAATACCTGTATTAGAATGTCTGGATGTCTGATGGGACCTAGCTCATAAATGAACTCCAAATCCAAACTTCTTAGACTGTATCGTCAACTGAACTTAATCAGTATCCTGCGCCATGCCACCCTCAGTATTGCCTTGGACCACCTGTCCAAAATACTGCCCCTCGTCAGAAGGAAAACTATAACTCTGACAACCTCCTTGTCGTCCATGTCACCTTGCAAGCCTGGAATGATAACTGTCTCCCAAATGAGGCTGTCGTTATCATATCCCTAGAACATCCACTTATGTTCTAAAACTGCTTCCGACTGTTTCTCCAGGATTGGATCAATGTCAACTTATTGCATCTAGTGCAAGAATAACATCTGGTGTGGTACTTGACATCTCATGATTGACTCAATTGCCTAAGCAAGTGATCTGCCAATCATGAGTATCCCTCTCCCCTTTAGTCTATAAGACACCTTTAGAGAGGGTGACTCCATCAACTGCAGGTGCACTACCGTGCCAGGAGTCGTCCATTCAAAATACTCATAGAATGCTGTCAAGGTACCCAGATTGAAAAACCACCCAAATCTAGATCTAAAACCATAGAACTAGTAACCAGAATGTCTGATATAATATCCAAGTCCTGTGTGGAGAAACCACTGTGTGACAACCAAAGTATAACCGATCGTAGTATAGGAGTTTCCTTTCCTACTCTGTGTATGTCATCCAAAACCAGGACATCACACCCTACTACCTTCTCAACAGATCCATCCCCTATTCTGATGAACTCAAACCTATGACTGTCACGTCAGAAATGGATGATCTATCTCCGCTACATCTGCTTTAGTCTATAAGTAGACATAAGCTACATGTCCACCAATGCTTCCACTGCTCCCACTGACTACGACAACCCTCTGGCAGAGTTATATACACGTACACTTCTGAAGCTAGTTCAGAACGACGCTATACTCATCCTCCTGCCGGGTCTCGCAGCCTGGAACAACAGCAATAGCAAGTGTGGGTAAACAAGAACTTCCCTGTCACCGTCCTTGAGGCTACCGGAGTACCTCTCGGGTGCCTGAAGTTACCCACCTTATCTGCGGAGTGGCCAATGGAATGTCAAGCCAGATTGAATCTTTAGGTTCCTTATGAAATCTTCAGTAATCGTTTGCGGTTTTGGAATCACTTCCAGTTCTACCATACTCCCACTATTGTTGTTGAAAAAATCCATTTCTTTTAAAAATGTGGCGAGTCAAGAACAATATCTCTATTGATCTTCCAGATGGTAGAAAATCAACCCTCGTCATAGCCTGGGTCAACCCACAAACAGCCATTACAGAAACGTGCCTTGAGTTATCCAGAGTCTGGTTTTAAGCATAAGCCGGACAACTCCCCGTACCTTAACAATGTCAAGATATGAACTGTTCTATATCCAATATAGAAACAGAGGCACTGATTTAATTGAACCAGATTCAAATCATGCAACTGTCACCAGTGCATGTCAACTAAATGGAAGGAGGCCGATCAGCGTTACTCAACTTAGGAATGCTTCCAATTATGAGTAACCTGAAAGAGAAGCAATTTTTCTTTATCATTACTATCAACTGAATACCATACACAAGTATCTACATCTTCGATCACTTTGAAGAATCCCGATACTTGCTACAACTGGTTCTCTACTCTATTCAAATACCTATAACTCCTCAAAACTTAGACCCTGTGTTTCTACGAAACACATGTCTAAGAACTAGAGAAGTTAAAAGTAAACAGAATATAGTATGAGGACCAACCCCTCTGTCCTAATGGACACTGGACAACATACAATACTCTGTATAAGTCCGCTGAGTCTAACAACTCTTTCACTGTGCGTCGTAGGTTGAAAATTGTACTTATGGCTAAGAAGAATTACACCGCTGTTTGATGCTCCTTACCTAACCATCCACTGATATAGGTAAATGTCATCGACATAATATCAAAAGGTATATCTCACTCTATGAAAATAGACGTACAGATATATCAATTTGAAATTGGTGCACAACAGCGGATATTCAAAACCAAATATTTGCCGACCGGCAAACAGCCCAGATGATCTCCTCAAATATCACCGATTACAACGAATCCCGATATAATGAGGATGATTACCCTATTCCCAATGACTTACTCCCACTCATTATCTATAAAACCATACAGATGTGAGAATCAAACCTGGTAAATACATACCCTGGAGTAAGTATCTAATCGGGAAATCAGTTTTCTTTTAACATTACAGAGTGAAACTGAAACATTGAAATGTTTCGGTGGGGTATTCCGGTATTCTTAGTAATTCCTCTTCCATTATCCAGATTCACAATTATAACCGTATAATTCTTTGTCACCTCTCCAAATCCCTTTATATGTCTTTAGTCATTACCTTCTGCACACCCCTTTAGGCCAATTGGTTTTCTTCCTTCCCTACCGTTCGGCACCAGCCTATGGTTTGGAAGAAGACTATCCAATAAGCATAATGGGTGTACTGTCCTAATCCTAGGAGCACTCGCAAAGCGAGAGAAGGTGAAGATAAAAGACAACCGAATATCCTGTATTCCTATTTCTCCTGGACCAGAATCCATCCTCGAACTGGAACAAGTTCCTTTCGAGTTCGTATATAACCATACGATGGAGTATCCAATAAACTGTGGATCTTCGTAGTGATACGGAGTGTCCTGGAGAAATACAAAGGTGATTTAGGATTGGCGAAGAAATACTTGGTTTGATCGTGAATAGCAGTCACAATTTACTTTGCCCTCTTACTAATCCCTTGCTTTGTCTTAACTTAATACCTTCTGCACACCATCGTTATGCTAATTGGTTTTCTTCATTCCCTACCGGTCGGCACCAGCCTAAGGTTTGGAAGAAGACTATCCAATTTGCGTAATAGGTGTACTATCTCCTAAACCAAGGAGTACTCGCAATGAGAGAAGGTGAAAAGAAAAGACAACTGAATAATCCTATTTGTTTTCTCCAGAACCAGAAACCATCCTCGAAGTCCTTCGAGTTCGTATATAACCATACGATGGTTTTGTCCAATGGAAGTGGACGTTCGTAGTAATACGGGGTGTCCTGGAGAAAAGGGTAAAAGTAGGAGTGGCAATGAGGTTTGCAACTCTGACAATCCAAAAGCCAGTGTTAAGAAGGTTCGGTCAACTTGGTCACTGAGTCATAGTCCAGGGTCGGGTCAATGGTCGCTGCCAAAGAGAGAGAGAAAAGAAACACTCAGCGTGCACTCTAACCTAGATCAGAATGATTATCACTTTGTCTAATCTGGAAACCTCCCACTGTACCGTCAAATTCTCCTCCAAACCTGAAAGAAGAATTAGTCGGGATCACCCGAGGAGTAAACCAACTCATCAGTGGGAATCGGGATCCAACTATCATCGCATGATAACTTGACGGAATCCACTCAAGTCACCACACTCCAGAAGGTATGCGCATGCCTGGCAAGTTTCAGTTCTTTTGAAACTCCCGATGTGTGTTTTTACCCCTAGGACTCAAGTGACCTTGACGGAGTCAACAAATCAAAGAGTCTTAGTCAAGTTCAACCCGTCATTATCTGGATTGCATTAAACCCACCCGTACGTGCCCTTGACGGAGTCAACAAGGCCGCACGACTGTCCTAACCAATCCCATTTATGCAACAAACAAGCACCATTTAGCTACCGTACACTACGCCTTGATGGAGTCAACAAACGCAGCACGAATACTAAATAATACCCATAAGAAATGACGGAGGGCTACGAATGGTTTTGGGCGAAAAACCTTTAACGTAAAGAACTTGATATCGTTGAAGGAACTGCATAGCCTTTTATAAAAATATAGTGACGAAAACCTTTGCTAAAGAGGTCACTCCCGGTGAAGGGATCTCGGCTCTTTCCCCGTAGAATGAGGTGCAGGATATTCCAACTGAATACCACGATGCAAAGCAAAAGTAATCGCCTATAGTGAAGTTAATGCCCTGACGCAAACTTCTGTCCAAGGGGTCACTCCCGGTGAAGGGATCTCGGCCCTTGCCTCGTCGACTGAGGAGCAGGATATTCCAAATGAATACCACGATGCAAAACAAAAGTGAACGTCCTTGCAATAACAGCTTTTTGAAAAATGTTCCAACAACATCAAAATAGGTTTGTTTATCTTGCATTGATCTGAATCAACGCAGTCCCATCAATTGATCACACCACAAAGAACGAAAATATACTGATGTACGTATATGCCATCCGCATTCGCCACTGGGTCCCGTCATCACCCGTTAGGTTACTTAACTAACGACGGAGCGGGGACTGGACTAGCGCGGATGCAAAACATATACAACATCTACTAATATATATACCAATATATTATATTCGCTCAAGGCGTGATAAGAATGCAACATCACAGAAATGTACAGCATCACAGAAAAATAAAGATATCTGGGATCCCCGGGTTTCACAGAGCCGCTGCTGAAACCCGACGTTCCCCTGGTCGTGTGGATAGCCTGTGCAATGAAATCCTAGACCCCTACGGGCGCGGCAAGTCACCCGCCAAAACCTGAAGCGAGGCAGCCCCCTTCTGCACCGTGAATGGACCACCCAGCACTTTATGGAATCCGGTAACTTGGGCACCCCTCCTGGGTCAACCTGTACCCCCTACGAGTGCGGCGAATAGCCCGCCAATCCTAGAGTGAAGCCCCCTCCGTCTCAACGCCATGAGATGCGGGCCCGTTGCCCTCTAGAACCCGGCTATCCGTGCACCCCTCTGCGGGGTAATCCTAGTACAGAAAGTAAAATATACATACAACGGGTACATCGACCGCAACCAGGTCGTGCCCCAAAAGAATAATACAAACAGGCAGTAACGGCAGTCCACATGTCGGACGCTCGCCCCGCAATATCAAATGTACATAAAAAACAAAACTGTACTAACATTGCATCAAGGCTATCCCCCACGACCGATCCGCAACATCACAGCATAAACATAGAACATCAACGTGAAAGTCACGTTCGCAAATCCGTCTAACCGGGCTATAGCAGTTAGACGGGATTTACCGATCAAGTGACATTCACGGTCGCAGATATAATGTAAATACTGTGAAATAATGTGTTTAAAATATCCGATCGATCAAAAATTAACAAGTGGGCCCCAAAGCAATACTGTAGCACTCACAGAAATTCTGGGCCCAATATTAATATTCCAAAAGCCCTATTTTCAGCCCAGAAAGTAACTGAAGAAAAACGACCAAGTGACCTGACCATAGTGCGGCGGAACCGCGGCCCAAAGGGGGTTTTGGCCGCGGTTCCGTGCTCCAACTAAAGAATCACTCTGTCGAATTTCTACAGTAGCCTTATATTTTCCAGTACATCATTTTTCTGCAACCTGAAAAAAATTTTGAGCAAGAAAAAAATCAACAGAAAACTGATGCATGCAAAAACGCGGTTTTTGGAATTTTGGTCGATCGGATAAGTAAAACGCATTAGAACAAGCTAGGCAAGGTTAATGGCGTGGCTCTGATACCATATTGCACCACGGCAGCGCCCCGGACGTCTATCCGAGGCCAAAATGCGGAATCAAAAAATTTCCTTACTTGGAAACTGGCGCTACCGCGGACAATGAAAACCCGGATCGAAACCATTAACCTAATGCTAGCTAACAAGAGATGGGAAGAGAAGTATACCGAGTGATCCGAGTCCTCCGGTCTTCTAGTCATCGTCCCGATCTCCCGCGGAAAGTCTTGTCTCCACATCGTCGCCTCCTCGCCGGAAGGGCACCACATCGCCTGCGTCTTTTACGGGCTCCCGCCTCAATACCGAGGCAACTCGGGCGCGAAGTAGGCTAGCCGACGCGTCTAAGATTTGCTGTAGAATGTGTAGGGTTGAAGCTATGTCTCATTTGGGGTTTGTTGCCTTTGAAGATGATGGAGGAATTAAGATAAGAAAAATGGTGCTTGCATTTTTCTTGACATGAAAAGAGATCAAAAACTACACTCTCAAAAAATGAAGCTCTCATCTTCTTTCTTCTCTCAAATGTCTTCAACCATTTCCAAAAATGAGAATGGTGGAGGAAGAAATACAAACTCATGAAGGGAGGTGAGTGTAGGATAAAGCAAGAGGTGACCATATCAAAAGCAAAGTTCACATCAACCATTCTTATCAATTCTAATCACATAAAGCAAAGAAAAGAAAGAAAAAGGATCTCATCATGAAAAACTATCATGATGCCACCAATATGCAAGATACCCCCTCCACAAATGTAATTTGCAAAACTGCAAATTACCCCCTCCATCAGAAAAGTCCGGCCGGAAAGAACAAAGGAAAACCGGCGGGAACGGAATGCAAACTGGCAACTCCAGAAAACTGGTCCCGTAATAAATTACAGGAAAACCCTGATGCTGTGCATACACACCCGCATCTGTATTCCTACCGGATACAAATGCAATGAGACAAAATCTACACTGTACTAAACTAGGACCGGCTTAAGCCAAAGCCGGCTAGTAATATCCGTTCGATCCTGATCCGTGCAATACCGCACGTATCAGATCGAACCCTGCCATATAATTATACGGCCACTAGTACCAAACTGTCCGATCCTGATCCATGCAATACCGCACGTATCTAATCGGACCCTGCCATATCTCCATACGGCCTCTACAGCGTTTCGCCCGAAAGCTTGAGTAACTGTAAGTGTGGTGGACTCTAAAGACTCGTCAATACTATGGCTGTGGATTTAACCACTAGCACGTCAGAGGTATTAGCCAATACGTGACTGGCCACCAGCTATTGACCAAAAGGGACGTCGATGAGCGAACTCATCCTGACACCCTACTGAGCCTGTCAGTGACAATATCCGTACAGTCCGGTCCGTTCGTCTATGAGCATCGCATGTCGGGCCTAGGGGGTTGGTAAAAGTCAGACCCCCAAAAGCGGTACAAGTCGTGTCGGAGTGTAGCCCAGAACACCCTGAGATACTACTGGAATACCTACCAGTAAACCTCCTGCCTCGGCCGAGGGCTTTGCGTAATGGCTCTCCTAGACACAGCGCGACCTCACCCCCAATACCGGGAGAGACGAACCCCTGAAGATCCGCTCACTGCCTCCATGTGGCTCGGGACTGTACCCAACTAAAACCTGTTTGCACGACTCCTTTGAGCCGTGGTAGGGTAGTAATCAAAGTATAGTGGGAACTCACACGAGACAAATGACGATCCCCAGGTCGATGAACTAACCTGTACACATGTCACCAGGGAACTGCTATCTGACGTCAGGTATAAGACCAACTAGCATGTTCCCGGCGAGTCCTGTCCGGTGTACTCATAACCCAATGAGCACCTGTATACATCTTAGGTGAACCAACTGACACCAGTGGCTTGTGAGACCGGCCACCGCCCCTCGTCGGGGTCTCGACTGTATACACTAGTCTACTCTGGAGAATCGATGCCCTGTCTCGAAACTCCCACGACTAGGGACCTTTTAAGGATGTGCTTATAGACCACCAGCTCTCACGTATATGATCGCCATCATACTGCCGGCAGTCAAGCAAGAATCCTAGGGGCTCTATCAGCGTGTAATAGTGACCTGTAAGGTCACCTGAAGCGGTACACGATGATAAAGGTAAACCAGATAGCATACTATCATCTCGAGTAAGACTGTCCTACCGGGATAGGTCCTCCTTCAATCATTGCAATCACGTGCCTATGATCCAATAATTGACTCTGAGGGCACTATCTCCAACAATTAGCACACCGGACGGACTCGTCGGGAACATGCTAGTTGGTATTATACCTATTGTCATATAGCAGTTCCCAGGTGACATGTGTACAGGTTAGTCTATCGACCTGAGATCGTCATTTGTCTCGTTTGAGTTCTCACTGTGCTTTGAATACTACCCTACCACGGCTCAAAAGAGTCGTGCAAAAAGGTTTTAGTTGGTGTAACATTTCAGAAAAATAAAATGTTAATTTTGAGAAATTAAATAATTAAAATAGTAAATTTTATAAATATTAGAAAATATTTGGAAATTTATATAATTATTGACTTTGAAGATGTTAAGTTGATTTGGGTATTTTGTAATTAGTTATACAATTATTTGTATACAAGTTTAATTCTAAACTTGATAAATATTTCACCAATTAGGCATTTACATTATAAATGCATCATAACATGCAACAAAATTTGTTTCATTTTGGAGAACCATGGCTTCAATTGTTATTGCAATTGTTTTTGTTTATTTTTAAAAGAGTTAAAAAAAAAGTGAAAAAGGAAAAGGGTGGCATGCGACATAAGTGAGAGAGAGGGGGAGAGAGAGAGAGAGAGTGGGGACCATGAGAGTATGAGAGGGAGTGTGAGAATTTTCTCGAGCCCTCATGGCTCTTCTTCCTTCTTCATTCTCTTTTTCTTCATTCCTCTTCTCCTCCCATTCTTCAACTCCTCCTTCATTCTCCACCTCTTCTACCACCTCAAGCCACCCTCTAAACTCAAACAAAACCTTATAATTCCTTCACAAAAAATGTTCTCCTCATCACTTCAAACCCTATGGAGCCATCAAGTTAAGGTTTTGAAGACTTTGGGCAACTCAAGAATTTTCTTGAGTTGCCAAATGAGATAATCTCTACACCATCAGTTTGGTAATTGAGTTTCTATAGCTTCTAGTTTAGTTTAGAATAGAACTAATGGGGTTTGGTGATGTTGGAATTTTCCATGAGGGTCAGGTAATATTATGAGGTGTAAAGGTGTATTTGAGGTTTAGTGATGACTACAACCCATCTAGTGTTAAAATTCTGGGCAAACCAGAACTTAACCCCAAAAATGTGAACCTTGAATTTTGTCGATATACGAATTTTGTGTCTTTTGTGATGTGTTATGGAGATCTGCTTTAACCCGGAAGCCCTAAAAATTATATAGCGATTACTGTGAGTCGTACAGGTAACCTAGATGCTACCATAGCAACCCGAGACCCCATCTCCTTTACTTGGGTGCCATTTTAATGCTTGTGGCCACAAATTGCGGCCACATTGGGGAATCTAGGGTTGGGTCTTGATATATGGTTCTTTTATCTGATAATTAGACCTCCTATATATGCAGAATTAGCTAATTCAACCTAGGGCAAAATCTGGAGGCGTTTTCTTGAGTTGCTGATTTCGTTTCATGAATTTTTAATGACTTTAGTTTTGGTATTGTGTTTTATCTCGGTCACTTGACGTTTGTACACCGATATCGGGAGTTGTTTGATTATTCATGCATGTGTAGACCATAGGTTCTAACCTATGTGTGTTTTGTGTGTCGTCTTGGTTTTCGTACGCGATATCTATTTACAATACTATGTGTTTATATATGTAAGCACCTTCACGTGGACTTCAGACAACAAGGGAAAGCGTGGCGTCATCGACTTCGGCAAGCGAGAATCAAGGCGAGTAGATGTATATCTACGGGGGAAGTCGGGTGGATGGCTATAGCACCCCCGCAAACATAGAATAGGGTTGTTACCATATTCTTGAGCTTGGATGTGATACTGGATAATTAGCAAGTAGGGTATTTAGAAGACTCTAAATTAGATTAGGTTGATCTAAGAAAACTACCCAGAGGATGATTACCTTGGAGGCGAATCACAGGTTACATGTAGCCACACACACACGCATGTTCATATCATAATTTTGCATTATTATATTCCCCATTATTATTCTTTTACAAATAAACATGTGCTTTTGATCCATGTCTGTTACATAGTTGAAGGTTACAGGTTCTCGGAACAAAACAGTGAAAATGAAGAAAAGACGTTACAAAAAGTGAGACTAAGACCAACAAATAGAAGAATCTTTATCATGCCTACAGTTTGAAGGACAAACGAAGATCAATGAACAATTTCACAAAGTACGAAGGCAGCACAAAGATTCAAAACTTCAACGCGAAGAGAACGGTAAAAGTCCACAACATTCTGCACTGTGAAAATCTGAAAGAAACTAGAAGACATTCTGAAGAACCAAGTAAAGAAACCAGAAGGAAAAAGCAACAGAAAGCAACCCTAGAAAAATGAGCCAGCAAGCCCACCATATGGCTGCGGAACCGCTGCCAAACCATGCTTATGGCCGAGGATCCGCCGTCGTGCTGTGCACGTGCAGTGCATGTAGGTGCGTGTCGGTGCGTCGGTGCATTGACTCGGTTTTCTTAAGGGTATTTCTGTAATTCTAGATATGGATCAGATGTAAACCCTATGGTTTCTATTCATTATAAATAGAAATCCTACAGCTCTTTTTGGAGCGTGCCTCTTTTTTGGTGCCTCTTTAGAGATGCCTCTTTTAAATTCCAGATCTTAGATTTTCAATTCAATGTAATCGTCAAAGAGTGCATCAATAAAGAAGTAAGTTTTTTTATTTTGCCCTAGTTAATTTCTTTTCTGCCCTAGTTATAAATTTCTTTTCTGCCCTAGTTATAAATTTTATTTACCTGCCGTAGTTGTTAATTTTCTTTATCTGCCGTAGTTGTTAAATTAAAATCATAAAAATGAACTCTTATATCATAAAATAAAAACACCATTTTTTTTGGATTAACTCGTTAGAACACAGAGATAAGGAATCTATCCCCCTGTGGACCGGCCCATACTCAACCGGCTAGCTACCAAGCGACGCCGTTCTTGATTGCAGTTAATATTCTTTGATTCATCTTTCGAAAGCGCGCGCGTGCATCTAAAATCTCATATCAATCAAATGGCGTCGTTGCCGGGGTGACGGTAGTCTCTTTCTTTGTGTAATTTCGAGTTAAAAAATTTTATAGAAAAATAAAAAAAAATTAAAAATATAAAAATTTCAAAAATTTCAAAAATTTTTTTTTTAAAAAAATAAAATAAGAATAAAATTCATCTTATTCTTTTTGAGAGGTATTGTGTGAATTGTGCAGGAAAAGAAGACGGAAAAATTCAGATCTGGAAAATCCCAGTGAACAAATCAAGAAACAGCAGATCTGAACAAGCAGAGGAAAATCAGAATAGAGAAACAGAAAAATTCTTGGGATCTGAACCGCCAAGTCAACCGCGGAACCGCGGTCAAAGGCACGTTCCCGCGGCGGAACCGCGGCTCCTTGGTGACGTCAGCACGTGGAAAACTCTCTGTAAGCATTTTTTCTTCTTCTAAACCCCGTGAGCTCCACTGAAAATTTTTCCTGCAGGGTTCTTTGCGCAAAATCTCTCCCTCTCCAATAAATTGTTTTTGTGCAGGATTCTTTGCGCTGCAAAATAGAAATTTTTTTTGAAAGTGTTTTAGATTTTTGGTGTGTTAATTGCTTTGCATATTTAAAACGGACTTTTAAGGGGTTGTAACACCAATCAAGATTGGGTGGGGATTTCATTACCCTTCCTAAGACCCCAGAAATCACAAAAAGCATTTGCATCAACCTTTGAGTTAATAAAAAATATTAGACTCAGCCAACTAAGGATTATCGCGCTCATTAGGACAAAGGAAAGGTTGTAGGCATCGGTCGTTTATCTAAACCTGACTTTGTGGTGCCTAGGCTAGACAAGTAGGAAAGGTAATTTTAAAAGGCCCGTCTCACGGCGATTCGTGAGCGGATCACTCCTTTCTTTACTTGTGCTTACCTGGCTATAATCGGCGGTGAAGAGACGATTTGAAGATCTCACAACTTTCCATTTAGAACAGTTAGGAGCAGTCTAGTTGACTTAGGACCCTAGCTCTAGGCTTGATTGTGCATATATAATTTGTGATTGTGCCGTAGTTCCGTACAAATTTTTGCAAAACTATTTCTAAAAAAACACTTTCAAAAATTCCAAAACTCCAAAAACAAAAAAAAAATTTAAAAAAAATAAATAAAAAAAATTTCAAAAATTAAAAATAAAAAAATCATCACATTCTTTTTCCTCTCCTTTCTCACATCATGGGTACCCCACCTCCCAAAACTCTTGCCGAACTTTGGTACCCTGAACCAAAATTTGATTCCTACGCGAATTGTTTTGATCGAATTACGGAAGACCCCTCCATGTCCAAAATTTCTTTGAAAGATCGAATAAACGCGTTTAGGAGAAACAGTTGGACTCCAAAATCCACTTTGTTTCAACCGTTTCAATATTCACCACCTTCTTACGTTGATACTCCTTTTTCGAGTCCTGTTGTAACTCCGAAACCCATGTCTATAGCTGAACATATTGAACAATCTCATAACCGATCTTTCACTCCTTTCAACACTTCCAGTTCTTGGGATCAGTCCATTCACCTTTTTATCCAAATGTTGATCCTACTCCTGTCCAACCATTCAATTCCTACCAGTCCTACCCGACTTTCGCACCTTCCCTAGACGTTGCTTCTACACAGCCATTTGGGAGTTTCCGGTATCCAAACAACTTTGAATTTTTTACTGAAACCCCGTGACAACCCATGTCTAGTCTGGAACAGTCGTTGGAAGATTATATAGCAGCGACAAACCAACAGATGAGGAATTTGGATGCGTCCATTGCCGCCCTTATACAACCTAGTGAACCGGTAGTTAGTTTCCAACTAGCTCCAAAAATTCCAATGTGTGATGAGGCGGTTGGACAGAATGAGAATTTGAGTGGTGAGAGTGAGCTATACACACTTCCCAATCAAACCTACCCATCCCCAATTGAATCCCACAACTCCGGTTTTCAATCAAGTGTCCCAAATGATTCACCAGTTGAAGATAAAACGTGTAATGAGTTGTGCGACTTTGTAGTGTTTGATTTACCTGATTATGAAGAGCCCTTTTCGAGTGAAACCATCACCAATCCTTTTGACCTCTACACCTCCACGCTAGAACCTGAATTGAATAATATCCATGCTTTTGATGAGGTGTCTAAAAAAATTGATTTTCACTTGATTGAGGATATCGACGCTGGGAATATTTTGGATGATGAACCCGTAGATTTGATTGAAATTGTGTCTCCAATTCATCATCCTGAATCATTAAATGTTTTTCCCGAATATCATATGCATCTTGATTTTGATGAGAATGGCATGGATAAGCTAAATTTTGAGGAGAATATTGAGGAAATTATTGAGGATGAACCAGTTTTGTTTGATGAGTCGGATTTTCCAATTCATCCTATCCCTTCCACTGATTGTGTACACCCTCCTGAATCTTTAACTGATACCCTTCCTCACTCACTTCCCTTCGTCCTCGTTTCCAATTCATCATGTCCCTTCCACTGATTGTGTACACCCTCCTGAATCTTTAACTGATACCCTTCCTCACTCACTTCCCTTCGTCCTCATTCCGACCTTGCAAGAGGTCGTTACACTTTCATTTCCAATGTCAGGTTTACCAGGTTTGACGTACCCATGTTTGCTCATGAATCTTGAGCAATTTGACATCATTTCTCAGTGGGTTGATAGATTAGCACAATCGCTTTTTACACATCGGTCATTACAAAATGTGCTAATTTATGCACTTCATCTCCACCCTCAAGTTCGTATTAAACTTCTTTCTCCCACTTTCTCTGGTTCTTCTTCTAATCTTCCTTTAATAATACCTAGTGTTAATGAATCACAATCCGATATTTTGAGGTCGATAATTCTAGAAAAACAACTTGATTTAGACTCTTTTGAAAATAAGGTAAATGAGCCTTACGACTATTCTACCTTCATAATTTTTGAAAAATCAAGTGTGTTGAATTCTGGCGTGACACTTATTAACATTAAAGTGTTCAATCGGACCTTCGATGAAAGTTTCAAAGATATTTTCGCCGACGAACTCACATTCCTAAATGACACAGATTTTGTGATTAATCAACCTCCACTTGAAGAAGTCGAACCACCACCATTTCTTTTTCTCTTCCGCCATTCTTCTCCTCCACCGAGACCGTATACTGCTTCTATCTCCACACGGTCTCATGTGCTTCTCATCTCCTTTCTCTACACTCCATTCTTTCACCAACCCTACCATTATAACGATAAAATTTTTGAATGATTGGTGCTAACCTTTGGTCTGTGTAAGGCCTTGTATAGTTTGATTTTTCTCCTCCCTAACTCTAAACTTTAACGCTTAAAACAGTGGAAACACTGTCTCACTTAAGTTTGGGGGGACCTTTTTGTATATGTATTTTGTTTTTCTTTTAACAATAAAAAAATAAAATAAAAATAAACAGGGGAGTGCCGACATTTTGACCCTCTTGGTGTAGCCTGACAGTGAGGACACTGTCAGGTTTAAATTTGGGGGTGTGCTCGGTAAGCCTTCTTCCTTCGCATTCATATGTATATTTTTGTATTTGCGTACTTATTTAAAAACCCATAAAAATTGAAAATTTTTAAAAATTATAAAAATTGAAAAGTTCAATGTTGGCCATATTTGACTTAAGTTCAACATGACGGTTGAATAGTAGGGAAAAACTAAATCCTAAACTTAGTAAATTAAAAACCCTAAAAATAACCTTTCTTAAAATTTAACGGTAGAAAATATATGTCTTTGTAGTGTACTTAGAAATAGGCAAATTTTGAGTTCACTTCTTGGGCTAAGTCAAAATAAGGGAAGAGTATTAAAATTTTTATTAAAGTGTAAGTCTGAAAAATAATCCCTAAGCTTAAGTCTAAATTCTGAAAATATATACCCTACAACTTTCACAAACACGAACCATGAAACTTGGAATAGTAGAGGAGACCTTGAAATGCTCTTGTCTAAAATCCTTAGTATGAAGGAAAATAAAATAAAAATGCAAGTGTGAATAAAGAGATAAAAAAAATGAACACTGGTTTTGTAATTACTTAAGGCTGCAAAAATAAAAAAATATATTGTGAGGGTGCCTTATCATCTAGGGCCTTAGACCAACTGGTTTGAGAGTCACTGCTAAAGCCTTAGGTATTGCAAGACGAGGAATTACGCCTTAATGCGCGAAATCATTTTGTAATCGGTCGTTAGTACCTCAAGAAGTATTAACGGTCGCATGAAGGTTGTGTGAGCAATTTCATCTAAAAATTCACCAACTAAAAGTACTTTGGATAATGGACAAGAGTATAAGAGCTTGAATTGAATTTCCAAGTGTAGGGGTGATACATACACATACGTAGGGGTATATGATTGGGTTTGGATGAGAGGTAGGAATGAAAAATATGACTTATATCTTTAGTAGAAATGATAAAAATTCCTAAGTGGAGATGGAACCTTAGAAGGAAAACTCAAAAGATGCTGAAAGCTGAATAAATTTGCAGAACATATACGGTCTTAATTTAAATGATAAGTGAGTGTGAAAAATACTGTTTGATAATTTCTAAGTTGAAGATAATAGATTTCTTGCTAGAACACTGAATTGATGAATGAAAGTCAATAGGCCAAATTGATAGGATTTTGTGGGTAGTATCCGCTGAAAACCCTCGGGAGACAACACTCCTCCTACTAAGGACACCTAGAAGTTTAACGGCTTGTTGCACGAGCTCAGTACAATCGCGTTTCCCTGGGAAAGTGAGGTTAGGCTTTTTCGAGAATAAAACTAGTTTTGCTCGGGATGAGAAAAAGATAAGTTTGGGGGTATTTGTTCATATCATAATTTTGCATTATTATATTCCCCGTTCTTATTCATTTTACAAATAAACAGGTGCTTTTGATTCATGTCTGTTATATAGTTGCAGGTTACAGGTTCTCGGAACAAAACAGTGAAAATGATGAAAAGACGTTTCAAAAAGTGAGACTAAAACCAACAAATAGAAGAATCTTTATCATGCCTACAGTTTGAAGGACAAACGAAGATCAATGAACAGTTTCACAAAGTACAAAGGCAGCACAAAGATTCAAAACATCAACGCGAAGCGAACGGTAAAAGTCCACAATATTCTGCACTGTGGAAATCTGAAAGAAACTAGAAGACATTCTGAAGAACCAAGTAAAGAAACCAGAAGGAAAAAGCAACAGAAAGCAACCCTAGAAAAATGAGCCAGCAAGCCCACCATATGGCCGCGGAACCGTGGTCAAACTATGCTTATGGACGCGGATCCGCGGCCGTGCTGTGCACGTGTGGTATGTGTCGGTGCGTCGGTGCATTGACTCGGTTTTCTTAAGGGTATTTTTGTAATTCTAGATATGGATCAGATGTGAACCCTAGAGTTTCTATTCTCTATAAATAGGAATCCTACAGCTCTTTTTGGAGCGTGCCTCTTTTTGGGTGCCTCTTTAGAGATGCCTCTTTTAAATTCCATATCCTAGATTTTCAATTCAATGTAATCGTCAAAGAGTGCATCAATAAAGAAGTAATTTCTTTTTTGCCCTAATTATAAATTTCTTTTCTGCCCTAGTTATAAATTTCTTTTCTGCCCTAGTTATAAATTTTATTTACCTGCCGTAGTTGTTAATTTTATTTATCTGTCGTAGTTGTTAAATTAAAAATAAAAATGAACTCTTAGATCTTAAAATAAAAACACCATTTTTTTGGATTAACTCGTTAGAACACAAAGATAAGGAATCCATCTCCCTGTGGACCGACTCGTACTCAACCGACTAGCTACCAAGCGACGTCGTTCTTGATTGCGGTTAATATTCTTTGATTCATCTTTCGAAAGTGCACGCGTGCATCTAAAATCTCACATCAATCAACGCACACTTGATTTTTGTGTGTGTGTAGGTTATACACACACACACACACACATACACACACACATATGATATGAGGACAGTATATGATACTTGGAGATAAGTCGATATGATCGAGCATGATACCGTGAGATTGTGATATGTGATTGAGTCGTGATATGATATACGACATGATATTATAATAGATCGTTGGGCGATGTGTATTCATACACACGAGGATATATGTTTGATGATATTGGAATGTACTAGACTTTAGAGCGGTACCCCTAATTCATGATATTGTACGATAATGATACCATATGAATAATGAGGTATATGTGATATTTGACCCGTACCCCGATTTTGGGATGTTGTACGATGGATCTTACCGTACGAGGTATAGATACGATGATTGATCCGCACTCTTGACTTGGGGATGTCATACTATGTATTATACAGTACGTGACGCTATGAAGCTGGATCACCGACTACTAGGTATATCGACTCGGAATTTAGGTGGATTTCTTACCTATTCGACTAGTCTCTTAGTTTAGTCCTTTTGTTGATTTGCTGGTTGTTCGATTAGGCTCGAGTCATACTTATTTTCAAACTAACGAATCGTGAGTATTTTTAAAGACAGGCCAAGGGATACTATGGATTTTTCAAAAGACGTATATTTTCTCAAAAACCCCGTAGCCCCTATTTTTCTAAAACCACGATTCGTGCTATTTCAAACACCAAAACTGTATGACTCGTATATAGAAATGTATATTCTTCAATGTTGCGGTTACTACATCATTCTCCGTGTATTCATGTTGTTCTCATCGCATTACATGTTTATACATATGTTTTCTTTAGTTATTATGAACCCCTTCTGTCAGGACATCAGCACCATTACCGATGATGTGTATGCTCTATGTACACTTACTTGCCGGTTCACACACATCATCATCGGTAATTTTCATGTTACGTACACATTAGAAAATATTACTTCATTGGTATAATTTGCTAGGTGGTAATTGCTACATTATTAGTATGCTTGTTTTCATATGCTAGTTTAGCTATTGCACTCCATATTTAGATGTTGCATGCATTCATACTTATGTTGTTCTTACCCTGTTGAGGTGCTTTATGCCGGTATTCATTGCTCTTACTGATTCGTGATTTTGAGATTTCTGATATTTCATGAGTTAGATTTGGGGGAAAACCGCAAGACTTTAACAAACTCGTTATCTTTTTAAAATGCAAGTTGCGGTTTTCTCGTGATATGATGTATGTGTTGTCCACCATGAGTTTTCCTAATTTATGTTAGTTTTCGAGACCCGATTCGAAGAGTTGGATGAACCGTCTCGGGTACATGGTGGGCCCAGTAAGGTACCCTTGGAGTAGAAGCTCGAGTTGCAGACGATGAGCATGACAGGGGCAGACTACATACTGGTGATATCGGGAGCGGCGGATATCCGGAGGATACTGATGTAGTCGTGAGATTTGATGTGATGGGCCGATATCTAACGGAGCCCATAGGCCAATCCGGACTGACGGAGCCCATGGGCCGATCCGGACTGACGGAGTCCAAGATTTGAGGATTATGTGTCGCTGTTGGATACGGACTTCATGATGTTTTGAGTGTCGGTGCTGGGCACTCGGGTTTTATCATGATTTGTGTGTCATTGCTGGACACATGTTAGATGGTGCATTCGTACATGTCACACATCGATATATTATTACTCATGACACGGACACGAGTACTTTGATATCACACTTATGATATACCGTTACCCTTGTTGTAGTATTGAGTATTTTTATGGTATGAACTAGGATTTGTCATACATTCGGTTTCTACTCGGTGATGTCTTCTACTCACAAGTTGGCAACTCACCTCCGTTGTGCCACACTTTCTTGCAGGTTTGTCGTACAGGTTCCATGGCGGCTTTGCTGGCACACCACTTCCTTCCGGGTGATTGCTTTGGTGGATAGGTTCACTTGCATGGTGACCACCGTTGTACTTTTATTTATTTCAATTGTATCTAGTAAGCTCCATCAACCAGACCTTGTATATTTGATAGACTTAGAAAACCAGTTGTTTATTCTTTCGACCTTAGAGTCACGCGCTTATATTATTATGGTTCTTCTCTGGTTTTCTTAAGGATGTTGGTTTTCTTTCTGAGTTTTGATCCTCTCCCTTCGGCGTTGTATATTATATTGCTTGCGTGGTTGTTTCCGCCATTAGGCGAAGAGCTAGCTCTCGTTTGGGGATGCCTTATTCATTACTTATGTATATTCCTGTTTTGTACCCGTTTAGGGCCAGTATTTACAAGGAAACTCTGCCGAAATTTTTGGAAAAACTTAATGCTTTTAAAAATGCTTACTACAACTTTCAAAGTGATTTTATATGTTAACTTTTAAATAAGTTTTCCCTCGCCCTATTTTCTTTAAATGGTTTAGATTTCTGGACTTTGGCTTACTTAGATTACTTTACGCCTCTAGATGTTTCGTAATTTAAGTGTCAGTCACATTCCGTACCTTCGGGTCGTGACAAAGTTGGTATCAGAGCGCTAGGTTTAACCTTGGTTCGAGTCTAGGTTTGACCAAGCGGAGTCTAGGGCGTATACATATTCGGAACCTAGGCTTGACCTTACGGAACTTAGACTTGGCCGAGGGGGTATTAGACCCGAACTTTCGTCGTGTAGGTTGACCTTGGTTAATGGAATAGGTGACTTAAGTAAAGTGACGTACCATGTGCATGTTACGCGACATACTTACGATATGCTACTCCGCTTAAGAAGCCTTAAGATGTACATTTCTTTGCACCGTATTTCTATTCGTTCTTATGATCTATCCTCATCAATGTCAGATTGTGGTTTCTGTTACCATGGTTACACGAGCAGAGAGAGTTGCGGCTAGAGGTGCGGTCAGCACGAGCTCGTCATGGACGAGGACTGGCCAGGTTGTTTTCCTGTAGTATACGAATCACATCAATATATGGTTATTTGGATTTTTTTTCCTTTGACACGAGCGTTCGAGATCTGCTCCAGATGATTAAGCTATTGCCAGAGGATCCAGCTGTTACTGAATTTGATAAGATATCGCCCCCAGATATTTGAAAGCTACTGCAGCATGTGGTAACACTCAAGAATGTGATAGAAGATCGCCAGTCACCCTTGGATAAGACTAGGACATTTTATTCATTGGACGCTTTGATGCGAGATCATCAGATTGACTAACTTTAGTTAGAAGGGGCCCTCACACAGACGTGCTGTGAGTCGACCAAGAAAATGTGTTATTCGTTGGATGCTTCGATATAGGATCAGTTAGATGACCAGCTCCGGATAGAAGGATCTTACCCAGATGCATTGAGAGTCGATTGAAAATGGACCAATGAAGAGTATTCCTCTAACGATTTGGAAGAGTTCCCGAGGACGTAGTTGGCCAGATACCTACCATAAGATTTTGAGCTATCGAGTTCATAGTTTCGGAAGGGAGACTCTAGAAAGAGTGCAGCCATTGTAGTGCAGTTCACACAGCTACAAAGAGATGATTACGAATTGGTCCACATTAAGAGAAGCAGAGTAAGAGGTTCGTACGAGATCATGACTAGATGACATTCCACTCCGTTGACATCAGAGACTGGTGCCTATGCAGAGGCGTTGAATGCAGCCATAATTCCAGAGAAAGGTCATGAAAAGATTGCATCTGTTTCGGAACAAGAAATAGATTAAGTAAAGGATGATAAATTCCGGGCAGTCCGGCAGAGATGGTATTGGAAAGAGACCCTGACAGGATCTTTCTAGAATAGTGCACGAGAAGATTTGGACCCAGGATCGGTCGTATCGCACACATTCAGTGGGCCAGAGTTACCATCATTGACGAGGCATGTTATGAGCGACCATGCTAATTGGTCAGGAGATCTTCTGAAAAGCGCCTGAATTAGGCTGTAGAGCCGAAGAGGCATAAAATTGGTAATCCACGGAGAGAGATGAGAACCTAAGGGCAGAAGGCGCCAGACCATGAATAGGAAGCAAGTAGATATCTTGCTCTGCTAACTTTGGATGCACCGACACCTATTCGACTTTGAAGGAAGGACACATCGACAACGGTCGTTTATAATTTGCGATTTGGTGAATCGGATTTGACTTTTCCGTTGTTTTGGATTCTGGTATTATGAGGATTTCGTTTTATGATTGATATTTTCTATGTGCACCACAGTTGCACATGATTCGTAATTCTATGTATTAATCGTGCTGATTTTTGTTTTGTGCACATTCATTGCACTTGATTTCGATTTTATGCGGTCCGAGATATTTGATTTGGATTTCATACGTATGGTGTACATACGATTCGACTTATGCTTTCGGTATAGTTTTCATGTACTTTTAATACCTTGATTTGGTTTTGTGCACGCTGATGCACATGTTTATGAGTTTATGCATTGTGGTATACTTGAGTTTGGATTGATGTATGTTGTATACCGTTGATTTCGATTGAGAATTCGATAATTGTTTTCATGCGCCACGTGCACTTGACTGAGGGTTTTGCGCACACTTGGCGCACTTGATGCGATTTTGTGCACACCAGATGCACTAAATCGAGATTTTTGTGCAGGTTAGATGCACCTGATATTGTTACCGTGCATGTCCGTTGCACTCGACATATGCTTTCATGCACACCCGTTGCACTTAGATTTTATTTTGTGCTCATGTATGGCACTTGGTTTTGATTTCGAATTCCGTGCGCACCAAACGCACGTGACATTCTTGTACACATTATGGAATTGATTTGCCCTGGAGCAGTATGTTTTATGGTATTTACTATACGGTTTAGTAACCGAACAGGACTGGTCTGAGGACAATACCTAAGTATTTTTGCATGCATCGATATTTACCGAAGGGATTTCTAAAAAGGAGCTATAGTCTCAATATTTTCCTACGTGTCCGAGATGACACAAAGTATTTTATAAAGGAAACCCTTCTAAATTTATTTTCAAAAAGGCAGAACGTGTACGTTAAACAAAAGATATATATGTACAGCTATTTTCCTTAAAATGAATGTCGGCTACTTATGCCATGATATGCGCATCGCACGGTGATTTGGAAAAATAAGTTTTTCATGAATTTCTATTTGGATATTTTAACAAATTTTCAATGATGTGTACTATGTACATGTTATAGTTTTGATTATATCATGTTGGTTTTTGTATTGGATTTGACACTCGTATTTTTTCCATAACTCCGATGATTGCGTACTGCTTGACGGAGTTTTGATTTTGAGTTTTACACTCGTTCTCAATGTGCCTGCATTGTGCCACGATATGTTTTGTGTATTTATGATACTCGGAGCCCCGTTGATTTGAGTAATTGACTGAAATGTTTTAAGTATTTGGGAGGTTTAAATTTAAATTCGGGGACCGAATTTATTTAAGAGGGGAAGATTGTAATATTTCAGAAAAATAAAATGTTATTTTTGAGAAATTAAAATAATTAAAATAGTAAATTTTATAAATATTAGAAAATATTTGAAAATTTATATAATTATTGACTTTGAAGATGTTAAGTTGATTTGGGTATTTTGTAATTAGTTATACAATTATTTGTATACAAGTTTAATTCTAAACTTGATAAATATTTCACCAATTAGGCATTTACATTATAAATGCATCATAACATGCAACAAAATTTGTTTCATTTTGGAGAACCATGGCTTTAATTGTTATTGCAATTGTTTTTGTTTATTTTTAAAAGAGTTAAAAAAAAAAAAAGGGAAAAGGGTGGCATGTGACTTGAGTGAGAGAGAGAGTGGGGACCATGAGAGTATGAGAGAGTGTGAGAATTTTCTAGAGCGCTCGTGGCTCTTCTTCTTTCTTCATTTTCTTTTTCTTCATTCATCTTCTCCTCTCATTCTTCAACTCCTCCTTCATTCTCCACCTCTTCTACCACCTCAAGCCACCCTCTAAACTCAAACAAAACCTTATAATCCCTTCACAAAAAATGTTCTCCTCATCACTACAAACCCTATAAAGCCATCAAGTTAAGGTTTTGAAGACTTTGGGCAACTCAAGAATTTTCTTGAGTTGCCAAATGAGGTAATCTCTACACCATTAGCTTAGTAATTGAGTTTCTATAGCTTCTAGTTTAGTTTAGAATAGAACTAATGAGGTTTGGTGATGTTGGAATTTTCCAAGATGAGGGTCAGGGAATATTATGAGGTGTAAAGGTGTATTTGAGGTTTAGTGATGACTACAACCCATCTAGTGTTAAAATTCTTGGCAAACCAAAGACTTAACCCCAAAAATGTGAACCTTGAATTTTGTCGATATACGAATTTTGTGGCTTTTGTGATGTGTTATGGAGGTCTGCTTTAACTAGGAAACCCTAAAAATTATATAGCGATTACTGTAAGTCGTGCAGGTGACCTAGATGCTACCATAGCAACCCGAGACCCCATCTCCTTTACTTGGCCGCCATTTTAATGCTTGTGGAAGCAAATTGCGGCCACATTGGGGAACCTAGAGTTGGATGAACTATCTCGGGTACATGGTGGGTCCGGTATGGTACCCCGGAGGAAGAAGCTCGAGTTACAGATGATGAGGCTGGCAGGGGCAAACTGCCTACCGGCGATGTCGAGCGCGGCGGGTATCCGGAGGATACCGACGTAGTCGTGAGATTCGATGTGATGGGCCGATCCGGACTGATAGAGCCCATGTGTCAATCCGGACTGACGGAGCCCAAAATTTGAGGATTATGTGTCGCTGTTGGATACGGACTTCATGATGTTTTGAGTGTCGGTGCTGGGCACTCGGGTTTTACTATGATTTGTGTGTCCTTGCTGGACACACGTTGGATGGTGCATTCGTACATGTCACGCATCGATATATTATTACTCATGACACGGACACGAGTACTTTGATATCACACTTATGATATATTGTTACCCTTGTTGTAGCATTAAGTATTTTTACTGTATAACCTAGGAGTTATCATACATTCGGTTTCTACTCGGTGATGTCTTTTACTCACGAGTTGGCAACTCACCCCCGTTGTGCCATAATTTCTTGCAGGTTTGCCATGCAGGTTCTATGGCGGCTTCGCTGGCACACCACTTCCTTCCGGATGATTGCTTTGGTGTGTAGGTTCACTTGCATCGTGACCGCCATTGTACTTTTATTTATTTCAGTTGTATCTAGAAAGCTCCATCAACCAGACCTTGTATATTTGATAGACTTAGAAACCCAGTTGTTTATTCTTTCGACCTTAGAGTCGCGCGCTTGTATTATTATGGTTCTTCTCTGGTTTTCTTGAGGATGTTGGTTTTCTTTCTGAGTTTTGATCATCGCCCTTCGGTGCTGTATATTATATTGTTTGCATGGTTATTTCCGCCATTAGGCGAAGAGCTAGCTCCCGTTTGGGGATGCCTTATTCATTACTTATGTATATTCCTGTTTTGTACCCGTTTCGGGTCATTATTTATAAGGAAATTCTGCAGAAATTTTTGGAAAAAATTAAAGCTTTTAAAAATGCTTACTATGACTTTCAAAGTGATTTTATATGTTAACTTTTAAATAAGTTTTCCCTCACCGTATTTTCTTTAAATGGTTTAGATTTATGGGCTTTGGCTTACTTAGATTATGTTATGCCTCTAGACGTTTCGTAATTTAAGTGCCAGTCACGTTCCGTACCTTCGGATCATGACAGTTGGATACAGTCACGAGCCACATGAAGGCAGTGAGCGGATCGTCAGGGGATTAGTCCCTCCCGGTATATTGGGGGTTGATGTCGCGGAGTGCACGGGTGGCCATCACCAGAAATTCTCGGCCGGCTTAGACGAGAATAATTGATTCGGATCAGTAGTTTCTCAGTTGGTGATAGACTTCATACCGACACTAAATGTCATGTTATTAGGGGTCTGACTTTATCCATCGCCCTAGGCTCGACATGCGATACTCATAGACGAACAGACCGGACTGTACGGATATTGTCACTGTCAGGCTCAATAGGGTTTCAGGATGAGTTCGCTCGTCAGCCTCCTTTTCGCTCAATACCTGGGCGGCCGTTACGTACAGCTAGTACCACTGACGTGCTTGTGGTTAAAACCACTGCCAGCGTATTGACGAGTCTTTAGAGTCCCACACAGAGGGTTTCCCTGGTTCGGGCAAAACGGGGTAGAGGCCGTATGGTTTTATGGCAGGGTTTGATCATATACGTGCACTTGTGCACGGATCATGATCGGACGGATAATACTAGTGTGCTTTGGTTTAAGCAGGATCCTAGTATTATATTGTTGGATTATTTTCGTCTCGTTGTATTCGTATTCAGTCGGAATACGGATGCTGGTATGTATATACGGATGGGGGTTATTCTTGTAATTCGTTACGAGTTTATTTTAGGGTTGTCATTTTCTTTTCTTCCAATTTAAACATTTAGTTTAATGTTTAAATGTGAGGTGGAAAGTGTGAGCATGGGTCTTGGCTTGTGGCATTTATTGATGAAGCATGGACCATGCTTGATTCATTTATTAATTGTGAGATATTTGTTGAAACCAAAAAGGGGTGGCTGTTGTGTTTTTAATGGAGCCAAAAATTCGTGGCTGTAGATTTTGGGGTGCAGGGATTTTTAGTGGCTGATTTTTTGGGCAAGGTAATTTCTTGTGTTGCTAAAACAACATATATACCTCACTTCAAAAACCAACAGCCACTTCATTATTTTTCTATACTTAGCCAATTTTACTTGAGCATAAGAACAGCCACTTCAAAAACCAGCAGCCACTTCCTTTTTCATTTTCAAGTCTTGGCCAAAATTCATGTGCTCACATTTTTCCCTCACTTGGAAACTTCTTTACCTCCACCCATTCCATCTCATGAGTTGAGAATCCATGGGTGTTTTGAGACATAGTATTCACACACTATCTCTACTTCATCTTGTGCATTTAGGCTAGCAAACTGGATGTCCGAGTTGCTTCGGTTTTGAAGCGGGAGCCCGTATTAAGAATCCTCGACGTGATCGTCTTCGACTAGGGAGACCAGAGAGCGAACTTGTTCGGGGCAGCCGCGAGGAGCTTGGACAGAGGTTGATAACCGATGGATACGGACGAATTGGTATAACCTCTCAAAACACTTTACAGTTAACTAGTATAGGGTTAATGGTTCGATCCGGAAATCAGGTTCCATTAGCCTCGGGTTTTAAAAGATTTTTTTCCGCGTTTGGCCAGGGATTGATGGCCGGGACGCTGGCGTAACCTTACAGCGTTGACTCCACCTGCTTCAACTCTGATGATGGATGCTGATGTTCCAACTGGGAACAGCTTCAAACTGCTGCGAAGGGTCAGACAAAATTCTCCCACCGCGAAAGCATGAGCCAAAAGCAACTTATACGGCGAGAGTAGGGTCAGATC
Organism: Agapanthus africanus; assembly: GCA_030015575.1. NCBI lineage: Eukaryota > Viridiplantae > Streptophyta > Magnoliopsida > Asparagales > Amaryllidaceae > Agapanthus > Agapanthus africanus. The sequence continues at coordinate 342,733,395 of JASDDO010000010.1, forward strand.
AACATCGAGCTTGGAAACGAACTCGTACATGCCACATGATAGGATTCTCAAAAGAGGGGAACCATGAGAATACGAATGAAGCCTCCAGATGCTTTGCGGATGAGGACGAGGACGAGGTGATCTCGGAGTTTCCACCAGCACCAAAAGAGCTGAAAGACGGGATACACACCACGGCGGACAATCTAACGAAAATTGACTTAGGGACGGAAAACGATCTGAGGCCAACGTTCGTCAGTGAGCTGCTATCTGAAGAATAGGTACTCATACGATATAAAGACTGCTTTGCATAGAACTATTCTGAGATACCTGGTCTAGATCCAGAAGGTGCAGTACATAAACTGGTCAGATTGCTGGATATCAAGCCAGTCAAGCAAGCGCCAAGAAAAATGCGGCTCAAACTTGAGATGAGTATCAACGCCGAAGTAAAGAAGCTAATTGACTCCGGCTTCATCCAAGAAGTTCAACATACTAACTGGATTGCCAATATCGTCCCGGTGATGAAGAAAAATAGGACAGTACGAATCTACCTGGACTTCCGAGATCTCAACAAGGCTTGCCCGAAGAATGACTTTCCAGTACCGGTTACTGAGCTGATGATAGATAACACGTCCACTCATGAAGTCTTCTCCTTCATGGATAGATCTTCGAGGTATAATCAAATAAAGATGCACCCCGAAGACTAAAATCACACCGCCTTCCAGACTCCGCTGGGCATATTCTGCTATAAAGTGATGCCCTTCGGTCTGAAGAACGCTGGCGCTACCTACCAGAGGGCCATGACGAAGATCTTTGATAACCTCATACACGAGATTTGTCGAATGTTATATCGACGATCTCATGGTGAAAAGCAAATCGTACGAGGAGCACTGAGGGAATTTGAAAATAGTATTCCAGCGTCTTCAGAAATATAATCTGAAGATGAACCCTCTGAAATATGCGTTTGGAGTCTCCTCGGGAAAATTCCTAGGATTCGTACGACACCGAGGCATCGAAATAGACCCATCAAAGATCAAGGCGATTATGGAAATGCCCTCGCCAAGAACTCTCAAACAATTGCGGTCTCTCCAAGGGAAGCTCGCGTATATCCGGCGGTTCATAGCTAACCTCTCCGGCAAATGCCGCCCCTACAGCCATCAAATGAAGAAGGGAACCTCGTTCATTTAGAATCGTAAATTCCAAAGTGCACTAAACGAAATCAAGCAATATCTGCAGAAACTACCAGTACTGACAGCTCCGGTCAAATAAAAACCACTCATCTTATATACAATAGCTCTTGAAGGTTTTCCAGGCACGCTATGGGCACAGGAGAACGACCAGGGAAGGAGAGAGCGCTCTACTATCTGAGTCGAGTCCTTTTGGGGGAAGAAAACAACTACTCCCCTATTGAAAAGCATTGCCTAGCACTGATCTTCGCAATAACGAAGCTTCGACATTATGCCTTGGCACATGAGGTCCATCTTATATCAAAGGTGGATCCTCTCAAATATCTGATGTCAAGGGCCATACTAACAGGAAGGCTTTCCAAATGAGCCCTCCTCTTGATGGAGTTCTCGATAATATATCGATCCCTCAAAGCAGTAAAAGGTCAAGCCATTGCCGAATTTCTTGCAGAACATCCAATACCAGCCGATTCCCTTTTAACTTGTGAATTTCCAGATGAACACGCATTCGATGCAATCAACAGGGAGAAAGAAGAGAATAATTCCCGACGGGAACTATACTTCGACGGGGCATCTTCCATGAAGAAGCGAAAGTACAACACCCCCATAATCAAAGCTGGGATAGGCCTTATCTTCGTAACTCCACAAAGAGGGATAATGCATTTTGCTCTTTCCCTAACGGAGCCAAGAACAAACAATGAAGCAGAATATAAATCTTTGATGGCAGGTCTTGAGATTGCTGTTGACATAGGAATCGAAAACCTCCTCATATATGGAGACTCGCAGCTAGTTGTTAGCCAGGTAAATGGCAACTATCAGACGTGCAAACCGGAGTTGGTAAAATATGGCGAAAGAGTGTGGCAACTGCTGACTCAAATTTCCTCCTACATCCTGGAAAGCATACCGCGTGCGGAAAATACCAAGGAAGACATGCTAGCCAAACTCGCTAAGGAACTAGCTGACGAAAACCTTGATGACGTAAGGATCATTGTGCAAAGCTGCCGGATCCTCACGCCAGCAGAAATATCTCGGGAGTCATCTGAAGAAAAGGAAGCGACCAAGCAAGCAGCTTGCCAAATAGAAGACGAAGAAAAGGCTACGGATTGGAGAGAAGTCTTCATAGACTACTTCAAATCCTATCGAACACCCGAAGACGCGTCATCAAGACATCAGCTCATGAAGCGAGCCCTGTCTTTTGCCTTCGTCAATAATACTCTTTATAAAAGATCATTCAACTCTCTGTGGCTAAGATGCTTGGGACCGGAAGAAGCAAGGAGGGTCGTCTAAGAAACTCACAACAGACTCTGCGGTTCCCATCAAGCCGGGCCAAAGATGAAGCTGAAGATCAAAAGAATGGGTTACTATTGACCCACGATGATTCAGGACTGCCTTGAATATGTGAAGCAGTGTCACTCGTGCCAAATTCATGGGGACTTCATCCACCAGCATCCGAATCTACTACATCCAAAACTGGCTAGCTGGCCATTCAAAATGTGGGGTACCGATATAATCGAGCCTATCAAACCAGTATCGTCCAAGGGACATCGGTTCATATTGGCAACAACCGATTACTTCTCTAAATGAGCAGAAGCAGTACTGCTAAGGGAAGTGAAGACGGAGAACATCCTCCATTTCTTCAGAACTCACGTCATCTACCGGTTCGGCACTCCGCGACGAATCATCTCGGATAATGGGCCGGCCTACAGAAGCCATAAGATCAGCCGCTTCACACAGCAGCATAATATAGATTGGAGATACTCCTCGGTCTATAATCCCTGAGCTAACGGTTTAGTTGAGGCTTTCAACAAGGCCTTGACGAAGATCATAAAGAAAACGGTGTCCAGAAACATAAAGGACTGGCACGAGAGACTGCATGAAGCTCTCTAGGCTTATCGAACTACGTTCAAAACAGCCACGAATACAACGCCATTCGCGTTGATATTCGGCACGGAAGCGATACTTCCCTTGGAAATAGAGCTACCCTCTCTACGAGTAGCAGTTCGATACGAGCTGACGGATGAAGAAAATGCCCATCTTCGGCTTGAGGAGCTCGATGCTCTTGATGAAACCCGTCTCATGCCGCAGCAAAACCTGGAAGATTACAAAGCAAGGATGACGCGCTCATACGAAAGACTGACCAGTCCAAGAAAATTCCGCCAAGGCGAACTCGTGTTGGTCGTAAAAAGACCTATGATCCCCAACCATGTAAAGCGGGGGAAATTCGAACCAAACTACGAGGGCCCGTACATTATAGAAAAGGTCTACCAAGGTGGAGCCTACTTGCTCATGGATATGCATGGCGAAAGACCCTTCCGGCCAATAAACGACCGGATCCTTAAGAAATACTACGCTTGACAAGTCACGGCTCAGGTTAATGATAGATGACGACACTTGTGTCCGCTCGCTGTCTTCCTGAGTCCAAACTCTGTAAGTAGTATCCGGCAAAACTTTGCCTCAAAACTAACAACGGACCGGGATGTCCCTAAACTAACAATGGACCACAATATCCTTAAACTAAATGCATCGCCTCAAACACGGCGATAGTAAAATTCAAGTCCACAAGTCCCAGCGGCGAAGATTGCAACTCAAGTCCCGCGGCTGCACAGCTATCCCAGTAGCGAAGTCCTCCCTAAGTGCCATTAGCAAACAGAGGTAAAAAACGGTACGTCTACAAGCAAAATGGGCACAGATAAAAACCCTAAAGGGCTCCATGAGTAAAAACAACAGGGCTGCCGACGAGTTTGTGAAAACCCGAAAGGGCGCAATCTCGTTAAAATAAAAACACCCGCAAGGTCCTCTCGACCTTGTAAGGAGAAAACACCTGCGTGAGATCCTTACAACTCACAAGCGAGCAACACACTTACGGATCCCCACAATTCCTAAAGAGAAATTACACATACGAGACCCTCACGACTCGTAAGGAGAATTCCCCCCTACGAGACCCTCACGGCTCATGGGATTCAAAAGCCTTAAGATAGAGGGACCTGAACCTATTCTTAAGCCATCACACTCCCCAAGCTGTCCTACAAGCGGTTCAATATTGACCCTTGTATACAATCGACGGGCATAAATAAACGTTTCCTCACCTAGTTCCACCAATGGAGCGAAATTTCCCTATTTGGTGAACAACACTTGTAGGTTCTCTCGACTTGTAAGGAAAAAATACTCTTGTGAGATCCTTAGGACTTACAAGATAAGATATCACTTAGGAATCCTAAAGAGAAAATACACCTACGAGATCCTCACGACTCGTAGGGAGAAATACCTTTATGAGACCCTTACGGCTCATGAAGTCAAAAGCCTTAGTCGACAGGATCCTAACCCTGTTTACTAAGCCACCTTTATTCAGACTAGCAAAGGCACATGATGATTCGCTCCTGGAAACATTCCAGTGGTAGCAATGCCGATGCCTAAATTGGTAGCAAATTCCAAGTCTTCTCGAAGCAAATGATAATTCGCTTCTGGACATATTCCAGTTGCAACGATTCTGATGTTAAAATTGGTATCAGATCTCAAGTTCTATACTCGCAACAAAAATCAGCGAGCAAAAAAATGCATATGAAAAAGCCAAAATGATGGGGCAACTCGCAATAAAAACCAGCGAGCAAAATATATGCATACAAAAATAGCCGAAAAGTTTAGGCAACTCGCAATAAAAAGCAGCGAGTAAAAAGAAAAAACAGCCGAAATGATTGGGCAATCGTGACTTTCACGATATAAAAAGCTGAAATGATAGAGCATCGCGGAAAGAAATAAGATGAAATGAAAATTCTACCCTGGAGTTGAATCCGCATCGACCCCTGTATATAATCTATGGGCACAAACGAAGAAGGGAACAACATTTCCCACCAGGATTCAAACAACGGAGCCATGGCAAAGTCCCTAGTTCCCAGTCTCGACGACAACATCTACAGCCACGAGATCAACAACGACGTTCCTTCTCACTCCAGCAGGATGCAGATACAACGTCAACAACCGACCCCAGAGTCCATGTAAGTTGATATCGCGCAACCCGTGTGTTCGCGGGGAGGCGAAAATAGCAAAAAATAAATTTTTCGAGCTTCGCAATACCGACTTGAACCAAGAATCGAACATAAACCCTTGCTAGTGAACTACTTAAGGTTTAACTACTCGGATGAATGTTATACCTCGTAGTATCATGTCCTTCTTGTCTTCATGCTGTCCTCTTTCTCTTCTTGCTGTCCTCATTCTCTTTGTGAGCTCCTTGGAGTGAAAATGGATCGCGTCTCCTTGTCGGCTTCTCGAAGTCGAAGAAGATCCACCTAAGAGTTCCAACCTTGAGCTTTAACCTCCAAGATGAGGTAACTAGGATACTTGGTATGCTAAACTAAGTAGCCTAGAGTGAGTAGAGAGTGATTTTGGGTAGCTAAGTCTCACTAACTCTTGGGTTCTCAACACATGAGAGAATAAGAGTTGAGAGGAAGAAGAAGTGAGTGAACTTGAGGAAAGAGAAAATGTTTTTCATAATGATAATTAAGATAGCTCCCTTGATATGACTACAAGTATGGCAAGAAAAATATCTCACCCAAAATATCTAATGCCACAAAATATCTCACAAAAGATCTAAGTCAAATAGTCAAACCAAGTAGCCATGGCACAATTATCATTTATAAAAATAATAAATAATTTCCTCCGCCTCATAATTGTTTTAATCAAGTCAATAGTCAAAACCCTAATGAGGTGTCTCCTTCTAAAAAACAATCTTGAGTAATTACAAGAATTCCTCTCTCATCCGTATATACATACCCGTATCCGTGTTTCGAGAAACACGGATACAATGAGATAAAACTAATCCAATAATCAAATACTAGGATCCAGCTTAAACCAAAGCCCACTAGAATTGTCCGCCCGAACATCATATGCGCACAAGTACACGTATGTGACCGAACCCTGTCGTAAAACCATACGACCTCTACATTGTTTCGCCCGAAATAGGGAAACACTCTGTGTGGGACTCTAAAGATTCGACAGTACGCTGGCAGTGGGTTTAACCACAAGCACGTCAACGGTACTAGCTGCACGTAACGGCTACCCAGGTATCTGTCAATAAGAAGGCCGATGAGCAAACTCATCAGAACCCCTACTGAGCATGTCTGCGGCAATCTCCGTACAGTCTGGTCTGTTCGCCTAAGAGTATCGCATATCGGGCCTAGGGGGATGGTAAACGTCAGACCCCTAATAGCGCAATAAGTCGTATCGGAGTACAGCCCAAAATACTCTGAGAAACTACTGGAGTACCTACCAGTAAATCTCGCTTGCCCTGGCCAGGGACTTTGCGTAATGGCTTTCCGAACACAGCGCGACATCAACCCCCAACACCGGGAGAGACGAATCCTATCTAACCACTAATGCCTCCAAGTGCTTCGGGACTGCACCCAACTACTACATGTTTGCATGACTCAATAGAGCCATAGTAGGGTAGTAATTTAAGAACAGTAGGAACACTCTTGAAACGAAATAGCAGTGTCAAGTCGATGGACTAAGCTGTACTCATGTCACCTGGGAACTGCTGCTTGACGATATGTATAGTACCAACCAGCAGTACCCCACAAGTCTGCCCAGTGTAACTCATAACCCAATGAGCACATGCATACTATCTCCAGTATGACGTACTGATGGCTGTAGGATAGGCCATCTCCCGTGCTGGGATGAGAAGCATATACACTAGTCTACTCTGGAGTATCGATGCCCCGTCTCGATAATCCTACGATAGGGACCTGTATAAGAATGTGCTTGTAGACTACCCAACCCCCATTAGTGTGACTGCCATCACAACGCTGGTAGTCAAGCAAAGATCCTAAGGGCTCTATCAATATGTATTAGTGATACGTTAAAAGAAACATATACACATATTAAGATAGATACAAACCAAGTAGCATACTACTATATTGAGCAAGACTGTTATAAATCCGTGTATATATCCCAAGTTTCCAAAATGTAATATACAAACTAGTACTATAGAACAATGGACTCTAGGGAATATTACACTAACAATCTCCCACTTGCACTAAGACCATGTGCCGGCATATCGCAGACCTATCATCTCGAATAGCCTCTCAAACTGTGTCTGAGAGATTTTCTTTGTGAATGGATCTGCAGTGTTGTCCTCTGTAGAAACTCTCCGCACCTCGATCTCCTGTCGATCCACGATCTCCCTGATCAGGTGATACTGCCTCAAGATGTGTCTGGAGTTCTGATGGGACCTGGGTTCCTTCGCCAAAGCTATAGCCCCGTTGTTGTCACAATACAAAGGTGTCGGATCAGCAACAGACGGAACCACCTGAAGTTCTGTTAAGAACTTCCTCATCCAGACTGCTTCTTTAGCGGCGTCACAAGCTGCGATATACTCCGCTTCCATTGTTGAGTCAGCAACGGTGTCCTGCTTGGAACTCTTCCAACAGACCGTCCCTCCATTGAGGGTAAATACATAACCCGACATGGACTTAGAGTCATCTTTGTCACTCTAGAAGCTGGACTCAGCAAAAGGCCTTGATCTGGAGGTCTTTTCTGCTGTACACCAAGAACATTTCCTTAGTTCTTCTTAGGTACTTGAGAATGTTCTTTACTGCTATCCAGTGCTTCTCCCCAGGGTTCGACTGATACCGGCTTACCACGCTCAGTGCGTAAGCAACATCTGGTCTGGTACACAACATCGCATACATTATAGAGCCTACTGCAGAAGCGTAGGGTATAATAGACATGTGATCCCTTTCCAAATCAGTCTTGGGAAACATCTCTTTGGAGAGGGTGATTTCATGACAAGCCGGTAAATTACCGCACTTAGAATCTTCCATACTGAATCTTTTCAGTATGGTGTCGATGTACCTAGACTGTGAAAGTCCCAACATCCTTTTAGATCTATCACGATAGATCTGGATCCCCAGAATGTAAGAGTCATCACCCAGGTCTTTCATGGAGAACCTTTGTGACAAGAATCCTTTGATGGATTGTAGCATAGGAATGTCATTTCCTATCAAGAGAATGTCATCCACGTACATGACGAGGAATACTATAGTTCTTGATACAATCTTACTATAAATTCATGGCTCATCTTGATTTTTGATAAAGTCAAATTCGTTGACGTCTCATCAAAACAGATGTTCCAACTCCGCGATGCCTGCTTTAGTCAATAAATAGACTAAAGCAACTTGCAAACTTTCCCTCTACTCCCACTCGGAATGAAACCCTCTGGCTAGTCCATATAGACGCATACTTCCAAATGTCCATTTAGAAAAGCGGTCTTTACGTCCAAACCAAGTCTTTGATGAAATCCTTTTGCAACAAGTCTAGCTTTATAGGTTTCAAGCTGTCCATCTACACCAATCTTCTTTTTGAAGATCCATTTGCAGCCTACGGGTTTTGCCCTGTAACATTTTCAAAAGTATAAAATATTAATTTTGGGAATTTTTATAATTCAATATTATTTTATTGATTATTTTAATATTAAATGCAAATAAATAGGAAAAATGTTAGAAAAATTATGAAAAATTATGGAAAATTCTAAAATAGGGTAAATTAGTGAATTATGACAATTTTAAGTTTTTGTGATTAGTTTGACACTAATTTAGTGCTAATCGCGATTAAAATCGCTAATCGGGTTTTTTGGGAATTTTGTGCAAAACTTGCACATATCACATTTCCTCAAACTTATGCATTTTCTTTCATGATATTTGGGGTTCACTATTGGTGTGAGAAGGTTTAGGGATTTAAAAGAAAATGGAAAAGAAAAAGAAAAAGAAAAGAAAATGAGGGTAGGTGAGAGAGTGAGGTGGACTTTGACTTATACCCTTAGCCATTCTTCTTCATTCTCATTTCTCTACCTCTCTCACTCCTCTTGCTGCTGCTGCCCCCTTCCTCATCTCCCTCCCCTCTTCAACTCCTCTTTTCATCTCAAAAACAACCCCAAAACCTCATGTCCGTTTCATTAAAAATGTGCACAAGCTCGAGATCTACAAGATGGACTAAGAAAGCATGGATTTGGCCACTAGAGGGCAACTCAAGAAAGTTCTTGAGTTGCTAAGGGAGGTAATTACTGAACCATTTGCTTAATTGTAGCATTTCCTTTAACCCCAAGTTAAGATTATATCGATATTGTGTGATATTATGGACTTGATGAAAACCTAGTTAGGGTTTGAGAGAAACTTGAGTTGTAATGTGAAATTGAGGTCAGTAGAGGACTTGTAAACACCCTAGTGCATGAATTGGAACCCAAAACCTGAAGCTAGAACTAGAAATACGGATTTTAGAAACCGATATCGGGGAAATTGTGAAATCTGTGCAGGTTAACTTGAATCTGCTATCACCCCGAGACTCCTAAAATAATATTGAGTGGATAGAGATATGTGCAGGCACCCAGGAAGCTAACCCCAAGACCCTAGCCCCCAACTCCATTTCCCGGCCGCCAATTTTCCCCTTTTGGCCGCCAATTGCGGCCTGGGTCCCACCATTTTGGCTCGTATTGGTTCTGTAGCTCCTACATTGTTAGTTTAGGCCCCTGGTATATATAGATTTGTAAAAATTGACCTGGGGTAAAATCTGGAACACATTTCATGAGTTGCTGTTTTGGACTTTAGTTTCCGTATTCCGTATTTTCATTTCTGCATTGGTGTGTTTCGTTTTACCTCGACTATTTGGCGTTTATACGACGATATAGAGGATTTATTGATGGTTTTGAAGGCGTGCCATAGGTTCTCACCTATAGGCCCCCTTATCGTATCGCTTTGGATTTCATGCGCCGTTTTAGCTTGGATTTGGTTTAATGCGCATATACGATATTTTGATGTGTAGGTACCCATGAAGACCTCGGACGACAAGCGAATACGTGGTGACGTCCGCAAATGATGATACAGGTGAGTAGATTATATCTACAGGGGGAAGTCGGGTGGATGGCGTATAGCACCCCCGCAGTCCGTAGTTAGTATACTATATATAGTAGATGTGTGATAGTTTTAGTGTGTTGTAGCTTGTGTTAGAAGTATTATGGGTAGTTAGGGTTAGAAGTGATTAGTGTAGTTCCTAGTTGTGAGCCCTAGGATAGAATTGCACCTACACGCCTACACTTGTATATCTCCTATACCTACCCTTGATGGATGATATTTGATGACTTTGGTAATGAGTCGATGATGTGGGCTTGATGACGTGAGATCGGTGATTGGATATGACTTGTGATTTCTTGCGGGCTTGGGATATGTGTTTACCCCGCATGCATACTTCACTGATGGTATCGGTTGGTGCTAGACATAGAGTAGTACCCCAGGCTATGTGATCTGATGATAGTGATACCTGTTATGTGATGAGATAGTGAGATGTTGACCCGTACCCAGCTATTGGGATGCCGTACGATGATTACCGTACGAGCCGATATTGATGATAGATCCGCACTCACAACTCGAGGATATCTTATGATATGACATTGAGGCGAGATCACCGACTATATACCTTGATATATGTATCGACTCAGATTTAGGCGGTTTCCATACCCCTCCAGAATTGCATGATACTTAGATCAGTAGTTGCATAGTAGATGTTAGACTAGACCCGAGTCATACCTATTTCAAAACTAACGAATCGGGAATATTGCAAGATAGGAAAAAGGGGATTCTACGGATATTTTCAAATGTGTAGCGTCTATTTTCTAAACACCGTAGCCCTTGTTTTACCAAAGACCCCGATTCGTCTTATTTCAAAAGGCAAAGCTGCATGATATAGCTTTTGAGTTAGATTCTTCACTGTTGCGTTGCTTATTTCGATTGCACCTGTTTATACTATTTGCATGACATTACTTGTGCTTATTGTTATATTACCATCATGCTGTTAGGACACCAGCACCATTATCGATGATGCGTATGTTCCACGTACACTGATTGCCGGTTCACACACTTCATCATCGATAATTGCTATGCCACTACACTGTAGTACTGCTGCATTCATGGTATGATTTCCGCATGGCATATTGTACGCATAGACCTGTACACAAACATATATGATTTTGACTTGATATTCATACCTGATACATATGTCACATCGCATCATAATATCACAGCTCATTTATATGTGACATGACTTGATACTCATATTTGATGCTTATATCACACCTGATCATTATATTATAGCTCATTTATATGTGACATCACTTGATACTCACATTTGATGCTTATATCACACCTGATCATTATATTGTAGCTCATCTATATGTGACTTGACATGATATTTATGTTTGACGCACATATCATATCAGATTAGTGACTTACATTTTGGTTTGGATTATATGTGATTTCGGGATTTGGGAACCGTGGCTATTTCAAATATGTAATCATTTAAAAACCCGGTTCCCTTGATATGATATTTCGGTGCGTCCACCATGTGTTTTCTCGGTGCTAGAGTGATATATAAAAACCCGAATCGAGGAGGCGTTTGAGGCCGATTATGGGTACATGGTGGACCCGGTATGGTACCCCGGGGCGAGAACGGTTTCGCTGTGTGATAGACGGTGAGCCCGGCAGAGGGACTACTACCTACCGGTGATTGTATTTGAGCTCGGCGGATATCTGGAGGATTCCGACCGGAGCCCAGAGATGGACATGGGTTGACCCGTACTACCGGGGCCGAGGGCCGATACCGCAGACGGAGCCCCATATGGATGAGGATTTACGTGTCGATGCTAGGCACGGGTTTCATGATGTTTTTCCATGAGTTTGTTTATATCCTCATATTGCATACATGATGCTTATCGTCAGTGGGTGACGAGTGGACGGGTTCCACATACATACAGACCTGGATTATATACAGACATGATTCATATTCAGACTGGATTTACACTTATCATACTTCATTTGTATATATAACAGGGTATGAGGGCGCTGTTATATATACCCTTACACCAATATTAGTGGTATGGGACGCTAATATATGTGTATTGATATCACTTGATACTTCATCATATTTACTTCATACAGCATACCTTATACTGATGACATGTTATTACCTGAGTACTTGGCACCACATACATATTTAGATGTTACCTTGCCACCTTATCACACTCAGATGTACTCTTGTGGTTTATATTACTGATTGTTGACTTAGGTTTATGTCTTGCATTCGGTTTCTGCTTGTAGATGTTTCTATTCACGAGTTGGCAACTCACCCCCGTTGTGCCACAGTTCTTGCAGGTTCTGCCGTACAGGTTTCATTGCGGCATTTCGGGCACACTACTTTCTTGCGGGTGGCTTGCTTTTGGTAGGTGGATTCTTTCGCATCAAGAACCACCCTTGTATTTATTTTATTCATTGTATCTAGAATTTCCATCAACCAAAACTTGTATATTGTTTCAGACCTAGACTTTAGTGATGTATTATTCGACCTTAGAGTCGCGCTTAGTAGTATTGCGGTTTTCTTGTTGCTTTGAGCTTTCTTTGGTTTTGATCCTCGCCACTTGGCGTTGTATATTATATCATTGTTGCATGTGTGGTTGTGACCGTCAATTGACGAAGAGCTAGCTCCCGCTTGGGGATGCCTTTATCATTGCATATATTGTTATCTTTGTTGTACCCCATTCGGGGCCAGTTTTACAAAAGAAACTCTGCCGAAATTTTTACAAAAGATCTACTGTTTTTAAAACGCACCTTCGGCTTAGTTATTTAAAAACCTTGATTTCAAACGTGTTTTCTTCACTTCTTTAAACCAGTTTCCTTACTTATTCTTAAAAATGGTTTTAGATTTCTGGGCTTTTGGCTTACTTGGATCAGATGGAGTCCTATAGGCTTCATATGGTTCAAGGGCCAGTCACGTGCTCTTTTGGGTCGTGACAAAGTTGGTATCAGAGCGCTAGGTTGACCTTGGTTCGAGTCTAAGTTTGACTATATGGAGCCTAGGGCGTTTATATATATACGGAACTTAGGCTTGACCTTACGGAACTTAGACTTGGTCGAGGGGGTATTAGACCCGAACTTTCTTCGCGTAGGATGACCCTTGGTTGATGGAATAGGTGACTAAAGTAGAGTGACGTACCGTTGGTATGTTCCGCGGCATACTTACGACACGCCACTCCGCTTAAGGAACCTTAGGATGTGCATCCTTTTCGAGATCAATGATTCTCTTTATATCCAGGATTATACATCCATTTGAGATCCCCGATTCGATTAGTTTCATGATCATACCTTCATTGATGCTGTTCCTTCTTATGATCATGTATCCACTCTGGATCTGTTGTTTCCTTCTTGTCACTGATGTGCTCTCTTTGATACTCGATTGAGATTCCTGTCACCATGTTTGAGCGCAGTTTGGGCTGCTGCTAGGGTTACGGCCGGTGTGAGCTCGTTTGGTACGAGGGCCGACCATTGTGTTTTCTGGTGACATAGGAATGTCTCGAGTTAGTATTGGTGATTGTGACCTCTAGTGGAGGCGAGTGCTTGGATTTGCACCGGATGATCGGGCCATTGTTAGAGCTGCCAGTTGAGAGAGGACTGTTGATGTACAGCATACCTCAGAGATTGTGATGTCGCCTACCGTGCAGACAGATGGACCAGCTGTTGCTGAGATTGACAGGATGTCGCTTTCGGAGCTTACGAGCTGAGATTGCCGGAGCTTTCAGGCAGATATGAGACAGATGATAGCTAGTCTACCCGATTTGAGAGACGAAGGTGATTCGTCCGATTTTGCGCCAGAGCGGGCCCAGTTGAGTTGAAGAATTCCAGTGTGGAGAATCTTACTCAGATCTAGAGAAGACCGATTCAGAGATGACCGCCACTGTGTTGCCTTTCCTGGAGGATTGAGGCGCTGTTCGGCGTACAGGCGAATAAGCCAGTTGCTGCTGCAAATGATGAGATGTCGCCCAGATGGTTGGAGCCATTGCAGCGTGAGCATATACTCAGAGAGATGATAGTGAGTCGCTAGTCACCTGAGGATGAATGACTAGGACATGTGGTTCGTTCGTTACCGATGCGAGGTCATCAGATAGATTGTTTCTAGCTAGAGACGATTTCACGCAGGTTCGTTGAGAGTCGATTGAGACGATCGAATGTCAGGAGCCCATTTTCCAAGTTTAAAGTATGCGGAAAGACATGCAGGTGATTCTATGGACCCTCTAGAAGAATGAAACCCTAACTCGACTTAATGACCGTGTGAAAGCCCTTGAACCTTCGGGTTTGCGGCAGTTCCTCGGCGCCATTAGTGAGGCTTGGGTTTGCCCTTCTACAGCTGGACCACCGACGCTGTGGCATGTACTCGATACTATTAAACTGTACCCGAGATGTGAGCTCTTGGGGGATTATGAGGATCTGACGAGTCGATCGGATGGTTCGACATCTTTCGGATATCGTGATGGGACACTGCTTGGGAGACTCCAGATGCGAGCGTAGCCGTCGGAGCGCAGTTCGTGTAGCCACGATGAGTTAGGTCCGAATCAGTCGACATTGAGCAATGTGGAGTAGAGAATTCGTACGAGGTTTCGACGAGATGACGTCCCACTCCGCTGACATCAGAGATGTTATACGCACCCAGAGGCGTGGTATATGGATATATCTTCCAGAAAGAAGCGCGATGAGTATGCAGCCATTCCGGAATAAGAATTTGCTTCAGCATTGGATGATGACTTCCGGGCAATTCGGCAGGTATGAGATTTGAGAAAGGAACCTCGACAGGACCTTTCTGGAGTACGATACGAGAAGACCTAGACCAGGAGTGGTCATTTTGCGCACACCCAGCAGGATAGAGTTCAGCATTGTCGACAAGGTAGTTGACCAGGTTCGGATAAGGAACTTACACAGATGCGTTGCGAGTTGATCAAGGACGGACGAGTGATGAGTATTCCTCCGATGGTTGGGACGTGTTCCCGAGGATCTGTTCGGCCTGACATCTTCTACAAAATGGTGAAGCTACAGAGTACGCGATTTCGAGTTCGTGCGAGAGACTTCAGATTGGCCGTAGCCGAGAACAGTGTAGTGTAAGGTGGCTTGGCGTGACGTCATAGTGGACGATGATGGAGACAAGTGGAACCAGAGGTTCGTGCGAGACGCTGACGAGCTGTCATTACTTCCCGTCGAGACTAGAGACCTGATATGCTTACAGAGACGTTGGAATGTGACCAATTTCCGAGAAAAGGTTGTGCTGAGGACACAGATGTCTATCAAGGGAGAAGAGGTAGTACAAGAGAGCCAGCCTCTGTCCAGATCGGCATAGGCATGATTGGAAGAGACCTTGAGCAGGATTCCTTCCAGGACATTGCTGCAATGATGTTTGCACCCAGGATCAGATGTGTGACGTGCATTCAGAGAGCCAGAGGCCGACGCCAGCGATATGCTGCCTTACGAGTGGTCGTGAGGTTTGACCGAGAGGTGACCAGAGAAGTGCCAGGATAGAATCGTCCCCGTTAGCACACCTGACAGGGCCGATGAGCCGATTGACTGCGAGATAGGAAATCCGCAGAGAAGATAAGGACCCAGAGTCAGAGGACGCCGGACCGCGAGCAAGAAGCAAGTAGATATCCTGCGCTGCTAGCAGTGGATGCACTGACTCCTTCTCGACCTCGAAGGAGGAACTACCGACGACGGTATTTATGATTTGTGATTTTGTGATTCGATTATCACGTATCCGTCACTTTGGATTTCGGTATTTTGGGCGTTCTGTTTACATGATTTAGTTTTGATGATTGAGTTTCATGATATTGTTTCATGCACCCACTGGATATTTATATATTTTGCGCTGAGTTATTACATTTGAGATATTGATTGAGATTTCATGCCTATCGTATTCAGTGATTTGATTTGCACTTCCAGCGTAGTTTTCATGCACCTTTAGTGTTTTGATATACGATTTTGGTGCACGCCAGATGCACTAAATCGGAATTCTTCGTGCATTTCATATGCACCTGATTTTTGCGGTCAGGCACATACGTTGCCTACGACAGATGTTTCGTGCACACCCGTTGCACCAAGATGTTGTTTTCTACACCTGTTTGACACATATATGGATTTTGATTCCTTGCGCACCAGACGCATAGGATATTCTTATATATGCATTTTGGGGATTGATTTCTAGTAGAGTAGTACATTTTTTTATGATATTCTTATGTGTTGATGCTTTCGGAGCCCCGACAAAATGGATTATACTGAAATTGTTTTAGTAGTGGGGGTTTAAATTAAAATTCGGGGACCGAATTTCTTTAAGGGGGGTAGATTGTAACATTTTCAAAAGTATAAAATATTAATTTTGGGAATTTTTATAATTTAATATTATTTTATTGATTATTTTAATATTAAATGCAAATAAATAGGAAAAATGTTAGAAAAATTATGAAAAATTATGGAAAATTCTAAAATAGGGTAAATTAGTGAATTATGACATTTTTAAGTTTTTGTGATTAGTTTGACACTAATTTAGTGATAATCGCGATTAAAATCGCTAATCGGGTTTTTTGGCAATTTTGTGCAAAACTTGCACATATCACATTTCCTCACACTTATGCATTTTCTTTCATGATATTTGGGGTTCACTATTGGTGTGAGAAGGTTTAGGGATTTAAAAGAAAAGGGAAAAGAAAAAGAAAAAGAAAAAGAAAAGAAAATGAGGGTAGGTGAGAGAGTGAGGTGGACTTTGACTTATACCCTTAGCCATTCTTCTTCATTCTCATTTCTCTACCTCTCTCACTCCTCTTGCTGCTGCTGCCCCCTTCCTCATCTCCCTCCCCTCTTCAACTCCTCTTTTCATCTCAAAAACAACCCCAAAACCTCATGTCCGTTTCATTAAAAATGTGCACAAGCTCGAGATCTACAAGATGGACTAAGAAAGCATGGATTTGGCCACTAGAGGGCAACTCAAGAAAGTTCTTGAGTTGCTAAGGGAGGTAATTACTGAACCATTTGCTTAATTGTAGCATTTCCTTTAACCCCAAGTTAAGATTATATCGATATTGTGTGATATTATGGACTTGATGAAAACCTAGTTAGGGTTTGAGAGAAACTTGAGTTGTAATGTGAAATTGAGGTCAGTAGAGGACTTGTAAACACCCTAGTGCATGAATTGGAACCCAAAACCTGAAGCTAGAACTAGAAATACGGATTTTAGAAACCGATATCGGGGAAATTGTGAAATCTGTGCAGGTTAACTTGAATCTGCTATCACCCCGAGACTCCTAAAATAATATTGAGTGGATAGAGATATGTGCAGGCACCCAGGAAGCTAACCCCAAGACCCTAGCCCCCAACTCCATTTCCCGGCCGCCAATTTTCCCCTTTTGGCCGCCAATTGCGGCCTGGGTCCCACCATTTTGGCTCGTATTGGTTCTGTAGCTCCTACATTGTTAGTTTAGGCCCCTGGTATATATAGATTTGTAAAAAGTGACCTGGGGTAAAATCTGGAACACATTTCATGAGTTGCTGTTTTGGACTTTAGTTTCCGTATTCCGTATTTTCATTTCTGCATTGGTGTGTTTCGTTTTACCTCGACTATTTGGCGTTTATACGACGATATAGAGGATTTATTGATGGTTTTGAAGGCGTGCCATAGGTTCTCACCTATAGGCCCCCTTATCGTATCGCTTTGGATTTCATGCGCCGTTTTAGCTTGGATTTGGTTTAATGCGCATATACGATATTTTGATGTGTAGGTACCCATGAAGACCTCGGACGACAAGCGAATACGTGGTGACGTCCGCAAATGATGATACAGGTGAGTAGATTATATCTACAGGGGGAAGTCGGGTGGATGGCGTATAGCACCCCCGCAGTCCGTAGTTAGTATACTATATATAGTAGATGTGTGATAGTTTTAGTGTGTTGTAGCTTGTGTTAGAAGTATTATGGGTAGTTAGGGTTAGAAGTGATTAGTGTAGTTCCTAGTTGCGTGCCCTAGGATAGAATTGCACCTACACGCCTACACTTGTATATCTCCTATACCTACCCTTGATGGATGATATTTGATGACGTTGGTAATGAGTCGATGATGTAGGCTTGATGACGTGAGATCGGTGATTGGATATGACTTGTGATTTCTTGCGGGCTTGGGATATGTGTTTACCCCGCATGCATACTTCACTGATGGTATCGGTTGGTGCTAGACATAGAGTAGTACCCCAGGCTATGTGATCTGATGATAGTGATACCTGTTATGTGATGAGATAGTGAGATGTTGACCCGTACCCAGCTATTGGGATGCCGTACGATGATTACCGTACGAGCCGATATTGATGATAGATCCGCACTCACAACTCGAGGATATCTTATGATATGACATTGAGGCGAGATCACCGACTATATACCTTGATATATGTATCGACTCAGATTTAGGCGGTTTCCATACCCCTCCAGAATTGCATGATACTTAGATCAGTAGTTGCATAGTAGATGTTAGACTAGACCCGAGTCATACCTATTTCAAAACTAACGAATCGGGAATATTGCAAGAAAGGAAAAAGGGGATTCTACGGATATTTTCAAATGTGTAGCGTCTATTTTCTAAACACCGTAGCCCTTGTTTTACCAAAGACCCCGATTCGTCTTATTTCAAAAGGCATAGCTGCATGATATAGCTTTTGAGTTAGATTCTTCACTGTTGCGTTGCTTATTTCGATTGCACCTGTTTATACTATTTGCATGACATTACTTGTGCTTATTGTTATATTACCATCATGCTGTTAGGACACCAGCACCATTATCGATGATGCGTATGTTCCACGTACACTGATTGCCGGCTCACACACTTCATCATCGATAATTGCTATGCCACTACACTGTAGTACTGCTGCATTCATGGTATGATTTCCGCATGGCATATTGTACGCATAGACCTGTACACAAACATATATGATTTTGACTTGATATTCATACCTGATACATATGTCACATCGCATCATAATATCACAGCTCATTTATATGTGACATGACTTGATACTCATATTTGATGCTTATATCACACCTGATCATTATATTATAGCTCATTTATATGTGACATCACTTGATACTCACATTTGATGCTTATATCACACCTGATCATTATATTGTAGCTCATCTATATGTGACTTGACATGATATTTATGTTTGACGCACATATCATATCAGATTAGTGACTTACATTTTGGTTTGGATTATATGTGATTTCGGGATTTGGGAACCGTGGCTATTTCAAATATGTAATCATTTAAAAACCCGGTTCCCTTGATATGATATTTCGGTGCGTCCACCATGTGTTTTCTCGGTGCTAGAGTGATATATAAAAACCCAAATCGAGGAGGCGGTTGAGGCCGATTATGGGTACATGGTGGACCCGGTATGGTACCCCGGGGCGAGAACGGTTTCGCTGTGTGATAGACGGTGAGCCCGGCAGAGGGACTACTACCTACCGGTGATTGTATTTGAGCTCGGCGGATATCTGGAGGATTCCGACCGGAGCCCAGAGATGGACATGGGTTGACCCGTACTGCCGGGGCCGAGGGCCGATACCGCAGACGGAGCCCCATATGGATGAGGATTTACGTGTCGATGCTAGGCACGGGTTTCATGATGTTTTTCCATGAGTTTGTTTATATCCTCATATTGCATACATGATGCTTATCGTCAGTGGGTGACGAGTGGACGGGTTCCACATACATACAGACCTGGATTATATACAGACATGATTCATATTCAGAATGGATTTACACTTATCATACTTCATTTGTATATATAACAGGGTATGAGGGCGTTGTTATATATACCCTTACACCAATATTAGTGGTATAGGACGCTAATATATGTGTATTGATATCACTTGATACTTCATCATATTTACTTCATACAGCATACCTTATACTGATGACATGTTATTACCTGAGTACTTGGCACCACATACATATTTAGATGTTACCTTGCCACCTTATCACACTCAGATGTACTCTTGTGGTTTATATTACTGATTGTTGACTTAGGTTTATGTCTTGCATTCGGTTTCTGCTTGTAGATGTTTCTATTCACGAGTTGGCAACTCACCCCCGTTGTGCCACAGTTCTTGCAGGTTCTGCCGTACAGGTTTCATTGCGGCATTTCGGGCACACTACTTTCTTGCGGGTGGCTTGCTTTTGGTAGGTGGATTCTTTCGCATCAAGAATCACCCTTGTATTTATTTTATTCATTGTATCTAGAATTTCCATCAACCAAAACTTGTATATTGTTTCAGACCTAGACTTTAGTGATGTATTATTCGACCTTAGAGTCGCGCTTAGTAGTATTGCGGTTTTCTTGTTGCTTTGAGCTTTCTTTGGTTTTGATCCTCGCCACTTGGCATTGTATATTATATCATTGTTGCATGTGTGGTTGTGACCGTCAATTGACGAAGAGCTAGCTCCCGCTTGGAGATGCCTTTATCATTGCATATATTGTTATCTTTGTTGTACCCCATTCGGGGCCAGTTTTACAAAAGAAACTCTGCCGAAATTTTTACAAAAGATCTACTGTTTTTAAAACGCACATTCGGCTTAGTTATTTAAAAACCTTGATTTCAAACATGTTTTCTTCACTTCTTTAAACCAGTTTCCTTACTTATTCTTAAAAATGGTTTTAGATTTCTGGGCTTTTGGCTTACTTGGATCAGATGGAGTCCTATAGGCTTCATATGGTTCAAGGGCCAGTCACGTGCTCTTTTGGGTCGTGACATGCCCCTTCTAAAGCAATGTCCAAAGTCCATACTTTGTTACATGGTGTACATGGACTCCATCTCGTTCCGCATTGCATCCAGCCATTTTACCGAGTCTGTGCTCTGAATGGCTTGCTGGAAGTTAGTTGGCTCATCATTATCAATGATGCAATCCTCTCTATCCCTGTCTACGAGAAAGTCGTAGTATCTCTCGGGAGGATGAGACAGCTTACTACTCCTGCGGAGTAGCGTGGGAATGTCCTGTTCTTTTGAAACTTTTGGCTCCACCAAGCTTTTAGTAATAGCTTGTGGTTCTGGAATTTCTTCCAGTTCTATTATGCTCCCACTAGTTTCTTTTTCTAAAAATTGATGTTCCAAAAATTGGGCATGACGAGAAACAAAAACCTTTTGTTCCTCTGCGTAACAGAAAAGATACCCTCTGGAGTTCTTTCCGTATCCCACAAACTTACATAGTACTGAGTGTGCCTCGAGTTTGTCTGCATGCTGCTTTTTAACAAAAGATGGACATCCTCATATCTTCAGATACTGAAGATAGGGTTTCTTCCCACTCCACATCTGATATGGTGTGGAAGGCACAGTCTTGGTAGGAACCTTGTTCAAAAGATATGCAGCTGATTCTAGTGCATAACCCCAGAATGATCACGGTAACTCAGCGTTACTCATCATAGAACGTACCATATCCAATAAGGTTCGGTTCCATCTCTCCGATACACCATTGTGTTATGGCGTGTATGGAGGAGTAAGCTGAGAGAGAATTCCATTCTCTTTTAGGTAATTTAGTAACTCGGCACTCAAGTATTCGCCACCCTGATCAGATCTTAGTGTCTTGATACTTTTGCCGGGTTTTTTTTCCACTTCATTCTTATATTCTCGAAATTTCTCAAAAGCCTCGGATTTATATTTCATCAAGAAGATGTGTCCGTACCTAGAGAAATTATCCGTAAAAGTAATGAAATGGGAATAACCACTTCTCGCATGTGTAGACATTGGACCACACGAGTCGCTGTGTATGAGTCCCAAGAACTCGCTCGCTCTTACTCCGTTTCCAGTGAATGGAGTCTTTGTCATCTTTCCTTTGAGATATGATTGACAAGTTGCATAAGATTTATATTCGAACGGATCCAACTATCCTTCTTTATGTAGCTTGGTCAACCTTGTTTCGTTGATGTGACATATTCTACAATGCCATAAGAAGGCTTGATTTACTTCTGTAGTCTTTCTTTTATGTGTGTTCTGGACATTGAATACTTGTAGTTGGTTTAATACGTATATACCGTTGTTTAGTGTACCAGACCCAATCAGACCATGATTAAGGTGGATGTTTACGACATCGCTTACAAATGTAAAATCATAATCTTCTTTAGATAACAAAGATACAGAAATGATATTACAAGTTAAACTAGGTATACAAAAACAGTTGCGCAAAACCATAATATGTCCACTTGTAAACCCTAAGTGATATTCCTCTACGGACACAGCATCAACGCTCGCTTCGTTAGCAACCCTGAGGGTCATATCACCGGTCTTCAGAACTATACGGCTTCTCAATGCCAGCAAAGAATTACATATATGAGATCCTGATCCGGTATCCAATACCCAGGAAGTAGAGTTGATTGACAGACAATTTTCAATTACAAACACACCTAAAGCCGAAGCCACAGCTTGTTTCGGGTCCTGGTTCTTGGCTCTCCAAGCCTTACAATCTTTCTTCCAATGGCCTCTTTTATGACAGTAGAAGCATTCCCTTCCTTACTGTCGACCTCGCTACTTTTGTCTTGCCCTTTGCTTCCACCTTACTAGCAACGCCTCTCGGCTTAGTGGGGGCCTTCTTCTTCTTTCCTTTGGCTTTCGTCTTGTATCTAGAAGAGGAAGCTCCACCAACAAGCAAAGCGGGTGTTTCCCTGGATTTCTTCAGGGTGCCCCAGCACTCCTCAACATGTTGAGGAGTTCCGGAAGTTCAACTTTTTTATCTTGAATGTTAAAATTCAAGATAAACTGGGCGTAGGTGGAAGGAAGGGACTGGAGAATCAAGTCTGTATACAGCTCATTCTCTAACGTGGTCCCATGGTCCGCGAGCTCCTTAATATAGCCGATCATCTTAAGGACGTGTTCCCCTACAGATGACCCGATAGCCAACCTCGCCTGAAATAGCTTCTTCGAGGTCCCGTATATTACGATATGAGATTGATCTCCATATAATTCCTTGGTATGGAGGAATATAGATTCAAGATCCATATTCTCGTGCCGCCTCTGGTGTTCATTGTCCATAGAGGCCAGCACGAGGTACTTGGCTTTCGCACAATCAATTTTCCAGGTCTTACGGATTTCCTTATCCACGACGCTGGAATCTGGACCTGGGCGGCGGAGGATTTAGTAGTAAGAATATAGCCCAATTTGTCATATGTGATTGCCATCTTGACATTCCTGAGCCAATATTTATAGTTTGGCCATGTCAATATGTTTTTATCTAATAGTAACTTAAGGCCGGTCATCTTGGTCGCTGCAATTAAGAGAGAAAGAAGAAACACTCAGCATGATACTCTTGCAAGTTTAGATTGGTTTCAAGTTTATCTAAACAGGATGGCTCCTACTGTTTCTCGAATCCTTTCTCAAACCATAAAAGAAAAATTAGTCAGGATTAATCTCACCATACAATTCTTGCTTAACCTTTCAGCCAGGCCAGTGTCGGTACTTCGAGGGAGGTTTAATGACGCTTTCGCGAAGTTCCTTAATTAAATAACATCTTTTCCCTGGAGGCGTAGCCCCACTAACACCTTTCTGGACACCTACTTGGTTTATAGCATCGATCGTTAAGTGAAAAAATCTCCCGAGGAGTAGCATATACTCACAGTAAGATCGGGATCCAAATATCATCGTGTTATAAAGTTGAAGAAATCCTACCAAAATTATCACACTCCAAATGGTATGCAACACCAGCAAGTTTCAGTTTCTTTAGAAACTCCCAATATGGATTTTTGCCCCATGCTCTTATGACCTTGACGAAGGCCAACATATCATAAGTCACATGTCAAGTTCTACCCGTCATTGTCCAGGTTAATTTGAACCCACCCGTATATACCCTTGACGAAGGCCAAAATAGAAGTACGACTGTCCCAAACCAACGCATCTCTCTATGCTACAGATGAATATTCAGCAGTTACCAATCACTATGCCTTGGCGAAGGTCAAAATACATAGCTTGAATACTACTGAATATCCAACTCAAATGACGGAGGGCTACGAATGGTTTTGGCGAAATCGTGAACATAGTGAACTTGATATAATCGAAAGAACCTGATAGCTTTTAAAAGGAGTGGTTTAAGCTCCGCATTTTAAAAGTTTTGTTATTTTGAAAAATCCGAGTGGTTTTAAAATTGTTCCAACGATTCAACTTTGGTTTGTTTGCTTTGCATTAATGTAATACAGTCCCATCAATTAACCTACCATTGCAGGAAAAAAAACGAAAATACAACGTACGCTTATGCTATCCGCATTCGGCACGGGGCCCCATCATCACCCGTTAGGTTACTTAACTAACGACAGAGCGGGGGATGGACTAGCGCGGATGGAAAACATATGCAACACCTACTAGATATCATATATAGATATATACATTCGTCTCACGCAATAATAGGCATTCCAGATCATCGATGAACATATTGGATATACTAGGAATTCCGCGTTTCGTTTGAGCCTATAACGAAAGACAGATTCCACTGTCGTGATGAATATCCAAACCCTACCCTAAACCCCTATGAGTGCGGAAAACTACCCGCCAAATTTCCGAAGTGAAGCAACTTCCCTCAACGAAATAAGTAGGCCACTCGGCACTTCAAGAACCCGGTAGTTTGTGCACCCCACCTTGGATCTATCCTAGGAGCAGAAAACAGTAAAAGAAATAATACGACGGCGGCTACAATCTCAACCCAGATGTGCCCCACAAAATAATATTACATCAATTTACAATTTACATCGAATGGAGATAAAACACTCATCTCACATCCCCGGCTATTCATCCACGACAAACCAACAAGTTCATATACACAAACCAACATAACATCATCATATGTGCAACCCCGACTAATCGACGTATAGAAATTAGTCAACGTTTCCAAACACATATACACATCACAAAGCTTGTAAAGTAACCGCGACATTAGAATTCCCATGCAATTAGGAAACTAAACCAATTTTCCAAAACTTGAAAATCCAGTGAGCTAAAGTTCCAAAAACGATCGTTTTAAACCAATCCAGCAGTTGAAACGAACTCGAAACCCGCCCGAATCTTCGCAGAGAGTTAGAGCTCGAAATTAACTTGGAGTTGGGGGGCCTAGAGGGGGTACCTTTCCCTCGAGGCCACCACGAGGTGGCCAGGAGGTGAGGCAGACCCGAAACTTCCTAAGGTGGGCCAGTTTCGGGTCCCCACCGCCAAGACCACCTTGTGGTGGTCTTGGGGAGTGGGATCAGCCTTTTGGTCCCCTCCCGAGGGTTCCTAGGGTGCATACGCTTCACCCCGCGGCTTCTTGGTTCAAACCGTGAGCACGCGGGGTGTGCAAACAACTCAAAACATCAATTTTGGAAACCGTTTTTGTCAGCAGATTTTGCGTGACAAAAATGGTGGATTTCTAACGTCGCTACAAGCTATCTAAGGTTTATGAGAGGCTCTGATACAATTGTAAGTCAATGTCGCACACCCCGCGTGTTCGCGGGGAGGCGGAAATAGCAAAAAATAATTTTTTCGGGCTTCGCAACACCGAATTGAACCAAGGATCGAACATACAACCGTGGCTAGCATACTACTTGAGGTTTAACTACTCGGATGAATGTTATATCTCACGGTATCATGTCCTTCTTGTCTTCTTGCTGTCCTCTTTCTCTTTGTGAGCTCTTTGGAGTGAAAATGGATCGTGCATCCTCGCCGACTTCTTGAAGTCGAAGAAGATCCACCCGAAAGTTCCAACCTTGAGCTTTAACCTCCAAGATGAGGTAACTAGGATACTTGGTGTGCTAAACTAAGTATCTTAGAGTGAGTAGAGAGCGTTTTTGAGTAGCTAAGTCTCACTAACTCTTGGGATCTCAACACATGAGAGAATAAGAGTTGAGAGGAAGAAGAAGAGAGTGAACTTAAGGAAAGAGAAAATGTTTTTCATAATGATAATTGAGGTGGCTCCCTTGATATGACTACAAGCATGGCAGCACAAAACACCCTGAGAAACTACTGGAGTACCTACCAGTAAATATCGCTTGCCCTGGCCAGGGACTTTGTGTAATGGCTTTCCGAACACAGCGCGACATCAACCCCTAATACTGGGAGAGACGAATCCTGTCTAACCGCCACTGCCTCCAAGTGCTTCGGGACTGCACCTAACTACTAACTTTTTGCACGACTCAATAGAGCCGTGGTAGGGTAGTAATCTAATAACAGTGGGAACACACTTGAGGCGGTGTCAAGTCGATGGACTAAGCTGTACTCATGTCACCTGGGAACTGCTACCTAACGATAGGTATAGTACCAACCAGCAGTACCCCATGAGTCCGTCCAGTGTAACTCATAACCCAATGAGCACCTGCATACTATCTCCAGTACGACATATTGATGGCTGTAGGACAGGCCATCTCCCTTGCTGGGATGAGATGTGTATACACTAGTCTACTATAGAGTATCGATGCCCTGTCTCGATAATCCTACGACTAGGGACCTGTATAAGGATGTGCTTGTAGACTACCCTGCCCCTACTAATTTGACTTCCATCACAACGATGGTAGTCAAGCAAAGATCCTAAGGGCTCTATCAATATGTAGCAATACGTTAAAAGAAACATATACACATATTAAGATAGATACAAACCAAGTAGCATACTACCATATTAAGCAAGACTGTTATAAATCTGTGTATATATCCCAAGCTTCTAAAATGTAATATACAAACTAGTATTATACAATAATGGCCTCTAAGGCATATTACACTAACACTCGAAACAATGGAGCCATGGAAAAGTCCCTAGTTCCAAGCCTCGAGGTTCACTGACAACCTAGAGACAACTTCCACATTTTTTGCAATATAGCAGACACAATGTCAACAAACGAAGCGAAGGAAGATCCCTAGCTTCAGGGTCTCAACAGCAACACTTACAATCCTAGAGATCACAACGGCGTTCCTTCTCACTCCAGCAGGATGTAGACGCAATGCCAACAACCGACCCCAGGGTCAAAACAATGAAGCCATGGCAAAGTCCCCAGTTTCAAGACTCGACGGTTCACAGACAACCTAGAGACAACCTTGAAATTCATCGCAATATTGCAGACACAATGTCAACAAATGAAGTAAAGGAAGATCCCTAGCTTCAGGGTCTTGACGGCAACTCAAATGAGACCTGAAAGACTATCGGAGATCATCCCACACCAGCGCGGAGTGGTCATGACTCATCGGGGCTCCCAAACTGAGCCTAATCTCAAGTATAAAGCGGCATGGAATATCCCTAACACTTACTCTTTCGAAGGTAATATCACCTGGAAGATTACTTGAAGACGTATTGTCCTGCCCCCGAAGGGATTAGAGACACGACAGTCATGAGGCTACCCGAATAGCAAGATCGCATATCAGGGAATACATCGGCCAACGCGACGGTACGACGGAAAAAAACCCTAGTACCACAGACCCTAACGGACTTCTATCAGCAGAGGTTAACTATGACGTTAGGATATTCTTGCGAGAACTTCTCGATTCGTCTCGACTCGTAGGGAAAATAATGTTCCTGCGAGAATTTCTCGACTCGTCTCGACTCGTAGGGAAAAAGCCTTAGGCAATGGGAATACCAACCTATTTCCTAAGCACTAGGACCCTACAAGTAAGTCCAAGATGGACTATTGTATACTATCCACAGGCCACACTCTCCAAAGTAGAATATCGACAATGAGGGAAAAAACCACTTATGAGTCCTCTCGACTTGTAAAGGAGGAAAATTCTCTTATGAGATCCTTACGACTCTCAAGAGAAAACGCACTTCGGAGTCCTCACGACTCCTAAGGAGAAAATACACCTACGGAGTCCTCTCGACTCGTTGGGAGAAAAGTCTTTATGAGACCTTCATGGCTCATAAAGTTGAAAAGTCTTAGGCGGCAGATCTGAACCTGTTTCCTAAGCCATCGCTGCCATGTAAGGAAGTCAAGATAGACTATCTACGGGCCACATTCGCCAGAGTTACATGCCAATATGAAATAAAATATGTTTTTTATTCATGAATTCAGGTGAATACAAGGTACATTTCATAAAAGAATCAAAATGAATACAAAATACTCTCATTCAGGAGTGAGTAAAAAAAGAGAGAAAAGAAGCATGGCTTCGAATTATAAAGGGAGACATTTAATAGTAGGCACAGAAAAGGTTGTGCATGATGGACTATTTCCAAGCTCTGTTGAAAGAAGGCATTGGGAAAGAGAAGTTTAACTCAGGAAAAGCAGAGAAAGAAGGTGAAAAGACACCTTCAGTAACGAGGCAGCGCCTCATATGCCCCGCATGTACCATGGGGACACCTTGCATTTATAAGACGTGACGAGGGAGGTTCATCTCCCCGTT
The DNA here is from genome assembly GCA_030015575.1 of Agapanthus africanus. Lineage (NCBI taxonomy): Eukaryota > Viridiplantae > Streptophyta > Magnoliopsida > Asparagales > Amaryllidaceae > Agapanthus > Agapanthus africanus. Next base: position 342,761,771 of record JASDDO010000010.1, read on the forward strand.
CCCCTAGGCAGATCCAACGGCTATAAGGGTGACAGCGTTGCACTCACGTGCAGGCCACGTGAGAATAACTCTGTGGGGGCATTTGTTCCCTTATAAAAAAAGAAGAAAAGAGAGAAAAAGCGATGGAAAAATTCCCCTGATGGAGCATCACGTGCCCACATGTGATGCGCCTATAAACAAAATTCATAGGTATTGCGCTTAACAATTAAGGCTGAAATTGAGCCTCACGTGCAAGCACGTGAGCATCTATATACAAAATATATAAGCGCTTTTTTAAAACAAATGACAGGTAAGAGAAGCTCATGTGTCAGCACGCGATACCTATTTTGGGCTGTTGCACATAAGCAAATGAGTTTAACTCTGTGGGGTCACATGCTACACATGAGTGGTCTTAAAAGCCTTCTGAACCGAGAGAATTAAATTCTAAATAAAGGGATCAAAACCTTATTTGGAAAATATTTCCTTAAATCTTTCTAAACAAGAAAGATTACTCTCTGTAAAACAGAGTACTGTTGGATTAAAAAATCCAAGGGTGATTAAAAATCACCTATCTACAGAAAAATTCTATATAGGGAAATATTTCCCTAATCTTGTTAAAAAAATAAGAAAAATGTCTTCTGTAAAATAGAAGTCCTTGGATCAAAGATCCAACGGTGGATAAAATCCCCGAATCAATTAAGATCTCTAAATGAGAGATTTCTTTAACTAAATTAACAAACTTCCTTCTACTATATAAAGAACCTAAGACTTCAAGTCTTGTACAGAGGAGACCATCCCATAAGATTTGAGAAACAAAAAATAGAAGATCTCTATTTTAGAAAAAGAAACCCTAGGTAAAAAGGAAGATATAGAGATCATTTTATCTCTTCTTCACCGCTCCAAGAGTTTAACTCTTTTAAAAAGAACTTAGTTCTTCCTCTGGTTGAGTTCTGCAGAAGCAGGTCTCCCCACAATTTGAGAATTTAATTCTCATCGGGGAGATTCTACCATGCAGACTCAAAACTTAGGGGAAAGAACTAAGTTTGAAGAATTTAATTCTTCCAAAAAGATATAGGAATTTAATTCTTCTGATAAAACAAGGATTTAACCCTATAAAAGAATTTAATTCTTATAAAAAATAAGGGACCTGAAATTCTCAAAATTCAGATCAAGATCTCCATGCATATTAGCGTTCAACATTATAACAACAAATCACGTGTTCCCACATGAGCATCTCTGAGGAACAAAAAGGAACAACTGAGATCGAGTCGCGTGATCTCACGTGACCCCCCAATAGTGCTTAGCACTTATAAAAGAAAAGGAGAATAAATCAAAAACAGTTTCCATTTTTGGGGCGCCTCACGTGATCCCATGTGACCCCCAATAGTTCTTAGCACTTATAAAAGAAAAGGGGAATAAATCAAAGACGGTTCCCATTTTTGGGGCGCCTCACGTGACCCCCCAATAGTACTTAGCACATATAAAAGAAAAAGGGAATAAATCAAAGACAGTTCCCATTTTTGGGGCACCTCACGTGATCCCACGTGACCCCCAATAGTGCTTAGCACTTATAAAAGAACAAGGGAATAAACCCAAAGCAACAGTGCCCAATTCTCAGGCGCCTCGCGTGCCACACATGAGCGCTCCAAATTTTAGTGTTTAACTCTATGAGAGGCCGACCTTAGCCCAAATTAGCCTAGTCTCCCGAGGCCAAATCCCTGTAACAACCTTAAATTTCCTATACAATTTTTTTCAAAATATTTTTTTCAAAATCCATAAAGGGGTATTTTAGTCTGAGCACAAGATATAAGTAATTATTTTGCTTTTTAATTACAAATTAAAAGAATGTAACAACTCTATTTTTAGTGTACAAAATATCCTTAAAAATTAATGCATACTTGGGGTATTTACATTTACTGTTATTACTTTAAGTAATTAATTAACTCCATAATTACAAGAAGGAGCTTGTGGCTCATTGGTAATACCTTGCACTGCTAAACCAAGCCACCAGAGTTCAAATCTCATACCCCACATTATTTTTAATATTGTTTTATTTTGAAATTTTTAGAAGTTCAAGAGTCAACACATGATAACTTTCAAAAAAAACCCACTACAACCCATAAGTTAAATATACCAGTGAGCAAACCAACAGACCAGCCACCCCCTGCCCCCCTGACTCGGCCCGACTCGGGCCGGCGTCGCCGGCCGGACTCGGCCGAGTCCCCAACTGAGAAATCCTAGCTCTTCGGCTACTCTACCTCCCTGCACACTTCAATTTTCCAGATCAGTTCCAGAGACCTTTAAAATCCCCATTTACTCCATTTTTAATGAATTTTAATACATTTTTATATATTTTTCAATTTAAACCCTTCATCTACCCTAACCCTAGCCAAACCCTATAAATACCACCCCAACACTCTACCCCCTCACCCCAAAACTCTGAGCCAACTCTCAAGAATTCTCTAGAAAATCCTAGTGTGCAATCGAAGTGAGCAAGAGGCGAAGCGCCGACAAAATTCCGAGGACTCTAGGAGCTCCCGACGATGCACCGGAAGCTATGTTCATTCCATCTTTCCTCTTGTCTAGTTCGCAACCCGTAAGTCCCAATTCTATCTTCTCTATTCCTTTCTAGAAATACGGAATTACAAAACCCGACGGAATCGAAACAAAACCGATTTCCGATTCGGTTTCATCCTAAAACCTCCCTTTTCTTTAATACAATTATGCTAAAACCAATTCATGTTGACCATTAAACATTTATCAACCATATTGATCAAGTTTCATATCAAATGTAATTGCTATTTCCATTTTACCGTATTTTTTTCATTAAAATACCACATAGTTCATTTCTACATTTAAACCATCAAAACCCTTGCTATACCTTTAAGTAGATCACGAGGTAATGACCTACCTCCTCACACACTCATATGCAATATAGCACAATACCCTCGGAAACATAGAATACGGGAAAACGACATCTTGTCAAATAAATACCATTACTTATTAAACCATTTTTCTTAATGATTTAGTATTTATACAAATCATTGTAAAGCGCCGCTACAACCCATTTGGGGAACCCGTTCGGGATGGTGTGGATTATCGCACATCCTCGGGCTTAGTAGTGTGAGATGCAGACCTCCGCAAGGAGCATTCGGTCTTGAAAGATTTAAAATACGAAAATCTAAAGAAAATGAGATTTCTAGAATATTATATATATACTAAAATTATTTTCATATAAATATATGTATATGTAACATAAAAATATCTATTTTGAATTATTATAAATATTCCATTTTTTCTAAAGATGTCACAAGAATCATTTTACACTAAAATACCATGAATTCCAAACAAATCAATATTACAAATAAATACATTTATTTATGAAATTAGGATATTTTCACTAGAAATATCAAAAATATAAAATCTATATTTATTACAACTCTAAAGACGATAATAAATACTGGGGGTGTATTTTGAAAACTATACAAAAATATTTTTACATAAAACCCCCTCGAGTTCAATAAATTACCCTAAGGACCCTAGTAAACATAGGTTTAAGCGGGACCAATCTCTTGAGCCTCAGGGAGCCGGAGAAGTGGGTGCTTGACTATTTAAGGTAGACAACTTAACAACGATGTTATCAATAAGGTAATCGTCTTTCAAAAAGACACAAATCATGCCGCCCATGTGCAGCGGTTACCGATAACATTAAAACAATCAGGACTTCAATTTACTTTTCTAATTGTCTGACTCAGTTTGAGTCTTATTATAATCTGACTTGAATATGATTCAAGTACAATCTAAAATCTACAATCTGCAGTCTACAATCTACAATCTTCAATATTACAATTCAATATGAATCCAATTATCAATCTATCAACTTGACTGAACCGAACCATGGATATACATTCCATTTACATGATTATACAGTTACATCCATGATTCTACAGTTACATACATGATTCTCCAGTTACATCCGTTTACTGATATCATGGTTTCGGTCAGTCATCCAAACATACAATCTATATAGTTTACAATACAAGACAATACAATACAACAATACAATCAAGATAACACGGGATTTAAGGGGTAGACTGGTACGGAAGGTGTTAAAAGTGGCACGAGACTGCAAGATTAAAACACCTAACCTGAATCCAATTGTCATTGTTCCTGGTTGTATAACAGAGCCTTGTACTTTCATTTGCCTCTAGTCTCTGGCATATAGAGACCCCGCTCGTATATACTGGCAACCTTCTGTACCAAACTACAAACAACATCGTTAACACAACATCATAGCAATCAAATATAACTTTAAAAGCTATACTCTCTCTCTCTCTGCCTATTCTACTTCTCTCTTATCTTTGGGACTTACCGAGCGATCTGTTCACTGACGACATTCTCTTTCTTTCTTCTTTGAATGTCGTCAGGTGATCTGGACACGTCAGAGATCGAGCCCACGAGCGAAGACTTGGACCAATTCAGTGAAGACCCTAACCTCTAGCTTCATTGTACACATTTCAATACTTTCCTTTTTTGTTATGCCATTATTTAGGTATTGCTTTTTATTCAGTTGTATTTACTTTTCCATGCATTGTACAAAAAGAATATGTATAATAAAGTTGTTGTTTTATTATATCTTGTCTCTTGTGCATTTACTTTTTTATTGCTTAGATACGCTAAGTATATTTACTTCACAGTAAATACGTAGCGGACTCGTCGCGTCCTCTGCCCATATAATAGGAAGCGGGGCGTGCCAGATTTTATTGGTGGCCCATACACGTCAGAATTGTATAGAACCATACTATGCAGTTCTGTTCTGCATGAACAAACCTAAGCAATATAACACAAGAACCAGCAACTAAAACATTCTTTACAATTCATGTTCCTTGAATCTTATCATTTCATATTCTTTGAATCATACACTTTGAATTTGTCCTAACCCAAAATTCACTCACCTCTTTTACAGTCTTACCAAAACCTTCGCATTCTTTCATTCCTTCACATATTTTCATACACTATCAAGTACTTCTATCACCAAACTTTCCCTGAATTTGTTACACTTTCCTTTTACAAATTTCGAGGACAAAATTTTTATAAGGAGGGTAGAATGTAACAACCCTAAATTTCCAATACAAATTTTTTCAAAATCAATAAAAGGGTATTTTAGCCTGAGCACAAGATATAAGTAATTATTTTGCTCTTTAATTACAAGTTAAAAGAATGTAACAACTCCATTTTTAGTGTACAAAATTTACTTAAAAATTAATGTATATTTGAGCTATTTACATTTACTGTTATTATTTTAAGTAATTAATTAGCTCCATAATTACAAGAAAGAGCTTGTGGCTCATTGGTAATATCTTGCACTGGTGAACCTAGCCACCAGAGTTCAAATCCCATACCCCACATTATTTTTAATATTGTTTTATTTTGAAATTTTTAAAAGTTCAAGAGTCAACACGTGATAACTTCCAAAAACCCCCAATACACCCCATAAGTTAAATATACCAGTGAGCATACCAACAGACCAGCCACCCCCTACCCCCCTGACTCGGCTGAGTCGGCCAGCGGACTGGCCGAGTCCCCAACTGAGAAATCCTGGCTCTTCGGCTACTCTACCTCCCTGCACACTTCAATTTTCCAGATCAGTTCCAGAGACCTTTGAAATCCACATTTACTCCATTTTTAATGAATTTTAATACATTTTTACATTTTTTTTCAATTTAAACCCTTCATCTACCCTAACCCTAGCCTAACCGTATAAATACCACCCCGACACTCTACCCCCTCACCCAAAACTCTGAGCCAACTCTCAAGAATTCTCTAGAAAACCCTAGTGTGCAATCGAAGTGAGCAAGAGGCGAAGCGCCGACGAAATTCCGACAATGACTCTAGGAGCTCCCGGCGACGCACCGGAAGCTGCGTTCATTCCATCTTTCCTCTTGTCTAGTTCGCAACCCGTAAGTCCCAATTCTATCTTCTCTATTCTTTTCTAGAAATACGGAATTACAAAACCCGACGGAATCGGAACAAAACCGATTTCCGATTCGGTTTCTTCCTAAAACCTCCCTTTTCTTTAATACAATTATGCTAAAACCAATTCATTTTGACCACTAAACATTAATCAACCATATTGATCAAGTTTCATATCAAATGTAATTATTATTTCCATTTTACCGTATTTTTTTCATTAAAATACCACATAGTTCATTTCTACATTTAAACCATCAAAACCCTTGCTATACCTTTAAGTAGATCACGAGGTAATGACCTACCTCCTCACACACTCATATGCAACATAGCACAATACCCTCGAGAAAATAGAATACAGGAAAACGACATCTTGTCAAATAAATACCATTACTTATAAAATCTTTTTTCTTAATGATTTAGAATTTATACAAATCTTTGTAAAGCGCTACTACAACCCATTTGGGGAACCCGTTCGGGATGATGCGGATTATCGCACATCCTCGGGCTTAGTAGTGCGAGATGCAGACCTCCGTAAGGAGCATTCGGTCTCGAAAGATTTAAAATACGAAAATCTAAAGAAAATGAGATTTCTTGAATATTATATATATACTAAAATTATTTTCATATAAATATATGTATATGTAACATAAAAATATCTATATTGAATTATTATAAATATTCCATTTTTTTCTAAAGATGTCACAAGAATCATTTTACACTAAAATACCATGAATTCCATACAAATCAATATTACAAATAAATACATTTATTTATGAAATTAGGATATTTTCACTAGAAATATCACAAATATAAAATCTACATTTATTACAATTCTAAAGACAATAATAAATACTTTGGTGTATTTTGAAAACTATACAAAAGTATTTTTACATAAAACCCCCTCAAGTTCTATAAATTACCCTAAGGACCATAGTAAATATAGGTTTAAGCGGGACCAATCTCTTGAGCCTCAGGGAGCCAGAGAAGTGGGTGCTTGACTATTTAAGGTAGACAACTTAATAACGGTGTTATCAATATGGTAACCGTCTTTGAAAAAGACACAAATCCTGCCGCCCATGTGCAGCGGTTACCGATAACATCAAAACAATCAGGACTTCAATTTACTTTTCTAATTGTCTGACTCAGTTTGAGTCTCATTATAATCTAACTTGAATATGATTCAAGTACAATCTAAAATTTACAATCTACAGTCTACAATCTACAATCTATAATCTTCAATATTACAATTGAACATGAATCCATGTAAACAATTATCAATCTATCAACTTGACTGAACCGAACCATGGATATACATTCCATTTACATGATTATACAGTTACATCCATGATTCTACAGTTACATACATGATTCTCCAGTTACATCCATTTCCTGATATCATGGTTTCGGTCAGTCATCCAAACATACAATCTATATAGTTTACAATACAAGACAATACAATACAACAATACAATCAAGATAACACGGGATTTAAAGGGTTAGACTGGTACGGAAGGTGTTAAAAGTGGCATGAGACTGCAAGATTAAGACATCTAACCTGAATCCAATTGCCGTTGTTCCGGGTTGTATAACGGACCCTTGTACTTTCATTTGCCTCTAGTCTTTGGCATATAGAGACTCCTCTCATATACACTGGTATCTTTCTGTACCAAGCTACAAACAACATCGTTAACACAACATTATAGCAATTAAATATAACTTTAAAATCTATACTCTCTCTCTGCCTATTCTACTTCTCCCTTATCTTTGGAACTTACCGAGCGATCCGTTCGCTGACGACATTCTCTTTCTTTCTTCTTTGAATGTCGTCAGGTGATCTGGACACGTCAGAGATCGAGCCCACGTGTGAAGACTTGGACCAATTCAGTGAAGACCCCGAGCTCTAGCTTCATTGTACACATTTCAGTACTTTCCTTTTCTGTTCTGCCATTGTTTAGGCATTGCTTTTTATTCAGTTATATTTACTTTTCCATGCATTGTACAAAAAGAATGTGTATAAATAAAGTTGTTGTTTTATTATATCTTGTCTCTTGTGCATTTACTTTTATATTGTTTAGATACGCTTATGTCACGACTCGAAAGAACGGAACATGACTGGCACTTAAACTATGAAACGTCTCGAGGCGTACGTAATCTAAGTAAGCCGAAAACCCAGAAATCCAAACCAAGAAAAGTAGTGGAGTGAAGGAAAAACCAATTTAAATCAAATAGTTTGCAACATACACCGAAATATGCATTTTTAAAATCATAAGTCTTTTCTAAAAATTTCGGCAGAGTTTCCTTTGTAAAAACTGACCCCAAACGGGTACAAAACCTGATAAAGCATATATGATGAATAAAGGCATCCCCAAGCGGGAGCTGGCTCTTCGTTAATCGACGGTCACAACCACACAAGCAATAATATACAGCGCCGAAGGGCGAGGATCACAATAGAAAAGGAAACTCCAAACAGCATGAAATCCATAGAAATACAACGCGTGACTCTAAGGTCGAAAGAATAAACATCACTGGTCTCTATCTGAAATAAATACATATTTGGTTGATGGAGTTTACTAGATACAACTGAATAATAATATACAAAGTATAATGATGGTCATGATGCAAGTGAACCACCTACTAGCAAATCATCCGGAAATGGAAATAGTGCGAGCAAAGCCGTAACGAACCTGTACGGCAAAACCTGTAAGAAACTGTGGCACAACGGGGGTGAGTTGCCAACTCGTGAGTAGAAAACATCTACGAGCAGAAATCGCACGAATAACACAATCCTAGGTCATACGATCACTATATATATAATCCTCAAAATGTAAGTCTGAAGCATGAAAAAGTGGCCAGGGTAAACATCTAACCCAAGTATAATCCCATGTGCTCGTGCCAGTGCCTCAGGTAGCAATATATCATATGGATGAGGTATGAATGCTTAAAAACAGAATACATGTAAATGAAGAAACTGCTTTCATAACTTAGTGAGATTTCTGTATTTTTAAAACGAGGTATCATAAATCAAATCAGCATAAACAGTGTCTAGTATTGACACAAAACATAAATCCCAATATCTCAATATCTCAGGCTCCGGCTATCCGGACTGGCCTGTATCATCAAATCTCAGTACCTCGATATCTCAAAATCTCAGTGTCTCGGCCTCACTATCTAGGGCGTCGTCAGTCCAGACCGGCCCCTAACATCAATCACAGGACCACGACGGTATCCTCCGGATATCCGACGCGTCAGGTAAAATCACTGGTAGGTAGTCTTCCCCTGCCAGGCTCATCGTCTACTCCTCGATCTTCTTGCCCGGGGTACCTTACCGGGTCCACCATGTACCCGAGATGGTTCATCCGGCTCCTCGAATCGGGTCTCGAAATCCATCAGCAATCATGAAAACTCATGGTGGACGACTGATACATCATGGGAAAACCACACTTTTCATTTTAAAAAGAGAGAGAAGAAGTTTATATATGTTCTTGCGGTTTTTCCCCAAATCCAGGAAATCTCATGAAATCCGAATCCAAATCATCAATAGCATGTAAAACAGTGAATATAGGCATAAAAATCCATGAATGCGGCGTAACAGTGAATAACAATATGCATGAAGTAGCAAGTAATAACTATAATGTCTAAACTGGCATATAAGACAAGTACACTAATATCATGTCGAAACTATTAGCTAACAAGCTATGTCAAGGAAATCGTATTCTCTAAAGTGTACGTGACATGGCAATTACCGATGATGATGTGTGTGAGCCGGCAAGTAAGTGTACGTGGAGCATACGCATCATCGGTAATGGTGTTGGTGTCCTAACAGCATGATATCAATAATGGTGTATGAAATCACAATATAAGTATGCGATGCGGAGCGAACAGAAATAATGCGCGGGAGCTGAATGCTAAATACAATGATAACTAATCTGCATTTAATATAAATATAAATCATACAGTAGTGCCTTTTGAAATAATACGAATCGCGGTGTTTTGAAAATAAGGGCTACGGTGTTTTTAAGAAAAGATACGTTCTTTGAAATATCCGTAGAATCCCTTGACCTGTCTTTTAAAATACCCACGATTCGTTAGTTTTTGAAATAGGTAGGAATCGAATCTAGTCTAACAGCTACACTAAACTATAGGGCTGAGCTAACAGGCTAACTGAAGGTAAGGAAACCGCCTAACATCTGAGTCGATACATACATACATACATACATATATATATATTAGTCGGTGATCCCGCCTCAATAATATCACATCTGATACCATATCTATAATCAGACATTCCCAAGTCAAGAGTGCGGATTTATCATCAATATATAGCTCGTACGTAAATTCATCGTACGGCATCCCAAATCTGGGTACGGGTCAATATCACATTCATCATATTATTCATCTGGTATCCTCTTTATCAAAGATCATAATCCGGGGTACCGATCTACGTCTAGTACAATACTGATATCATCAATATAATCATGATCTGACTACTGATCTACAGCCTCATACAAACCGATGTCATCAACACATATCATCATAAAGAAGCATACATCGCCCAATGCGACCTATTATAAATATCTTAGCATATCTTATCTCATATCTCGATCACAAGTCAACTATTCTATGTATATCACTATTCACATGGTATCGTCGTCCAAAGATCCGCTATAACATCATGACGTATCTCAAATACGAACCCTGCCATATCACCGATCTCACGGCTTCAAATCAAATCTCATCGACTCATCTCAAATCCCAAGTACTATCCTCAAATCCAGTATATGAACACATAGTCACATACCCATGTGAACAAATAAATATATATTCCCATATACACACATGTGAAAGAAAGAATGTATGCAAGTATGTGTGTGCGTGTGGGTGTGGGTGCAACCACTACTCTAGGGTTTCGCAACTAACACTAAACCAATCCAAGAACAACAAAAATCCATCTTTATCATCAATCAACTCAAACAACATATAATAAATATATGTGTGTATACCTATTCGTATACATCACCACAAACTGCGGGGGTGCTATACGCCATCCACCCGACTTCTCCCCGTAGATATAAATCTACTCACCTGGCTTCTCGTGTGCAGATGCCGATGCCGCCATCTTCATCTTCAACGCCTCGACATCACGTAGGGTACCTACAAAGATAACACAATCGCAAAAGAACATGAAAGTCACATCGGAAAAACCAAAACGGCACACGCTACTCTGATAGGTAAAAACCAATAGTCCAACATGCAAACACGACCAATAACCCTTTGTCGTTGACGTTCAAACGCCACCCGACAGAAACGAATCATCAAATACCAAAACTTGAATTCAAAAACAATGGAAAACATAAGGCAACAACATTGAAAACATGTTCCAGATTTTGCTTAAAGTGAAAACAAAGTTCCAAAACAATACTAGAGTGATATATAGGGTGTATGTGACCTACTGTAGCAATCTGGGCACCTAACCTCACCAAGTGATCGAGCACAATCAGGGGAAAACTGGCCTCCTCGGTTTTGACATGGTGGATTGGCCTTGAACTTGCAGGGGGGTCTCACATTGGTCCAAAAATGTCTCAGGTATTGTTTGCTTTTCAAGTTTTGGTCTCGGTTCACTCCAGATTTCCCTGCACGCTCCAAACCCTCACAAAACCGACATTAACAGTTTCTGTTTTCAGTAAACTTGGTTTGTTTCAAATAGATCTGGGTTTCTAACTGCATAGGGCTGTTTAAGGTCATCTCTAAGGTCCAATTGCATTAACACCACTCAAAATCCCACATAACCTCTTCTAGAAATCTTCCAAGTTCACTAAACCGCACAATATCAACATGAAACAAGTATGGATGCATAAGAAATCGAAATACTACTCTAAGGGTGCAGAAATTACCTTCTTTGGCAACTCAAGAAAATTCTTGAGTTGCTCAAAATCCTTTCTTTCTAGGTCCAAAGTGTTCCTCTCGAGCTTGTGAACAATTTTTGTGAAGTGGGATTGGGGTTTTGGGGTGGTATTCATGGTGTTTTGGGGGGATTGAAGAGGGGGAGTGAGTGAGGAGCAGGAGCAGCAGCAGCTCATGGGAGGAGAGGAGAGAAAATGGGTTGAAGAAATGATTGGGGGATGGCTCACAACAAGGGTTTGACCCCATACCTACTCTTTCTCTCTCCTAATCATTCTTTCACTTTTTCTTTTCTTTTCTTTTCCATTTATTTCCTTCTCCATGCAATAGTAAACCCAAAACAAATCATGCACCCAAAACATGTAAGAAAATATAGCAAGTGTGGAAAAAAGATATGTTCATGTTTTGCACAAAAATGCTAAAAATCCGATTAGCGATTTTTAATCGCGATTAGCACTAAATTATCATATAATTAATCATAAAAACATAAAAATGGCATAATTTCATAAAATACCCTATTTTAGAATTTTCCATAATTTTTCCAAAATTTTTCCCATTTATCGGTATTTAATTATACCGAAAGATTAAAATATTCAATAAAATAATATTAAATTATAAAAATTCCCAAAAATAATATTTTATTTTTTTGAAATATTACAGCTTAGCGTATTTACTTCACAGTAAATACATAGCGGCCTCGTCGCGTCCTCTGCCCGTATACTAGGAAGCGGGGCGATACAGGTTTTGTTGGCGGCCCATGCAGATCAGAGCTATATAGAACCACTATGCAGTTCTATTCTGCGTGAACAAATCTAAGCAATATAACACAAGAACCAACAACTAAAATATTCTTTACAATTCATGTTCCTTGAATCTTATCATTTCATATTCTTTGAATCATACACTTCGAATCTGTCCTAACCCAAAATTCCCTCACCTCTTTTACAATCTTACCAAAACCATCACATTCTTTCATTCCTTCACATATTTTCATACACTATCAAGTACTTCTATCACCAAACTTTCCTTGAATTTGTTACACTTTCCTTTTACAAATTTCGAGGACGAAATTTTTATAAGGAGGGTAGAATGTAACAATCCTAAATTTTCTATACAAATTTTTTTAAAATATTTTTTTTCAAAATCCATAAAGGGGTATTTTAGCCTGAGCACAAGATATAAGTAATTATTTTGCTTTTTAATTACAAGTTAAAAGAATGTAACAACTCCATTTTTAGTGTACAAAATTTGCTTAAAAATTAATGTATACTTGGGGTATTTACATTTACTGTTATTACTTTAAATAATTAATTAGCTCTATAATTACAAGAAGGACCTTGTGGCTCATTGGTAATACCTTGCACTGCTGAACCAAGCCACCAGAGTTCAAATTCCATACCCCACATTATTTTTATTATTGTTTTATTTTGAAATTTTTAGAAGTTCAAGAGTCAACAAGTGATAACTTCCAAAACCCCTCACTACACCCCATAAGTTAAATATACCAGTAAGCATACCAACAGACCAGCCACCCCCTGCCCCCTGACTCGGCCCGACTCGGGCCAGCGCAGCCGGCCGGACTCGGACGGACAACCGAGTCCCCAACTGAGAAATCCTGTCTCTTCGGCTACTCTACCTCCCTGCACACTTCAATTTTCCAGACCAGTTCCAGAGACCTTTGAAATCCCCATTTACGCCATTTTTAATGAATTTTAATATATTTTTACATTTTTTTCAGTTTAAACCCTTCATCTACCCTAACCCTAGCCTAACCATATAAATACCACCCTTACACTCTACACCCTCACCCCAAAACTATGAGCCAAATCTCAAAAATTCTCTAGAAAACCCTAGTGTGCAATCGAAGTGAGCAAGAGGCGAAGCGCCGACGAAATTCGACGACGACTCTAGGATCTCCCGGCGACGCACCGGAGGCTACGTTCATTCCATCTTTCCTCTTGTCTAATTCGCAACCCGTAAGTCCCAATTCTATCTTCTCTATTCTTTTCTAGAAATACGGAATTACAAAACCCGACGGAATCGGAACAAAACCGATTTCCGATTCGGTTTCTTCCTAAAACCTCCATTTTCTTTAATACAATTATACTAAAACCAATTCATTTTGACCATTAAACATTAATCAGCCATATTGATCAAGTTTCATATCAAATGTAATTGCTATTTCCATTTTACCGTATTTTTTTCATTAAAATACCACATAGTTCATTTCTACATTTAAACCATCAAAACCCTTGCTATACCTTTAAGTAGATCACGAGGTAATGACATACCTCCTCACACACTCATATGCAACATAGCACAATACCCTCGGAAACATAGAATACGGGAAAACGGCATCTTGTCAAATAAATACCATTACTTATAAAACCATTTTTCTTAATGATTTAGTATTTATACAAATCTTTATAAAGCTCCGCTACAACCCGTTCGGGATGGTGCGGATTATCGCATATCCTCAGGCTTAGTAGTGCGAGATGCAGACCTCCGCAAGGAGTATTCAATCTCAAAAAGTTTAAAATACGAAAATCTAAAGAAAATGAGATTTCTAGAATATTATATATATACTAAAATTATTTTCATATAAATATATGTATATGTAACATAAAAATGTCTATTTTGAATTATTATAAATATTCCATTTTTTTCTAAAGATGTCACAAGAATCATTTTACACTAAAATACCATGAATTCCATACAAATCAATATTACAAATAAATACCTTTATTTATGAAATTAGGATATTTTCACTAGAAATATCACAAATATAAAATCTACATTTATTACAACTTTAAAGACGATAATAAATACTTGGGGTGTATTTTGAAAACTATACAAAATTATTTTTACATAAAACCCCCTCAAGTTCTATAAATTACCCTAAGGACCCTAGTAAACATAGGTTTAAGCGGGACCAATCTCTTGAGCCTCAGGGAGCCGGAGAAGTGGGTGATTGCCTATTTAAGGTAGACAACTTAACAACGGTGTTATTAATACGGTAATCGTCTTCAAAAAGACACAAATCCTGCCGCCCATGTGCAGCGGTTACCGATAATATTAAAACAATCAGGATTTCATTTTACTTTTCTAATTGTCTGACTCAGTTTGAGTCCCATTATAATCTGACTTGAATATGATTCAAGTACAATCTAAAATCTACAATCTACAGTCTACAATCTTTAATATTTCAATTCAACATGAATCCATGAATCCAATTATCAATCTATCAACTTGACTAAACCGAACCATGGATATACATTCCATTTACATGATTATACAGTTACATCCATGATTCTACAGTTACATACATGATTCTCCAGTTACATCTATTTACTGATATCATGGTTTCGGTCAGTCATCCAAACATACAATCTATATAGTTTACAATACAAGACAATACAATACAATCAAGATAACACGGGGTTTAAGGGGTAGACTGGTACGGGAGGTGTTACAAGTGGAACGAGACTGCATGATTAAGACACCTAACCTGAATCCAATTTTCGGTGTTCCGGGTTGTATAACGGAGCCTTGTACTTTCATTTGCCTCTAGTCTCTGGCATATAGAGACTCCTCTCGTATACACTGGCATCCTTCTGTACCAAGCTATAAACAAAATCGTTAACACAACATCATAGCAATCAAATATAACTTTAAAATCTATACTCTCTCTCTCTCTCTGCCTATTCTACTTCTCCCTTATCTTTGGGACTTACCGAGCGATCTGTTCGCTGACGACATTCTCTTTCTTTCTTCTTTGAATGTCATCAGGTGATATGGACAAGTCTGGGATCGAGCCCACGATTGAAGACTTGGACTAATTCAGTGAAGACCCCGAGCTCTAGCTTCATTGTACACATTTCAGTACTTTCCTTTTCTGTTATGCCATTATTTAGGCATTGCTTTTTATTCAGTTGTATTTTCTTTTCCATGCATTGTACAAAAAAAACGTGTATAAATAAAGTTTTTGTTTTATTATATCTTGTCTCTTGTGCATTTACTTTTATATTGCTTAGATACGCTTAGCGTATTTACTTCACAGTAAATACGTAGCGGCCTCGTCGCGTCCTCTGTCCGTATACTGGGAAGCTGGGCATGACAATCCCTTTTGATCACCAATCAATCCAGCCCTCCTATGCTTAGGTCTCCCCAAATCGATCTTAGTTCCAAAGATGACTAATAATCTCCTAACATATGGTATCTAAATTGATGTTCATTCCACCATGATCTTTTCCTTCAATCTGAAATTCGGTTCAAGGGTACATCTCTTCATACCTCTGATACATGTCGTTGTAATTCTTCAACGTCTTCAGAGAGATGGTGGGTCCCGATAACCAATAACCCTTTGGTACACTCCCAAATTGACGGGCACATCCCAGCGGACCGCAACGTCCTTAAACTAAACTGTGGACCACAACGTACTTAAGCTAGCTATGGACCGCTACGTCTTTAAACTAAACCTTCATCCCAAAAATAGTGAGCTATGGACTGTGGCGTCCTTAAACTAAAACAATAGAGCCCAAACGCTCTTTTGTTGGATCAAAAACGTTCCTAAACCCCCGTTAAGTAGATCTTAGTCCAAGATCGGACTAACGAAACCTTAACAGACATTTAAGTTAATCTTAATCTTAAACGAGATTAACGATTCTTAAATCAACCCAAACCCAAATCTAAGATATACGGATTTGGACTAATCCACGCCTATGGGCGACAACATAAATTAGTCTCCGTATACAATCCACGGGCAATCAAAAATAAAACAAACACACACGATACGAAGTGACCTTCTGGAGCAGGAGAAAGTGGTTACCGCGATGCGGTAGCGTAATTAATTGCAGGGGTTTGCGCCTGCAGGGAAGAGCGTCCCCACAATCCAAAACCCTTCGCAAACGAAGGGGGATCTGATGAAGTCCGCTACAATGGCCGCATCCGTCCAGATCTCCGATACACGGTGCCATACAACTTGGCATTTTCGGAGAGTTGGACGGATAAATCCAAATAGTATCTGCCCCCAAATTTAGGTAAGACATTTGTCTTCCTGGTTTTCGGCGGTGAACAGGGAGTTTGGAGATAGAGAAGGAGGAGGAAATGAAGATGAAGAAATAGGGTGGTGCTTGCCATATCTCCCTCCCTCCCTCCCTCTCTCTCTCTCTCCCATCCCCCTTCTCAATATAAAAGAAAACCATGCTCACCAATGCCTCCATGTCCTCTCTTTCTCTCACACAAAAATATTCAAATAAAGAAAACACAAACAAAAATGGAACAATGTTAATACCTCATTAATGTGCCATGGCACCTTAAGTGCAAAATTAGAAGGGAAAGTTTAGTTCTAGTAAAATGGTTAGTATATACCATTACTTTAACACCAATTAAAGAAAACCCCATTAAACAAATGTCCTCATAAATATAAATTCACTTTTATTTTCCAATTAAATTCCAAAAATGAAGATATATAATTATATCAATTTATGAAAATTCTAGTCCACACTGGTTACCATATTTGTAAAACTCATAATATCCATATTTAAATTATAAATAATATTTATAATTTTCAAAATGTTACAATTTTTCAAGCAATACCAAAGGGATTCATTCTTGCAATGTTTGAGTGTTTAGTGCAGGTTTTTAGTGTAGTTTTTTGCTACAGGTTTTAGTGCAGTGTTTGAGAAAATATTAAGGGGGTTTGATGCAAAAACCCCTTTTATAAAACCTAGAACATGATATCATAGTTGAAGTTGACATAAGTGCATTGCAATAAAGGTTTTTGTGCAATATAATATCGGACAAAATAAACCATCATAGAAATTTTTTGTTCCAATTAAATATCAACCAAATTTATAAGCTCCAATATCAGCAAAACTGTTTAAAAGGATAACACCAAAATAGATACATATCAACTAGCAATATACAACAACTTAGTAACAAGAAAATGGAAACCAAAGAGGTAATTCATCATAAAAAAGAGATTATAAACATGTCAACATTCATACTTCAAGTCAAACAACCATCCAAATACAAGTACTTGAGAACAACCATCCAAAAACACATCTTACAGGTTATAAAAGTTACCAAATTACCATAACTTTCATATCTTACAATCACTAGAACTTCTTCAAAATATCTTAGAAGTATCTCCACGATCCAAAATATCTCAACACTAACTTAAATAAATATTTGAAGTCAAACCAGCAAAATATTCAGCCAAAGAACAAAATAGTCATTTTTCTTCTCTATCTAACTGCAGCGTTCTTCTCAGATTCCTTCATTTTGCAATCTTACCATTTTCAGTAAGCTGCAGTTTAACAAGGGTTAAGAATTAGTCAGGTTAAAAATATGGATTCAAACATAAATGACATTAAGCAAGTCAAAATTACATCAGTAAAATGTCTGGTAAGGTTTGGAAAAGTTGATGGTTGTTGATGCTCAAATAAATTTGAAGAGCATCTAGTGGTTGTCTTGGCTTTTGAAAGTTGGAATCTTTTGCATTCTATAAGTTATAAGATATAAGATATGAGTATAGTTTAGAAAAATAAGATGATTTCTATTTATATGAAACAAAAGATTTAAAAACTGATACCTGAGATGCAACAGCTCTTATACACACTGAATCTATAGGCAACATTTGTTTGACATTGAACTAAAATAAACAATATATAAATTTAGAATTATGACTCGCATTATTAGTATTCTATGTAAATAGTGATACAAAATTAAAAATTAAAAACTGGACCTCTTGTTTACTAATTGATGTTGAAATCATTGGAGTCGTAGTTTTTGATGCCTCTGCTTTTGAATTCATGAAAGATGATCCAATGATAGTTTTCTAAGAAAAAAGAGTAATGCAAACATAGATGGAAATATATAGTGTGAAAGTTTAGACACAAATTAGATATTCATAAATTGCATTATAGAAGTAAACTAAAATAAATTTTTAATAAATTACCTGTTGTGCAGTAGTTGAGATGGATGGTGTGATTGTCTTTGGGTTCTATGGTGGTTTTGCAACCTATAATGAAATGATCTTAAAGTCAGATCACATGAGTCGCCAAAATTTAACAAATATCTTGAATATGTAAATATGAGTTTTCACCCCTTGCACACATAAATCCTTCTAAAATTAAACCAAACAATTAGTTCTTCTAAAACCAAACAACTATTAAGAATGACATAAACTACAACTTCAAACTAAATTAAATAAAATTTACTTTCTTTCTATCACTTATGAAGGCAACTTTGGAAACTTATGTTCTTTTACAGCTTCAATGAAGCAGGTCAAAAACCAAGACCAAGTGCTCTCAAATTCATTCTCCACAACTGCCATAGCTACTGGAAACATTTGGTTGTTTGAGTCCATGTTAACTGCACTCAACAATACTCCTCCTGCAGGGCCTTTAAGGAAACAACCGTCAAGACCAATAGCTGGTCTGCACCCATCAATAAATCCATGAATCTGAGCTTGATATGACACAAAGAAACCAAAGAACTCATTCCTTTCACCCTCATCTTAGTTTTCACTCTCATATAACTTCCAAGGCATTTCTTTAGTATCATATGTGAATAGTCCCATAATTGCCAATACTGCTCCTTATAACTCCCCTCAACTATTTCTATAGCTTTCCTCCTAGCTTTGCACACTTAAAATGGATGAGGATTTATCTTTAACTCTGTGGAAATTGCCTTCTTAAACGAGGACACACTTCACTTAGGATTATCGTTAATTCTGATCAAGTATATATGAGCTAACCAGGTTGAAGTTGCTTTGGAATTTATAAAAACACTACGGAAGGTATGTTTTTCAATCATTGAAACAATCTACCACATGGTTTTATCTTGATCATATCTTTCATATATCCTCTGTAAGTGTATATGTGCTTCTTGTCGTATCAACTACGGCTATGCGGAATCAAAAACTTTAAAAACTTGAGCACATAACACTAAATCCCTAGGATACAAGCCCAAACACTAAACTAAACAAACCCTAACTAGAGTTTTAACTACTCGGTTGAAATTACAGCCTTTGTAGGCGGTCTTCAGGTCACGAAAGTTAACTCCTCAAGCTCCTTGGGTTGATGGAATGAGATCTCGAAACCGGTCTTCCATATCAAAGACGATCCACCCGAGGATGTCGATTCAAGCGATAGTTTCGTCCGAAACAACTAAAGATCAAGTCTTGCTAAGACAAGATATTTAGAGTGGTGTAGTTTATGAAAACAAATACTCTCTTTTAATCCTCACAACTCAAGAGAGAGGATTGAGGAAGAAGATGAAGATAGCTAGCAATTAAAGAAAAATCTCCACTTGAAAAATGAACCATCCCTTTTAAAAATATTTCACACTCTCTTATCCTATCTATTCATCACAAACAAAAGAAGTGGGTGGACTTGGTGACTCACTAGGGTGAGTCACAAGCCCACACACCATGTTAAATGATGAGGAGCTAAGTGAGAGTGTAGCCACCTCACAAGTATACATACACATACAATTATAAATAAATACAAATGCATGTATATAAACAAGTATACTAAAACCCGTATAAATAGGTATACTGTATTTCTACAAAAATACGAATATCGTATTTGTACCGAAAATACAAAATACGTGTATTCATATTTAGAAAGAAATACATGTATTTGTATCAAAACACAAATACCCGTATTTATACAAATACATGTATTCGTATAAATACAGTATTCGTGTTAAAATACAAATACCCAAAAGAGTGCAATATAAAACTAGTATCAAAACTGGCTATCTTTCAAACCTTTTAGTACTACTAAACCGTCCGATTAAAGCATGTGCATAAATGCACGTGTTCAATCGAACACCCCAGCGTAAAACCATACACAAACTACACCGTTTCGCTCGAACCGGGAAACCCTCTGTGTGGGACTCTAAAAACTGGACAATACGCTGGCAGTGGGTTTAACCACAAGCAAGTCAGTGGCACTAGCTGTACGTAACGGCTACCCAGGTATCTGTCGAAGGGAAGATCGACACGATAACTTATCTGAAAACCCTACTGAGCCTATAGGTGACATTCTTCATACAGTCAGGTCTGTTCGTCTAAGAGTATCGCATATCGGGCCTAGGGGATAGTAAACAGCAGACCCCTAATTACGCAATAAGTCGTGTCGGTGTGGAACCAAATACATCCTGAGAAACTACAGGTGTATCTACCATTAAATCTCACTTTCCCTGGCCAGGGACTTTGTGTATTGGCCAGCCGTACACAACGTGATATTAACTCCTAATACCGAGAGAGATGAATCCCTTCTATCCCTTACTGCCTCTAAGTGCTTCGAGACTGCACCCAACTACTACATGTTTGCACGACCCATTTGAGTCGCGGTAGGGTAGTAATCTAAGTACAGTGGGAACACACTCGAGACGAATAGTGATGTCAAGTCAATGGACTAACCTGTACTCATATCGCTGGGAAACTGCTAACTGACGATAGGTATAATACCAACTAGCAGTTCCCAGAGAGTACATCCAGTGTAACTCATAACCCAATGAGCACATGTATACTATCTTTGGTACCATATACCAATGGTTGCGGGACAGGCCATCTCCCCTAACGGGGATAAGAAGCATATACATTAGTCTACTCTGGAGTATCGATGCCCAGTCTCGATAATCCAACGATTAGAGACAAGTTTAAGGATGTGCTTATAGACCACCCAGCTCCCACTAGTGTGACTGCCATCACAACGCCGATAGTCAAGCAAAGATCCTAAGGGTTGTATCGACATGTATTAGCGATACGTTAAAAGAAACATATACACATGTTATGATAGAACCAAACCAGATAGCTTACTATCATATTGAGCAAGACTGTTATTATAACTGTGTATATCCCAAGTTTCCAAAATGTAATATACAATCCAGTACTATACAATAATGGCCTCTAAGGCACATATCACTAATAATCTCCCACTTGCACTAAGGCCATGTATTGGCATATCGCAGACCTAACATCTCGAATAGCCTCTCAAACTACGTCTGAGGGATGGCCTTTATGAGTGGATCTGCAGTATTGTTCTCCGTGTCTACTCTCCGCACCTCGATCTTCCGGCGATCCACGATCTCCCTGATCAGGTGATACCGCCTCAAGATATGTCTGGACTTCTAATGAGATCTTGGTTCCTTCGCTAAAGCTATAGCCCCGTTGTTATCACAATACAAAGGTATTAGGTCAACAATGGACGGAACCATCTGAAGTTCTGTAATGAACATCTTCATCCAGACTGCTTATTTCATAGCATCACATGCAGCAATATACTATGCCTCTATCGTTGAGTCAGCAATGATATCCTGTTTGGATCTCTTCCAACAGACCGCCCCTCTATTATGGGTGATGACATAACCCGACATGGATTTAGAGTCGTCCTAGTCACTCTGGAAGCTGGAGTCAGCGAATTCCTCGATCTGGAGGTCTTTACTTCCATACATTAAGAACATCCACTTAGTCCTTCTCAGGTACTTGAGAATGTTCTTTATTGCTATCCAGTGCTTCTCCCCAGGGATTGACTGATACCTGCTTACCACGCTCAGTGCGTAAGCAACATCTGGTCTGGTACATAATATCACATACATTATAGATCGTACCGCAGAAGTGTAGGGTATAATACTCATGCGATCCCTTTCCAAATCAGTCTTGGGAGACATGCCTTTAAAGAGGGTGATCCTATGACAAGCCGGTAGATTACCACGCTTGGAATCTTCCATACTGAATCTTTTCAGTATGGCGTCAATGTACCTAGACTGTGAAAGTCCCAACATCCTCTTAGATTTATCACGATAGATCTGGATCCTCAGAATGTAGGAAGCATCACCTAGGTCTTTCATGGAGAGCTTCTGTAACAAGAATCCTATGATTGATTATAGCATAGGAATGTCATTTCCTATCAGGAGAATATCATCTACGTACAAGACGAGAAATACCAAAGTTCTCGCTACAATCTTACTATAAAAGTAGATGTTCCAACTCCGCGATGCCTGCTTTAATCCATAAATGGATTTAAGCAACTTGCACACTTTTTCACTGCTCCCACTCTCTATAAAACCCTATGGCTGATCCATATAAACATACTCTTCCAAATTTCCATTCTAAAAAGTGTACTTTACGTCCATCTGCCAAATTTCATAATCATGGAAAGTAGCAATGGTAAGTAGGATCATAATGGATTTAAGCATAGCCACTGAAGAAAAGGTTTCATCATAGTTCAAGCTAGGTCTTTGACGAAAACCTATTGCTATAAGTCTAGCCTTATAGGTTTCAACCTGTCCATCTGCACCAATCATCTTTCTGAAGATCCATTTGCAGCCTATGGGTTTTATCCCTTGAGGTGCAATATCCAAAGTACAAACTTTGTCAATGTACATGGATTCCATTTCGGTCCGCATTGCATCCAGCCATTTTACTGAGTCTCTGCTCGTAATGGCCTACTAGAAACTAGTCGTCTCATCATCATTGATGATGCAATCCTCTCTATCTCCGTCTACGAGAAAACCATAGTATCTCTCGGGCGGATGAGACTGCCTACTAGATCTGCGAAGCGGCGCAGGGACATCCGGTTCTTTTCAAACTTCTGGTTCCACCATACTTTCAGTAATAGTTTGTAGTTCTGGAATTTCTTCCAGTTTTATTGTGCTCCCACTTATTTATTTTTTAAGAAATTGAGTCTCCAGAAAGTGGGCATGCCGAGAAACAAAAACCTTTTATTCCTCTGCGTAATAAAAAAGATACCCCTGAAATTCTTTGGGTAACCTACAAACTTACACAGTATTGATCGTGCCTTGAACTTGTCCGCATGCTGCTTTTTAATAAAAACTGGACATCCACATATCTTAAGATACTTAAGATAGAGTTTCTTTCCACTCCACATTTCAAATGGTATGGTAGGCACTGACTTAGTAGGAATTTTGTTCAAAAGATATGCAGCAGATTCTAATGCATAACCCTAGAAAGACCGCGGTAACTCGGCGTTAATCATCATAGAACGTACCATATCTAATAAGGTGCGGTTCCGCCTTTCCGATACACCGTTGTGTTGAGGTGTGTATGGAGGAGTAAGTGTCACGACCCAAAGGTGGAACGTGACTGGCACTTAAATCACGCAGCGTCTAAAGGCCTAACGCAATTCAAGTAAGCTTGAATCCCAGAATCTAAACCGTGAAATAAAAATAGAGTGATAAAATACTTATTTAAAAAGGTTAATTTAAACATGCAAGAGTTACATCGAAAATCTTTTAAAGGCTAAAGTTTTATAAAAATTTCGGCAGCATCTCCTTTGTAAAAACTGGTCCCAAACCGATACATAACAAAAGTATACATAATCAATCAAAAGGCATCCCCAAGCAGGAGCTTGCTCTTCACCGAATCGGCGGAACACAAACACAGGCAGGAATATATATCATCATAGTGCAAAACGATAAGGAAGCAAGAAAAGAAAGCATTGCCCACAAAGAAAATATAAAAGTCAGCTCACACGAGCTCGACACCAAATACCAATATAATACAACTCTCACAGTCTCGTCTCTAAATCAAATATATAAGAGGTAGATGGAGTATACTAGATACAAAAGTAAATATACATGGTGTAAGACAAAAGAATATCCTCACAAACCCACCTACAAGTATCACGCCCAAAAGTTGAAGCAAAAGGAATAGCAGAAGAAGTAGTAGTGCGCCCGCCGCGACTATGCTGATGAGTCGGTCCTGCAAGACACTGTGGCACAACAGGGGTTAGTTTCCAGCCCGTGAGTACTAAGTAACATCATATAAAACAATCGCAAGCATGCACGTAAAGACGTCATATCCTAAATATGAATCATGATGTGATGTACTAGTATAGATGCGACATAAATGAGTAGTCAAGTATGAGATCTAAGTATAACTGCTATGTGAAAACTGAATTTGTCTTAATCATTTTTAATATAGTAGAATCAAGAGAATCATCAATAAAAGCAACATAATCCCGTGTCAAGCATCGACACACATAATCTCAATATCTCGTGTGCCGTCTCTCAGATCGGCCCTCAATCCATCTGAATTACACGAATCCGGTCGATATCCTCCGGATCTCCGCTGGGCCAACAATCACCGGTAGGTAATGCTCCCCTACCAGGCTCAATGTCTCTCTATACGATCTTCTTGCACTGGGGTACCTCACCGGGTCCACCGTGTACCCGCAAACGGTGCATCCTCTCTCCTCGAGTCGGGTATACCCATAACTCAAGAACCGAGAAAACTCATGGTGGACGCCACACATCATATTACAAGAAACCGTATTTTCCTTTTTTAAAATGATCGTAGGTTTATAAAATTCACTTGTGGTTTCTTAAATCCAAAAATCTCATGAAAACAGAAATCTCCAAGAAAATCATAATACATGAATATATCGATGATGGCGAATGTCCATGATATCAATATGATGCAACTAGATGAATGACTTGAAGATTTATATGTCATAATGATGCAAATGCAAACATCCAAGTTATCTAGTAATTTCTATAGTGTGCGTAACATAGCAATTAACAATGGCGTGTGTGTACATACAGGATAGTGCACGTGCGATATGAACCATTGGTAATCGTGCAAATGTCCTGGGGTCATGATATCAATGTGCATGATGATGCGTATACAATTTGGTTATGGTATAAGCATATGAATACAAGATTTGTAATTAGATTCTAACTATCGGGCGCTTTACGCCATCCAAATGATTCCCCCATAGATATTAAATCTACTCACCGGAACGTCTCGGCTAATCGAATCTGGCCACCGCCTTTTGTCACGCCCCGCTTCCCAGAGTGCGCAAGATTTGGGCACGTGACATAGCCAACCATGCTACCTGTGGGTAGGACGTATCCATCCACAGTCACATTACGGTTGTAGAGATATCAAGAACAGTAAAATAAACTAAACTAATACATGTCCAAATCCATAATAACAAGAATCAATGAACAATAAGTGCGGAAGCTAATGATCCAATACAATGAATAAACAGTATGTCCCATAATGCGGGCTCACATCTGGAAATGAAATGACATAAATAAACTAAACTCTCAAGAACTCACAGTTCAGCCTGCTGGCTGAAGTACTCCTGCTCGGTCAACGTCGAGGGTACGGAATCTGGGCCATGCAAAACCCAGACGTCAGCGCGTCATGATATCAAGTATATAGCATAAACACGGTAATAAACAATGCAAGCATGAACATGAATAAAGAAGTAATAAGAAGTCATGAACCGGGTAATGTGCAGTAGTGACTAAACTGTCCTATCAGGTTTTCTACTCTATAGTCTTTGAAACCAATTGATGAATCGTCGATGTAACTCAATAGTATCCCGTGCAGGCCCGGGACCACGGTCATGATCCTCGGGGCTGAGTCCGAGACGTGCCGCTAAGCAGTAGAGGGTAGTAGGATAGACGAGTGATGTCAGCATCATCACTCCCGGACCGGCCAAGCCCGTAAGACTGATCAGAACAATGTATCGAACTGTTGAGTTACAAGTCGGTTTCACCTTTGATTTCCCCATACCCCCAAACTATGTATGTCAAGTCAGGTATTCAGTAGTCAAGGACTAATGCCGACGCAAGGTCAAGTAACAGTAGGTCTGTCTGGGTCGACAGCAGGAATGGTTAGGTTTGTCGGCATTAGGCATGAGATCATGTAACAGGTCAGGTTGCTTTCCACAGATAGAGTCGATATGTACAGGGTGCTGTGTCCGGTGTATCAGTACATGAGTCAGGTGTATCAAGATCGGTCAATATGTAATGCAATCAGGTATATGATGATAACAGGCATAGCAACAAGTAACGAACAGTAGCAGGGAACAGCAATAAACAATTATTATTCTATGTGAACACTGTGATATTTGTATTCTCTTATTAATCCGGTTCACGCACCTTTGAGGTGCAAAGCCACAATATAAAACAATATCGATAGTATACATAATGGAGTTACAAGAATGTGAACTAGGTATAATATTTGCCTCATGAGAGGCCTTAATCAATGAAGTGAGGATGATCGAGCAATTTAGGCAAGGATGTGCCAGATTGGTTAATTAGTTAAGGCGTTGATTAAAAGCATACCGATTAACTACAAGTAACTACTACAATGGTTTAACATTACGGATGATTGTAATTGTCATCAAGTCGTGTGGTTATAACAGATAACATAATTATTAAGTTTGTAGCATGTTAAAGCAAGTATTCGGATACTTGCCTCGGCGGTTCCGCAAACCGAAACACGGATGCGATGTCAGTAGAAACTGCGTTCTGGAAGCACGGGCCACGGATCGAGTCCCAACAGGGGTCACTGGAATCACACGGACCAGGGGGCCTCGCTGGAGCGTCGGGTTCGTCAAACGGCACGGTCGGGTTCCGGCAACAACCGAAAAACAAAGTTAGCAACAAGGATACGATACGCCAAAACGACCAGCGGGGGTTGTACCAAAACGAAAAGAGAAGGAAACTTACAGGGATACACCAAGGGTGCGACCACGGCAGGTTCGACGGCACTGGAACGCCGGCGAGGCCGCGACGGTGGCTGCAGCAAAGGGAAGTGGCCTCGGGTGAGCAGGGTAGGGTGCTGCGGCGAGTTGGAGAGGGGTGTGGTCGGCTAGGGTGGTCGAGGGGGAAAGGAGGTGGCGCGGGAGACGTCGACGAGGGTCGTCGGCGCGGTTTCCGGCGACCTGGAGATGGTGCAGACGTTGGGTGAGGGTCGGGTTCACTGTTCCGGCGAGGGAGGAGGGGGTGACGGCAAGGTCTCGACGAGGAGGGTGCAAGGGAGTCGCGGGAGGCCTCGGCGGTCGGAGTCGACGTCGACGGCGAGGTCGCGAGGGATGGAGACGAGGTCGGGAATGGGTTGCAGTGCGGGAAGGAGCGGGAGTCGTCGGGAAACGGAAGGAGGCAAGTGCGGCGGTCTCGTGGTGGCGAGGGCGGCGACGGCGAGGTCGCGGGGGATCGGCGGTGAGATCTGCGTGAGCTAGGGTTAGGGTTTCGCGTGGGTTCGTGGCGAGGCAGAAGCACTGGGGAGGCGGCTGCATGGTTCGTATATAAAGAGGAAGAGAGAGAGAGGGATTAGAGAGAGAGAGAGATTTCAGAGGAAGAGAGAGACAGAGATGAGGAAAGAGGAGAGGGGCCCACGAGAAATCAATCCCCCCTCGCGATTGGCTGAGGGTCAGGTAAAAAAAGATTTGAGGAGATAAATCAGTTGAGGAAAAATATATACGTATATATATATAGTTTATAAATTAAATTGAAACGGGCCCTTTTTGGCGCAAAATGAAATATTCTCAAATCGCGCCCGGCTTGCGTCCAAATGTTCCAGATTCAAATTATAAGATTTTAAGCGGATTCCAAATTTTGAAAATAGGTGTTTAGTGATTAAAATGCATGCCCCCAAGTCGGACACTTGCACGCGCGCGTAGTCGCCCAAACTTGCCCGTTTAGCCAAACGGAACGGAATCTCGACACGCGGACGCTACCACGCGACTAGTGGCGACGAGTAGGCTAACATGAATATCTTAAATTTCATTTTCGGAGTTAAAATTTGTTATGTGCCAAAATGACTTAACCGGGTAAAATTTAGCAATGAACACCAGAAAATCAGGAAAATTGGAAAGAGCAATAAATAACCATTAACTAGTAATATACATAGTATTATTGGGCTCGGGTGTTACATCATACCCAACTACAAAAGAATTTCGTCCTCGAAATTCCAAGAATACAAGATAACTAACTACTGGAAAAGATGAGGGAATTTCTGCCGGATCTCGTCTTCTCGCTCCCAAGTAGATTGTCCATGCGATCGGTTACCCCAAGAAACTAGCACAAGAGGGATAACCTTGTTCTTAAGAACCTTTTCTCTTCGATCCTTGATCTCGACTGGTCGTTCCTCAAAAGTTAGGTCCTCTCGTACAGTCAACTCCGAATGATCCAAAACATGAGTCTCATCGCGAACATACCTCCGTAGTTGAGACACATGAAACACATCGTGAACTCCTGCTAATGACGGTGGTAACGCCAACCGGTACGATACCTCTCCAACACGCTCCAATATCTCGAAGGGTCCAACGAATCGGGGACTAAGCTTTCCCCGACTTCCAAAGCGAATCACCCCTCTAGTCGGTGATATCTTCAGGAATACCAAATCGCCCACGGCGAACTCTAGAGGTCTTCTTGACGTGTCGGCCCAACTCTTCTGTCTGTCTTGAGCTGCCTTCATGTGCTTTCTGATTGTATTCACCTTCTCAACTGTCTGTACCACCAAATCTGGCCCTAATAACCTTCGTTCACCAACATCATCCCAACAAACAGGTGAACGGCACTTACGACCATACAATGCTTCGAACGGGGCCATCTGAATTGTCGCTTGGAAGCTATTGTTGTACGAAAACTCCACCAGGTGTAGATGATCTTCCCAAGAACCTTTAAAGTCTAACATGCAAGCCCTCAACATATCTTCAAGGGTCTGAATCGTTCTCTCTGATTGTCCATCAGTCTGGGGGTGATAAGCTGTGCTGAACTTCAATCGAGTCCCCAAACTATCTTGTAAACTCCTCCAAAAGTGTGACAAGAACCGAGTGTCCCGGTCGGACACGATGCTTACCGGTACTCCATGCAATCTGACAATCTCCTGCATGTACCGCTCTGCCAGAGTCTCTGTCGATTGACCAACCCGAAACGGAATAAAGTGAGCTGCCTTGGTCAACCGATCGACAATCACCCATACTGCATTGTTGCCCTTTGGACTCCGCGGTAAAGCCGTCACGAAATCCATGGTTATATGTTCCCACTTCCATTGAGGAATCGGAAGTGGTTGCAACAAACCAGCAACCCTTTGGTGTTCAGCCTTGACTTGCTGACACACCAAGCATCTAGCCACGAAACAAGCAATTTCCCGTTTCATACCTTCCCACCAGAAATGCTGTCGAATATCTCGGTACATCTTTGTCCCTCCTGGATGTACAGAGTAAGTCGAACTGTGTGCCTCCTTCATAAGCTCTTCACGCACATCTCCTTTTGGCACACACACACGGCTACCATACCTCAACGAACCATCTTCATGGATCAGTAGATCGGTTCGTAGTCCAGCTTCAACCTGCTCTCGAAACTTTTGCAGTCTAGGATCCTGCGATTGCGCCGCTTTAATCTTCTCAACTAAGGACGATTGTACTTGTAACTGCATCAACTGTCCTGTAGCACGCGGTAGCACAACCTCCAAGTCAAATCTCCGAAACTCCTCAATGATCTCTCTGTGTGCAGTCAATAACTGAATTGCTGGTAACCGACTTAGCGCATCTGGCACGACGTTAACTTTTCCCGGATGGTACTTAAGATCAAGGTCGTAGTCGGCCATCAGCTCCAACCATCTGCGTTGCCTCATGTTCAACTCCTTCTGAGTGAACACATATTTCAAACTCTTGTGATCCGTAAAGACTTCAATTCTCTCGCCTAGAAGGTAGTGTCTCCAAATCTTCAGGGCGAAGATCACGGCTGCAAGCTCCAAGTCGTGAGTCGGATAGTTCTGCTCATGAGTCTTCAGCTGTCTCGATGCGTAAGCGACGACTTTCCCATTCTGCATCAAAACACATCCCAATCCCTTTCCAGATGCGTCGCTGTGAATCACCAGTCCTCCTGAATCATCCGGTACGGTTAGGATAGGGGCGGTTATCAACTTTTGCTTCAACGTCTCGAAGGCCAATGCACATCCATCTGTCCAAACAAACGGTACCTCCTTACGCGTAAGCTTGGTTAACGGCTCAGCTACACGAGCGAAGTTCTCCACAAATCTTCTGTAGTAACCGGCGAGTCCAAGGAAACTTCTTATCTCTGCAACATTCTTTGGAACAGGCCAATCTCGAACTGCTGCAATCTTCTCGGGATCGACGGCGATTCCATCGCCCGACACGACATGCCCCAAAAACTTCACTTCTTCCAACCAGAATTCGCACTTACTCATCTTCGCAAATAATTTCTCCTGTCTCAGCGTTTGCAGTGCGATCCTTAAGTGCTCAGCATGCTCCTTCGGACTCTTCGAGTACACCAGAATGTCGTCAATGAATACCACAATAAACTGGTCCAAGAACGGTGAAAAGATCCTGTTCATCAAGTCCATAAATATTGCCGGCGCATTAGTCACTCCGAAGGGCATCACTAAATACTCGAAATGCCCATACCGAGTTCGAAACGCCGTCTTGCAAATATCTTCTGCCTTCACTCGGACCTGATGATATCCTGATCGTAAGTCCAGTTTCGAGAATACCCTCGCGCCACTGAGCTGCTCAAAAAGTTCTCCAATGCGAGGGATCGGGTACTTGTTCTTAATAGTCACCCGGTTTAATTCTCGGTAATCGATGCACATTCTTCTCGTGCCATCTTTCTTCTTTACTAAAAGAACTGGAGCTCCCCAAGGTGAGTTGCTGCTTCGAATCCATCCCTTCTCGAGTAATTCACCCACTTGTTTCTTAACTTCTTCCAATTCCACCGGTGCCATTGGATAATAAGATTTTGATACTGGCGCTGCACCAGGAGTGAGGTCAATCGCAAACTCCACATCTCGCTTCGGCGGTAGGCCTGAAATATCTTCAAACACATCCATAAAGTCGCGGACAACTGCCGGCTCTTCATTCCTATCCGCAACCATAGCCGCAAGAACATTGTTCGTCGGCCTAGCCCTAAACTCGACTGGCCCGACAGAACTGCTTCCTCCGATGAAAGTAAACTCAGGGTGTCCAGGAATCTGGAAAATTA
The DNA here is from genome assembly GCA_030015575.1 of Agapanthus africanus. Lineage (NCBI taxonomy): Eukaryota > Viridiplantae > Streptophyta > Magnoliopsida > Asparagales > Amaryllidaceae > Agapanthus > Agapanthus africanus. The sequence goes on from JASDDO010000010.1 coordinate 342,793,403, forward strand.
CTTTCCTTGCCCTACAATCAATGTGTGCGTGGAAAGTGCCAAGAAAATCCATTCCCAAGACTACTTCATAACTGCCCGTATCAATCACCAAGAAATCCGCAAAAAGCTCCCGTCCACAAACAACAACAGTACAATCTCTACACTCCTTACTAGCTATTATTTTCCCATTCCCAGTGTGTATGTCCCAAAAACTAGACATGGTCGTGCAGGTGATCGAGTGTGTAGTTATAAATTTGGATGACATAAAACAGTGGGATGCTCCGGAATCAAATAATGCCAATGCGGGAAAACCACGAACGAGTATAGTACCTGAAACCACCTCTCCTGATGCCTTGGCTTCCTCAGCTGTCAAAGTGAAAGCTCGACCCTGGTTAGGTCCTTGTGTCAGTTGTTTCTGCCCTTGGAATGGTCTCTGCGGAGGCTTCCGTGTATCATCTCTCGTGCGAAGCTTCGACGGACAAGCACTGACTGCATGATCGGCTGCTCCACAAACCAAGCAAAGTCCCAGTCTTCTTCTACACTCCTTATGCAAGTGCCCAGGTAAGTGGCAGTAGGCACAGGTCACGCTCTTCCTTCGATCAACGATCACAGGCTTCTTCATCGGCGCTACACCTCGACGGTCCACTGGAATACCTCTGCGCCCATGATCTCGGTTAGGTACACATGCAGGCTTCCTGGCCGCAACTGCTGTCTGGTGAAGGTTCCCTTTCGATCCTGATAAACTCTGTTGCTCTCTGGCTGCCGTAAGAACCTGCGAGAAAGTGGTCAAACCCAGGGAGACAATCTGCCTCTGGATGTCCACATCCAAACTGCGCAAGAACCTTCGCGCCCTGTCTGCCTCCTTGGCGACTAAGGGTCCAGCGAAACGGCTAAGTCTCGTCCACTCCGCTGCATGCACATCCACAGCTGCTCCATTTTGTTTTAGCCCAATAAATCTCTCCTCCATTTCCTCCCGTGCAGTCCGTGGGAAGAACTTTTCCAAGAAACTTTTGGAGAAATCCGCCCAACTGATTGGCTTGGTCAAGCGGGTCTCCTCCACAAGCCACCACTCTCGGGCGTAATCCACCAGCTGAATGCGCACCACATCAACTCTCTTGTCTTCTGGGATCTGTGCCGCAATCAATAAATTCTCTGTGTCCACAAGCCACTGCTCGGCTGGCAACGGCTCCTCCAAGCCAGTGAACGTAGTAGGACCCAACCGTCTGAAATCTGCCACGGTCCCTACCTGGTCAACTGGCTTCGCTACAGCGGTGTTTACAGACTGCTGAATAGCCTGCAAACCCTCCTGAAATGAATCTGCTTGCTGTTGGATCAGCTCAGTTTGCCTCTTCTGATTTTCCAACATCCCTCGTATCACTCCTAGCATGGCGGCTTCATCCACACGCCTCTGATACGTCTTGAAATTCTTATCTGCCATGGTCCTGAAATCAAAACAAACAACATTAGCATGATGATAGATTCAATATATATAAATCAAGGCTAGAACTCCAAGATACTTAAATAGAGTGCTGCATTGTAGCTATGCCGCGGTATCATAGCCGCAATTACTTAACTCCACCCAAGTCGCCTAAGTCCTAGAGATAACAAGAAATTAGGCTTTCGAGTTGACAATGCAAAGTAAGTTTGCATGTCGACATGATTTGGAAGAATGATTCAAGGACGGTAAACGGTCAAGGTGGCAGGACATGTTTCCTAATCATGGGTATCCTGATTTGTGTATCGGGTGCGATACCCAACTACAAAGAGTCAACCCAATTAACCTATGGCTCTGATACCATAAAACCATGTCACGCCCCGCTTCCCAGAGTGCGCAAGATTTGGGCACGTGACATAGCCAACCATGCTACCTGTGGGTAGGACGTATCCATCCACAGTCACATTACGGTTGTAGAGATATCAAGAACAGTAAAATAAACTAAACTAATACATGTCCAAATCCATAATAACAAGAATCAATGAACAATAAGTGCGGAAGCTAATGATCCAATACAATGAATAAACAGTATGTCCCATAATGCGGGCTCACATCTGGAAATGAAATGACATAAATAAACTAAACTCTCAAGAACTCACAGTTCAGCCTGCTGGCTGAAGTACTCCTGCTCGGTCAACGTCGAGGGTACGGAATCTGGGCCATGCAAAACCCAGACGTCAGCGCGTCATGATATCAAGTATATAGCATAAACACGGTAATAAACAATGCAAGCATGAACATGAATAAAGCAGTAATAAGAAGTCATGAACCGGGTAATGTGCAGTAGTGACTAAACTGTCCTATCAGGTTTTCTACTCTATAGTCTTTGAAACCAATTGATGAATCGTCGATGTAACTCAATAGTATCCCGTGCAGGCCCGGGACCACGGTCATGATCCTCGGGGCTGAGTCCGAGACGTGCCGCTAAGCAGTAGAGGGTAGTAGGATAGACGAGTGATGTCAGCATCATCACTCCCGGACCGGCCAAGACCGTAAGACTGATCAGAACAATGTATCGAACTGTTGAGTTACAAGTCGGTTTCACCTTTGATTTCCCCATACCCCCAAACTATGTATGTCAAGTCAGGTATTCAGTAGTCAAGGACTAATGCCGACGCAAGGTCAAGTAACAGTAGGTCTGTCTGGGTCGACAGCAGGAATGGTTAGGTTTGTCGGCATTAGGCATGAGATCATGTAACAGGTCAGGTTGCTTTCCACAGATAGAGTCGATATGTACAGGGTGCTGTGTCCGGTGTATCAGTACATGAGTCAGGTGTATCAAGATCGGTCAATATGTAATGCAATCAGGTATATGATGATAACAGGCATAGCAACAAGTAACGAACAGTAGCAGGGAACAGCAATAAACAATTATTATTCTATGTGAACACTGTGATATTTGTATTCTCTTATTAATCCGGTTCACGCACCTTTGAGGTGCAAAGCCACAATATAAAACAATATCGATAGTATACATAATGGAGTTACAAGAATGTGAACTAGGTATAATATTTGCCTCATGAGAGGCCTTAATCAATGAAGTGAGGATGATCGAGCAATTTAGGCAAGGATGTGCCAGATTGGTTAATTAGTTAAGGCGTTGATTAAAAGCATACCGATTAACTACAAGTAACTACTACAATGGTTTAACATTACGGATGATTGTAATTGTCATCAAGTCGTGTGGTTATAACAGATAACATAATTATTAAGTTTGTAGCATGTTAAAGCAAGTATTCGGATACTTGCCTCGGCGGTTCCGCAAACCGAAACACGGATGCGATGTCAGTAGAAACTGCGTTCTGGAAGCACGGGCCACGGATCGAGTCCCAACAGGGGTCACTGGAATCACACGGACCAGGGGGCCTCGCTGGAGCGTCGGGTTCGTCAAACGGCACGGTCGGGTTCCGGCAACAACCGAAAAACAAAGTTAGCAACAAGGATACGATACGCCAAAACGACCAGCGGGGGTTGTACCAAAACGAAAAGAGAAGGAAACTTACAGGGATACACCAAGGGTGCGACCACGGCGGGTTCGACGGCACTGGAACGCCGGCGAGGCCGCGACGGTGGCTGCAGCAAAGGGAAGTGGCCTCGGGTGAGCAGGGTAGGGTGCTGCGGCGAGTTGGAGAGGGGTGTGGTCGGCTAGGGTGGTCGAAGGGGAAAGGAGGTGGCGCGGGAGACGTCGACGAGGGTCGTCGGCGCGGTTTCCGGCGACCTGGAGATGGTGCAGACGTTGGGTGAGGGTCGGGTTCACTGTTCCGGCGAGGGAGGAGGGGGTGACGGCAAGGTCTCGACGAGGAGGGTGCAAGGGAGTCGCGGGAGGCCTCGGCAGTCGGAGTCGACGTCGACGGCGAGGTCGCGAGGGATGGAGACGAGGTCGGGAATGGGTTGCAGTGCGGGAAGGAGCGGGAGTCGTCGGGAAACGGAAGGAGGCAAGTGCGGCGGTCTCGTGGTGGCGAGGGCGGCGACGGCGAGGTCGCGGGGGATCGGCGGTGAGATCTGCGTGAGCTAGGGTTAGGGTTTCGCGTGGGTTCGTGGCGAGGCAGAAGCACTGGGGAGGCGGCTGCATGGTTCGTATATAAAGAGGAAGAGAGAGAGAGGGATTAGAGAGAGAGAGAGATTTCAGAGGAAGAGAGAGACAGAGATGAGGAAAGAGGAGAGGGGCCCACGAGAAATCAATCCCCCCTCGCGATTGGCTGAGGGTCAGGTAAAAAAAGATTTGAGGAGATAAATCAGTTGAGGAAAAATATATACGTATATATATATAGTTTATAAATTAAATTGAAACGGGCCCTTTTTGGCGCAAAATGAAATATTCTCAAATCGCGCCCGGCTTGCGTCCAAATGTTCCAGATTCAAATTATAAGATTTTAAGCGGATTCCAAATTTTGAAAATAGGTGTTTAGTGATTAAAATGCATGCCCCCAAGTCGGACACTTGCACGCGCGCGTAGTCGCCCAAACTTGCCCGTTTAGCCAAACGGAACGGAATCTCGACACGCGGACGCTACCACGCGACTAGTGGCGACGAGTAGGCTAACATGAACATCTTAAATTTCATTTTCGGAGTTAAAATTTGTTATGTGCCAAAATGACTTAACCGGGTAAAATTTAGCAATGAACACCAGAAAATCAGGAAAATTGGAAAGAGCAATAAATAACCATTAACTAGTAATATACATAGTATTATTGGGCTCGGGTGTTACATCTTTCCTTTCCTAGTCGCATCCGACGTCTCCGCAACCGATCCTAGAATCGCACAAACTTAGCATATAAGGCTAGAGATTCGATATAACGCGAAAACAAATACTATACGAAATAACTAACCCTCACAAGTTAAACACGTGTAAACTAGGTGCGCTAAACGTGTGCAACAACGTCTAAGACCACCCCTAAGAGCTGTTTTCCAAAGAAAACGCCAAAACTAGAATCGAAACGTTCGTATCGTACATTAACAAAACGCTTAATTAAGGTAAAATGGTCCCAGATTTTGATAGGGGTACAACTAGTGAAAATTGCACACATCAGAGACCCAAATCGTGTAGCAGAGAGCTTCCCACAAAACCCCACGACCCAGCTCCCTCAGATGGCCGCAATTTGCGGCCAGAAATGTTAAATCTACTGCCTCAAAGTAGAGGTAGGGGCTCGGGCTTCGAGGGTATATTCCTAGTCTTATAACTATCTTACAGTAATTGCAACTTCTCAAAAAAACTTCAGGGTTGATAGCAGATTCGTAAAAACCCTAACCTTTAACTAAAAATGGTAATTAACACTAATTTGAAACATTGAGGTATTTTAGTGCAAATTGGTGGTTTAACAAGACTATTAGATACTAAACTACTCTTAACTATCCTAATACGAGTCATAATTACCTTAGAAGTTATTAAAACCCTAAACTTGACTTAACCCTCTCTTGAAACTTAAGATTTGCTTTAATCACTACTCTAAAACCTAATTAAGAACAATTATGACAAGAGATTAGCAAAACATGAAGTAAGCTAGGCTCATACCTTACCAAGAGATGAAGGAGACCCTAACTTGATAAGATTTACCACCAAAATGAAAACTTCCTTGAAGGAAACTCTTGAAGAGGTTTGGATTAGGATTTTGGAAAGGTTTAATAAAAGATTTATGGTGATTTGGGTAGGGTTTTAAGTGAGGTGGAGAAGGGTTTTTGTTTTAAAAAGAAGAGAAGAAGAGAAGAAAATAAGATGAAGAACAATCTAGAGAGTGAGAGAGAGAGTTCAAGCCATGGCACCCTCTCTCCTCAATAAATGCACCATGCCTATTATTTTCATCTTTTTATTTTTATTTTCTCTTTTCTAAAAAACTAGAACCATCCATGTTAAAAAAGACTTAACCATTTGTAATATGTGTCATAGTTGCATAAACATACTTTAACCTATACTAGCCTATTATTAACACTAGATTAGTGTGTAAGTGTATTTCAAATATAATTTTTAATAAATAAAGAAATAATTAAGTAAACAAGTAATTAAATAATTAATTAATTAAATACATAATTAATTAAATACATAATTAATAAATAATTACATAAGTAAATAAGTATATTTATACCTATGCGGAAAATAATTATTAATTAGGTTTTATTGAAAAATGCATGTTATCCCGTTAATTCATCTATAATTATTCTAAAAGATTTTTAAAACATTACAATCTTCCCCCTTAAAGAAATTCAGTCCCCGAATTTAAAATTTATCTACGCGTACCTTCGAAAAGATGGGGAAATTTCTTCCGCGTCTAGCTCTTGGCTTCCCACGTGACCTCTTTGCTGTTTGGGCCACGCCATAGAACCTTCACGGATGGTAAAACCTTTCACCATAGTTTCTTCACCTGCCGATCAAGAATAACAACCGGCTGCTCGGTGAAAGAAAGATCCCGCTCCAGCTGGATCATCTTATACTGAATCACATGAGAAGGGTCATGAAGGTACTTGCGAAATATCGATACATGAAATACGGGGTGTACATCCGGAAAACTGGGCGGAAGTGCCAAAGTATAGACAGCGGTACCGACTCACTCAAGAATCTTGAAAGGACCCACATATCTAGGACTAAACTTTCCTTTCTTTCCAAACCTCATCACGCTCTTCATCGACGAGATCCGTAAGAAAACTTGATCACCCACGGCGCACTCAAGTCTGCGATGACGGCGATCAGCATAAGACTTCTGCCTGCTCTGGGCCGCTCTCATCCTGTCCTGAATCAACTAGATCTTATCTGTAGTCTCCTGAACTAGCCGCGGTCCTAAAATCCTGCTCTCGCTGAGCTCTGTCAAAAAAACTGGCGATCGACATTTTCTCCCATACAAGGCCTCGAAATGTACCATCTAAATCGTCTCATGAAAACTGTTATTGTAGGAGAATTATATCAAGGGCAAGTGACGATCCCAACTGCCACCGAAATCTAGTACACGTGCTCGGAGCATATCCTTGATAGTCTGTATAGTCCGCTCTGACTAAACATCGGTCTGCGGATGGAAAGCTGTACTGAAACTCAAACGTGTGCCCAAAGCCTCCTGAAGTTTCTGCCAAAGGCGGCTGGTAAACTAGGTGCCTCTGTCGAACACAATGCAAGTCGGAACGTCGTGTAGTCGCACAATCTCATCAATATATATCTTAGCATACTGAGCAAATCTGAAAGTGGTCTTCACTGGGAGGAAGTGAACCGCTTTCGTCAACCGGTCTACAATCACCCAAATAGTGTCATACTCTCGACTGGACCTAGGTAGACCCACAATGAAATCCATAGAGATCTGCTCCCATTTCTACTCCGGAATGGGCAAAGGCTGTAACTCTCCTGCCGGCTTCTGATGCTCGTCATTGACTTGCTGGCAACTCAGGCATCTCGAAATGAAATCTGTGACATCATTCTTCATCCCTTCCCAGCAGGAAATATCTCTCAAGTCACGATACATCTTGGTGGAACCCGGATGGACGTTGTATGCTAACTGATGCACCTCCTCTAAGATCTCGCATCTCAGCCCCTCGGAATCCGGTACACATAGACAATCCCTAAATTGTAGCACTCCTTGGTCATCAATCACAAACTTTGAATCTCTACCCTGCCGAAACTGCTCCATAATTTCTGACAAACGAACATCGTCGGACTGTGTCTCCCGGATGCGATCAAGTAAAAGTGGACAGGCGCGGACATGAGCAGGCTGTCCTTCGGTGGAGAACTCGAACTGTACTCTGCTGTCGCATAAGATCTGCCAATCAATAGAAGACAGTCTCTGAACTGCGCTCAAATAGGAAAAACTACCACCAGGCCTCCGACTGAAAGCATCGGCTACAACATTCGTCTTGACCGGGTGATAAAGGATTTCACAATCATAGTCCTTCACGAGCTCTATCCAACGGCACTGCCTCAAATTCAGATCTCGCTGCTGGAAGATATACTTTAAGCTTTTATGGTCCATAAAGATCTGACACGACTTTCCGTACAAGTAATGTCTCTAAATCTTGAGCGCAAAGACCACCGCGACCATTTTTAGATCATGAGTGGGATAATTCTGTTCGTGCTTCTTCAATTGCCGAAAAGCATAAGCGACAACTCTGCCGTGCTACATCAACACGCAACCTATACCCACTCGAGAAGCATCACAATAAACAACATAGCCACCTGACCCTGAAAGCAAAGATAAGACTGGTGCAGTCGTCAAACGAGTATTCAACTGCTGAAAACTCTGCTTACATGCCTCGGTCCAAAGAAATGGAACTCTCTTCCGAGTCAGTCCGGTCGGCGGTGCAACGATACGAGAGAAATACAGCACAAAACGTCGGTAATAACCGGCTAAGCCCAAGAAGCTGCGAACCTCTGTCACTGAAACAGGTCTGGGCCAATGCTGTACGGCCTCGATCTTCTTCGGGTCCACTCGTATACCATCTCTCGTAACCACATGACCAAAGAAATCAATACTATCAAGCCAGAATGCGCACTTAGAGAATTTAGCAAACAACTGGTGCTCTCTCAATGTCTACAATGTAATCCTTAAATGCTGCTCGTGCTCCTCTCAACTCTCGGAGTACACCAGAATATCGTCTATGAATACGATATTAAATTGGTCGAGAAACGGCCTAAAAATGCGGTTCATCAAATCCATGAACGCTGCTGGGGCATTGGTGAGCCCGAACGATATCACCAAGAACTCATAATGCCCATAACGCGTCCGAAAAATAGTCTTCGGAATGTCATCATTCCAGACCCGCAACTGATGATAACCCGATCGCAAGTCAATCTTCAAAAAATGTCCCGCACCTTGGAGCTGATCAAACAAATCGTCAATGCGAGGTAGGGGATATCTATTCTGCACCATAACTCGGTTCAACTAACGATAATCAATGCATAATCTCATACTGCCGTCCTTCTTCTTGACGAACAGGACAGGAGCTCCCCAAAGCGACACACTCGGACGAATAAATCATTGTCAAGAAAATCTTGCAGCTCTTTAAGCTCCACCAGGGCCATCCGATAAGGAGGTATGGAAATAGGCCCCGTACCAGGGATCAAGTCGATGCAGAACTCGATATCATGCTCTGGCAGCAATCCAGGTAACTCATCAGGAAATACATCGGGAAACTCTCTCACAATCGGAACCTGGTCCAACGGGACCTCTGCGGCTCCAGCATCACGAATATATACCAAGAATCCCCGACATCCTTGTTCCCGCCAAAATTTTCGGCCAAGAGCTACTTGTTCCCTTACAAAAAAGGGAGAGAGTCCTCAAAATTAGGCCTCACGTATAAAAACGTGAGCGCTCATATACAAAGCGTATGAGCGCTGAAAATAAACAACTAATGGCCAAACAGGCCTCACGTGCTAGACACGTGAGCGCTCATATGTAAAGCATATGGGCGCTGAAAATAAACTAAATAAAACAATTAATGGCCAAACAGGCTTCACGTGTAAAACACGTGAGCGCTCATATGTAAAGCATATGAGCGCTGAAAATAAACAGGCTAAAACCCACACTAGGGGTCACGTGTTAAACACATGAGTTCTCTTGCTACTCACGTGCAAAGCATGTGAGCACCCCAATTTAAAATGCTCCTGTCAAATTCTAGAATTAAATTCTATTTGGAAAATATTTTCCTGATCTTCCTCAAACTAGAGAGATCTTCTCTTTTAAACAGAGGACCTTTGGATCAAAGATCCAACGGTGATCATCTGGTAGAATAAAATTCTATCATAGGAAATATTTTCCTAATCTTATTAAACTAACAAGATATTCATATGATAAGAATAAAATTCTATGTTAAACTAACGAGATATCCATATGATAGAATTAAATTCTATATTAAGAAAATATATTTCTGATCTTGTTAAACTAAAAGATATGATAGAATAAAATTCTGATCTTGTTAAAACTAACAAGATATTCATAATCTTGCTAAACAAACAAGAAATCTTCTCTGTTAAACAGAGAGCCTTTGGATTAAAAATCCAACGTTGAATAAAATTCACCGATTGATCTAAAAGATCATGGAATCAATCATGATCTCTCAATGAGGGATTTTCTTAACAAATTGATTCTTTTTCTTCTCATATAAATAGGAGCGGGGAGAGGAGAGAAAAAAAGAAGAAGACATACACACAGAGAGAGGGGAAGAAAAATATAGAGAGAAAATTTAATTCTCTAGAAAGAAGAGGAACCCCTCCCAAAAGCTCTCACAAAACAAAAAGAGAATTTAATTCTCAAACCAAGAGTTTAACTCTTCTCAAAGAACTTAGTTCTTCCTCTGGTTAAGATCTGCAGAAGCAGATCTCTCCATAAGTTGAGAATTTAATTATCATCGGAAAGATTCTGTCATGCAGATTCAAAACCTAGGGGAAAGAACTGAGTTCAAAAGAGTTTAACTCTTACAAAACGTATGGGAATTTAATTCCTCTGAAACTAGGGTTTAACCCTTTAAAAAGAATTTAATCCCTGCAAAGAACAAAAGGAGAACTTGATTCCTCAGAACCATAGAAGAACGGCCTGATGATTCATTAGCATTCAAACGCTACGTAACAGATCACGTGTTCCAACGTGAGCACCTCTGAGGAACAAAAAGGAACAACTGATATTGAGTCACGTGATCCCACGTGACCCCCCAATAGTTCTTAGCACTTTCAAAAGGAAAAGGGGAATAAATCAAAGACGGTTCCCATTTTGGGGCACCTCACGTGATCCCACGTAACCCCTTAATAGTGCTTAGCACTTTCAAAAGGAAAAAGGGAATAAATCAAATACAGTTCCCATTTTGGGGCGCCTCACGTGATCCTACGTGACCCCATAATAGTGCTTAGCACTTGTAAAAGGAAAGGGGAATAAATCAAAACAGTTCCCATTTTTTGGGCGCCTCACGTGATCCCACATGACCCCCAATAGTTCTTAGCACTTATAAAAGAACAAGGGAATAAACCCAAGTGAACAGCGCCAACTTTCAAGAGCCTCACGTGCCACACGTGAGCCTCACCCAAATTTCAGTGTTTAACACTGCCTTGGAGTCTCGCTTGGGAGCATGTGTGCACTGAGTATACATTAGTGTTTAACACTATAGGAAGCCAACTCCAACTCCAAATTGGGTAAGTCTCCCTGAGGATTAAAACATCTTGGATTTCCTAATAGACCGAGCCACTATGCTCATGACCTCCCAAACAAATGATGATTCGTCAATCTTCTAAGTTAATCTTAGTCTCTCAAAAATGACTAATGATTCTTGGACGGGCCACTATGATCTTTCCCCTCAAATCTGGAATTTGGTTCAAGGGTACATCTCTCCATACCTCTGATACATGTCGTTGTAATTCTTCAACGTCTTCAGAGAGGTGGAGAGTCCCGACAACCAACAACTCTTTGGTGTAACTCAAAACCCATGAGCACATCCCTATGGACCGTAGCGTCCTTAAACTAGTTATGGACCGTAACGTCCTTAAACCAGCTATGTACCGCAACGTCCTTAAACTAGCTATGGACCGCAATGTTCTTAAACTATGACCTCACTACCAAATTGTGATCTATGGACCGCAATGTCCTTAAACTAGCTGTGGACCGCAACGTCCTTAAACTAAACCCTCACACCAAAAATAATGATCTATGGACCGAAACATTCTTAAACTAACAATGGACCGCAACGTCCTTAAACTAGCTATGGACCGAAAATGTCCTTAAACTAAAGCAATAGAGCCCAAATGCTCTTTTGCTCGGTCTGAATGACCCCAAAATCCTGTTGAGTAGATCTTAGTCTAAAATTAGACTAACGTATCCTCAACAAATATTTAAGTTGATCTTAATCTCAAACTAGATTAACGATCCTTAAATCAAACCAGACCCAAATCTAAGAATATACGGATTTAGACTAATCCACGCCCTACGGGCGGCAATATAAATTAGTCTCCGTATACAATCCACAGGTAACCAAAATTAAAACAAGCATAGACGACACGAAGTGAATATCTGGAGCAGGAGAAAGTGATTATCGCTACGCGGTAACGTAATTAACTGCAGGGGCTTGCACCTGTAGGGAAGAGCGTCCCCACAATCAAAAACCCATCGCCAATGAGGGGGAATCTGATGAAATCTGCTACAACGATCGCATCCGTCTAAACTTTCGATACACAGTGCCATAAATCAACTTGGCATCTACGGAGAGGTAAACGGATAAAACCAAATAGCATCTGCCCCTAAATTCAGGCAAGACGTCCGTCTTTCCCATCTTCCGGCGGTAAACAGATTATGGCACGCTCGGTGGGACCATTTTCTCTTTCCACTCCACACTTCGTGTGTCGTGTTTTTCCACGATCAGATAATCGCGATGTATATGTTTGTGGTTGCCCTTAGGTGATGGGATATTGAAGCTAGCGTTTCGTCTTTATAAAGAATGGCATTTGCTTCCACCCTAGCAACTCAAGCTTTATCATATATGGTGGAGTCAAGTATGGGCCACTTACAGTCTCAAATCTCTGCAATCCGGCTCTTCAAGAAATCAACGGGCTTCTCTTTGGGTCGATGCTCCCACCTCCCACCCTCGGTGCCTCAACGTCGAAGGAGGAAGCCCAGAGGAAGTCTGTCTTCCACAGGTTGGTTCCCCAAGCTGCAACTTTGCCAACAGAATCAGTCCTCCAACAACTGGCACCTTCTAAGGACCAAGTTCGACGCAGGGGGAAGAATATTCAGGCTATCAAAGGAAACAGGGGGCAGGCTCAGCAAAATCCTGAGGCTAATCAAATCCTGGTTGTAAGAAATGGTCGACGTCGATATCGGCATCATACAAAATGAGCTGAGGGCAGTTCTCCGTATGGTTCTGTTTCAACCCCAGTGGTGAATGTTATTGTTCCAACCGGGAACAGCTTCAAACTGTTGCGGAGGGTTAGACAAAATTCTCCCACCGCAATATTGAAGAAATCTCCGCAGCCCATGGAGATCCTACGAGAGCAGAAACCAGTTCGCTCCCTATAACAACTTTCCTCATCTATAGATAAGGTGTGGAAGCAGGTGAAGGACTCATTCGTCATCTACGGCTCTTCCTCTAAACGTCAACCAAATTCTGACAAATCCCCTTTCAAATACAAGGGGACTCATCCCAAGACGGATTCTGATACAGCGGTTCCTCCCAAAACCAAAGCGGCTTTTTGTTAGTTATATGTATGCCCTAGAGGCCATTACTGTACATTGGATGTATATTGTAGTGGATGCTGGGACATATATAGGTAGGACTTTCTTGCTCGACATGATAGTACGCTATCTGGTTGCTCTTTATCTTAACATGTATACTTTCTGTCTCTCTGATTACATGTTGATAAAGCCCTTAGGATGTGTACTCGACTTCCAGGACTATGATGAAGATCATACTAGTAGGGACTGGGTAGTCAATGAGTACATCCTTCATTATTCCTAGTCGTGGGAATATCGAGACGGGGCATCGATATTCCAGAGTAGACTAGCGTATATCTTCTCGACCCATGTGATGGGCGATGGATGATCCCATATCTATTGGTGTTTGACATCGGAGATGGTATGCGGGTGCTCAGTGGAGACTGGGTACACTGAACGGACTCTCCAAGAACTGCCAGATGGTATTATACCTCACATCAGATGGCAGTTCTCTGGTGACACCGGTACAGCTTAGTCTGTTGACCCGAGATCGTCATAGAGTCTTGTGTGTCGCCCACTGTGCTTTGATTTCCACCCTACCGCGGCTCTACTGAGTCGTGCAAACAGGTGGTTTTTGGTACAGTCCCGATTCACATGGAGGCAATGAGCGATAGGAGGGGATTCGTCTCTCCCGGTATTGGGGGTTGATGTTGCGCTATGTTCGACTGGCCATAACAGGAAATCCCTGGCCAGGGTTGCGGTGACCTACTGGTAAGTGTTATCAGTAGTTTCACACATGTTATGGACCTTACGTCGGCATGACTTATCAAGCTATTGGGGTCTGACGTTTACCACCCCTAGGCGAGATATACGACATATCAGACGAACAGACCGGACTGTACGGTAAGTGTTACTGGTTGGATTCACAGGAGTGTGAGCGGGCTTGCTCGTCGATCTTCTGATCGCTCAATACCCGGGTGGCCGTTACGTTTAGCAGACCGCTTGCGGCTTGTGGGTGCTTGATATGATCATCATCTGCTGCCGGCGTATTGACGAGTCATTAGAGTCCTACACAGAGGTTTCCTGGCTCAAGCGAAACGAAATAGGAGCGCATATGAGATATGTGCTGGACCGAGAATAATGCGTGTATGTGATATCGTATTTCATTCTCGCGATAGATGTATCGATTGGTTATATGCGATATAACCTAGTTATCGAATCAAGTATTGATTCGATAAGCCGATACATAGGATACTGGTCGGTTATATGCGATATGACCGGATCGTTAAATCAAGTGTTGATTTAATGATTTAATGTATAATTATATATTTGATATATTACTTTGCATTAACTAGTATTGGTTCACTTTAAGTAGATTTTCTCACTTGATTTATGCAAGTTGTATATGTGATATACTTTTGTGCACTTGATTGTATCATGTTTGATGATACATGCTTATTTGGTTAAGTGTAAACAATTAAACCATGGTTAAGTTGTTGATTAGGGTTTTACTTATTCATTTATCTTATTTATTTATTCAATTTGAATAAATTGAAAGATAAATGAATGGTGGCTTCATTTGTTTTTAGTTGAAGCTTCATGAAGCTTTGACTAAATGACCTTTTTGTTCTCATCCTTAACCCTAACCATTCAACCTAACCTTAGTCAATTCTCTACACTTAACTAAGGTTAAGATTATGATAAGTATTCATTTTATTATCTATTTTTAAATAACTTATCATATCATCTTCTTCTTCTTCATCTTCTTCTTCCATGAAGAAAAGCTTGCTACATCAATGGCAAGTGATGAAAACAAGTGAGAAATCCAATTCTAAAGTGAACCCACTTCCTATTTCTTCATTCTCTACCTCTTGCCAAGTAGTATAGGGTGTTTTCTTCACAAGTTTCATGACTTGGTGAGGTCGGAGTTTGATCTTGTGATGCCTCGACGTAGATCATCTTCGGCATCGAAGCCGACGATCAAGCCCGCCCATTTCTTCGATGAAGCCGATGCTAGAGTTCGGGATCCGACTTGGACAGCGGAGGGACATTGTCGCGGAGCTTAGTAAGTGGTGGTCCGGATCTACAAAGGTTGTAGTCACTTTCCTTTAGCATTTAATTCGTTTACATGCTTGCATCGCCTATATATCTAGTTAACGATCCGTATTAGGTTTTCTCGGCACATGTAAAAATTCAATTGGGCATGTTTGATCACTTGTGAGACTTCATTAGTGTGCCTAGGAACCCTACAGTGGTATCAGAGCCTAGCTAGAGCGTTAGGCGATGCGTAGACGGAGTTAGAAATCCGATCGGACCGAAACCCTAACCCTAAACATGCTCTCTGGACAATTTTGAAAATCGTGATTTTTTCCAGATTAAAAATAAGCAGAAAACTCTGTAGAAGATTCTAAGAATTACTGTATAAAACGGGGCCCCTGAATCCATCAAAGCGCGGCGGAACCGCGGCATTAGCATGCTAATGCGGCGGTTCCGCGGCCCTTTTGTCTCCTCTTGCAATAAATTTTGCACAGTAATTCCTAGTTTGCAGTGCTGGTTTTCCTGGGAATTTTAAATAATTTTTCAAGAGTTGAATTTTCTGGGTTGTATTGGGGACTCGGTGTATCGATCGGATTGTCTAATTTTGTCAGTGTGTTTTTCCGGGTATTTTTAGAATATGTTAAAAAGTTCGACCGGATATAAATACCCACTTTTTCCCCTGCCGGGAAATTTCCAATTGTTGGATTTTTCCGTAGTTTAACGACGTTCTAAGTAGTGCAAGTAATGCGATGGTCCCTCTAGAAGACAACAAACCTTAACTCGATTATGTGACCGTCTTGAACTGCCCTTTGAACCTTCGGGTTTGGGGCAGTACGGCGTGCCACATGTGAGGCGTTGGCTTGACCCTTCTACGGCTGGACCGTTGGTACTAAGGCACGAACTGAATGCTGTTAGACTTATTTCATGTGTTGAGCTGTATCGGGAAAACTTGGGTGTTCGATTGTTCGATCGAAAAGTTTAGCGTTTTCTATTTATCCGGAATGTGATACAATAATTGGAATTCACATGTAGTTATGAGATAACGGAATGAATGTTATAAACATAGCAGTTTAGTCTCACTTGATCGGTTGCCACGGAGTTTTGATGTGATCAAAAGTCCGTCGCAATCACGTAGCGTACGCGGATACTCGCCGGGTAAACTTAATAGACAGCCTCACCCCATAGCCCCGACCAAGTGACTGTAGGAGAACCCCGTCGCCGAAAGCATCCGTTTGGGTGCTCGCGGTAGCGGTGTTCCGCCTTGGTGCACTTCGTCGACGGCGTCGGGGGTGCGGCCTCCTACTAAAGTTTGCGACGAGCATTCGATCAGTTTTTCGGGAATCTTGTTGAATTGCCCAACTTGACATTGAAAAGTGTTTTCGGTAATGAGACTAAAATGCGGGGTTTATAATTGTTAGGCATGCGATGTCGAAGGAATTCATTTGATTAGGCATGCGATGTCTAAAGAGATTGCGGATTCCAACTGTTGTAGTTTTACACTTTCTTTTCTGTGACCGTAAGTGTAATATGTGATATCGCCGGTTTCGTTGCTATATGTCAACGACAATTGGGATACGCATGTTTGCTTACGTTGATGACATGTGATGTTATGTGTTGCTGGATATGTTATATTGGATCGTCGTGTTTGAATAGCCGGGGGATTTTTATGTGAGATGAGTGTTTTTCATTTTCATTCATGTAAAAAAACTTGTATGTAATATTCTTTTATTGGAGCACTTCCAGGTTGCGGAAGATGTCACCCATTGTATATTATTTACTTTTCTGCATTAGGATAGACCCAAGGAGGGGAGCACAAGTAACCGGGTTCTGGGGTCCAGAGGGAGACCATCTCGAGGAGTCGAGTCTGGGTCTCCTAACCCTAGAATTGGTAGGGTTGCTTGCCGCTCTCGTAGGGGTCTTGGGGTGTGGGATTGGTTATTCATCACGACCGTGGAATCCGTGTTTTATACTGGCTCGTATTGAAAACACGGACGTCCTAGTATATCCAATATTTCATATGTTTCTTCTGCTGTGATTTATCTGTGATGTGATCATGTGATGTTCTATGACAGATATTATATATAGTATATATGATATATTATATAGACGTTGCTTATGTTTTACACCCGCGCTATCCCTGCCTCGCTCTGGCGTTAGTCACCTAACCTAACGGTGCAGACGGGACATCGAGGCGAATGCGGATGGCATAAGCGTACGTTATATTTATCTGTGATGTTTAGGTGGACTTAAATGATGGTATATTCATTAATGAGATTAATGAAAGAAAATAAACCTAATTGATGTTGTGGAATCGAATTTCAAAATAAAAACAGGTAGCTACAGTTCTTGCTTTGCATCGCAGTGTTCATTATAGAACATCCTGCACCTTATTCGATGAGGAAAGGACCGAGATCCCTTCACCGGGAGTGACTCCTTTAGCAATAACTGGCAGATGCTACAACCCTCGGTTTGTCTTTGATCGCTTCTATAGTTTCCGCTTTGCACAGTGATATATATGATATATCCCGCACCTCATTCGACGAGGAAAGGGCCGACGATCCCTTCACCGAGAGTGACCCCTTTAGCAAAACTAGAAAAGCCTAAAAAACATTCCATTTAAAAACTATTTGATTCCGCAACGAGATCAAGTTCAAAGCGTTAAAGGTTTTCACAAAAACCATTCGCAACCCTCCGTCATTTTAGGAAGTAGAGTACTTAGTATTCGTGCTGTGTTTGTTGACCATAGTCAAGGCACAGTGTACGGTGGCTAAGTGATGTCTTCCTACACCGCATATGATGCGATTAGTTAGGACAGTCGCGTGACTTTGTTGACCTTAGTTAAGGGTCATGTGGGTGGGCCTAATTAATCACGAAATGACGGGTAGAACTTGACTAGTGCTTATAATTTGTTGACCATAGTTAAGGTCATAAGTGCTAGGGGTAAAAATCTTTATCGGGAGTTTCAAGTGTTGAAATTTGCAATGAGATTGCATACCTTCTATGTGATAGTTGGATCTCGATACCCACTACGAGTAATTGTTACTCCTGGGAGAGTTTTGCACTTTACAATTAGCCGATCAAGTAGGTGTCTAGAAAGGTGTCAACGGGGTTACGCTTCTGGGAAAGCGTGGTTTACAGTAATTAGGTCCTGCGAAAGTATGGGGAACCTCCCTCAAAATACCGACACTGGCCTGGCTGAAAAATTGGCGAACTTGTAGAGTGTAATTAATCCCGGCTAGTCTCTCCTTTTAAGGTTTGAAGGAAGATTTGATAAAAACAGTGGGAGCCATCCTGATTAGATAAAATAAATAACCAATCTATTCTTGCAAGAGCGCACGCTGAGTGTTTTCTTCTCTCTCTCTCCAGATAGCGACCATATCACGTCTTAATCAAGATAATAATATGGATGTATTGACCGAACCCGCTTGTTATAGTGAGCTGGGGAACGTTGGTCCCGCCCCAACTTATAATTGTTATAAGACAGAGCAGGAATTAGGGGAATACCAGGATTCCCATGCCGCCCAAACGAAGAAAGTGCATATGATGCATCTCCTTCGGGTGTGTTCATTACAAAGAACTGTTTCTCAGTATCCTCTGCATCCTGGGTATATGATACCGGATCAGGATCCCAGATATGTAATCTGTTATATAGGGCTACAAAAGGGTAGAAAAACTGAGAACGGGTGATAAGTTTCATGAGTCAGAAAACGGGGCAAGTGTTGCAGCCAAGTCTGTTGGTCACTGTCACCCTGTATTACTAATACATTGATTCTGAACAAATGCTATTAGATACCGAACCTGATATACAAAATCATATCAGTCTCTTTATAAGTAAAGAATTGATAAAATTTTGTATTGATGGATAATGTTTTGAACATTTCCTATATCAAAAGTTGATCGGTTTAGGCACGTTATCTAAAAGCATTGACGTTCTAAATCAAACTACAGTTCCTCGTATACAGAACACACACAAGAGGAAGAGTTCAGAAATGAACGAATCATTCTTGAGGCATTGTAGACTAGGTCATATCAATGCGACCCGACTGGCTGAAGTTACATTTTAGATGCATATTTAAATCAGTTTGAATTTACATCTTGTGAAACTTGCCAGTCATGTCACAAAGATAAGATGACCATAGCTCTGTTTATTGGAAACAGGGAAAGAGTTTGTAAAACTCTTGGGACTGATACATGATGATGTATGTGAGGTCTCTTGTCTACACATGCCAGGACTGGTTCTTTATACTTCATTACATTCTCTGATAATCTCTCAAGATTCAGACATATGTTCCTGTTGAAACATAAGTCCGAACCTTTTGAGATATTCACAGAATATAAGCTAGAAGTAGAGAACCAATACGGGTATAAGTATTATGTCCTATGATAAGATCAGGGAGGAGAATACTTGTGCATGGCATTCCTGGACCATTCTAATGGAGAATGAGATTCTCTCTCCGTATTACTCCTCTGAATACACCACAGCACAACGGTGCATCAGGGCGGAGCAATCGCACAATATTAGATATGGTGTGCTCTATGATGAGTATTACTGAGTTACCTAATTCCTTTTGGGGTTGTGCACTTGAGAAGCAGCATACCTATTGAATTAGGTTCGAATCAAATCAGTGCCTACCACTCCATATAAGATATGGTGTGGGAAGATCCTATCTCTTAAGTAAGTTAAGATTTGGGATTGTCCGGCCTATGTCAAAAGCAAAATCCGGACAAGATCGAGGAAAGGTCAGTTCTGTAGAACTGGAAAGGTTCCAGCTATACGAAACTACAGCTGAAGATTTGACAGAACCAAAGGATTCTATAGTCCCCGACGAACCTCAGCCTCTCCGCCGATCTGGTAGGGTTCCTCGCCTGCCTGAGAGATACCTCGGTTTCTCGATGACAGTGGGAGCAAGGAATGCATCATGAGATGATGACCCAACTAGATTCGAGCAGGCCATCAAGAGTAGGGACTCTGTAAGAATGGCTGGATGCTTAGCGATCTGAGATGGAATCCATATACACCAACAAAGTATGGACTTTGGTTGCTATATCTGAAGGGTTAAATCCCCATCGGGAGCAAGTATATCTTGAGAAGATTACTTGGTGTAGATGGAAAAGTTGAGACTTTCAAAGCTAGACTTGTTAAAGGTTTTCGTCATCAACCAGGCACGGATAATGATGAAACCTTTTCCAGGGACTATGTTTAAGTCCATCCAGATCCTACTTGCCACGGCTACATACCATGACTATAATATCTGGTGGTTGGGTGCCATGACTACTTTTCTAAATATTGATTTAGAAAAGAGAGTCTATAAGAACACAGCCAGAGGGCTTCGTAAACAGTGGGAGCAGCGGAAACGTGTGCAAGTTGCTTTACAGGATAAAGCAGGCATCGCGGAGTTGGAACATTTGTTTTGATGTGGTAGTCAAAGTATTTGACTTCATCAAAATAGTAGATGAACCTTGTATATACAAAACGGTAGTAGAGAGTAAGGTGGTCATCCTCGTATTGTACGTGGACAACATACTCTTGATAGGAAAGGAATTTCCTATGCTACGATCGGTCGATCTCCCCTTATCACATAGATTCTCCATAAAGTATCAAAGTGATACCTCCTAAATCCTGGGATTTGGATATATGAGATAGATCTAAATAGATTTTAGGATTCTCACTAGCTATAGTGAGATAGTATCAGTCGATCCTGGGGAGAATCACTCGAAGTGTTCCAGGGTGATAAAGACGACTGAATGTCAGTCACAGGCATTGTCTTTACCCTCAGTAAAGGGACAGTATGTTGGAAGATTTCCAAGCTAGATACCGTGACAAACTAGACGATAAAGGCTGGTAACATCGCTATTAAAGATACTACCAAAGAGGCAGTTTGGGTGTATATTGGTTCATAGGATGAACTAGGTTCCTACTATTGTGTGATAATGGAACTGTGGCTTTGGCCCTGGAACCCTGGTCCCATCAGTGACCCAGACATATTCTGAGGCAGCATCACCTGATCATGGAGATAGTTGATCTCCAGGGTGATCGAGGTTAGGAGAGTAGACTCAGAGGACAACACGGCGGATCCACTCACGAAGGCCTTTTCCCAAAGAAAGACTTCTAGGGGATGGTTGAGTATTAGATACTACAACTACTGCTACAGATGGCCCTAGTGCAAGTGGGAGATTGTTAGTTATATGTATGCCCTAGAGGCCATTACTGTACATTGGATGTATATTGTAGTGGATGCTAGGACATATATAGGTAGGACTTTCTTGCTCGACATGATAGTACGCTATCTGGTTGCTCTTTATCTTAACATGTATACTTTCTGTCTCTCTGATTACATGTTGATAAAGCCCTTAGGATGTGTACTCGACTTCCAGGACTATGATGAAGATCATACTAGTGGGGCCTGGGTAGTCAATGAGTACATCCTTCATTGTTCCTAGTCGTGGGAATATCGAGACGGGGCATCGATATTCCAGAGTAGACTAGCGTATATCTTCTCGACCCATGTGATGGGCGATGGATGATCCCATATCCATTGGTGTTTGACATCGGAGATGGTATGCAGGTGCTCAGTGGAGACTGGGTACACTGAACGGACTCGCCAAGAACTCCCAGATGGTATTATACCTCACGTCAGATGGCAGTTCTCTGGTGACACTGGTACAGCTTAGTCTGTTGACCCGAGATCATCATAGAGTCTTGTGTGTCTCCCACTGTGCTTTGGTTTCCACCCTACCATGGCTCTACTAAGTCGTGCAAACAGGTGGTTTTTGGGTACAGTCCCGATTCACATAGAGGCAATGAGCGATAGGAGGGGATTCGTCTCTCCCGGTATTGGGGGTTGATGTTGCGCTATGCTCGATGGCCATAACAGGAAATCCCTGGCCAGGGTTGCGGTGACCTACTGGTAAGTGTTATCAGTAGTTTCACACATGTTATGGACCTTACGTCGGCATGACTTATCAAGCTATTGGGGTCTGACGTTTACCACTCCTAGGCGAGATATGCGACATATTAGATGAATAGACCGGACTGTACGGTAAGTGTTACTGGTTGGATTCACAGGAGTGTGAGCGGGCTTGCTCTTCGATCTTCTGATCGCTCAATACCCGGGTGGCCGTTACGTTTAGCAGACCGCTTACGGCTTGTGGGTGCTTGATATGATCATCATCTGCTGCCGGCGTATTGACGAGTCTTTAGAGTCCTACACAGAGGTTTCCTGGCTCAAGCGAAACGAAATAGGAGAGCATATGAGATATGTGCAGGACCGAGAATAATGCGTGTATGTGATATCGTATTTCATTCTCGCGATGGATGTATCGATTGGTTATATGCGATATAACCTAGTTATCGAATCAAGGATTGATTTGATCAGCCGATACATAGGATACTGGTCGGTTATATGCGATATGACCGGATCGTTAAATCAAGTGTTGATTTAATGATTTAATGTATAATTATATATTTGATATATTACTTTGCATTAATTAGTATTGGTTCACTTTAAGTAGATTTTCTCACTTGATTTGTGCAAGTTGTATATGTGATATACTTTTGTGCACTTGATTGTATCATGTTTGATGATATATGCTTATTTGGTTAAGTGTAAAGAATTAAACCATGGTTAAGTTGTTGATTAGGGTTTTACTTATTCATTTATCTTATTTATTTATTCATTTTGAATAAATTGAAAGATAAATGAATGGTGGCTTCATTTGTTTTTAGTTGAAGCTTCAACTAAATGACCTTTTTGTTCTCATCCTTAACCCTAACCATTCAACCTAACGTTAGTCAATTCTCTACACTTAACTAAGGTTAAGATTATGATAAGTATTCATTTTATTATCTATTTTTAAATAACTTATCATATCTTCTTCTTCTTCTTCATCTTCTTCTTTCATGAAGAAAAGCTTGCTACATCAATGGCAAGTGATGAAAACAAGTGAGAAATCCAATTTTAAAGTGAACCCACTTCCTATTTCTTCATCCTCTACCTCTTGCCAAGTAGTATAGGGTGTTTTCTTCACAAGTTTCATGACTTGGTGAAGTCGGAGTTTGATCTTGTGATGCCTCGACGTAGATCATCTTCGGCATCGAAGCCGACGATCAAGCCCGCCCATTTCTTCGATGAAGCCGATGCTAGAGTTCGGGATCCGACTTGGACAGCGGAGGGACATCGTCGCGGAGCTTAGTAAGTGGTGGACCGGATCTACAAAGGTTGTAGTCACTTTCCTTTAGCATTTAATTCGTTTACATGCTTGCATCGCCTATATATCTAGTTAACGATCCGTATTAGGTTTTCTCGGCACATGTAAAAATTCAATTGGGCATGTTTGATCACTTGTGAGACTTCATTAGTGTGCCTAGGAACCCTACACTTTTCACAAAAAAAAGAGGCCTAACAAAGCTCAACTGCCCGAAGCAAACTCCAAACACCCCAAGCCTGGGGACATGGTAGTTCACATAATCCATATGGTGAAATCCAAAGACGAAGTTCGAGGTTCTACTTGTCACCGACCTCAAACTCGGTCCCTGACAAAGGTTCAACTGCAACATGAAAAGCTGTAGGAGATGCTTCCTCAGGCGGCAGCAAACGCTAATCCATCGCCTAAGGAAAATCCCGAGGACGCACCCGAAGAAAGAGTAGAGAAGGGATCGGATATTGATTTTCTAAAGCGCGCTCTGAAAAAGAGAGATGAAGAAGCGGCAGAAATGTCCACTAAAATAAACCAGATGGCCTTTCTGATTCAGAATATGGCTGGAATGATGGTTCAATCGGAACCACTGACAAATGAACCGCCGGTAGTCGGTCTTAAAGATAAGGATGACATTTCAAATCTTCTGCAAATCTCATCAACGGCTGAGGAGGAAATGATTCCTAAAAGAAAAGCTGGACACATATATCGCTCAGCGAATCAAAGCTCACTACGCCAGTGAAGCCGCAAATAGATCAATCAAGACTGATCGACCGTATCCGACGTGGTACGACCAAATACAGTACTCGCCAGAGTACACATTTCGAACGTTCCACATGCATAAAGGAACTGGGAATCCTTGTCAGCACATTGCGCGATTTAAATCCAAGTGCGGAAATACTGGAGGAAATGACATACTACTCCTCTGACAATTCATCAGCGGTCTAGAGGGCATCACCTTCGTATGGTATGCGGAACTCCAAAATGATTTCGTGAAGAGCTTCAACGAAATGGATATGCTCTTCTGTCAAAGATTCGCTAATGAGAACGAACATACTACCGTGACGGCGCTAGTCAACGAAAGGGTTAGACCAAATGAGACTTGGGTTCAATATGTTACCCGATGGAGAAATCTCTGGTCAAATACAATCAACGCATCGATGAAGTTGCAGCCATGGGAATGCTCATAGCCACCCTTAACCCAAATTCAAAGGCGTCTTCGTATATGGCCCTCTTCAAACCGACGACTTTCCAAGAACTCATGGATAAAATGGCTCGATTGGATGAAATAGGTCAAGACTCTTTCTCATCCAATGATGAAGAGTGAAAAGCGGAGGCAAGATGGCATTTGTCGCCTACGCTCAACAAAATAAGCGGCTCTGAAGCAACCTGTCGCCAAAATAGCGACGGCGTGGGTACTCGCTCCCCCCGAGATATACACAGGGGGCATATTTCTCACTAGAGGAAGAATCTTTAAGTGGGATGGTCTTTTCTTCTCAAGGAGCAGATAGAATATCAAGGGACTTAGAAGTGGGTTTTGCAATCAAGTGGAATATCCTACTTAAACCAAAAAACCATGGGAGGGATGAGAAACCCATATCCCACTCCGAATCAGATGATGAGGAAAAAACCCCAGGTCAAATTCATTCTTCCAAGGAAGAGAAAGACTCGGCGGAGGTAATGACGTGATATCTCGTTCCTTTGTATATGAAGAAGACGCTCCATCAGTATCGAAAAGTGACATTGATAAGCAGGGGGAAGGTGCTATTTAAAATGCCCAGTACTTCCTGCAAAACAACCCGATTGGCACGATAATAGATGAAGGAGTCCAAGAAGGTAAAAATAGTCTAAGACGTGGAGTGTCCATGCAAACAAAAGACAAGCAGCAACGTCTTAGCAAACAAGAGTTGGAAGGGGTGAGTTATGCAACTTCACGACCGAATGAGAGAGTTGGACCGAAAAGTCCTTAAACTAGAAATTCGCCTCAAATATGGCGATAGTGGACCGAAACGTCCCTAAACTAGTGTGTCGCCACAAACATAGCACATTGCTCCAAATACGGCGATATCCTCTCTTGAGATCTATATTGCAATCGAAGTCCCAACGGCAAAAATTGCAACTCAAGTCCTACCGGCTACACAGCTACTTCAGTAATGAAGCCACAACCAAGTTCCACCAGCAAACAGATGGGTCACCTGTGGCGAAACTATTTTCGAGAGTTTCATCGTTCAAAAAAACGGTATATCCACAAGCGAAACGGGCACGGATGAAAACCCGAAAGGGCGCCGTGAGTAAAAATAGCAGGATTGCCGACGAGTTTGTGAAAACCCGGAAGGGCACAATCTTGTTAAAAAAACAAAAAAAACGGTATGTCCACAAGCAAAATGGGCACGGATGAAAACCCGAAAGGGAGCCATGAGTAAAAACAGTAGGGCTACCGGCGAGTTTGTGAAAACCCGGAAGGGTGCAATCTCGTTAAAATAAATACACACACGAGATCCTCACGACTCGTAAGGAGAATCGCCCTGTGAGACCCTCACGGCTCATAGGATTCAAAAGCCATAAGTTACAGGGATCTGGACCTGTTCTTAAGCCGTCATATCCCCCAAATTGCCCTACAGGCGGTCCATATTGACCTTTGTATACAATTTAGGGGCACGAATAAATATTTCTTTGCCAAGTTCTGCAAAAGGCAAGAAATGTCCCCATATGATGAATAACACTTGCAAGTCTTTTCGACTTGTAAGGAGAAAACACTCTTGGAAGATCCTTACGACTTATAAGAGAAGACATCACTTAGAAATCCCCATGATTCCTAAGGAGAAAATACGCCTACAAAATCCTCACGACTCGTAGGGAGAAAACCCTTTACGGGACCTTTACGGCTCATAAAGTCAAAAGTCTTAGTCGACAGGATCCTAACCCTGTCTACTAAGCCACCTTTGTCCAAATCGACAGGAGCAAATGATGATTCGCTCCTGACATTATCCTAGTTGTAGCGATGCTGATACCTAAATCGGTATCAAATTCCGAGTCCTCTCAAGGAAAATGATGAGTCTCTCCTGGCAATATGCCAATTGTAGCGATACATATGCCTAAACAGGTGTCAAACTTCAAATTTAACCTCTCCGGTAAATGCCGCCATTACATCCATCTAATGAAGAAGGGGACCCCGTTTGTTTGGGATCATAAATGCTAAAGTGCACTAAATGAAATCAAGCAATATCTGCAGAACCCGCCGGAACTGACCGCTCCGGTCAAGGGAAAGCCCCTCATCCTGTACACAACATCCCTTGAAAGTCCTTTAGGCGCGCTATGGGCACAGGAGAACGACCAGGGGAAGGAGAGAGCTCTCTATTATTTGAGTCAAGTCCTCCTGGGAGCAGAAAACAACTACCGCCCATCGAAAAGCATTGCCTAGCACTGATCATCGCGATAATGAAGCTTCAACATTATGCCCTGGCACATGAAGTCCATCTCATAACTGTTAGTTGTATGTATGCCCTAGAGGCCAGTATTGTATAGATGATGTATATTATATTGGATGCTTGGACATATACAGAGATGACTTTCTTGCTCGATATGATAGTATGCTATCTGGTTGCTCTTTATCTTAACATGTATACTAGTCTCTTTAAACTGTCTTATAGTTATATGTTGGTAAAGCCCTTAGGATGTGTACTTGACTACCTGGACTATGATGCAGATCATACTTGTGAGGACATGGTAGTCCATAAGTACATCCTTCAAGGTCCCTAGTCGTAGGTGTATCGAGACGGGGCATCGATATACCAGTGTAGACTAGCGTATACGCTTCTCGACCCATGAGATGGGCGATGGATGATCCCATATCCATTGGTGTTTGACATCAGAGATGGTATACGGGTGCTCAGTAGAAACTGGGTACACTGGACGGACTCGCCGAGAACTCCCAGATGGTATTATACCTCACGTCAGATGGCAGTTCTCAGGTGACACTTGTGCAGGTTAGTCTGTAGACCCGAGATCGTCATAGAGTCTTGTGTGATTCCGACTGCGCTTTGATCTCCACCTTACCACGTCCATGAGGGCGTGCAAAACGGTGGTTTTTGGGTACAGTCCCGAGTCACATGGAGGCAATGAGCGATAGGAGGGGTTTCGTCTCTCCCGGTATTGGGGGTTGATGTTGCGCTGTGCTCGATTGGCCATAACAGGAAAGTCCCTGGCCAGGGCTGATCAGAGATTTGCTGGTAAGTGTTACCAGTAGTTTCTCGACCCGTTATGAGCCTCACATCGGAACGACTTATCGCTTATTGGGGTCTGACGTTTACCACCCCTAGACTTGATATGCGACATATCAAACGAGGAGACCGGACTGTACGGGAAGTGTTCCCGGTTGGCTCGACGGGAGTTGTAGCAGGTTCGCTTGTTCTCTTCTGATCGCTCAATACCCGGGTGGCCGTTACGTTTAGCTGACCACTTGCGGCTTGGGGGTGCTTGATATAATCATCACCCACTGCCGGCGTATTGACGAGTCTCAGAGTCCCACAACGGAGTTTCCTAGTCCAGGCGAAACGTTGTGGTGCGCGTATGCGATATGCGCATGGACCCGATTAAAATACGCGTATAGGATACCGTATATTGATCGGGCGGCTTGCTTTTGGTTAGGGTCATATGTGATATGGCCGGATTGATAAATCAAGTGTTGATTTATTATTTAACCATTAGATTCTCACTAGAAATCCTTTCTTGTTTTCTATGGATGTATGGATGCATGTATGCATTCCTTATTGTTTCATGCATATATGGATGTGCATGCACACATGCATACATACATCATTCCATCATGGTTGATTATACAAGTAAATGGTGGCAATATAAAACTCACACCATGGGTTTTTATTTGGATTATTATTTGATTTTTGGTTAAAACAAAATGGATAAAGGAAAAGATAATTCATGACTAGTTTCTACATCCTTCTTGACCTAACCATTCTCACCCACCACTTAACCATGGATTACTTTTCCTTTTGTGTTTTTAACTCAAGTTCAATAATATCCTAACCATGGTTTGATATAAGAAAAGGAAAATATATATTGATATATTTTCTATTTTCTTTCATGAGTCATTCTTATCTTCTTCTAAAAAGCCATCATCTTCATCAACCTCTCTCATTTGCTCTCTAGATTTTTGTAGTGAGCAATATAATCATCAAGTTAGGATTTTGAAGTGAGAAAGAGAACCAAAACACCATTCTACACAAGTCTAGCCCACTTGTTTGGAGTGTTAACTTGATTTCGTTCACTTGATCGGATAAAGTTGCAAGCTTGGACAAAGCGGACTCCGGGTGGATCATCGGTGACCTCGAGGAGTTCAAGCGGAGCTTTTTCAAACCCCAAGTAGCCGAGGAGTCTAGCGTAGGGAGATACAAAGGTTGTACTCTCTAAACCCCAGCTTTTCTTTCATATGTTGATGTGAAAAATTCGAAACCCTAATTTTTCTAAGAACGATTCTATGTTCGTTAACTTAGCACCCTAAAAATTCATTCTTTGGTTCATGTGATGCTTCCAAACCCTTCATGATGTGCTAGGCTAACCTTTCATTGGTATCAGAGCCGACCTAGAACATTAGGCGACACTTTAACGAAGTTAAAACTCTGATCGAACCGAAAATACGGATTTTTTAGTGCTCTCTGGACATTTTTTTAAAAACTGCTCTTTTTCAGAATTAAAAATATGTAAAAAATTCAGCAGGAGAATATAAGAATTACGGTATAAAAATTATTCAATGAACAGTTATTCTTGCCGCGAAAACGCGGCCTAAGCTTGCTTATGCCACGGTTCCGCGGCCGTACACATCATTCACTGAATAAATTTTGTACAGTAATGCTGGATTCTGCTTGTATATTTTTTAGGATATTTTTAATCTGAATTTAGTGCTGAAAATTCTGGAGATGGTTTTGGACTCGACAGTTCGATCGGAATTTTGATTTCGTGGCTTTTCCGGGTAAATTAGAAAGTATTGAAGTGTTTGAACGAGTATCATTTGCTCACTTTTCACGGGGTTTAAAAGCTTTCGGAAATACGTGCAAGTTTGTTTGTGGTGGACCCTCTAGAAGACAACAAACCTTAACTCGATTATGTGACCGTCTTGAACAGCCTTTTGAACCTTAGGGTTTGGGGCAGTACGGCGTGCCACATGTGAGGCGTTGGCATGACTCTTCTACGGCTGGACCGCTACTACTGTGTCACACTCCGGGTTTTTGAACTCCGCTCAAGTGTTGAGCTTTAGTGAATCTTGGGTATTTGATCGTTCGTTCGAAAACTTCAATACTGTCCAATTATCTGGAATATGATGCAATATGTAGAATTCATATAGTTGGACATGAAATACGAAGTATGTGATATTTCGCATTTACGATGTCTAAAGAGAATGTGGATTCCAAATATTGCAGTTTTACACTTTCTTTTCTGTGACCGTAAGTGTAGTATGTCGATATCGCCAGTTTCGTTGCTATACATCAACGACAATTGGGGTATGCATACTTACTTACGTTGATGATATGAGATATTATGTGTTGCTGAGATATGATGTGCAGGATTGTCGCGATTGAATAGCCGGGGGGTTTTATGTGAGATGAGAGTTTTATATTTTCATTCATGTAAATTCAAATGTAATGTAATATTCTTTTATTCGGGGCACTTCCGGGTTGAGGTCGATGCCACCTGTGTGTAGGGTTCCTAGGCACACACTAGAGGTCTCACAAGGCATTAACCATGCCAATTTCAAATTTTACAAGTGCCGAGAAACCCTAATACGGATCGTTAACTAGATTTTAGGCGACAAATGAAACTAGTTAACAACATAACTAAAATAAAGAGGCTACAACCTTTGTAGATCCGGTCCTCCACCTCCACGGCTCCGTGATGAAGTCTCCTCGCTGTCCATATCGAATCCTGGGCTCTAGCGTCGGCTTCATCGGAGAAATGGGTGGGCTAGGTCATCGACTACGATGCCGAAGATGATCTACGTCGAGGCATCACAAGATCAAGCTCCCACTTCACCAAGTCACGAAACTTGTGAAGAAAACACCCTATACTACTTGGCAAGAGGTAGAGGATAAAGAAATAGGAGGTGGGTTCACTTTAGAATTGGATTTCTCACTCTTTTTCACTAGTTGCCATTGATGGTGGCAAGCTCTCTTCTTGAAGAAGAAGAAAAAGAAGATGATGATAATATGATAAGTTGTAACGTTTTAGAAATCGTTTTGCGAATTTTCCCGTTTTAGGGCAAAATTGTCGGTTTTTCCCGTTTTAACCCGATTTCGATCAAACGAACGTATAAGCTTACCGACACCTAATTTGGCCAAAATAAAGCTTGTGCGCGAACTTTGGGAGTATTTGGGAGGTTTTGGTTCAGATAGATTTTTTCCCGAAAAAATATTATTTTAAGCGGTGTTTTGTGCACGTAAATCGGGAAAATTTTTATTTTTGTGAATAAATTAATTTTGTCACTAGAATTATTTTAGAATGTTCTTTTTAAAAATCTAGATAATTTTTGGTGACTAATTGTGTGTTTTAAAATTTAAAAGAAAAGGGTGTAATGATGGCAAAATGCATTAATTAGCATTTAATTCTCTTTTTCCTTACTTTTTCTTCACAAAATATTACACAAACCCCCCCCCCCCCACTCACCTTGGCCGACCCTAACTCCCCCATTTCTGTCCAAAATAATTCCATGCTCATTTCTCTCTCATTTCCTTTCAAAAACACAAAAAGATATCCAAAAATAAATCCAAAAATTCCTATATAAATATTAAACCTTTTTCCTTCACTAATCCTTCATGGATCTTCATCAAAGCTTGAGTTTTGGAGGCTAAAGTGATGGATCTAAGTTCTTTTTGGTGTTCTTGAGGAGGTATAATTTCTTACCTTAATCCATAATTAATTGCTTTAATCTTTAACTAGCTAATTTAGTTAACTAGTTAAGTGCTTAGTTTAGCATTTAAATCTTGATTAATTCATTATATTTGGTTTAAGAAATTCATGTTAGGGTTAAATTTTGATTAAGTGATTAGTGTTTAATTCAAGTGTTAAATTGTGATTTGGAAAAGAATAAGCTAGTAGAAAGTGTTAAAATTTGCTAATAAGTATTTTGTTTAATTAAGCAAAATTACTTACTAGATTTTTGCTAAAACATAATTAGCGAGTGTAAAAAATATAGGATTGGTTTAAATAGCTTAGTTAAGCTATTTTAAGATATTTGTAATTGTTAGATTTGTGTTATCTTGAATCTAGTGCGATATATTGCGATAGGTTGCTTACTAGATTTCGGGGTTTTCCGACGTAGGGTTCGTTTGGTAGTTGCGAGGTTATATCCAGTGTATTCCTCATAATTTTTGTGTTGTGTTGCGCGATCGGGACGATCGGGGTCCAGACGTGGTGTTTTGTAGTTTAGCGACCCCAATTAGGGTTTTGGCCGGTATCGTGCGTGATAGATGCGCTAAGCGCGCAGTGTAATTTTCCGGACGTTTTCGTCGCGTTTCGTTGTCTTTCCGTCATTATAGGATATTTAGCTTATGTGTTGTATTTATGAAATTTTAGGTTCGCAAGCAGGGACTTCGGGTGCTGCGGACAAGGGGAAGCAGGTGGTCGGATTTTCTTAGCTCGAGACCATCGGTGAGTAGATTTAACATCTACGGGGAAATCGCCCGTATGGCGTTATGCGTCGGGGCGAATATGATATGATAGCTGCATGTATTTGCATATTAGTTACTTTCATATGAATGTCATTGCATAGCATTATCTGTTGTACTTGACTCGTACCTTTAGATATAACACATTACTGACGGTTCATGTTGCACGAGCACTAAATTGTATGCTACACCCACACCGTCTGTAATTGCCATGACACGCACAAACACCTACATATGTGATATGATAGTGGATAGGAATGATTAGAGTAGTAACTCATATTCTATTGTGCATATGAAATACTGTGGACACATACATACGTGATATTTCATTGGGCAGGAATAGTTAAGGTAGTGAACCCTATTCCACTTCACTTATATCTTGTTATAATTACCTATACATCATGCATACATATTGACATGTACACCCTCGTACTTGATTACATATAGATACTTAAACCCTGCTACACTTACATGTACACTTCATATGATACTGCATTTATTTTCGAAGGAATTGGGAACCGCATGATGTGTTTTAAAGTTAGATTCAATTTAAAGAGCGGTTTTCCCTTTATATGCTCATATTGATGTTTTATGTTGCATATATCAGCTTTATATGGATTTTACGCATTGAGATATGGATTTCATATGATTTATGGATTTGAGAACCGTGGGGGATATTTTCAAGAAAACATTGTATTGTTTGAAAACCCGGTTTCTCTTGATATGATATTTGATGCGTCCACCATGTGATTTCTCGGTTCTGAGATTTGGCTTGTGATACCCGATTCGAGGAGCGGGATGCACCGTCTGCGGGTACATGGTGGACCCGGTATGGTACCCCGGGGTGAGTGGTGATTTCGTGGTGTAGACGATAAACCTGACGGTGGGACCACTACCTACCGGTGATTGTATTTGGACTCGGCGGTTATCATGGAGATACCGACCGGAGTGAGGTATGACATATCGTCAGGGCTAGTCATGGTGACAGTGCCTGAGTTATGAGGATTTACGTGTCGATGCTAGACACGGGTTTCATGATGTTTCGAGTGTCGGTGATTGACACTCAGGTTTTCGTGAGACATACAGGATTTGAGGGCCGATCTTAGGATGCGGTGCCTGAGGAATTGGGATTTGATGTGTCAGTGAGGGACACTGGTGTTTTTCCATGCTGATGATTTTTGCATGAGATTTTATATTATATCATCCCACACTCAGGATTATGTTGATATGCATTGTTTCATGTAGTTGTAGTACCCTGATGATGTACCTTTACATGATTGTTGCATATTCACTTATCATACTTATGCTATCGGATTACTTGTGATAGATAGATCGCTGTTCGTGCATACTTGTGATTACTGTATGATGTTATTTACTATTCACGAGTTGGCAACTCACCCCCGTTGTGCCACAGTGTTGTGCAGGACTTACCCTCTGAGTAGTCGCGGCAGGGCATCTTTTCATCTCTACTTTTGCGGATACCGCTACGGTTGGCTGTGAAGCTTTGCTTTTAGGTGGGTTGCGGTTATCTGTTTGTACTTTGTATATTTTTTTGTTGGATCTAGTATTCTCCATCTACCACTATGTTGTATATGACTTAGAGGCGACTTGTGAGGATTCAGTGTTCTTTTGTGGTGACTTTGGGAGCCGTGCTCGTGGGAGCCGGTTTTTGTTGAAAAGTTTTACTTCTTTATGCAGTTTTCTTTTATATTTCTTCGCTTCGGCGTCGTATATATGTTGTGGTGGTTGTCTCCGCCGTTGGGCGTGATTTGCTCCCGTTTGGGATGCTTTTATTATTATCTATGTTGTACCCGTTTTCGGGGTTAGTTTTTACAAAGGAGGTGCTGCCGAAATTTTAAAGAACGAAAACTAAACTTAAAGATTTTTACTTGAAAATTTCCGAATATTTAAAACTATGTTTTTCTCCGTTGATCCAGTTTTGGGTGGTTTAGATTTCTGGGTTTCGGCTTACTTAAGTTGCGTACGCCTTTAGACGTTACGTAATTTAAGTGCCGGTTACGGGCCAAATTTGGGTCGTGACAAAGTTGGTATCAGAGCGCTAGGTTTTTACCTTTCGGAGTGTAGGATGACCTCGGTATGATGGAGTAGGTAGCTTAAGCAGAGTGGCGTAGCGTGTGTATGTTCCGCGGCATACTTACGACACGGTACTCCGCCTAAGTGACCTTAGGACTTATTGATTGATGTTCCTTCCGTGATTGATATACATCCTTGTGATTCGATTTCCGTTTCCTTATCGAATCTTGTTTCAATTTCCAGCCCATATGCCGCCGAAGACTACGAGGGCACAGAGAGCGGCCGCGAGGGCCGAGGCCAGAGTCGACTCGTCTGAGGCGAGGGTTGACCAGGGCGATACACCTGTGGTACCGGAACACATTGCTATGATTGGGGCTGGTATGCAGGATCTGCGCCAGATTGTGGGGACTTTAGTAGAGGCCATTCAAGCACAGGGGCAGGCTGTTGTTCCACCCGTTGCAGGGACCACGATGGTACCTACTGATCCGGCAGTCGTAGTTGCAGCTCCAGAGGTTATTACCGTGTCACTGACGGAGTTCATGAGGCTGAGGCCTCCGGTGTTTACTGGCACAGATATTACAGAGGATCCGCAGTCGTTCATCGACCGGATGGCCAGGATTTGTCGCTCACTCCGATGCTCCGACGAGAGATGGGTATAGTTTGCGAGTTTCCGGCTGGAGGGTATGGCCCAAAAGTGGTGTGAGTCGTTGGAAAGGGGCAGAGCCACTGGTCTTGCTCCTATGACCTGGGCTGAGTTTGTGACGTCGTTTCTTGCCCGTTTTCTTCCACCGAGCGTCAGGGATGCGCGAGCGCGCAGATTTGAGTCTTTACGTCAGACGCCGGGGATGACGGTGTCGGAGTATGATGTATTGTTTACTGAGCTGTCGGTGTATGCTCCGTACTTGGTGGCGAATGAGGAGATGCGGGTGAAGAGGTTTGTTCGAGGCCTGCTTACCCAGTTGTTCTTAGCCATCAGCATTCAGCATTGTGACACGTATGCGGCAGCTGTAGATGCAGCCCTATTGGTGGAGGAGCGTCTAGCTGAGTCATCGGTTGTTCCAGAACCGAAGAGGACTCGTACGGATGAGCCAGCACGAGGACCGAGGTTTGTCCGCAGAGGCAGAGTTCCATCAGACTCGGGGAGTAGCAGAGACGTGGGACGTAGCCAGTTATTCAGTTCTTATTCCCAGGAGGGCCAGCGACCGTCTTATGGATGCTTTGGTTGTGGCAGTTTGCAGCCTCTTGTTCAGAATTGTACTGTGGTGCGTCAGAGAGGGCCAGCAGTACCGCAGATTACCTTACCACCTTCTCCGCCTCAGAGAGCGTTGCCTCTTATTCCTGTTGTTGCGCCGCGTCAGACTCCTACTCAGAGAGGTCGTGGTCGCGGTGGTTTTGTGCCGAGAGGACGAGGTGGCAGAGGCAGAGGACAGCCAGTAGCCGGAAGAGGGCAGGCACGGGTTTTTGCCTTGACTCACCAGGACGCTCAGGCATCTAATGCTGTGGTTTCAGGTACCCTTTCCTTATGTTCTTTTGATGCACATGTTCTTTTCGATCCAGGATCTACGCATTCGTATGTTTCTACGCACTTCGCGCCGAGGTTAGGCCGAGAGTCGTGTTTGCTAGATCAGCCGTTAGTAGTGACTGCTCCTGTGGGAGAGTCGTTTGTTGCGCGGCACGTGTTCCGATCATGTGCTGTCCGCTTAGGAGACAGAGATCTGTCCGTCGACTTGATCCTTCTTGAGATGTTGGACTTCGACGTTCTGTTGGGCATGGATTGGCTAGCTACTTGCTATGCGTCCGTGGGCTTCCGCGAGAAGACAGTTAGATTTTGTTTTCCCGGCGAGTCAGTGTTTGTTGTGCAGGGAGACCGTGGTGTCGCCCCTCACAGTTTGGTTTCTGTTCTGTGCGCTAGTCGGCTTTTGAGGAGGGGATGTCAGGGATTCTTGGCTTTCATTCATGATACTGGAGTTACGGTGGAGTCGTTGGACCAGGTTTCTACCGTGCGAGAGTTTCCCGATGTCTTTCCCGATGAGTTACCTGGGTTGCCGCCAGAGCGCGATATTGAGTTTTGCATTGATCTGATTCCTGGCACGGAGCCTATTTCTATACCGACTTATCGGATGGCTCCGGCAGAGCTTAGAGAGATTAAAGATCAGTTGCAAGAGTTGCTTGTTTTGGGACTTGTGCGTCCGAGTGTTTCGCCGTGGGGAGCTCCTGTTCGGTTCGTCAAGAAGAAGGACGACAGTTTGAGGCTATGTGTGGATTATCGTCAGTTGAACCGAGTTACGGTGCGGAACAGGTATCCTTTACCCCGCATTGACGATTTATTTGATCAGCTCCAGGGTGCGAAACATTTTTCGAAGATTGATTTGCGTTCGGGTTATCATCAGTTGCGGGTTCGGAATGATGACATTCCGAAGACTGCTTTTCGTACACGCTATGGGCATTATGAGTTTTTGGTGATGTCGTTCGGACTCACCAATGCGCCAGCAGCGTTCATGGATCTGATGAACCGGATTTTCAGGCCGTTCCTCGACCAGTTCATTATAGTGTTTATTGATGACATATTGGTCTACTCTAAGAGTCATGAGGAACATGAGCAGCACTTGAGGATTACTTTGCAGATATTGAGAGAGCACCGGCTGTATGCTAAACTCTCAAAGTGCGCATTTTGGCTTGATAGAGTTGACTTCCTGGGTCATGTGGTGACTGGTGATGGTATTCTTGTGGACCCGAGGAAGATCGAGGCTGTACAGCTTTGGCCCAGACCTGTATCGGTGACGGAGGTCCGCAGCTTTTTGGGCTTAGCTGGTTATTATCGCCGTTTTGTGCAGGATTTCTCGAGTATCGCTGCACCGCTGACTGGACTGACCCGGAAGGGAATTCCTTTTCTCTGGACTGATGCTTGCGAGCAGAGTTTTCAGCAGTTGAAGACTCGGTTGACGACAGCACCGGTTCTTTCTTTACCTTCTGGATCAGGCGGCTTTGTTGTTTATTGTGATGCTTCTCGAGTGGGGCTCGGCTGTGTTTTGATGCAGCATGATAGGGTGATTTCATATGCTTCTAGGCAGCTGAAGAAGCACGAGCAGAATTACCCCACTCACGATCTTGAGATGGCAGCGGTAGTCTTTGCATTGAAGATTTGGAGACACTACTTGTACGGAGAGTCGTGTCAGATCTTCACGGATCACAAGAGTTTGAAGTACATCTTCCAGCAGCGAGATCTGAACCTGAGACAGCGCCGATGGATGGAGCTAGTGAAGGATTATGATTGTGAGATCCTTTATCACCCGGGCAAGGCGAATGTGGTAGCTGATGCTTTGAGTCGTAGGCCCGTGGGTAGCTTGTCCCAGTTGAGCGCAGTTCAGTGTCAGTCTTCTGCAGATTGGCAGCTCTTGTGTGATAGTAGAGTGCAGTTCGAGTTCACTTCCGCTGGGGGACAGCTTGCTCATGTCCGCGCACGTCCACTTCTTTTTGATCGTATCCGTGAGGCGCAGCCCAGTGATGCCCGTTTGATTGAGATTCTTGAGCTTGTTCGGCAGGGAAGAGTTTCGGAGTTCATGATTGATGACCAGGGTGTGCTACGATGCGGGACTCGCTTGTGTGTACCAGACGTTGATGGGTTGAGACGCGAGATCCTAGAGCAGGCACATCAGTCAGCCTTTAGCGTTCATCCAGGTTCCACCAAGATGTACCGTGACTTGAGGGACTTCTACTGGTGGGAAGGGATGAAGCGTGATATATCGGACTTCGTTTCGAGGTGCCTGACTTGTCAGCAAGTCAAGGCTGAGCATCAGAGACCGGCTAGGAGTTGCAGCCTTTACCCGTTCCGGAGTGGAAATGGGAGCAGATTTCCATGGACTTCATTGTGGGTCTACCCAGGACCAGTCGAGGGTATGACTCCATTTGGGTTATTGTAGACCGGTTGACGAAAGCGGCTCACTTTCTTCCAGTGAAGACCACTTTCGGTTATGCTCAGTATGCTCAGTTATACATAGATGAGATTGTGCGTTTGTACGGTGTTCCCACATGCATAGTATCCGACAGAGGCACCCAGTTTACTAGCCGTCTTTGGCAGAAGCTTCAGGAAGCTTTAGGTACCCGGCTGAGTTTTAGTACCGCTTTTCATCCACAGACCGATGGCCAGTCGGAGCGGACTATACAGACTCTGGAGGATATGCTCCGTGCATGTGTGCTTGATTTTGGTGGCAGTGGGGATCGTCACTTGCCGTTGATTGAGTTCTCCTACAACAACAGTTTTCAGGAGACTATTCAGATGGCACCTTTTGAGGCTTTATATGGTAGGAAGTGTCGATCGCCAGTCTGTTGGACCGAGCTTAGTGAGAGTTTGGTTTTGGGACCCCAGCTAGTTCAGGAGACCACGGAGAAGATCCAGCTGATTCAGGATAGGATGAGAGCAGCCCAGTGCAGGCAGAAGTCTTATGCCGACCGTCGTCGTCCCAGACTTGAGTTCGCAGTGGGGGATCATGTATTCCTGAGGATTTCTCCGATGAAGGGCGTTATGCGATTTGGGAAGAGAGGGAAGCTCAGTCCCAGATTTGTAGGTCCTTTCGAGATCCTTGAGCGAGTGGGTTCTGTTGCTTATCGTTTGGTGCTCCCGCCCAGTTTTCCGGATGTTCACCCCGTTTTTCATGTGTCGATGCTTCGTAGATACCTTCATGATCCTTCTCACACGATTCAGCACGAGACCGTTCAGCTTGAGCACGATCTTTCGTTCACCGAGCAGCCGGTAGTTATTTTGGATCGGCAGGTGAAGAAACTTCGGTCAAAGGTCTTGCCATCTGTGAAGGTTCTTTGGCGTAGCCCGACTAGTGAGGAGATCACTTGGGAGGCCGAGAGCGAGATGCGGAAGAAATTTCCTCATCTTTTTGAAGGTACGCTTAGTATGAAATTTTAATTCGGGGACCGAATTTCTATAAGGAGGGGAGATTGTAACGTTTTAGAAATCGTTTTGCGAATTTTCCCGTTTTAGGGCAAAATTGTCGGTTTTTCCCGTTTTAACCCGATTTCGATCAAACGACCGTATAAGCTTACCGACACCTAATTTGGCCAAAATAAAGGTTGTGCGCGAACTTTGGGAGTATTTGGGAGGTTTTGGTTCAGATAGATTTTTTCCCGAAAAAAATATTATTTTAAGTGGTGTTTTGTGCACGTAAATCGGGAAAATTTTTATTTTTGTGAATAAATTAATTTTGTCACTAGAATTATTTTAGAATGTTCTTTTTAAAAATCTAGATATTTTTTGGTGACTAATGGTGTGTTTTAAAATTTTAAAGAAAATGGTGTAATGGTGGCAAAATGCATTAATTAGCATTTAATTCTCTTTTTCCTTGCTTTTTCTTCACAAAAT
The DNA here is from genome assembly GCA_030015575.1 of Agapanthus africanus. Lineage (NCBI taxonomy): Eukaryota > Viridiplantae > Streptophyta > Magnoliopsida > Asparagales > Amaryllidaceae > Agapanthus > Agapanthus africanus. Next base: position 342,832,790 of record JASDDO010000010.1, read on the forward strand.
ATTACACAAACCCCCCCCCCCCCCCACTCACCTTGGCCGACCCTAACTCCCCCATTTCTGTCCAAAATAATTCCATGCTCATTTCTCTCTCATTTCATTTCAAAAACACAAAAAGATATCCAAAAATAAATCCAAAAATTCCTATATAAATATTAAACCTTTTTCCTTCACTAATCCTTCATGGATCTTCATCAAAGCTTGAGTTTTGGAGGCTAAAGTGATGGATCTAAGTTCTTTTTGGTGTTCTTGAGGAGGTATAATTTCTTACCTTAATCCATAATTAATTGCTTTAATCTTTAACTAGCTAATTTAGTTAACTAGTTAAGTGCTTAGTTTAGCATTTAAATCTTGATTAATTCATTATATTTGGTTTAAGAAATTCATGTTAGGGTTAAATTTTGATTAAGTGATTAGTGTTTAATTCAAGTGTTAAATTGTGATTTGGAAAAGAATAAGCTAGTAGAAAGTGTTAAAATTTGCTAATAAGCATTTTGTTTAATTAAGCAAAATTGCTTACTAGATTTTTGCTAAAACATAATTAGCGAGTGTAAAAAATATAGGATTGGTTTAAATAGCTTAGTTAAGCTATTTTAAGGTATTTGTAATTGTTAGATTTGTGTTATCTTGAATCTAGTGCGATATATTGCGATAGGTTGCTTACTAGATTTCGGGGTTTTCCGACGTAGGGTTCGTTTGGTAGTTGCGAGGTTATATCCAGTGTATTCCTCGTAATTTTTGTGTTGTGTTGCGCGATCGGGACGATCGGGGTCCAGACGTGGTGTTTTGTAGTTTAGCGACCCCAATTAGGGTTTTGGCCGGTATCATGCGCGATAGATGCGCTAAGCGCGCAGTGTAATTTTCCGGACGTTTTCGTCGCGTTTCGTTGTCTTTCCGTCATTATAGGATATTTAGCTTATTTGTTGTATTTATGAAATTTTAGGTTCGCAAGTATGGACTTCGGGTGCTGCGGACAAGAGGAAGCAGGTGGTCGGATTTTCTTAGCTCGAGACCATCGGTGAGTAGATTTAACATCTACGGGGAAATCGCCCGTATGGCGTTATGCGTCGGGGCGAATATGATATGATAGCTGCATGTATTTGCATATTAGTTACTTTCATATGAATGTCATTGCATAGCATTATCTGTTGTACTTGACTCGTACCTTTAGATATAACACATTACTGACGGTTCATGTTGCACGAGCACTAAATTGTATGCTACACCCACACCGTCTGTAATTGCCATGACACGCACAAACACCTACATATGTGATATGATAGTGGATAGGAATGATTAGAGTAGTAACTCATATTCTATTGTGCATATGAAATACTGTGGACACATACATACGTGATATTTCATTGGGCAGGAATAGTTAAGGTAGTGAACCCTATTCCACTTCACTTATATCTTGTTATAATTACCTATACATCATGCATACATATTGACATGTACACCCTCGTACTTGATTACATGTAGATACTTAAACCCTTCTACATTTACATGTACACTTCATATGATACTGCATTTATTTTCGAAGGAATTGGGAACCGTATGATGTGTTTTAAAGTTAGATTCAATTTAAAGAGCGGTTTTCCCTTTATATGCTCATATTGATGTTTTATGTTGCATATATCAGCTTTATATGGATTTTACGCATTTAGATATGGATTTCATATGATTTATGGATTTGAGAACCGTGGGGGATATTTTCAAGAAAACATTGTATTGTTTGAAAACCCGGTTTCTCTTGATATGATATTTGATGCGTCCACCATGTGATTTCTCGGTTCTGAGATTTGGCTTGTGATACCCGATTCGAGGAGCGGGATGCACCGTCTGCGGGTACATGGTGGACCCGGTATGGTACCCCGGGGTGAGTGGTGATTTCGTGGTGTAGACGATAAACCTGACGGTGGGACCACTACCTACCGGTGATTGTATTTGGACTCGGCGGTTATCATAGAGATACCGACCGGAGTGAGGTATGACATATCGTCAGGGCTAGTCATGGTGACAGTGTCTGAGTTATGAGGATTTACGTGTCGATGCTAGACACGGGTTTCATGATGTTTCGAGTGTCGGTGATTGACACTCAGGTTTTCGTGAGACATACAGGATTTGAGGGCCGATCTTAGGATGCGGTGCCTGAGGAATTGGGATTTGATGTGTCAGTGAGGGACACTGGTGTTTTTCCATGCTGATGATTTTTGCATGAGATTTTATATTATATCATCCCACACTCAGGATTATGTTGATATGCATTGTTTCATTTAGTTGTAGTACCCTGATGATGTACCTTTACATGATTGTTGCATATTCACTTATCATACTTATGCTATCGGATTACTTGTGATAGATAGATCGCTGTTCGTGCATACTTGCGATTACTGTATGATGTTATTTACTATTCACGAGTTGGCAACTCACCCCCGTTGTGCCACAGTGTTGTGCAGGACTTACCCTCTGAGTAGTCGCGGCAGGGCATCTTTTCATCTCTACTTTTGCGGATACCGCTACGGTTGGCTGTGAAGCTTTGCTTTTAGGTGGGTTGCGGTTATCTGTTTGTACTTTGTATATTTTTTTGTTGGATCTAGTATTCTCCATCTACCACTATGTTGTATATGACTTAGAGACGACTTGTGAGGATTCAGTGTTCTTTTGTGGTGACTTTGGGAGCCGTGCTCGTGGGAGCCGGTTTTTGTTGAAAAGTTTTACTTCTTTATGCATTTTTCTTTTATATTTCTTCGCTTCGGCGTCGTATATATGTTGTGGTGGTTGTCTCCGCCGTTGGGCGTGATTTGCTCCCGTTTGGGATGCTTTTATTATTATCTATGTTGTACCCGTTTTCGGGGTTAGTTTTTACAAAGGAGGTGCTGCCGAAATTTTTAAGAACGAAAACTAAACTTAAAGATTTTTACTTGAAAATTTCCGAATATTTAAAACTATGTTTTTCTCGGTTGATCCAGTTTTGGGTGGTTTAGATTTCTGGGTTTCGGCTTACTTAAGTTGCGTACGCCTTTAGACGTTACGTAATTTAAGTGCCGGTTACAGGCCAAATTTGGGTCGTGACATAAGTATTTAAAATAGAAAAGAAAAATGAATACTTATCATACTCTAACCATGGTGAAGTGTAGAGAGTAAACTAGGGTTAGGTGAATGGTTAGGGTTAAGCATGAAGACAAAAAATGGTGACTTAGCCAAAGCTTCATGAAGCTTCAACATGCATCCAAAGAAAGCCACCATTTTTTTTTTCTTTTGCCAAAAAGAAATAAATAAATAAATGAATGAATAAATAAATAAAATGAAAACCCTAACCATTACACAACCATGGTTTAATCTTTACACATACACAAGTTAGCATGTAACATCAAACATGATACAATCAAGTGCACAAAAGTATATCACATATACAACTTGTGAACTTCAAGTGAGAAAATCCATTTAAAGTGAACCAATACTAGTTAATGCAAAGTAATATATCAAATATATAATTATGCATTAAATCATCAAATCAATACTTGATTTAACGATCCGGTCATATCGTATATGACCGACTAATATCCAATGTATCGATTTATCGAATCAACCCTTGATTCGATAACTAGGTTATATCGCATACAACCAATCGATACATTCATCGCGAGAATGGAATACGGTATCACATACACGCATTATTCTCGGTCCTGCACATATCTCTTATGTGCTCCTATTTCGTTTCGCTTGAGCCAGGAAACCTCTGTGTAAGACTCTAAAGACTCGTCAATACGCCGGCAGCAGGTGATGATCATATCAAGCACCCACAAGCCGCAAGCGGTCTGCTAAACGTAACGGCCACCCGGGTATTGAGCGATCGGAAGATCGACGAGCAAGCCCACTCATACTCCAGTTAGTTATATGTATGCCCTAGAGGCCATTACTGTACATAGGATGTATATTGTAGTGGATGCTGGGACATATATAGGGAGGACTTTCTTACTCGACATGATAGTATGCTATCCGGTTGCTCTTTACCTTAACGTGTACACAGATTGTCTCTCTATTACATGTTGGTAAAGCCCTTAGGATGTGTACTTGACTACCTGGACTATGATGCGGATCATACTAGTAGGGACATGGTTGTCCATAAGTACATCCTTGAAAGTCCCTAGTCGTGGGTGTATCGAGATGGGGCATCGATATACCAGAGTAGACTAGCGTGTACCTTCTCGACCCATACAGATGGGCGATGGATGGTCCCATATCCATCGGTGTTTGACATCAGAGATGATATACGGGTGCTCAGTAGAGACTGGGTACACTGGACGGACTCGCCGAGAACTCCCAGATGGTATTATACCTTACATCAGATGGCGGTTCTCTGGTGACACTGGTACAGAGTAGTCTGTTGACCCGAGATCGTCATAGAGTCTTGTGTGGTTCCCACTGTGCTTTAATTTCCATCTTAACACGTCCAAGAAGGCGTGCAAAACGGTGGTTTTTGGGTACAGTCCCGAGTCACATGGAGGCAATGAGCGATGGGAGGGGATTCGTCTCTCCCGGTATAGGGGGTTGATGTTGCGCTGTGTTCGATTGGCTATAACAGGAAATCCCTGGCCAGGGTTGCTGAGATTTACTGGTAAGAGTTACCAGTAGTTTCTCGAATTGTTATAGACCTCATATCGACACGACTTATCGAGCTATTGGGGTCTGACGTTTACCACACCTAGGCAAGATATGCGACATATCAGACGACGAGACCGGACTGTACGGTAGTGTTACTGGTTGGATTCACTGGAGTGTGAGCGGGCTTGCTCGTCGATCTTCTGATCGCTCAATACACGGGTGGCCGTTACGTTTAGCAGACCGCTTGCGGCTTGTGGGTGTTTGATATGATCATCATCTGCTGTCGGCGTATTGACGAGTCTTTAGAGTCCTACACAGAGGTTTCCTGGCTCAAGCGAAACGAAATAGGAGCGCATATGAGATATGTGAGGGACTGAGAATAATGCGTGTATGTGATACCGTATTTCATTCTCGCGATGAATGTGTCGAATGGTTGTATGCGATATAACCTAGTTATCGAATCAATGATTGATTCGATAAGCCGATATATTGGATACTAGCCGGTTATATGTGATATGACCGGATCATTGAATCAAGTGTTGATTTAATGATTTAATGTATAATTATATATTTGATATATTACTTTGCATTAACTAGTATCGGTTCATTTAAGATGGATTTTCTCACTTGGATTGTGCACATTGTATATGTGATATACTTTTGTTCACAAGATTGTATCATGTTTGATGATACATGCAAGCTTGGGCATGTGTAAAGAATTGACCATGGTTATATGAATGGTTAGGGTTTCATTTTGTTTTCTTATTCATTTATTTATCTATTTATTCTTTTTGGAAAATGATTTGCATAAAGAGAAATGGTGGCTTTCTTTGGATGGATGTTGAAGCTTCATGAAGCTTTGACTAAGTCACCATTTTGTCTCATGCTTAACCCTAACCATTCCACTTAACCCTAGTCTATTCTCTACACTTGACCATGGTTGGATTATGATAAGTATTCTTTTCTTTTCTATTTTCTAATAACTTATCATAATTCTTTTCTCATCTTCTTCTTCTTCTTCACAAGAAAGAAAAGCTTGCTTCATCAATGGTGATTGATGAAAATGAGTGAGAAATCCAATTCTAAAGTCTACCCACTTCCTATTTCTTCATCCTCTACCTCTTGCCAAGTAGTTGAGGGTGTTTCCTTCACAAGTTTTCATGGCTTGGTGAAGGTGGAGCTTGATCTAGTGATGCCTCGACGTAGATCATCTTCGGCACGTCGTCGATGACCTAGCCCGCTTTTTCTCCGATGAAGCCGACGCTAGAGCCCGGGATTTGACATGGACAGCGAGGAGACTTCATTGCGGAGCTATGGAGGTGGAGAACCGGATCTACAAAGGTTGTATTTCCGTATTCTAGTAGTTAAGTGTTAACTAGTTTGCTTTGTCACCTAAAATTCTAGCCAACGATCTTGTTAGGGTTTCTCGGCACCGTTAAAGTTTGAAATTGGCATGGTTGATGCCTTGTGAGACCTCCTTAGGGTGCCTAGGAACCTTTCACTAGTATCAGAGCCTGGCTAGAGCCTTAGGCGAAGTCTAGACGACGTTTGAAACCCGAATACGCATCGAAACCCTAACACATCTTGCTCTCTGGACTTTTTCTAAAAACTGGGATTTTTCCAGATTAAAAATGCTTAAAAAATTCAGCAGGGAAATCTAAGAATTACGATGCAAAAATTATTCCATGAACAGTAAATAGTGCGGCGGAACCGCGGCAGAAGCCTGGCTTCTGCGGCGGTTCCGCGGCAGTGTGATGACGTCACCCCTCATGCTTTGCACAGTAATTCATCATTTCAGCAGCTGAGTTTTATGGGTATTTTTAATAATTTTTTCAAGAGTTGAATTTTCTGGGGTGTTTTAGAGCTTCGATGTTTTGATCGGATTATCAAATTTCGTCTTTGTGTATTTTCGGATGACTTTAGAATATGTTAAAAAGTTCGACCGGATATAAATACCCAATTTTTCCCCTGTAGGGAAATTTCCAAGTGTTGGATTTTTCCGTAGTTTAACGACGTTCTAAGTAGTGCAAGTAACGCGATGGACCCTCTAGAAGACAACAAACCTTAACTCGATTATGTGACCGTCTTGAACTACCCTTTGAACCTTCGGGTTTGGGGCAGTACGGCGTGCCACATGTGAGGCGTTGGCTTGACCCTTCTACGGCTGGACCGTTGGTACTGAGGCACGAACTGAATGTTGTTAGACTTATTTCATGTGTTGAGCTGTATCGGGAAAAGTTGGGTATTCGACTGTTCGATCGGAATGTTTAACATTTTCTGTTTATCCGGAATGTGATACAATAATTGGAATTCACAACAAATTATGAGATAACTGAATGAATGTTATAAACATAGCAGTTTAGTCTCACTTGATCGGTTGCCACGGAATTTTGATGTGATCAAAAGTCCGTCGCAATCACGTAGTGTACGCGGATACTCGCCGAGTAAACTTAATAGACAGCCTCACCCCATAGCCCCGACTAAGTGACTGTAGGAGAACCCCGTCGCCGAAAGCATCCGTCCGGGTGCTCGCGGTAGCGGTGTTCCACCTCGGTGCACTTCGTCGACGGTATCGGGGGTGCGACCGTCTACTAAAGTTTGCGACGAGTATTCAATCAGGATGTCGGGAATCTTGTTGAATTCCCCGACTTGATATTGAAAAGAGTTTTCGATAATGAGACTAAAATGCGGGGTTCATAATTGTTAGGCATGCGATGTCTAAGTAATTCATTTGGTCAGGCATTCGATGTCTGAGGTGGTTGCGGATTCCAACTGTTGTAGTTTTACACTTTCTTTTCTGTGACCGTAAGTGTAATATGTGATATCGCCGGTTTCGTTGCTATATATCAACGACAATTGGGATGCGCAAATTTACTTGCGTTGATGACATGTGATGTTATGTGTTGCTGGATATGTTATATTGGATCGTCGTGTTTGAATAGCCGGGGGTTTTTATGTAAGATGAGAGTTTTTCTTTTTCATTCATGTAAAAACTTGTATGTAATATTCTTTTATTGGGGCACTTCCAGGTAGCGGAAGTTGTCACCGCTGATGTATATTATTTACTTTTCCACACTAGGATAGACCCAAAGAGGAGGGCACAAGTAACCGGGTTCTGGAGTCCAGTGGGAGACCAACTCGAGGAGTCGAGTCCGGGTCTCCTAACTCTAGAATTGGTAGGGTTGCTTGCCGCTCTCGTAGGGGTCTAGGGGTGTGGGTTTGGCTATTCATCACGACCGTGGAATCCGTGTTTTATACTGGCTCGTATTGAAAACACGGACGTTCTAGTATATCCAATATTTCATATGTTTCTTCTGCTGCGATATCTGTGATGTGATCATGTGATGTTCTGTGATAGATACAGTATATAGTATATATGATATATTATATAGACGTTACTTATGTTTTACACCCGCGCTAGCCCAGCCCCGCTCTGCCGTTAGTTACCTAACCTAACGGTGCACGAGGGGACATCGAGGCGAATGCGGATGGCATAAGTGTACGTCGTATTTATCTATGATGTTTAGGTACTTAAATGATGGGACTTCATTAATGTGATTAATGAAATAAAAGAAACCTAAGATGTTGTAGAATCGAATTTCAAAAATAAAACAGGTAGCTACAGTTCTTGCTTTGCATAGCGGTATATTTGATATATCCTGCACCTTATTCGATAAGGAAAGGACCGAGATCCCTTCACCGGGAGTGACTCCTTTAGCAATAACTGGCAGATGCTACACACTCGGTTTGTCTTTTGATAGTTTTTTAAGAGTTTTTGCTTTGCACAGTGATATATATGATATATCCCGCACCTCATTCGATGAGGAAAGGACCGACGATTCCTTCACCGGGAGTGACTCCTTTAGCAAAACTAGAAAAGCCTCAAAAGCACTCCATTTCAAAATTCATTCGATCCTACAACGATATCAAGTTCATTATGCAATAAGTTTTCAGAAAAACCTGTCGTAGCCCTCCGTCATTTCAGATAAGTAGTAGTTAGTATTCGTGCTACGTTTGTTGGCCTTTGTCAAGGCGCAATATGCGGTAGCTAACTGGTGCTTATCTGCTTATGCATATGATGCAGATTGGGTTAGGGTAGTCGTGCGACCTTGTTGGCCTTTGTCAAGGGCCGTGCGGGTGGGTTTAATTCAATCAGGAAATGACGGGTTGAACTTGACTAGCATCCTATGGTTTGTTAGCCTTTGTCAAGGTCATAGGAGGTTAGGGGCAAAATATTATCAGGAATTTCAAGTGTTGAAATTTGCAATGAGATTGCATACCTTCTATGAGATAGTTGGATCCCGATACCCGCTGCGAGTAAGTGTTACTCCTGGGAGAGTTTTATACATTACAATTATCCGATCAAGTAGGTGTCTAGAAAGGTGTCAATGGGGTTACGCCTCTGGGTAAACGAGGTTTACATTAATTAGGTTCGTGCGAAAGCACGGGGGACCTCCCTCAAAGTACCGACACTGGCCTGGCTGAAAGATTGGCGAATTTGTAATGTGTAATTAATCCTGGCTAGTCTTTCCTTTTAGGGTTTGAAGGAAGATTTGATAATAAGCAGTGGGAGCCATCCTGATTAGATAAAATAATAACCAATCTATTCTTGCAAGAGCGCACGCTGAGTGTTTTCTTCTCTCTCTCTCCAGGTAGCGACCATATCATGCCTTAATCAAGATAATAATACGGAATATTGACCGAACCCGCTTGTTATACTGAGCTGGGGAACGTTGGTCCCGCTCCAACTTATAATTGTTGTAAGACAGAGCAGGAAATTGGGGAATACTAGATTTTCCGTGCCGCCTAAACGAAGACAGTGCATGCTGATGCATCATCTTCGGGTGTGTTCATTATACAGAACTGTTTCTCAGTATCCTCCGCATCCTGGGTATATGATACCGGATCAGGATCCCAGATATGTAATCTGTTACATAGGGCTACAAAAGGGTAGAAAAACTGAGAACGGGTGATAAGTTTCATGAGACAGAAAACGGGGCAAGAGTTGCAGCCAAGTCTGTTGGTCACTGTCACCCTGTATTACCAATACATTGATTCTGAACGAATGCTATTAGATACCGAACCTGATATACAAAATCATATCAGTCTCTTTATTAGTAAAGAAATGATAAAATTTTGTATTATTGGATAATGTTTTGAACATTTCCTATATTAAAAGTTGATCGGTTCGGGCACGTTATCTAAAAGCGTTGATGTTCTAAATCAAACTACAGTTCTAAGTATACAGAACACACACAAGAGGAAGAGTTCAGAAATGAACGAATTCTTCTTGAGGTATTGTAGACTAGGTCAGATCAATGTGACCCGACTAGCTAGAGTTACATAAAGATGCATATTTAAATTAGTTTGAATTTACATCTTGTGAAACTCGCCAGTCATGTCACAAAGATGACCATTGCTCTGTTTATTGGAAACAGAGAAAGGGTTAGTGAACTCTTGGGATTGATACATGTTGATGTATGTAAGGTCCCCTGTCTACACATACCAGGACTGGTTCTTTATACTTCATTACGTTCTCTGATGATCTCTTTAGATTCAGACATATGTTCTTGTTGAAACACAAGTCCGAATCTTTTAAGATATTCACGGAATATAAGTTAGAAGTAGAGAAACCAAATACGGGTATAAGTATTATGTCCTTTGATGTGATCAACGAGGAGAATACTAGAGCACGGAAATCCTGGACTATTCTAAAGGAGAATGAGATTCTCTCTCAGCATTACTCCTCCGTATACACCATAGCACGATGGTATATTGGGGCGGAGCAATCACACCCTATATGATAAGGTGTGCTCTATGATGAGTACTACTGAGTTACCTGTTTCCTTTTGGGAGTTATGCACTTGAGAAGCTACATACCTATTGAATTGGGTTCCAATCAAATCAGTTGCCTGCCACTTCATATGTGATATGGAAAGGGAAGAGCCCATATCTTAAGTTTGTTAAGATTTGGGGCTGTCCGGCCTATGTCTAAAAGCAAAATCCGGACAAGCTCGAGGCAAGGTCTGTAATGTAGAACTGGAAAGGTTCCAGCAATGAAAACTACAGCAGATGATTTGGTACAACCAAAGGATTCAATAGAAACCAACGAACCTCAGCCTCTCCGCCGATCTAGTAGGGTTCCTCACCCACCTGAGAGATACTTCGGTTTCTCGATGACAGTGGGAGCGAGGATTGCATCATGAGATGATGACCCAACTAGCTTCGAGCTGGCCATCAGGAGTAAGACTCTGTAAGAATGGCTGGATGCTTAGCTATCTGAGATGGAATCCATGTACACCAACAAAGTATGGACTTTAGTTGCTATATCTGAAGGATTAAATCCCCATCAGGAGCAAGTATATCTTGAGAAGATTACTTGGTGTAGGTGGACAAGTTGAGACTTTCAAAGCTAGACTTGTTAAAAGTTTGCATCATTGACCAGGTGTGGATAATGATGAAACCTTTTCAAGTAGCTATGCTTAAGTCCATCCAGATCCTACTTGTCATGGCTACATACCATGACTACGATATCTGGTGGTTGGGTGTCATGACTGCTTTTCTAAATGATGTTTTAGAAGAGTGCGTCTATAAGTACACAGCCAGAGGGCTTCGTAGACAGTGGGAGCAGCGGAAACGTATGCAAGATGCTTTATAGGATTAAAGCAGGCATCGCGAAGTTGGAACATCTGTTTTGATGGATTAGTCAAAGAGTTTGACATCATCAAAATGGTAGATGAACCTTGTATAAACAAAAAGGTAGTAGGGAGTATGGTGACGATCCTCGTAGAGTACGTGGATGACATACTCTTGATAGGGAAGCAATTTCCTATGCTACGCTCGATCAATCTCCGCTTATCACAATGATTCTACACATAGGATCAAAGTGATACCTACTAAATCCTGGGTTTTGGATCTATGAGATAGATCTAAATGGATATTAGGACACTCACTAGTTGTAGTGAGATGGTATTATTCGATCCTAGGGAGAATCACTGCAAGGGTTCCAGGGTGATAAAGACGACTGAATGTCAGTCGCAGGCATTGTCTTTACCCTCAGTAAAGGGACGGTATGTTGGAAGAGTTCCAAGCTAGATACCATGACATACTAGACGATAAAGGCAGGATACATCGCTACTTAAGATGCTACCAAAGAGGCTGTTTGGGTGTATATTGGTTCATGAGATGAACTATGTTCCTCCCATTGTGTGACAATGGAGTTGTGGCTTATGCCAAGAAACGCAGGTCCCATCAGTGATCCAGACATATTTAAAGACAGTATCACCTGATCATGGAGATAGTTGATCTCCAGGCTGATCAAGGTTAGGAGAGTAGACTCAGAGGACAACACGGCGGATCCACTCACGAAGGCCTATTCCCAGAGAGAGACTTTTATGGGATGGTTGAGTATGAGATACTTCAACCACTGCTACAGATGGCCCTAGTGCAAGTGGGAGATTGTTAGTTATATGTATGCCCTAGAGGCCATTACTGTACATAGTATGTATATTGTAGTGGATGCTGTGACATATATAGGGAGGACTTTCTTGCTCGACATGATAGTATGCTATCTGGTTGCTCTTTACCTTAACGTGTACACAGATTGTCTCTCTATTACATGTTGGTAAAGCCCTTAGGATGTGTACTTGACTACCTGGACTATGATGCGGATCATACTAGTGGGGACATGGTAGTCCATAAGTACATCCTTGAAAGTCCCTAGTCGTGGGTGTATCGAGATAGGGCATCGATATACCAGAGTAGACTAGCGTGTACCTTCTCGACCCATACAGATGGGCGATGGATGATCCCATATCCATCGGTGTTTGACATCAGAGATGATATACGGGTGCTCAGTAGAGACTGGGTACACTGGACGGACTCGCCGAGAACTCCCAGATGGTATTATACCTTACGTCAGATGGCGGTTCTCTGGTGACACTGGTACAGAGTAGTCTGTTGACCCGAGATCGTCATAGAGTCTTGTGTGGTTCCCACTGTGCTTTGATTTCCATCTTACCACGTCCAAGAGGACGTGCAAAACGGTGGTTTTTGGGTACAGTCCAGAGTCACATGGAGGCAATGAGCGATAGGAGGGGATTCGTCTCTCCCGGTATAGGGGGTTGATGTTGCGCTGTGTTCGATTGGCTATAACAGGAAATCCCTGGCCAGGGTTGCTGAGATTTACTGGTAAGAGTTACCAGTAGTTTCTTGAATTGTTATAGACCTCATATCGACACGACTTATCGAGCTATTGGGGTCTGACGTTTACTACCCCTAGGCAAGATATGCGACATATCAGACGACGAGACCGGACTGTACGGTAGTGTTACTGGTTGGATTCACTGGAGTGTGAGAGGGCTTGCTCTTCGATCTTCTGATCGCTCAATACCCGGGTGGCCGTTACGTTTAGTAGACCGCTTGCGGCTTGTGGGTGTTTGATATGATCATCATCTGCTGCCGGCGTATTGACGAGTCTTTAGAGTCCTACACAGACGTTTCCTGGCTCAAGCGAAACGAAATAGGAGCGCATATGAGATATGTGAGGGACCGAGAATAATGCGTGTATGTGATACCGTATTTCATTCTCGCGATGAATGTGTCGAATGGTTGTATGCGATATAACCTAGTTATCGAATCAATGATTGATTAGATAAGCCGATACATTGGATACTAGCCGGTTATATGTGATATGACCGGATCATTGAATCAAGTGTTGATTTAATGATTTAATGTATAATTATATATTTGATATATTACTTTGCATTAACTAGTATCGGTTCATTTAAGATGGATTTTCTCACTTGGATTGTGCACATTGTATATGTGATATACTTTTGTTCACAAGATTGTATCATGTTTGATGATACATGCAAGCTTGGGCATGTGTAAAGAATTGACCATGGTTATATGAATGGTTAGGGTTTCATTTTGTTTTCTTATTCATTTATTTATCTATTTATTCTTTTTGGAAAATGATTTGCATAAAGAGAAATGGTGGCTTTCTTTGGATGGATGTTGAAGCTTCATGAAGCTTTGACTAAGTCACCATTTTGTCTCATGCTTAACCCTAACCATTCCACTTAACCCTAGTCTATTCTCTACACTTGACCATGGTTGGATTATGATAAGTATTCTTTTCTTTTCTATTTTCTAATAACTTATCATAATTCTTTTCTCATCTTCTTCTTCTTCTTCACAAGAAAGAAAAGCTTGCTTCATCAATGGTGATTGATGAAAATGAGTGAGAAATCCAATTCTAAAGTCTACCCACTTCCTATTTCTTCATCCTCTACCTCTTGCCAAGTAGTAGAGGGTATTTCCTTCACAAGTTTTCATGGCTTGGTGAAGGTGGAGCTTGATCTAGTGATGCCTCGACGTAGATCATCTTCGGCACGTCGTCGATGACCTAGCCCGCTTTTTCTCCGATGAAGCCGACGCTAGAGCCCGGGATTTGACATGGACAGCGAGGAGACTTCATTGCGGAGCTATGGAGGTGGAGAACCGGATCTACAAAGGTTGTATTTCCGTATTCTAGTAGTTAAGTGTTAACTAGTTTGCTTTGTCACCTAAAATTCTAGCCAACGATCTTGTTAGGGTTTCTCGGCACCGTTAAAGTTTGAAATTGGCATGGTTGATGCCTTGTGAGACCTCCTTAGGGTGCCTAGGAACCTTTCACTAGTATCAGAGCCTAGCTAGAGCCTTAGGCGAAGTCTAGACGACGTTTGAAACCCGAATACGCATCGAAACCCTAACACATCTTGCTCTCTGGACTTTTTCTAAAAACTGGGATTTTTCCAGATTAAAAATGCTTAAAAAATTCAGCAGGGAAATCTAAGAATTACGATGCAAAAATTATTCCATGAACAGTAAATAGTGCGGCGGAACCGCGGCAGAAGCCTGGCTTCTGCGGCGGTTCGGCGGCAGTGTGATGACGTCACCCCTCATGCTTTGCACAGTAATTCATCATTTCAGCAGCTGAGTTTTATGGGTATTTTTAATAATTTTTTCAAGAGTTGAATTTTCTGGGGTGTTTTAGAGCTTCGATGTTTTGATCGGATTATCAAATTTCGTCTTTGTGTATTTTCGGATGACTTTAGAATATGTTAAAAAGTTCGACCGGATATAAATACCCAATTTTTCCCCTGTAGGGAAATTTCCAAGTATTGGATTTTTCCGTAGTTTAACGACGTTCTAAGTAGTGCAAGTAACGCGATGGACCCTCTAGAAGACAACAAACCTTAACTCGATTATGTGACCGTCTTGAACTGCCCTTTGAACCTTCGGGTTTGGGGCAGTACGGCGTGCCACATGTGAGGCGTTGGCTTGACCCTTCTACGGCTGGACCGTTGGTACTGAGGCACGAACTGAATGTTGTTAGACTTATTTCATGTGTTGAGCTGTATCGGGAAAACTTGGGTATTCGACTGTTCGATCGGAATGTTTAACATTTTCTGTTTATCCGGAATGTGATACAATAATTGGAATTCACAACAAGTTATGAGATAACTGAATGAATGTTATAAACATAGCAGTTTAGTCTCACTTGATCGGTTGCCACGGAATTTTGATGTGATCAAAAGTCCGTCGCAATCACGTAGTGTACGCGGATACTCGCCGAGTAAACTTAATAGACAGCCTCACCCCATAGCCCCGACCAAGTGACTGTAGGAGAACCCCGTCGCCGAAAGCATCCATCCGGGTGCTCGCTGTAGCGGTGTTCCGCCTCGGTGCACGACTAGTGACCTTGAAGGATGTACTTATGGACTACCATGTCCCCACTAGTATGATCCGCATCATAGTCCAGGTAGTCAAGTACACATCCTAAGGGCTTTACCAACATGTAACAGAGAGACAAACAGTATACACGTTAAGGTAAAGAGTAACCAGATAGCATACTATCATGTTGAGCAAGAAAGTCCTCCCTATATATGTCCCAGCATCCACTACAATATACATCCTATGTACAGTAATGGCCTCTAGGGCATACATATAACTAACAATCTCCCACTTGCACTAGGGCCATCTGTAGCAGTGGTTGTAGTATCTCATACTCAACCATCCCATAAAAGTCTCTCTCTGGGAATAGGCCTTCGTGAGTGGATCCGCCGTGTTATCCTCTGGGTCTGCTCTCCTAACCTTAATCACCTTGGAGATCACTATCTCCATGATCAGGTGATACTGCCTTAGAATATGTCTGGATCACTGATGGGACGGACGTTCCTTGGCTCAAGCCACAACTCCATTGTCACACAATGGGAGGAACATAGTTCATCTCATGATCCAATATACACCCAAACAGCCTCTTTAGTAGCATCTTAAGTAGCGATGTATCCTGCCTTTATCGTCTAGTATGCCACGGTATTTAGCTTGGAACTCTTCCAACATACCGCCCCTTTACTGAGGGTAAAGACAATGCCTGTGACTGACACGCAGTCGTCTTTATCACCCTGGAACACTTCCAGTGATTTTCCCCAGGATCAACTGATAACATCTCACTACAACTAGTGAGTATCCTAACATCTATTTAGATCTATCTCATAGATCCAAAGCTTAGGATTTAGAAGGTATCACTTTGATCCTATATGGAGAATCTTTGTGATAAGCGGAGATTGACTGAGCGTAGCATAGGAAACTCCTTCCCTATCAAGAGTATGTCATCCACGTACTCTACGAGGATCGCCACCATACTCCCTACTACCTTTTTGTTTATACAAGGTTCATCTACCATTTTGATGATGTCAAACTCTTTGAATAATCCATCAAAACAGATGTTCCAACTCCGTGATGCCTGCTTTATCCTATAAAACATCTTGCACACGTTTCCGCTGCTCCCACTGTTTACGAAGCCCTCTGGCTGTGTACTTATAGACGTTCTCTTCTAAAACATCATTTAGAAAAGCAGTCATGACTCCCAACCACCAGATATCGTAGTCATGGTATGTAGCCGTGGCAAGTAGGATCTGGATGGACTTAAGCATAGATCCTTAGAAAAGGTTTCAACATAATCCATACCTGGTCAATGATGCAAACCTTTAACAAGTCTAGCTTTGAAAGTCTCAACTTTTCCATCTACACCAAGTAATCTTCTCAAGATATACTTGCTCCTGATGGGGATTTAACCCTTCAGATATAGCAACCAAAGTCCATACTTTGTTGGTGTATAAGGATTCCATCTCAGATCTTTAAGCATCCAGCCATTCTTACAGAGTCCCACTCCTGATGGCCAGCTCGAAACTAGTTGGGTCATCATCTCATGATGCAATCCTCGCTCCCACTGTCATAGAGAAACCGAAGTATCTCTCAGGTGGGTGAGGAACCCTACTAGATCGACGGAGAGGCTGAGGTTCATTGGAATCTACTGAATCCTTTGGTTCTATCAAATCACCTGCTGTAGTTTGTATAGCTGGAACATTTCCAGTTCTACATTACAGACCTTGCCTCGAGCTTGTCCAGATTTTGCTTTTAGACATAGGCCAGACAACCCCAAATCTTAACTAACTTAAGATATGGGCTCTTCCCTTTCCATATCACATATGAAGCGGTAGGCAACTGATTTGATTGGAACCGTATTCAATAGGTATGCAGCTTCTCAAGCGCATAACTCCCAAAAGGAAATAGGTAACTCAGTAGTACTCATCATAGAGCACACCATATCAAATAGGGTGTATCTGCTCCGCCCCGATATACCATCGTGCTATGGTGTATTCGGAGGAGTAATGCTGAGAGAGAATCTCATTCTCCTTTAGAATAGTCCAGGAATTCCGTGCTCAAGTATTCTCCTCCCTGATCACATCAAAAGACATAATACTTATACCCGTTTTGGTTCTCTACTTCTAACTTATATTCTGTGAATATCTCAAAAGGTTCGGACTTGTGTTTCAACAGGAACATGGGTCTGAATCTTGAGAGATCATCAGAGAATGTAAAGAAGTACAAAGAACCGGTCCTGGTATGTGTAGACACGGGAACTTACATACATCATCATGTATCAGTCCCAAGAGTTTACTAACTCTTTCTCTGCTTCCAGTAAACAGAGCTATGGTCATTTTATCTTTGTGACATGACTGGCAAGTTTCACAAGATGTAAATTCAAACTGATTTAAATATACATCTAAATGTAACTTCAGCCAGTCGGGTCGCATTGATATGACCTAGTCTACAATGCCTCAAGAAGAATTCGTTCATTTCTGAACTCTTCCTCTTGTGTGTGATCCATATACTAAGAACTGTAGTTTGATTTAGAACATCAATGCTTTTAGATAACGTGCCTGAAGCGATCAACTTTTGATATAGGAAATGTTCAAAACATTATCCAGTAATACAAAATTTTATCATTTCTTTACTTATAAAGAGACTGATATGATTTTGTATATCAGGTTCGGTATCTAATAGCATTTGTTCAGAATCAATGTATTGTAATACAGGGTGACAGTGACCAACAGACTTGGCTGCAACACTTGCCCCGTTTTCTACCTCATGAAACTTATCACCCGTTCTCAGTTCTCTACCTATCTGTAGCCCTATGTAACAGATTATATATCTGGGATCCTGAGCCGGTATCAAATACCCAGGACGTAGAGGATACTGAGAAACAGTTCTTTATAATGAACACACCCGAAGAAGATGCATCATATGTACTTTCTTCGTTTGGGCGGCATGGGAAATCTGGTATTCCCCAATATCCTGCACTGTCTTATAACAATTGTAAGTTGGAGCGGGACCAGCGTCCCCCAGCTCAGTATAACAAGCGGGTTCGGTCAATACATCCGTATTATTATCTTGATTAAGGCGTGATATGGTCGCTACCTGGAGAGAGAGAGAGAAGAAAACACTCAGCGTGCGCTCTTGCAAGAATAGATTGGTTATTATTTTATCTAATCAGGATGGCTCCCACTGTTTTTATCAAATCTTCCTTCAAACCATAAAAGGAAATACTAGCCGGGATTAATTACACACTACAAGTTCGCCAATCTTTCAGCCAGGCCAGTGCCGGTACTTTGAGGGAGGTTCCCCGTGCTTTCGCACGGACCTAATTAATGTAATCCTCGTTTTCCCAGAGGCGTAACCCCGTTGACACCTTTCTAGACACCTACTTGATCGGCTAATTGTAATGTGTAAAACTCTCCCAGGAGTAACAATTACTCGCAGCGGGTATCGGGATCCAACTATCTCATAGAAGGTATGCAATCTCATTGCAAATTTCAACACTTAAAATTCCCGATAATTTTTGCCCCTAACGTGCTATGACCTTGACGAAAGCCAACAAACCATAGCCCGCTAGTCAAGTTCAACCCGTCATTTCTTGATTGAATTAAACCCACCCGCACGACCCTTGACGAAAGCCAACAAAGCCGCACGACTACCCTAATCCAATCGCATCGTATGCTGGCAGATAAGCAGCATATAGCTACCGCACACTGCACCTTGACGAAAGCCAACAAATGCAGCACGAATACTATATACAACTTATCTGAAATGACGGAGGGCTACGACAGGTTTTTCTGAAAACCTATTGCGTAATGAACTTGATATCGTTGTAGAATCAAATGATTTTGAAATGGAGTGCTTTTGAGGCTTTTCTAGTTTTTGCTAAAGGAGTCACTCCCGGTGAAGGGATCGTCGGTCCTTTTCTCGTCGAATGAGGTGCAGGATATATCATATATATCACTGTACAAAGCAGAAACTATAGAATCTATCAAAAGACAAACCGAGTGTGTATCATCTGTCAGTTATTGCTAAAGGAGTCACTCCCGGTGAAGGGATCTCGGTCCTTTCCTTATCGAATAAGGTGCAGGATATATCATATATACCGCTGTGCAAAGCAAGAACTGTAGCTACCTGTTGTAATTTTGAAATTCAATTCTACAACATCTTAGGTTTCTTTTATTTCATTAATCACATTAATGAAGTCCCATCATTTAATTACCTAAACATCACAGATAAATACGACGTACACTTATGCCATCCACATTTGCCTCGATGTCCCCTCATGCACCGTTAGGTTAGGTAACTAACGGCAGAGCGGGGCAGGGCTAGCACGGGTGTAAAACATAAGTAACGTCTATATAATATATCATATATACTATATACAGTATTTATCACAGAACATCACATGATCACATCATAGATATCGCAGTAGAAGAATCATATGAAATATTGGATATACTAGGACGTCCGTGTTTTCAATACGAGCCAGTATAAAACACGGATTCTACGGTCGTGATGAATAGCCAAACCCACACCCCTAGACCCCTACGAGAGCGGCAAGCAACCCTACCAATTCTAGAGTTAGGAGACCCGGACTCGACTCCTCGAGTTGGTCTCCCACTGGATTCCAGAACCCGGTTACTTGTGCCCTTCTCCTTGGGTCTATCCTAGTGCGGAAAAGTAAATAATATACAAAAGGTGACATCTTCCGCAACCTGGAAGTGTCCCAATAAAAGAATATTACATACAAGTTTTTACATGAATGAAAATGAAAAACACTAATCTCACAAAAAAAAAAACCCCCCGGCTATTCAAACACGACGATCCAATATAACATATCCAGCAACACATAACATCACATGTCATCAACGTAAGTAAATATGCGCATCCCAATTGTCGTTGACATATAGCAACGAAACCGGCGATATCACATATTACACTTACGGTCACAGAAAAGAAAGTGTAAAACTACAACAGTTGGAATCCGCAACCTCTTTAGACATCGCATGCCTAATCAAATGAATTCCTTAGACATCGCATGCCTAACAGTTATAAACCTCGCATTTTAGTCTCATTATCGAAAACACTTTTCAATATCAAGTCGAGTAATTCAACAAGATTCCCGACATCCTGATCGAATGCTCGTCGCAACTTTAGTAGGCGGCCGCACCCCCGACGCCGTCGACGAAGTGTACCAAGGCGGAACACCGCTGTCGCGAGAACCCGAACGGATGCTTTCGGCGACGGGGTTCTCCTACAGTCACTTGGTCGGGGCTATGGGGCGAGGCTGTCTATTAAGTTTACCCGGTAAGTATCCGCGTACGCTATGTGATTGCGACGGACTTTCGATCACATCAAAATTCCGTGGCAACCGATCAAGTGAGACTAAACTGCTATGTTTATAACATTCATTCAGTTATCACATAACTATTTGTGAATTCCAATTATTGTATCACATTCCAGATAATTAGAAAATGTTAAACTTTCCGATCAAACAATCGAACACCCAAGTTTTCCCGAAACAGCTCAACACATGAAACAAGTTTAAAAACATTCACTTCATGCCTCAGTACCAACGGTCCAGCCGTAGAAGGGTCAAGCCAACGCCTCACATGTGGCACGCCGTACTGCCCCAAACCCGAAGGTTCAAAGGGCAGTTCAAGACGGTCACATAATCGAGTTAAGGTTTGTTGTCTTCTAGAGGGGCCATCGCGTTACTTGCACTACTTAGAACGTCTTTAAACCTCAGAAAAATCCAACACTTGGAAATTTTCTGGCAGGGGAAAAGTTGGGTATTTATATCCGGTCGAACTTTTTAACATATTCAAAAATTATCCGGAATCCACATAGACAAAATCTGATAATCCGATCGAATCATCGAATCCCCAAAACAACCCCAGAAAATTCAACTCTTGAATAAATATTAAAAATTCCCATAAAACTCAGCACTGTGAAAGAGAAATTACTGTGCAAATATAGAGGGCTGACGTCACCAGAGAGCCGCAGAAGCTAGGCTTCTGCCGCGGTTCCGCCGCAAGTTTGAGGTATCTTTGGTCAAATTTTGCACCATAATTCATATAATTCCCTGCTGAATTTTTTAAGCATTTTTAATATGGAAAAAAACCCAGTTTTTGAAAAAAGTCCAGAGAGCGTGAAATTTTAGGGTTTCGGGTTCGTTCGGGTTTCAAACTTCGTCTACGCATCGCCTAAGCTTCTAGCTAGGCTCTGATACCACTGTAGGGTTCCTAGGCACACACTAGAGGTCTCACAAGGCATCAACCATGCCAATTTCAAATTTTACAAGTAATACGGATCGTTAACTAGATTTTAGGCGACAAATGAAACTAGTTAACAACTTAACTAAAAGAAAGAGGCTACAACCTTTGTAGATCCGGTCCTCCACCTCCACGGCTCCGTGATGAAGTCTCCTCGCTGTCCATATCGAATCTCGGGCTCTAGCGTCGGCTTCATCGGAGAAATGGGCGGGCTAGGTCATCGACTACGATGCCGAAGATGATCTACGTCGAGGCATCACAAGATCAAGCTCCCACTTCACCAAGTCATGAAACTTATGAAGAAAACACCCTATACTACTTGGCAAGAGGTAGAGAATGAAGAAATAGGAGGTGGGTTCACTTTAGAATTGGATTTCTCACTCTTTTTCACTAGTTGCCATTGATGGTGGCAAGCTCTCTTCTTGAAGAAGAAGAAGAAGAAGAAGATGATGATAATATAATAAGTATTTAAAATAGAAAAGAAAAATAAATACTTATCATACTCTAACCATGGTCAAGTGTAGAGAGTAAACTAGGGTTAGGTGAATGGTCAGGGTTAAGCATAAAGACAAAAATGGTGACTTAGTCAAAGCTTCATGAAGCTTCAACATGCATCCAAAGAAAGCCACCATTTTTCTTTTCTTTTGCCAAAAAGAAATAAATAAATGAATAAATAAATAAAATGAAAACCCTAACCATTACACAACCATGGTTTAATCTTTACACATACACAAGTTAGCATGTATCATCAAATATGATACAATCAAGTGCACAAAAGTATATCACATATACAACTTGTAAACTTCAAGTGAGAAAATCCATTTAAAGTGAACCAATACTAGTTAATGCAAAGTAATATATCAAATATATAATTATGCATTAAATCATCAAATCAATACTTGATTTAACGATCCGGTCATATCGTATATGACCGACTAATATCCAATGTATCGATTTATCGAATCAACCCTTGATTCGATAACTAGGTTATATCGCATACAACCAATCGATACATTCATCGCGAGAATGGAATACGGTATCACATACACGCATTATTCTCGGTCCCGCACATATCTCATATGTGCTCCTATTTCTTTTCGCTTGAGCCAGGAAACCTCTGTGTAGGACTCTAAAGACTCGTCAATACGCCGGCAGCAGGTGATGATCATATCAAGCACCCACAAGCCGCAAGCGGTCTGCTAAACGTAACGGCCACCCGGGTATTGAGCGATCAGAAGATCGACGAGCAAGCCCGCTCATACTCCTGTGAATCCAACCAGCAACACTTACCGTACAGTCCGGTCTCGTCGTCTGATATGTCGCATATCTCGCCTAGGGGTGGTAAACGTCAAACCCCAATAGCTCGATAAGTCGTGTCGATATGAGGTCTATAACAGTTCGAGAAACTACTGGTAACACTTACCAGTAAATCTCAGCAACCCTGGCCAGGGATTTTCGGTTATAGCCAATCGAACACAGCGCAACATCAACTCCCTATACCGGGAGAGACGAATCCCCTCCTATCGCTCATTGCCTCCATGTGACTCGAGACTGTACCCAAAAACCACCGTTTTGGATGCCCTCTTGGACGTGGTATGGTGGAAATCAAAGAACAGTGGGAACCACACAAGACTCTATGACGATCTCGGGTCAACAGACTACTCTGTACCAGTGTCATCAGAGAACTGCCATCTGACGTAAGGTATAATACCATCTGGGAGTTCTCGGTGAGTCCGTCCAGTGTACCCAGTCTCCACTGAGCACCCGTATATCATCTCTGATGTCAAACACCAATGGATATGGGATCATCCATCGCCCATCTGTATGGGTCGAGAAGGTATACGCTAGTCTACGCTGGTATATCAATGCCCCGTCTCGATACACCCACGACTAGGGACCTTGAAGGATGTACTTATGGACTACCATGTCCCTACTAGTATGATCTGCATCATAGTCCAGGTAGTCAAGTACACATCCTAAGGGCTTTACCAACATGTAACAGAGAGACAAACAGTATACACGTTAAGGAAAGAGTAACCAGATAGCATACTATCATGTCGAGCAAGAAAGTCCTCCCTATATATGTCCCAGCATCCACTACAATATACATCCTATGTACAGTAATGGCCTCTAGGGCATACATATAACTAACACTGTGTTGTATATTATTTACTTTTCCGCATTAGGATGGACCCAAGGAGGGGAGCACAGGTGACCGGGTTCTGGGGTTCAGTGGGAGGCCATCTCGAGGAGTCGAGACCGGGTCTCCTAAACTCCAGAATTGGTAGGGTCGCTTGCCGCTCTCGTAGGGGTCCAGGGTGTGGGCTTGGCTATTCATCGTGACTGTGGAATCCGTATTTTCTATTGTTGGCTAGATACTAAATACGGACGTCCTAGTATATCCCACATTATATCTATGTTTCTGCTGCGATACAGTATATAGTATATATGATATATTATATAGGCGTTACTTATGTTTTACACCCGCACTAGCCCTGCCCTGCTCTGTCGTTAGTTACCTAACCTAAAGGTGCACGAGGGGACATCGAGGCGAATGCGGATGGCATAAGTGTACGTCGTATTTATCTGTGATGTTTAGGTGACTTAAATGATGAGACTTCATTAATGTGATTAATGAAAGAAAAGAAACCTAAAAGATGTTGTAGAATCAAATTTTTTAAAATAAAAAGGGTAGCTACAGTTTTGCTTTGCATAGCGGTATATATGATATACCCTGCACCTTATTCGATGAGGAAAGGGTCGAGATCCCTTCACCGGGAGTGACCCCTTTAGCAATAACTGGCAGATGCTACACACTCGGTTTGTCTTTTGATTGCTTCTATAGTTTCTGCTTTACACAGTGATATATATGATATATACCGCACCTCATTCGACGAGGAAATGGCCGATGATCCCTTCGCCGGGAGTGACCCCTTTAGCAAAACTAGAAAAGCCTCAAAATCACTCCATTTCAAAACTTCACTTGATTCTACAACGATATCAAGTTCATTACGTAATAGGTTTTCAGAAAAACCTGTCGTAGCCCTCCGTCATTTCAGATAAGTTGTATATAGTATTCGTGCTACATTTGTTGGCTTTCGTCAAGGTGTAGTGTGCGGTAGCTATATGCTGCTTATCTGCTGCATATGATGCGACTGGATTAGGGTAGTCGTACGGATTTGTTGGCTTTCGTCAAGGGTCGTGCGGGTGGGTTTAATTCAGTCAAGAAATGTACGGGTTGAACTTGACTAGCGGGCTGTGGTTTGTTGGCTTTCGTCAAGGTCATAGCACGTTAGGGGCAAAACATTATCGGGAATTTCAAGTGTTGAAATTTGCAATGAGATTGCATACCTTCTATGAGATAGTTGGATCCCGATACCCACTGCGAGTAATTGTTACTCCTGGGAGAGTTTTACACAAGACAATTAGCCGATCAAGTAGGTGTCTAGAAAGGTGTCAACGGGGTTACGCCTCTAGGAAAACGAGGTTTACTTTAATTAGGTCCGTGCGAAAGCACGGGAAACCTCCCTCAAAGTACCGACACTGGCCTGGCTGAAAGATCGACGAAGTTGTAAGGTGTAATTAATCCCGGCTAGTCTTTCCTTTTAGGGTTTGAAGGAAGATTTGATAAAAACCAGTGGGAGCCATCCTGATTAGAAAAGATAATAACCAATCTGATCTTGCAAGAGCATACGCTAAAGTGTTTTCTTCTCTCTCTCTCCAGGTAGCGACCATGTCATGCCCTAATAAAGATAATAATATGGATGTATTGACTGAACCCGCATGTTATACTGTACTGGGGAATGTTGGTTCCATTCTTTCTTATAAGAGTTATAGGAATGAACAGGACATAGGGGAATACCAGGATTCCCAAGCCACCCGAATGAAGAAAGTACATGATGATGCATTTTCTTCGGGTGTGTTCG
Organism: Agapanthus africanus; assembly: GCA_030015575.1. Lineage (NCBI taxonomy): Eukaryota > Viridiplantae > Streptophyta > Magnoliopsida > Asparagales > Amaryllidaceae > Agapanthus > Agapanthus africanus. Next base: position 342,858,306 of record JASDDO010000010.1, read on the forward strand.
TTACAGAAAACTGTTTCTCCATTTGCCCTACGTCCTGGGTATTAGATACCGGGTCAGGATCCCATATATGTAATCAGTTACATGGGCTCAGGAAAGGTAGAGAACTTGGAGAAGGTGATAAAGACATTAGAGTTGGAAATGGTGCAATTGTTGCAGCTAAGACTGTCGGGGAATATCACCTTGCATTACCAACTGGTAATACATTAGTTCTGAATGAATGCTATTACATGCCGAACCTGATATGCAACATTATATCGGTTTCTTTGTTGAGTAAAGAGGGATATAATTTTGTATTACAGGATAATGTTATGAACATTTTCCGTAACCAAAAGTTGGTTAGATCAGGCACGTTGTGCAATGGCATTTATGTTCTAAATCAATCAACAGTTCTGAGCATAACAAACACACACAAGAGGAAGAGTTCAGAATTGAAAGAATCCTTCTTGTGGTATTGTAGACTGGGTCACATCAATGCGACACGGCTGGCTAAGTTGCATAAGGATGGATATTTGAAACAGTTTGAATTTTCATCTTATGACACTTGCCAGTCATGTCTCAAAGGCAAGATGACCAAAACTCCGTTTACGGGACACGGAGAAAGAGTTACCGAACTCTTGGGACTGATACATAGTGATGTATGAGGTCCCATGTCTACACATGCCAGGGATGGTTCTTCGTACTTCGTTACATTCACTGACGATCTTTCAAGATACGGACATGTGTTCTTAATAAGACATAAGTCTGAAGCTTTTGAGAAATTTAGAGAATATAAACAAGAAGTCGAGAACCAAACCGGAAAAAGTATTAAAATCCTTCGATTTGATCGAGGAGGTGAATACTTGAGCAGTGAATTCCTGGACTTCCTAAAAGAGAATGAGATTCTCTCTCAGCTGACTCCTCCATATACACCACAGCACAACGGTGTATCAGAACGGAGGAACCGCACCCTATTAGATATAGTGCGCTCCATGATGAGCACAGCTGAGTTGCCTATTTCCTTCTGGGGGTATGCGCTTGAAACAGCCATACATCTATTGAATATGGTCCCCACCAAATCTGTGCCTACCACTCCATATGAGATATGGAAAGGGAAGAGACCATGTCTTAACTATGTTAAGATATGGGGTTGTCCAGCCTATGTCAAACGACAAAATCCGGACAAACTCGAGGCACGGTCTGTTCTATGCAAATTTATAGGATATCCCAAGAATTCATAAGGGTATATCTTCTACCACCCTGAGGAACAAAGAGTGTTTGTTTCTCGGCATGCCACCTTTTTAGAAAAGAAATTTCTTGAAAAAGAGATTAGTGGCAAGGAGGTAGAACTAGAAGAGGTTCCAGCAATACAGACTACGACAGAAGATTTGGTTGAACCAGAGGATTCAGTAGTTCCCAATGAACCTCAGCCTCTCCGCCGATCTAGTAGGGTTCCTCGCCAACCTGAGAGATACTACGGTTTTCTCATGGATGGTGGCAACGAGGATTGCATCATGGAGGATGATGACCCAACTAGCTTCGAGCAGGCCATCACGAGTAGGGACTCAGTGAAATGGCTGGATGCTATGCGGTCCGAGATGGAATCCATGTACACCAACAAAGTATGGACTTTGGAAGTTACTCCTGAAGGGGTAAAACCCATTGGGAGCAAGTGGATCTTCAAGAAAAAACTTGGTGTAGATGGGAAAGTGGAGACTTTCAAAGCTAGACTTGTTGCAAAAGGTTTTCGTCAAAGACCAGGTGTGGACTATGACGAAACCTTTTCTCCAGTGGCTATGCTTAAATCCATCCGGATCATGCTTGCCATCGCTGCATATCATGACTATGAAATCTGGCAAATGGATGTTAAGACCGCCTTTCTAAACGGTGATTTAGAAGAGTGCGTGTACATGACTCAGCCAGAAGGCTTCGTAGCCAGTGGGAGCAGCGGGAAGGTGTGCAAGCTGCTTAAATCCATTTATAGATTAAAGCAAGCATCGCGAAGTTGGAACATCTACTTTGACGTCGTTATCAAAGAGTATGATTTCGTCAAAAACCCAGATGAACCTTGTATCTACAAGAAGGTGGCAGAGAGTAAGGTTGTCTTCCTCGTATTGTACGTGGACGACATACTCTTGATAGGAAATGATATTCCTATGCTACAATCGGTTAAGCTCTTCTTATCACAAAGATTCTCAATGAAAGATCTTGGTGATGCCTCCTGCATATTGGGAATTAGGATCTATAGAGATAGATCCAAACGGATATTGGGATTGTCCCAATCCAGGTATATTGACACCATACTAAAGAGGTTTAGTATGGAAGAATCCAAGCATGGGAATTTGCCCACGATCTCTGGAGTCACTCTCTCTAAAGAGATGTCTCCCAAGACTGATTTGGAGAGAGCTCGCATGCAAGGGATACCCTATACTTCGGCTGCAGGTTCTATCATGTACGCGATGGTATGTACCAGACCCGATGTAGCATATTCACTAAGTGTAGTGAGTAGGTATCAAGCTGATCCTGGAGAGAGTCACTGGACAGCTGTGAAGAGCATTCTCAAGTACTTACGAAGGACTAAAGAGATGCTCTTGGTGTATGGTAACGGAGAACTCCAAGTGGAGTCCTTTACCGATTCGAGCTTCCAGAGTGATAAGGACGACTCTAAGTCGCAGTGGGGATTTGTCTTTACCCTTTACGGAGGGGCGGTTAGCTGGAAGAGTTCCAAGCAGGAAACCGTGGTAGACTCGACGATGGAGGCTGAATACATCGCTGCCAACGATGCTGCCAAAGAGGCTGTCTGGATCAAGAAGTTCATTACTGAACTTGGAGTGGTTCCATCCATTGAGCATCCAATACCTTTGTATTGCGATAACAATGGAGCGGTGGCTTTGGCCAAGGAACCCAGGTCCCATCAGTGATCCAGGCATATTCTGAGGCGGTATCACCTGATCTGGGAGATAGTTGATCGCCGGGAGATCGAGGTCAGGAGGGTTGACACGAAGAACAACACGGCGGATCTACTCACGAAGGCCATTCCTCTGATACAGTTTGAGAGACTCTTCGGGATGCTCGGTATGCGATACTACAGCAGCTGGCCCTAGTGCAAGTGGGAGATTGTTAGTTGTATGTATGCCCTAGAGGCCAGTATTGTACAGATGATGTATATTATATTGGATGCTTGGACATATATAGAGATGACTTTCTTCCTCGATATGATAGTATGCTATCTGGTTGCTCTTTATCTTAACATGTATACTAGTCTCTTTAAACTGTCTTATAGTTACATGTTGGTAAAGCCCTTAGGATGTGTACTTGACTACCTGGACTATGATGCAGATCATACTAGTGGGGACATGGTAGTCCATAAGTACATCCTTCAAGGTCCCTAGTCGTAGGTGTATCGAGATGGGGCATCGATATACCAGTGTAGACTAGCGTATACGCTTCTCGACCCATGAGATGGGCGATGGATGATCCCATATCCATTGGTGTTTGACATCAGAGATGGTATATGGGTGCTCAGTGGAGACTGGGTACACTGGACGGACTCGCCGAGAACTCCCAGATGGTATTATACCTCACGTCAGATGGCAGTTCTCAGGTGACACTTGTGCAGGTTAGTTTGTAGACCCGAGATCGTCATGGAGACTTGTGTGATTCCCACTGTTCTTTGATCTCCACCTTACCACGTCCATGAGGGCGTGCAAAATGGTGGTTTTTGGGTACAGTCCCGAGTCACATGGAGGCAATGAGCGATAGGAGGGGTTTTGTCTCTCCCGGTATTGGGGGTTAATGTTGCGTTGTGCTCGATTGGCCGTAACAGGGAAGTTCCTGGCCAGGGCTGATCAGAGATTTGCTGGTAAGTGTTACCAGTAGTTTCTCGACCTGTTATGAGCCTCACATCGGCACGACTTATCGGTTATTGGGGTCTGACGTTTACCACCCCTAGACTTGATATGCGACATATCAGACAAGGAGACCGGACTGTACGGGAAGTGTTGCCGGTTGGCTCGGCGGGAGTTGTAGCAGGTTCGCTTGTTCTCTTCTGATCGCTCAATACCCGGGTGGCCGTTACGTTTAGCTGACCGCTTGCGGCTTGGGGGTGCTTGATATGATCATCACCCACTGCCGGCGTATTGACGAGTCTCAGAGTCCCACAATGGAGTTTCCTAGTCCAGGCAAAACGTTGTGGTGCGCGTATGCGATATGCGTATGGACCCGATTAAAATACGCGTATAGGATACCGTATATTGATCGGGCGGCTTGCTTTTGGTTAGGGTCGTATGTGATATGGCCGGATTGATAAATCAAGTGTTGATTTATCATTTAACCATTAGATTCTCACTAGAAATCCTTTCTTGTTTTCTATGGATGTATGGATGCATGTATGCATTCCTTATTGTTTCATGCACATATGGATGTGCATGCACACATGCATACATACATCATTCCATCATGGTTGATTATACAAGGAAATGGTGGCAATATAAGACTTACACCATGGGTTTTTATTTGGATTATTATTTGATTTTTGGTTAAAACAAAATGGATAAAGGAAAAGATAATTCATAACTAGTTTCTACATCCTTCTTGACCTAACCATTCTCACCCACCACTTGACCATGGATTACTTTTCCTTTTGTGTTTTTAACTCAAGTTCAATAATATCCTAACTATGGTTTGATATGAGAAGAGGAAAATATATATTGATATATTTTCTATTTTCTTTCATGAGTCTTTCTTATCTTCTTCTAAAAAGCCATCATCTTCATCAACCTCTCTCATTTGCTCTCTAGATTTTTGTAGTGAGCAATATAATCATCAAGTTAGGATTTTGAAGTGAGAAAGAGAACCACAACACCATTCTACACAAGTCTAGCCCACTTGTTTGGAGTGTTAACTTGATTTCGTTCACTTGATCGGATAAAGTTGCAAGCTTGGACAAAGCGGGCTCCGGGTGGATCATCGGTGACCTCGAGGAGTTCAAGCGGAGCTTTTTCAAACCCCAAGTAGCCGAGGAGTCTAGCGTAGGGAGCTACAAAGGTTGTACTCTCTAAACCCCAGCTTTTCTTTCATATGATGATGTGAAAAATTCGAAACCCTAATTTTTCTAGGAACGATTCTATGTTCGTTAACTTAGCACCCTAAAAATTCATTCTTTGGTTCATGTGATGCTTCCAAACCATTCCTGAGGTGCTAGGCTAACCTTTCAATAACAAAGGTGGATCCTCTAAAAAATTTGATATCAAGAGCCATACTCACGGGAAGGCTTGCCAAATGGACCCTCCTCTTGATGGAGTTCTCGATAGTATATCGACCCTTCAAGGCAATAAAAGGCCAGGCCATCGCTGACTTTCTCGCTGAGCATCCGATACCCGCCGACTCTCCCTTAAACTGTGAATTGCCAGACGAACACACGTTTGACGCAATTGACGAGGAGAAAGAAGGGAATGATACCCGATGGGAACTCTACTTCGATGGAGTGTCCTCCTTGAAGAAGCGAAAGCAAAACACCCCCATGATTAAAGCCGGGGTGGGCCTTATCTTCGTGACCCCACAAGGAGAGATAATGTGTTTTGCCCTTTCCTTAACGGAGCCAAGAACAAACAATGAGGCTGGCTATGAAGCTTTGATAGCAGATCTCGAGATTGTTGTCAACATGGGGATCGAAAACCCCCTTATATATGGAGACTCCCAACTGGTCGTCAGCCAAGTAAATGGCGACTATCAGACGTGTAAACCCGAGTTGGTAAAATATGGTGAGAGAGTGCAGCAATTGCTGACGCAAATCCCCTCCTACACCCTGGAAAGCATACCGCGTGCGGAAAATAGTAAGACGGATGCGTTAGCCAAACTCGCTAAAGAACTGGCCAACGAAAACCTCAATGACGTAAGGATCATTGTGCAAAGCCGCTGGATTCTCACACCAGTAGAGATATCTCCGAAGACGTCTAAAGAAGAGGAAGTAACTGAACAAGCGGCCTTCCAATTAGAGGATGAAGAAAAAGTGAAGGATTGAAGAAAAGTCTTTATAGACTACTTCAAATCCCATTGAACGCCCGAAGACGCATCGTGAAGACATCAGCTCATAAAGCGAGCTCTGTCTTTCACCTTCGCCAATGATATTCTATATAAGAGATCATTCGATTATCTAAGGCTAAGGTGTCTGGGACCAAAATAAGCAAGGAGAGTCATCCAAGAAACTCATGACGTACTCTGCGATTCCCATCAAGCTGGGCCAAAAATGAAGCTGAAGATCAAAAGAATGGGTTACTATTGGCCCACGATGATTCAGGACTGTCTCGAATATACGAAGCAGTGTTACTCATGCCAAATTCATGGGGATTTCATCCACCAGCATCCGAACCCGCTACACCCAACATTGGCTAGCTGGCCATTCGAAATGTGGGGAACCGATATAATCGGGCCCATCGAACCAGCATCATCCAAAGGACATCAGTTCATACTAGCGACGACCGATTACTTCTCTAAGTGGGCAGAAGCAATACCGTTAAGAGAGGTGAAGACGGAGAACATCCTCCATTTCTTCAAAACATATGTCATCTACCGGTTCGGCACTCCGCAACGGATCACCTCGGATAATAAGCCGGCCTATAGAAGCCATAAGATCAGCCGCTTCGCACAGCAGTATAAAATAGATTAGAGATACTCTTCGATCTATAATCCCCGAGCTAACGGTCTAGCTGAGGCTTTCAACAAGACCTTGACAATGATCATAAAGAAAACAGTGTCCAGAAATAAAAAAGATTGGCACGAGAGATTGCATGAAGCTCTCTGGGCCTATCGGACCACGTTCAAGACGGCCATGAACACAACGCCATTTGCATTAGTATTCAGCACGGAAGAGGTACTTCCTTTGGAAATAGAGCTACCCTCTCTACGAGTGGAGGTTCGGTACGAACTGACAGATGAAGAAAATGCCCATCTTTGGCTTGAGGAGCTCGACGCCCTTGATGAAACTCGTCTCATGGTGCAACAAAACCTAGAAGCCTAAAAAGCAAGGATGACGCGCTCATACGAAAGATTGACTAGGACGAGAACATTCCGCCAAGGCGAACTCGTGCTAGTCATAAAAAGACCTATAATCCCCAATCGTGCTAAACGGGGGAAATTCGAGCCAAACTTGTTAGTTATATGTATGCCCTAGAGGCCATTACTGTACATACGATGTATATAGTGGATGCTAGGACATATATAGGGAGGACTTTCTTGCTCGACATGATAGTATGCTATTTGGTTGTACTTTATCTTAACATGTACTCTGATTGTCTCTATATTACATGTTGATAAAGCCCTTAGGATATGTACTCGACTACTGGGACTATGATGAGATCATACTAGTGGGGCCACGGTAGTCGACAAGTATATCATATAACTGTTCCTAGTCGAGGGTGTATCGAGACAGGGCATCGATGTACCAGAGTAGACTAGCGTATACGCATCTTGACCCATATGATGGGCGATGGATGATCCCATATCCATCTGTGTTTGACATCAAGGATGGTGTACGGGTGCTCAGTGGAGACTGGGTACACTAGACGGACTCGCCGAGAACTCCCAGATGGTATTATACCTCACGTCAGATGGCAGTTCTCCGGTGACACTGGTACAGAGTAGTCTGTTGACCCGAGATCGTCATAGAGTCTTGTGTGATTCCCACTGTGCTTTGATTTCCATCATACCACGTCCAAGAGGGCGTGCAAAAAGGTGGCTTTTGGGTACAGTCCCGAATCACATGGAGGCAATGAGCGATAGGAGGGGATTCGTCTCTCCCGGTATAGGGAGTTGATGTTGTTCTGTGTTCGATTGGCTATAACCGGAAATCCCTGGCCAGGGTTGCTGAGATTTACTGGTAAGTGTTATCAGTAGTTTCTCGAACTGTTATAGACCTCATATCAACACGACTTATCGAGCTACTGGGGTCTGACGTTTACCACCCCTAGGCGAGATATGCAACATATCAGACGACGAGACCGGACTGTACGGGAGTGTTACTGTTTGGATTCACAGGAGAATGTACAGGCTTGCTTGTTGATCTTCTGAGCGCTCAATACCTGGGTAGCTGTTACGTTTAGCTGACCGCTTGCAGCTTGTGGGTGTTTGATATGATCATCACCTACTGCCGGCGTATTGACGATTCTTTAGAGTCCTACACAGAGGTTTTACACAGAGGTTTCTTGGCTCAGACAAAACGGAGTAGGAGCACATATGTGATATGTGCGGGACCGAGGATAATGCGATATGTGATACCGTATTATATTCTCGCGATATTTGATATCAGCCGGGTCATCGGATCAAGTGTTGATTCGATGAATCGGTACGGATACATATTAGTCGGTTATATGCGATATAGCCGGATTGTCAGATCAAGTGTTGATTCAATAATTTAATGTATAATAATATATATGATATATTAAATTACATTAACTAATATTTGCTCACTAAAAGATTCTTTTTCTCACTCGGGTAATACATTGATATATATGCGATATATGTTAAATGTATTATTTTATTTTGTTACGATAAATATTATATATGTGATATATAATATTGTAACATGATATGATAACTAATGCAACATGTTTAGTGGATTTTAAACATGATTAAGGTTTGGATTAGGGTTTAGTCTTCTAGTTGATTCTAGAAGCTTTTCATTTTGTCATGATAAAGATATTTGTGTGTGACTCATCTTTAACCAAACCCAAACCCTAACCCTAGTTAATTCTCTACAAAGGTTTACTTGACCATGGTTGCATTATTCATCATATGATTATTTTTCTATTCATCACAAAAGGATATTGATCATTCTTCTTCATCTTCTTCCTTCATCTTTCTTCATGGAAAAAGCTTGCTAGCTTTTTTTCAATGTGATGAATAAATATGAGAAAAAGATAAATAAAGAGAGAGAAAATCCTACTTCATCATCCTCATCTTCATTTGCCATTTAGATGAGGGTGTTCACATCATTTCATGAGTGTTAGCTTGTGTTAACGGAACTTCAAGGTAGATCATCTTAGTATCGAAGATCGGAAGCAAAGGTTGCATCTTTCTCTTCGTGGAACCTCTCGAGAGCCCGGGACCCGATGATCGCGGCGAAGGGACCACAACACGGAGCATATGAAGTGAAGGACCGGATCTACAAAGGTTGTAATCCCTCTCACTTAGTGTTAAAGTGTTTAGCATGCTTGTTTTCGCCTAATCTCTAGTTTAAAGATCCGTATTCGGGTTGTTCGGCACGACTAAATTTTTAATCGGGCATGGTTGATGCCTCGTAGACCCTTGTGCGCATGCCTAGCAACCCTACAGTGGTATCAGTGCCAAGCTAGAGCTTTAGGCGAAGTCTAGACGGAGTTTGAAGTCCGATTGAACCGAAACCCCAATATTTCCATGCTCTCTGGACATTTTCTGAATTTGTGGATTTTTGAGAATTAAAAATATGCAGAAAAATCAGCAGGTATTTCTAAGAATTACTGTGAAGTTCGAGCACCTAAGTCCACCAAAGCGCGGCGGAACCGCGGCATTAGCATGCTAATGCGGCGGTTCCGCGGCCGTTTAGTCTCTTCATGCATCGAATTTTGCACAGTAACTCCTACTTTGCAGTGCTGGTTTTCTTGGGAATTTTTAATATTTATTCAAGAGTTGAATTTTTGGGGTTGTATTGGGAGTTCGTAGATTCGATCGGATTGTCTAATTTTGTCTATGTGTTTTTCCGGATAATTTTTAGAAACTGTTAAAAAGTTCGAACGGATATCAATAACTCACTTTTTCCCCTGTCGGAAAATTTTTCAGAAGTTGGATTTTTCATCGTGTTTAAGAATGTTCTAAGTCGTGCAAGTAACTCGGTGGACCCTCTAGAAGACAACAAACCTTAACTCGATTATGTGACCATCTTGAACTGCCTCTTGAACCTTAGGGTTTGGGGCAGTACGGCGTGCCACATGTGAGGCGTTGGCTTGACCCTTCTACGGCTGGACCATTGGTACTGTGGCATGTGACGGATGTTTTTAAACTGATTTCAAGTGTTGAGATATATTGGGGAAATCTTGGGTGTTTGATGATTCGATCGGAAAGTTTAACTTTATCTATTTATCTGGAATGTGATACAATATTTGGAATCCACAGATAGTTATGAGATAACTAATATAAATATTATAAACATAGCAGTTTAGTTTCAGATGATCGGTTGCCACGGAATTTTGATGTGATCAAAAGTCCGTCACAATCACGTAGCGTACGCGGATACTCGTCGGGTAAACTTAATAGACAGCCACGCCCCATAGCCCCGACCAAGTGACTGTAGGAGAACCCCGTCGCCGAAAGCATCCGTTCGGGTGCTCGCGGCAGCGGTGTTCCGCCTTAGTGCACATCGTCGACGGCATCTGGGGGTGCGGCCGTCTACTAAAGTTTGCGACGAGCATTCGATCAGGACGTCGGGAATCTTGTTGAATTTCCCGACTTGATATTGAAAAGAGTTTTCAATAATGAGACTAAAATGCGGGGTTTATAATTGTTAGACATGCGATGTCTAAGGAATTCATTTGGTTAGGCATGCGATGTCTAAGGAGATTGCGGATTCCAACTGTTGTAGTTTTACACTTTCTTTTCTGTGACCGTAAGCGTAGTATGTGGTGTATCGCCGGCTTCGTTGCTATACATCAACGACAATCGGGATACGCATACTTGCTTACGTTGATGATATGAGATATTATGTGTTGCTGTGATATGTTGTATTGGATCGTCGCTTTTGAATAGTCGGGGTTTTATGTGAGATGAGAGTTTTTTTTCTTTTTCATTCATGTAAAATTCATTTGTATGTAATATTCTTTTATTGGGGCACTTCCAGGTAGCGGAAGATGTCACCGTTGTCTATTATTTACTTTTCTGCATTAGGTAGACCCAAGGCGGGGAGCACAAGTAACCGGGTTCTAGGGTCCAGTGGGAGACCATCTCGAGGAGTCGAGACCGGGTCTCCTAACCCTAGAATTGGCAGTGTTACTTGCCGCTCTCGTAGGGGTCTAGGGATGTGGGTTTGGCTATTCATCGCGACCGTGGAATCCGTGTTTTATACAGGCTCGTATTGAAAACACGGGCGTCCTAGTATATCCAATATTTCATATATGTTCTTCTGCTGCATTGTTCTGTGATGAGATCATATTACTGCCTGAGACGAATGTTTATATTATATATATGAGATATATGTTATATTGCAGATTTCGTTTCAAAAGAGATGCTTGTGAAGCATAATAAAATGGGACTTCATTAATGTGATTAATGAAATAAAAGAAACCTAAGATGTTGTAGAAACTTGTTTAAATTAAAAACTGGTAGCTCTAGTTCTTGCTTTGCATAGCGGTGTTCCTTGTAGAACATCCAGCACCTTATTCGATAAGGAAAGGACCGAGATCCCTTCACCGGGAGTGACTCCTTTAGCAATAACTGGCAGATGCTACAAACTCGGTTTGTCTTTTGATTGCTTCTATAGTTCTTGCTTTGCACAGCGGTATATATTGTTAGTTATGTATATGCCCTAGAGGCCATTGTTGTACATATGATGTATATTATAATGGATGCTTGGTTATATATAGAGATGACTTTCTTGCTCGTCATGATAGTATGCTATTTGGTTTCACTTTATCTTAACATGTTGACTTGTATTGGTTTACTGTTTTACTCTCACATGTTGATAAAGCCCTTAGGACTTGTACTCGACTACTGGGACTATGATGAGATCATACTAGTGGGGCCGCGGTAGTCGATGAGTACATCCTATAACTGTTCCTAGTCGAGGGTATATCGAGACAGGGCATCGATACACCAGAGTAGACTAGCGTATACGCATCTTGACCCATATGATGGGCGATGGATGATCCCATATCCATCGGTGTTTGACATCATAGATGGTGTAAGGGTGCTCAGTGGAGACTGGGTACACTGGACGGACTCGCCGAGAACTCCCAGATGGTGATATACCACACGTCAGATGGCAGTTCTCCGGTGACACTGGTACAGGGTAGTCTGTAGACCCGAGATCGTCATGGAGTCTTGTGTGATTCCCACTGTGCTTTGATTTCCACCTTACCATGTCCAAGAGGGCGTGCAAAACGGTGGCTTTTGGGTACAGTACCGAATCACATGGAGGCAATGAGCGATAGGAGGGGATTCGTCTCTCCCGGTATAGGGAGTTGATGTTGTGCTGTGTTCGATTGGCTATAACTGGAAGTCCCTGGCCAGGGATGATATGGAGATTTACTGGTAAGTGTTACTAGTAGTTTCTCGACCCGTTATGACCCGTTCGAGTCGTGGAGCCTCTCATGAGTCCGGGAGATCGTGGATCGCGGCAAAGGGACTTCTACTCGGATCTTGTGAAGTGAAGGAGCGGACTACAAAGGTTGTAATCCCTCACACTTAGATAAAAGTTATCATCTTGCATATTAAACCCTAATAATCTAGCAAAGATCTCGGCTTTGGGTTGTTCGGCACGTCTAAAATTTAATCCGGGCATGTTTGATGCCTTATGAACCTTCACAAGAGTGCCTAGGAACCCTACAGTGGTATCAGAGCCTAGCTAGAGCATTAGGCGATGTGTTTACGAAGTTAAAACTCCGATCGAACCCGAAACGACGGAAAAAACCCCCTCTCTGGAAATTTTTTAAAATTTGGGATTTTTCTGAATTAAAAATATGTAAAAAAATTAGCAGGCAATTATAAGAATTACCATAAAATACGAGCCCCCAAATCGATCAAACGGCGGCGGAACCGCGGCGCAAGCATGGCTTGCGCGGCGGTTCCACGGCGGATTGATGAGATCTTGACACGTGGATTTTTTGGTAATGACCGTAGGTACTTGCTGAGGCTTCTGGATATTTTTAACAGTGATTCCAGTATTGTTTAAATTTGGGGTTTATTTGGTAATAGTAGATTCGATCGGAATATTTAAGTTCGTATTTCTTTCCGGATATTTAGAAATTGTTAAACTAGTTGAACGGATATCATTAACCGACTTTTTCCCGGTACGGCAAACTTTCAAGCGTTGAATTTTTCTGGGTTTAAATCTTTCGGAAAATTGTACAAGTTAAGCGGTGGACCCTCTAGAAGACAACAAACCTTAACTCGATTATGTGACCGTCTTGAACTGCCTTTTGAACCTTCGGGTTTGGGGCAGTACGGCGTGCCACATGTGAGGCGTTGGTTTGACCCTTCTACGGCTGGATCACCGGTACTGTGACATATTCTGGGATTATTTGAACTCCGCTCAAGAGTTGAGCACTTTGGGAAATTTTGGGTGTTTGATTATCTGTTCGGAAAGTTTAATACTGTATATTTATCTGGAATGTGATACAATATGTGGAATTCATAGAGTTAGGCATGAAATGCGGAGTATATGATATTTCGGATTTACGATGTCTAAAGTGATTGTGGATTCCAAATATTGTAGTTTTACACTTTCTTTTCTGTGACCGTAAGTGTAATATGTGATATCGCCGGTTTCGTTGCTATATGTCAACGACAATTGGGATGCGCATATTTACTTACGTTGATGATATGAGATATTATGTGTTGCTGTGATATGTTATATTGGATCGTCGCGATCAGAATAGCCGGGGGTTTTATGTGAGATGAGGGTTTTTATTTTCATTCATGTAAAATTCATTTGTAATGTAATATTCTTTTATTTGGGGCACTTCCAGGTTGCGGTTGCTATCACCGGTGTATATTATTTACTTTTCCGCATTAGGTAGACCCAAGGAGGGGAGCACAAGTAACCGGGTTCTAGGGTCTAGTGGGAGGCCATCTCGAGGAGTCGAGACCGGGTCTCCAAACCCTAGAATTGGCAGTGTTACTTGCCGCTCTCGTAGGGGTCTTGGGATGTGGGTTTGGCTATTCGTCGCGACTGTGGAATCCGTGTTTTATACAGGCTCGTATTGAAAACACGGACGTCCTAGTATATCCAATATTTCATATATGTTCTTCTGCTGCAATGTTCTGTGATGAGATCATATTACTGCCTGAGACGAAAGCTTATACTATATATATATGCTGATATATAAATATTACTGCTTTCGTTTCTTCTGTGATGCTTAGGAAGCATAAGCTGATGGGATTTTTATTAATGAGATTAATAAAAGAAAAGAAACCTAAAGATGTTGTAGAATCAAAAACTTTATAAAAAGGGGTAGCTACAGTTTTGCTTTGCACAGTGATATATACGATATATCCTGCACCTTATTCGATGAGGAAAGGACCGAGATCCCTTCACCGGGAGTGACTCCTTTAGCGAAACTGGCAGATGCTACAAAACGCGGTTTGTCTTTTGATTGCTTTTAGTGTTTTTCTTTGCACAGCGGTATATATGATATATCCTGCACCTTATTCGATGAGGAAAGGGCCGACGATCCCTTCACCGGGAGTGACCCCTTTAGCGAAACTAAGAAAAGCCTCAAAACACTCCTTTTCAAAATTACTCGATTCTACGACGATATCAAGTTCATTACGCTCAGGGTTTTCTGAAAAACCTGCGTAGCCCTCCGTCATTTCAGATAAAGACTAGTTAGTATTCATGCTACGTTTGTTGACCTTCGTCAAGGCGTAGTGTGCGGTAGCTGATTAGTATTTACCTGCTTATGCATATGATGTAGATTGGATTAGGGTAGTCGTACGGCCTTGTTGACCTCCGTCAAGGGTCGTGCGGGTGGGTTTAATTCAATCAAGAAATGACAGGTTGAACTTGACTAGTAGCCTATGGTTTGTTGACCTCCGTCAAGGTCATAGGACACTAGGGGCAAAATATTATCGGGAATTTCAAGTGTTGAAATTTGCAATGAGATTGCATACCTCCTATGAGATAGTTGGATCCTGATACCCACTGCGAGTAAGAGTTACTCCTGGGAGAGTTTTACACAAGACAACTAGCCGATCAAGTAGGTGTCTAGAAAAGTGTTAACGAGGTTACGCCTCTGGGAAAACGAGGTTTACTTTAATTAGGTCCGTGCGAAAGCACGGGGAACCTCCCTCAAAGTACCGACACTGATCTGGCTGAAAGATTGACGAAATTGTAGGGTGTAATTAATCCCGGCTAATCTTACCTTTTAGGGTTTTAAGGTAGATTTGATAAAAACAGTGGGAGACATCCTGATTAGATAAGATAATAACCAATCTAATCTTGCAAGAGCATACGCTAAAGTGTTTTCTTCTCTCTCTCTCCAGGTAGCGACCATGTCATGCCATAATCAAGATAATAATATGGATGTATTGACTGAACCCGATTATTGTACTGAGCAAGGGAACGTTAGACCCATTCTTTCTTATAAGAGTTATAAGACTGAACAGGAAACAGGAGAATATCTGGATTCTCACGCCGCCCAAAAGAACATGCATGTTGATGCATCTTCTTCGGGTGTGTTTGTTATTGAGAACTGTTTCTCAGTTCACCCTACGTCCTGGGTATTAGATACCGGATCAGGATCCCACATATGTAAACAGTTACATGGGCTACGTAAAGGTAGAGAACTGGGAAAAGGTGATCATTCCGTTCAAGTAGGGAACGGTGCGAGTATTGTAGCCAAAGCAGTTGGCGAATATCACCTTGTATTGCCAAGTCGTAATACACTGATTCTAAATGAGTGCTATTATATACCGAACATGATGTGCAACATTATATCAGTTTCTTTATTGAGTAAAGAGGGATATAATTTTGTAGTACAGGATAATGTTATGAACATATTCCTAGATCAAAAGTTGATTGCATCAGGCTCGTTACATAATGGTATATTCATTCTAAATCAGAATACAGTCCTAAATATACAAAACAAACACAAGAGAAAAAGTTCAGAAATGAACGAATCCTACTTGTGGTATTGTAGACTTGGTCATATCAATGCGACACGACTGGCTAAGTTGCATAAAGATGGTTATTTGAATCCGATCGAATTATCATCTTATGATACTTGCCATTCATGTCTCAAAGGAAAAATGACCAAAGCTCCGTTTAGTGGACACGGAGAAAGAGTTACCGAACTCTTAGGACTGGTACATAGTGATGTATGCGGTCCCATGTCTACGCATGCCAGGAACGGTTCTTCCTACTTCATTACATTCACTGACGATCTCTCTAGATTCGGACATGTGTTCCTGATGAAACACAAGTCTGAAGCTTTTGAGAAATTCAGAGAATATAAACACGAAGTAGAGAATCAAACGGGCAAAAGTATTAAGATTCTTCGATCTGATCGAGGAGGTGAATTCTTAAGCGGTGAGTTCCTAGATTATCTAAAAGAGAATGGGATTCTCTCTCAGCTTACTCCTCCTTATACACCACAGCACAACGGTGTATCTGAGCGGAGGAATCGCACCCTATTAGATATGGTGCGCTCTATGATGAGCGAGGCTGAGTTACCTATTTCCTTCTGGGGGTATGCGCTTGAGACAGCGGCATACATACTGAATAAAGTTCCTACCAAATCTGTGCCTACCACCCCATATGAGATATGGGAAGGGAAGAGACCATATCTTAATTTTGTTAAGATATGGGGTTGCCCGGCTTATGTCAAAAGACGAAACCCGGACAAACTCGAGGCAAGATCTGTTTTATGTAAGTTTATTGGATATCCCAAGCATTCGCGAGGGTATATTTTCTACCACAGTGAGGAACAAAGAGTGTTTGTTGCTTAACACGCCACCTTTTTAGAAAAGGAATTTCTTGCAAAAGAGATTAGTGGCTCTGAGGTAGAACTGGAAGAAGTTCCAGCAGAACAAACTACAACAGATGATTTAGTGGAACCAGAGGATTCAGTAGTACCCGACGAACCCCAGCCTCTCCGCCGATCTACTAGGGTTTCTCGTCCACCTGAGAGATACTACGGTTTTCTCATTGATGGTGGAAGCGAGGATTGCATCATGGATGATGATGAACCGACTAGTTTCGAGCAGGCCATCACGAGTGGTGACTCTGTGAAATGGCTGGATGCAATGCGATCTGAGATGGAATCCATGTACACCAACAAAGTATGGACTTTGGAAAATGCTCCTGAAGGGGTAAAACCCATTGGGAGCAAGTGGATCTTTAAAAAGATATTTGGTGTAGATGGAAAAGTTGAGACTTTCAAAGCTAGACTTGTAGCAAAGGGTTTTCGTTAAAGACCAGGTGTGGACTATGACGAAACATTTTCTCCAGTGGCTATGCTTAAGTCCATCCGGATCTTACTTGCCATTGCTGCATACCATGACTACGAAAACTGGCAAATGGATGTTAAGACCGCCTTTCTAAACGGTGATTTAGAAGAGTGCGTGTACATGACTCAGCCAGAGGGCTTCGTAGATAGTGGGAGCAGCGCAAAGGTGTGCAAGATGCTTAAATCCATTTATGGGTTAAAGCAAGCATCGCGGAGTTGGAACATCTGTTTTGATGTTGTAGTCAAAGAGTTTGACTTCATCAAAAATATAGATGAACCTTGTATCTATAAGAAGGTTGCAGAGGGTAAG
The DNA here is from genome assembly GCA_030015575.1 of Agapanthus africanus. NCBI lineage: Eukaryota > Viridiplantae > Streptophyta > Magnoliopsida > Asparagales > Amaryllidaceae > Agapanthus > Agapanthus africanus. The sequence goes on from JASDDO010000010.1 coordinate 342,875,784, forward strand.
GTTGTCTTCCTCGTATTGTACGTGGATGACATACTCTTGATAGGAAATGATATTCCTATGCTGCAATCAGTCAAGCTCTTCTTATCACAAAGATTCTCAATGAAAGATCTAGGTGATGCCTCCTGCATATTGGGAATCATGATCTATAGAGATAGATCTAAACGGATACTGGGATTGTCCCAATCCAGGTACATTGACACCATACTAAAGAGGTTTAGTATGGAAGAATCCAAGCGTGGGAACCAACCCACGATCTCTGGACTCACTCTCTCCAAAGAGATGTCTCCCAAGACTGATTTAGAGAGAGCTCGCATGCAAGGGATACCCTATGCTTCGGCAGTAGGCTCTATCATGTATGCGATGCTATGTACCAGACCCGATGTAGCATACTCACTAAGTGTAGTGAGTCGGTATCAAGCAGATCCAGGAGAGAGTCATTGGACAGCAGTGAAGAACATTCTCAAGTACTTGCGAAGGACTAAGGAGATGTTCTTGGTGTATGGTAACGGAGAACTCCAGGTGGAGTCCTTTACCGATTCCAGCTTCCAAAGTGATAAGGACGACTCTAAGTCGCATTCGGGTTTTGTCTTCACCCTCAATGGAGGGGCGGTATGTTGGAAGAGTTCCAAACAGGATATCGTTGCAGACTCGACGATGGAGGCTAAATACATCGCTGCCAACGATGCTGCCAAAGAGGCTGTCTGGATCAAGAAGTTCATTAGTGAACTTGGTGTGGTTCCATCCATTGAGCATCCAATACCTCTGTATTGCGATAACAATGGAGCTGTGGCGTTAGCCAAGGAACCCAGGTCCCATCAGAAGTCCAGACATATTCTGAGGCGGTATCACCTGATCAGGGAGATAGTTGATCGCCGGGAGATCGAGGTCAGGAGAGTAGATACGAAGGACAACACTGCGGATCCATTCACGAAGGCTATTCCCCAGATACAGTTTGAGAGATTATTCGGGATGCTAGGTATGAGATACTACAACAGCTGGCCTTAGTGCAAGTGGGAGATTGTTAGTTATGTATATGCCCTAGAGGCCATTGTTGTACATATGATGTATATTATAATGGATGCTTGGTTATATATAGAGATGACTTTCTTGCTCGTCATGATAGTATGCTATTTGGTTTCACTTTATCTTAACATGTTGACTTGTATTGGTTTACTGTTTTACTCTCACATGTTGATAAAGCCCTTAGGACTTGTACTCGACTACTGGGACTATGATGAGATCATACTAGTGGGGCCGCGGTAGTCGATGAGTACATCCTATAACTGTTCCTAGTCGAGGGTATATCGAGACAGGGCATCGATACACCAGAGTAGACTAGCGTATACGCATCTTGACCCATATGATGGGCGATGGATGATCCCATATCCATCGGTGTTTGACATCAGAGATGGTGTACGGGTGCTCAGTGGAGACTGGGTACACTGGACGGACTCGCCGAGAACTCCCAGATGGTGATATACCACACGTCAGATGGCAGTTCTCCGGTGACACTGGTACAGGGTAGTCTGTAGACCCGAGATCGTCATGGAGTCTTGTGTGATTCCCACTGTGCTTTGATTTCCACCTTACCACGTCCAAGAGGGCGTGCAAAACGGTGGCTTTTGGGTACAGTCCCGAATCACATGGAGGCAATGAGCGATAGGAGGGGATTCGTCTCTCCCGGTATAGGGGGTTGATGTTGTGCTGTGTTCGATTGGCTATAACTGGAAGTCCCTGGCCAGGGCTGATATGGAGATTTACTGGTAAGTGTTACTAGTAGTTTCTCGACCCGTTATAAGCTACACATCGACACGACTTATCGGTTACTGGGGTCTGACGTATACCACCCCTAGACTTGATATGCGACATATCAGACGAACAGACCGGACTGTACGGGAGTGTTACTGATTGGATTCACAGGAGAACGCACAGGCTAGCTTGTTGATCTTCTGATCGCTCAATACCTGGGTGGCTGTTACGTTTAGCTGACCGCTTGCAGCTTGTGGGTGTTTGATATGATCATCGCCTGCTACCGGCGTATTGACGATTCTTTAGAGTCCTACACAGAGGTTTCTTGGCTCAGGCGAAACGGAGTAGTGGCGCATATGTGATATGCGCAGGACCGAGAATAATGCGATATGGGATACCGTATTATATTCTCGCGATATTTAGATATGAACCGGGTCATCGGATCAAGTGTTGATTCGATGAATCGGTACATGATAAATTAGTCGGTAATATTCGATATAGCCGGATCGTCGGATCAAGTGTTGATTCGATGATTTAATATATAATAATATATATGATATATTATTATATTAACTAATATTGGCTTGCTTTATTATTTCATTTTCTCAGTGGATGATACATTGATATATATGCGATATATGTTAATTGTATTATTTTCTTTTGCATATATATCAATGTATCATTTTCTTTTGTTGCAAATATATAATATATATGTGATATATATTATTGTGACATGATATGATTAATTGTTAAACATGTTTAAGGATGATTAATTGAGGTTAGGGTTTGATTAGGTTTAGATGCTTCAAGTTCCTTCTAGAAGCATTTTTGTTTTGTCATTTGTAAAGATATTTTGTGATGACACATTATTAACTTAACCAAACCCTAACTCTAGTTGTTTCTCTACACATTCTCATCCATTCATCCTTGACCATGGTTATATATCAATCATATGTTTTATTTCTATTCATCACAAAAGAAAATGGATTATCATTATCTTTTGATTATCTTCTTCTTCCTTCTTCAAGAAAGCTTGCTAGTTTTTCTTGAAGTGATGAATAAAATTGAGAAAATGATTTAAAAAGAAAGCAATATTACTACTCTCTCATACTCATCTCATCTAGCCCATGGGATTAGTGTGTTCTTCTCTTTTGAGTGAGAAAGCTTGAGTCGAAGCAACTTCAAGGTAGATCATCGGAGATTTGGAATACTTCGAGCTAGCATGGATCGTTCGAGTCGTGGAGCCTCTCATGAGTCCGGGAGATCGTGGATCGCGGCAAAGGGACTTCTACTCGGAGCTTGTGAAGTGAAGGAGCGGACTACAAAGATTGTAATCCCTCACACTTAGATAAAAGTTATCATCTTGCATATTAAACCCTAATAATCTAGCAAAGATCCCGGCTTTGGGTTGTTCGGCACGTCTAAAATTTAATCCGGGCATGTTTGATGCCTTATGAACCTTCACAAGAGTGCCTAGGAACCCTACATATATGATATATCCTGCACCTTATTCGATGAGGAAAGAGCCGACGATCCCTTCACCAGGAGTGACCCCTTTAGCAAAACTAGAAAAGCCTCAAAAACACTCCATTTAAAATCACTCGATTCTACAACGATATCAAGTTCATTACGCAAAGGGTTTTCTGAAAAACCCGTCGTAGCCCTCCGTCATTTCAGATAAGTACTAGTTAGTATTCGTGCTACGTTTGTTGACCATGTTAAGGCGTAGTGTGCGGTAGCTGATTAGTGCTTATCTGTATAAGCATATGATGCGATTGGATTAGGGTAGTCGTGCGACTTTGTTGACCATGTTAAGGGTCGTGCGGGTGGGTTTAATTCAATCGGGAAATGACGGGTTGAACTTGACTAGCACTTATGATTTGTTGAGCATGTTAAGGTCATATAGCTGCTAGGGACAAAATATTACTGGGAATTTCAAGTGTTGAAATTTGCAATGAGATTGCATACCTTCTATGAGATAGTTGGATCCCGATACCCGCTGCGAGTAAGAGTTACTACTGGGAGAGTTTTACACATTACAATTAGCCGATCAAGTAGGTGTCTAGAAAGGTGTTAACGGGGTTACGCCTCTGGGAAAACGAGGTTTACTTTAATTAGGTTCGTGCGAAAGCACGGGGGACCTCCCTCAAAGTACCGACACTGGCCTGGCTGAAAGATTGGCGAACTTGTAGCGTGTAATTAATCCCAGCTAGTCTTTCCTTTTAGGGTTTGAAGGAAGATTTGACAAAAACAGTGGGAGACATCCTGATTTGATATATTAGATAACCAATCTAATCTTGCAAGAGCATACGCTGAGTGTTTTCTTCTTTCTCTCTCCAGGTAGCGACTATATCACGTCTTAATCAAGATAATAATACGGATATATTGACCAAACCCGCTTGTTATACTGAGCCGGGGAACGTTGGTCCCGCTCCAACTTATAATTGTATAAGACAGAGCAGGAAATTGGGGATTACCAGAATTCCCGTGCCGCCCAAACGAAGAAAGTGCATGTTGATGCATCATCTTCGGGTGTGTTCATTACAGAGAACTGTTTCTCAATATCCTTTACGTCCTGGGTATGTGATACCGGATCAGGATCCCGTATATGTAATCAGTTACATGGGCTACAGATAGGTAGAGAACTGAGAACGGGTGATAAGTTTCATGAGACAGAAAACGGTGCAAGAGTTGCAGCCAAGTCTGTTGGTCACTATCACCCTATATTACCTGAATACATTGATTCTGAACGAATGTTATTAGATACCGAACCTGATATACAAAATCATATCAGTCTTTTTATTTGTAAAGAAAGGATATAATTTTGTATTGTTGGATAATGTTTTGAACATTTCCTATATCAAGAGTTGATCGGTTCAGGCATGTTATCTAAAAGCATTGACGTTCTAAATCAAACTACAGTTCTTAGTATACAGAACACACACAAGAGGAAAAGTTCAGAAATGAACAAATCCTTCTTGAGGCATTGTAGACTGGGTCATATCAATGCGACCCGACTGGCTGAAGTTACATTTAGATGCATATTTAAATTAGTTTGAATTTACATCTTGTGAAACTTGCCGGTCATGTCATAAAGATAAGATGATCACAGCTCTGTTTATTGGAAACAGAGAAAGAGTTAGTGAACTCTTGGGATTGATACATGTTGATGTATGTAAAGTCCCCTGTCTACACATACCAAGATCGGTTCTTTCTACTTCATTACACTCTCTGATAATCTCTCAAGATTCAGACATATGTTTCTGTTGAAACACAGGTCCGAACCTTTTGAGATATTCACAGAATATAAATTAGAAGTAGAGAACCAAAATACGGGTAAAAGTATTATGTCCTTTGATGAGATCAAGGAGGAGAATACTTGAGCACGGAATTCCTGGACTATTCTAAAGGAGAATGAGATTCTCTCTCAGCATTACTCCTTCGAATACACCGCAGCACATCGGTGTATCGGGGCAGAGCAATAGCACCCTATGTGATATGGTGTGCTCTATGATGAGTACTACTGAGTTTCCTATTTCCTTTAGGGAGTTATGCACTTGAGAAGTTGCATACCTATTGAATAGGGTTCGAATCAAATCAGTTGCCTACCACTTCATATGTGATATGGAAAGGGAAGAGCCCATATCTTAAGCTTGTTAAGATTTGGGGTTGTCCGGCCTATGTCTAAAAGAAAAATTCGGACAAGCTCGAGGCAAGGTCTGTTATGTACAACTGGAAAGGTTCCAGCTATACAAAATGCAGCTGATGATTTTGTAGAACCAAAGGATTCAATAGTTTCCAACGAACCTCAGCCTCTCCACCGACCTAGTAGGGTTCCTCACCCACCTGAGAGATACTTCGGATTCTCTATGACAGTGGGAGCGAGGATTGCATCATGAGATGATGACCCAACTAGTTTTGAGCTGGCCATCAGGAGTGGGACTCTGTAAGAATGGCTGGGTGCTTATCGATCTGAGATGGAATCCTTATACACCACCAAAGCATGGACTTTGGTTTCTTTATCTGAAGGGTTAAATCCCCATCAGGAGCAAGTATATCTTGAGAAGATTACTTGGTGTACCTGGAAAAGTTGAGACTTTCAAAGCTAGACTTGTTAAAGGTTTGCATCATAGACCAGGTATGGATTATGTTGAAACCTTTTCTAAGAATCTATGCTCAAGTCCATCCAGATCCTACTTGCCACGGCTACATACCATGACTACGATATCTGGTGGTTGGGTGTCATGACTGCTTTTCTAAATGATATTTTAGAAGAGAGCGTCTATAAGTACACAGCCAGAGGTCTTCGTAGACAGTGGGAGCAGCGGAAACATGCGCAAGATGTTTTATATAATAAAACAGGCATCGCGGAGTTGGAACATCTGTTTTGATGTGGTAGTCAAAGAGTTTGACTTCATCAAAATGGTAGATGAACCTTGTATATACAAAAAAATAGTAGAGAGTATGGTGATGATCCTCGTAGAGTACGTGGATGACATACTCTTGATAAGAAAGGAGTTTCCTATGCTACGCTCGGTCAATCTCCGCTTATCACAAGGATTCTCCATATAGGATCAAAGTGATACCTCCTAAATCCAGGGTTTTAGATCTATGAGATAGATCTAATTGGATGTTAGGAAACTCACTAGTTGTAGTGAGATGGTATCAATCGATCCTGGGGAGAATCACTGGAAAGGTTCCAGGGTGATAAGGACGACTGAATGTCAGTCGAAGGCATTGTCTTCACCCTCAGTGGAGGGACGGTATGTTGGAAGAGTTCCAAGCTAGATACCATGACATACTAGATGATTAAAGGCAAGATACATCGTTACCAAGGATGCTACCAAAAGAGGCAGTCTGGATATTTATAAGTTCATAAGATGAACTTCGTTCCTACCATTGTGTGACAATGGAGTTGTGGCTTCAGCCAAGGAACTACGTCCCATCAGAAATCCAGATATAATTCTTAGGCAGTACCACCTGATCATGGAGATGGTTGATCTCCAGGGAGATCGAGGTTAGGAGAGTAGATACAGAGGACAACAGCGCGGATCCACTCACAAAGGCCTTTTTCCCAGTAGAGACTTTTACGGGATGGTTGAGTATGAGATACTTCAACCGCAGCTAATTGTTGGGTATGCGATACCACAACAGATGGCCCTAGTGCAAGTGGGAGATTGTTAGTTATATGTATGCCCTATAGGCCATTACTGTACATACGATGTATATTGTAGTGGATGCTAGGACATATATAGGGAGGACTTTCTTGCTCGACATGATAGTATGCTATTTGGTTCTACTTTATCTTAACATGTACTCTGATTGTCTCTATATTACATGTTGATAAAGCCCTTAGGATATGTACTCGACTACTGGGACTATGATGAGATCATACTAGTGGGGCCACGGTAGTCGACGAGTATATCCTATAACTGTTCCTAGTCGAGGGTGTATCGAGACAGGGCATCGATGCACCAGATTAGACTAGCGTATACGCATCTTGACCCATATGATGGGCGATGGATGATCCCATATCCATCGGTGTTTGACATCAAGGATGGTTTACGGGTGCTCAGTGGAGACTGGGTACACTGGACGGACTCGCCGAGAACTCCCAGATGGTATTATACCTCACGTCAGATGGCAATTCTCCGGTGACACTGGTACAGAGTAGTCTGTTGACCCGAGATCGTCATAGAGTCTTGTGTGATTCCCACTGTGCTTTGATTTCCATCATACCACGTCCAAGAGGGCGTGCAAAAAGGTGGCTTTTGGGTACAGTCCCGAAACACATGGAGGCAATGAGCGATAGGAGGGGATTCGTCTCTCCCGGTATAGGGAGTTGATGTTGTGCTGTGTTCGATTGACAATAACCGGAAATCCCTGGCCAGGATTGCTGAGATTTACTGGTAAGTGTTATCAGTAGTTTCTCGAACTGTTATAGACCTCATATCGACACGACTTATCGAGCTACTGGGGTCTGATGTTTACCACCCCTAGGCGAGATATGCAACATATCAGACGACGAGACCGGACTGTACGGGAGTGTTACTGTTTGGATTCACAGGAGAATGTACAGGCTTTCTTGTTGATCTTCTGAGCGCTCAATACCTGGGTAGCTGTTAAGTTTAGCTGACCGCTTGCAGCTTGTGGGTGTTTGATATGATCATCACCTACTGCCGGCGTATTGACGATTTTTTAGAGTCCTACACAGAGGTTTCTTGGCTCAGGCAAAACGGAGTAGGAGCACATATGTGATATGTGCGGGACCAAGGATAATGCGATATGTGATACCGTATTATATTCTCGTGATATTTGATATCAGCCGGGTCATCGGATCAAGTGTTGATTCGATGAATCGGTACGGATAAATATTAGTCGGTTATATGCGATATAGCCGGATTGTCAGATCAAGTGTTGATTCGATAATTTAATGTATAATAATATATATGATATATTAAATTACATTAACTAATATTTGCTCACTAAAAGATTCTTTTTCTCACTCGGGTAATACATTGATATATATGCGATATATGTTAAATGTATTATTTTATTTTGTTACGATAAATATTATATATGTGATATATAATATTGTAACATGATATGATAACTAATGCAACATGTTTAGTGGAGTTTAAACATGATTAGGGTTTGGATTAGGGTTTAGTCTTCTAGTTGATTCTAGAAGCTTTTCATTTTGTCATGATAAAGATATTTGTGTGTGACTCATCTTTAACCATACCCAAACCCTAACCCTAGTTAATTCTCTACAAAGGTTTACTTGACCATGGTTGCATTATTCATTATATGATTATTTTTCTATTCATCACAAAAGGATATTGATCATTCTTCTTCATCTTCTTCCTTCATCTTTCTTCATGGAAAAAGCTTGCTAGCTTTTTTTCAATGTGATGAATAAATATGAGAAAAAGATAAATAAAGAGAGCAAAAATCCTACTTCATCATCCTCATCTTCCTTTGCCATTTAGATGAGGGTGTTCACATCATTTCATGAGTGTTTGCTTGTGTTAACGGAACTTCAAGGTAGATCATCTTAGTATCGAAGATCGGAAGCAAAGGTTGCATCTTTCTCTTCGTGGAACCTCTCGAGAGCCCGGAACCCGATGATCGCAGCGAAGGGACCACAACACGGAGCATATGAAGTGAAGGACCGGATCTACAAAGGTTGTAATCCCTCTCACTTAGTGTTAAAGTGTTTAGCATGCTTGTTTTCGCCTAATCTCTAGTTTAAAGATCCGTATTCGGGTTGTTCGGCACGACTAAATTTTTAATCGGGCATGGTTGATACCTCGTAGACCCTTGTGCGCGTGCCTAGCAACCCTACAAAACTATGAGGGCCCGTACATCATAGACAGGGTCTACCAAGGTGGGGCCTACTTGCTTATGGATATGCATGGCGAAAGACCTTTCCGGCCAATAAACGGCCGATTCCTTAAGAAATACTACGCTTGACAAGTCAGGGCTCAGGTTAATGATGGATGACGCTCGTGTCCGCTCTCTTTCTTCCTGAGTCCAAACTCTATTAGTAGTATCCAGAGAACCTCGCCTCAAAATCCTAACGAACCGCAACGTCCTTAAACTAGCTACGGACCGAGATGCCCTTAAACTAACAATGGACCTAGATGTCCTTAAACTAACATTGGACCGAGATGTCTTTAAGCTAATAACGGACCGAGATGTCCCTAAACTAACAACGTCACCTCAAATACGGCGATAATGGAATGCAAGTCCACAAGTCCCAGCGGTGAGGACTGCAACTCAAATCCCACCAGTAAACAGATGGGTCACATTCAGCGAAACTATTCTCGAGAGTTTCATCATGCAAAAAAAAGGGGTACGTCCACAAGCGAAATGGGCGCGGATGAAAACTCGAAAGGGCTCTGTGAGTAAAAACAGCAGGACTGCCGGCGAGTTCGTGAAAACTCGAAAGGGCGCAGACTCGTAAAAAAATTCATGCACACTTGCAAGGTCCTCTCGACCTTGTAAGAAGAAAATACCTATGTAAGATCCTTACGACTCATAAGGGAGAAACATACATAGGGATCCCCTCAATTCCTAAGGAGAAATTGCACTTATGAGATCCTCACGACTCGTAAGGAGAATCCCCCCTATGAGACCCTCACGGCTTATAGGATTCGAAAGTCTTAAGTTACAGGGATCTGAACCTGTTCTTAAGCCATCAAATTCCCCAAGTTTCCCAACAGGCGGTTAATTTTGGCTCTTGTATACAATCCACGGGCACAAATAAATATTTCCCCCACCAAGTTTCACCAATGGCGCGAAATTTCCTCACTTGGTGAACGACACTTGTAAGTCCTCTCGACTTGTAAGGAGTAAACACTCTTGCAAGATCCCTACGAATTATAAGAGAACACACACTTAAGAATCCTTACGATTCCTAAGGAGAAAACGCACCTACGAGATTCTTACGACTCGTAGGGAGAAACACTTTTATGAGACCCTTACGGCTCGTAAAGTCAAAAAGCCTTAGTCAACAAGATCCTAACCCTGTCTGCTAAGCCACCTTTGTTCGAATCGACAAAGGCAAATGATGATTCGCTCCTGGCAATATTCCAGTCGCAGCGATGCTGATGCCAAAATTTGTATCAGATCTCAAGTTCCATACTCACGGCAAAAAAATCAACGAGCCAAAAATGCATATGAAATAGCCAAAATGATAGGGCAACTCGCAACAAAAATCAGCGAGTGCATATAGAAATAACCGAAATGATAGGGCAACTCGCAACAAAAATCAGCGAGTAAAATATATGCATATAAAAATAGCCGAAATGATTGGGCAACTCGCAATAAAAAAGCAGCGAGTAAAGAAAAAGAAAAACAGCCGAAATGATTGGGCACCGCGACAAAATAGCCGAAATGATTAGGCAATCGCGACTTTCACGATATAAAAAGCTGAAATGATAGAGCATCGCGGAAAAAAATAAAAAATGAAATGAAACTTTTTCCCTGCAGGTGAGATCACATCAACCCCTGTATACAATCCATAAGCACAAACGAAAAGGGAACCATATTTTCCCACCAGGCTTCGTCAAAGGGAAGCCAGATCTCAATGGCTACATCTACAGCCTAGAAATCAACAACGGTGTTCCTTCTCGTTCCAAACAGAAGCAGATACGACATCAACAAACGGAGCCATGGCAAAGTCCCCTAGTTCCAAATTTCGACGGTTCACAGACAGTCTAGAGACTACCTCGAAGCTGCGGCGAAGTCCCCTAGTTCCAAATCTCAACGGTTCACAGACAACCTAGAGACTAACTCAGAGCCAAGGCAGAGTCCCTAGTTCCAAGTCTCGACGGCAGCATCCACAACCTAGAGATCAACAACAGCATTCTTCCTTCCTCCAGCAGGATGCAGACACGACATCTACAAACGGAGCCATGGCAAAGTCCCCTAGTTCCAAATCTCGATGGTTCACAGACAACCCAAAGACAACCTCTACATTCATCGCAATATTGCAGACACAATGTCAACCAATGAAGCAAAAGAAGATCCCTAGCTTTAGGGTCTTGACAGTAGCTCAAATGAGACCTGAAAGTCTATCGGAGACCATCCCACTCCAGCGCGGAGTGGTCATGACTCATCGGGGCTCCCAAACTGAGCCTAACCTCAAGTAAAAAGCGACATGGAATATCCCTAACGCTTGCTCTTTCGACGGTAATATCACCTGAAAGATTACTTGAAGACGTCTTATCCAGCCCCCGAAGGGATCAGAGACACGACAGCCGCGAGGCTACCCGAACAGCAAGATTGCATATTGGGGAATACATCGACCAACGCGACGGTGCGATGGGTAAAAAACCCTAGTACCACAAACCCTAACGGACTTCTATTAGCAGGAGTTAACTGTGATGTGAGGACACCCTTACATGAACATCTCGATTCGTCTCGACTCGTAAGGAAATTAATGTCCTTGCGAGAACTTCTCGATTCGTCTTGACTCGTAAGGAAATTAGTGTCCGGGTGAGAAATTCTCGATTCGTCTCGACTCGTAAGGAAATACGTGTCCTTGCGATAAATTCTCGATTCGTTTCGACTCGTAAGGAAATTAGTGTCCTTGCGAGAAATTCTCGATTCGTCTCGACTCGTAAGGAAATTAGTGTCCTTGCGAAAACTTCTCGATTCATCTCGACTCGTGGGGAAAATAATGTTCCTGTGAGAACTTCTCGATTCGTCTCGACTCGTAAGGAAATTAGTGTCCTTACGAGAACTTCTCGATTTGTTTCGACTCGTAAGGAAATTAGTGTCCTTGCGAGAAATTCTCGATTCATTTCGACTCGTAAGGAAAATAATGTCCTTACGAGAACTTCTCGATTCGTCTCGACTCACAAGGAAAATAATTTCATTGCGAGAACTTCTCGACTCGTTTCGACTCGTAAGGAAAATAATATCTTTATGAGAACTTCTCGACTCGTCTCGACTCATAGGTAAAATAATGTCCCTGCGAGAACTTCTCAATTCGTTTCGACACGTGGGGAAAACAATGTCCTTACGAGAACTTCTCGACTCGTAGGAAAAATATTGTCCTTGCGAGAACTTCTCGATTCGTCTTGACTCATAGGGAAAATAATGTCCCTGCGAGAACTTCTCGATTCGTCTCGACTCGTAGGAAAAATAATGTACCTACGAGAACTTCTCGATTCGTCTCGACTCGTAGGGAAAATAATGTCCCTGTGAGAACTTCTCAATTCGTCTCAACTCATAGGAAAAATAATGTTCATGCGAGAACTTCTCGAAACGTCTCGACTCACGGCTCATAAAATTGGAAATTCTTAGGCTACAAGGACCCTAAACTTGTCTCCTAGGCCATCAATTCTATGGTCACGCATTATTTTGCACTACTTCACCCACGTACATATATACGTGGGCAAAATAGTGGGGGGCATTTGTTCCCGCCAAAATTTTCGGCCAAGAGCAACTTGTTCCCTTACAAAAAAAAGGAGGAAAGTCCTCAAAATTAGACCTCACGTGTAAAACACGTGAGCGGTCATATGCAAAATGCATGAGCGCTGAACATAAACAACTAATGGCCAAACAGGCCTCACGTGCTAGACACGTGAGCGCTCATATGTAAAGCATATGGGCACTGGAAATAAACTAAATAAAACAATTAATGGCCAAACAGACCTCACGTGTAAAACACGTGAGCGCCCATATGTAAAGCATGTGAGCCCTGAAAATAAACAGGCTAAAACCCACACTAGGGGTCATGTGTTAAACACATGAGTTCTCTTGCTACTCACGTGCAAAGTATGTGAGCGCCCCAATTTAAAATGCTCCTGTCAAATTCTAAAATTAAATTCTATTTGGGAAATATTTTCCTGATCTTCCTCAAACTAGAAAGATCTTCTCTGTTAAACAGAGGACTTTTGGATCAAAGATCCAACGGTGATCATCTGGTAGAATAAACTTCTATCATAGGAAAATATTTTCCTAATCTTATTAAACTAACAAGATATTCATATGATAAGAATAAAATTCTATGTTAAACTAACGAGATATCCATATGATAGAATTAAATTCAATATTAAGAAAATATATTTCTGATCTTGTTAAACTAAAACATATGATGGAATAAAAGTCCGATCTTGTTAAAACTAACAAGATATTCATAATCTTGCTAAACAAACAAGAAATCTTCTCTGTTAAACAAAGAGCCTTTGGATTAAAAATCCAATGGTGAATAAAATTCACCGATTGATCTAAAAAATCATGGAATCAATCATGATCTCTCAATGAGGGATTTTCTTAACAAATTGATTCTTTTTCTTCTCATATAAATAGGAGCGGGGAGAAAAGAAAAAAAAAGAAGACATACACACAGAGAGAGGGGAAGAAAAATATATAGAGAGAATTTAATTCTCTAGAAAGAAGAGGAACCCCTCCCAAAAGATCCCACAAAACAAAAAGAGAATTTAATTCTCAAACCAAGAATTTAACTCTTCTCAAAGAACTTAGTTCTTCCTCTGATTAAGATCTGCAGAAGCATATCTCCCCACAAGTTGAGAATTTAATTCTCATCGGGGAGATTCTGTCATGCAGATTCAAAACTTAGGGGAAAGAACTGCGTTGAAAAGAGTTTAACTCTTACAAAACGTATAGGAATTTAATTTCTCTAAAACTAGGGTTTAACCCTTTAAAAAGAATTTAATCCCTGCAAAGAACAAAAGGAGAACTTGATTCCTCAGAACCATAGAAGAACAGCCTGATGATTCATTAGCGTTCAAACGCTACGTAACAGATCACGTGTTCCCATGTGAGCACCTCTGAGGAACAAAAAGGAACAACTGATATCGAGTCACGTGATCCCACGTGGCCCCCTAATAGTTCTTAGCACTTTCAAAAGGAAAAGGGGAATAAATCAAAGACAGTTCCCATTTTGGGGCGCCTCACGTGATCCCCCATGACCCCCTAATAGTGTTTAGCACTTTCAAAAGGAAAGGGGGAATAAATCAAAGACAGTTCCTATTTTGGGGCACCTCACGTGATCCTATGTGACCTCCTAATAGTGCTTAGCACTTGTAAAAGGAAAGGGGAATAAATCAAAACAGTTCCCAATTTTGGGGCGCCTTACGTGATCCCACGTGACCCCCAATAGTGCTTAGCACTTATAAAAGAATAAGGGAATAAACCCAAGTGAACAGTGCCAACGTTCAAGAGCCTCACATGCCACACGTGAGCCTCCCCCAAATTTCAGTGTTTAACACAGCCTTGGAGTCTCACGTGGGAGCACGTGCGCACTGAGTATACATTAGTGTTTAACACTATAGGAAGCCAACTCCAACTCCAAATTGGCTAAGTCTCCCTGAGAATTAAAACATCTTGGATTTCCTAATAGACCGAGCCACTATGCTCATGACTTCCCAAACTGATGATGATTCCTCAATCTCCTAAGTTAATCTTAGTCTCTCAAAAATGACTAATGATTCTTGGACAGGCCACTATGATCTTTCCCCTCAAATCTGGAATTTGGTTCAAGGGTACATCTCTCCATACCTCTGATACATATCATTGTAATTCTTCAACGTCTTCAGAGAGGTGGAGGGTCCCGATAACCAATAGCTCTTTGGTGAAGCCTAAAACCTATGAGCACATCCCTATGAACCGCAATGTCCTTAAACTAGCTATGGACCGCAACATCCTTAAACTACGACCTCACTGCGAAATGTTGATCTATGGACCGCAATGTCCTTAAACTAGCTGTGGACCGAAATGTCTTTAAACTAAACCCTCACACCAAAAATGGTGATCTATAGACCGAAACGTCCTTAAACTAACAACGGACAGCAACGTCCTTGAACTAGCTATGACCAAAAACATCCTTAAACTAAAGCAATAGAGCCCAAATGCTCTTTTGCTCGGTCTGAATGATCCCAAAATCCTGTTGAGTAGATCTTAGTCTAAAATTAAACTAACGTATCCTCAACAAACATTTAAGTTAATCTTAATATCAAACGAGATTAACGATCCTTAAATCAAACCAAACCCAAATCTAAGAATATAGGGATTTGGACTAATCTACGCCCTACGGGCAGCAACATAAATTAGTCTCCGTATATAATCCACGGGCAACCAAAAATAAAACAAACACACACGACACGAAGTGAACATCTGAAGCAGGAGAAAGTGGTTATCGCTACGCGGTAACGTAATTAATTGTAGGGGCTTGCGCCTGCAAAGAAGAGCGTCCCCACAATCAAAAACTCCTCGCCAACGAAGGGGAATCTGACGAAGCCTGCTACAATGGCCGCATCCGTCCAAACCTCCGATACACGGTGTCATAAATCAAGTTGGCATCTACGGAGAGGTGGAGGAATAAAACCAAATAGCATCTGCCCCCAAATTCAGGCAAGACGTTCATCTTTCCCAGCTTCTGGCGGTAAACAATCATTTCCTCAAGAGCCAACTAGCGCAAAGGGCAGAAATCAAACTGGGAAGGGTGGCACTATGGTCTCCCTGAATAACAAGAACTGGCTCACCCGGAAAACTGAATCTGACCGCCTTCTCATAGCAGTCCACAGACGCATAACAAGTGGCTAACCAGTCCATGCCGAGTAGAACATCGAAGTCTAACATATCGAGAATGATCAAATCAACAGAAGAATCTTTATCCCTAATACAAATGGAACATGATCGAAACACATGTCGAGCGATAAAAGACTCTCCTACGGAGTAATCACAATAAGTGGTTGATCTAACAAAGACAAATCTCAGCCCAACCTCGGTACAAAGTGTATGGATACATAAGAGTATGTGGAACCTGGGTCAAAAAATATGTGCGCGTCGAAAGAACACACGGAAAGAGTACATGTCACGACTTCATTCGATGCCTGCGCATCCAGAAGAGTCAAAGAAAAAACTCGGGAATGTCCTCTACCGGTACCTGGCTATCCTCTGCCTCTGCCACCTCTTCCTCTCTGAATAGGACCGCCACGACCATGGACTCTTGGAGCGTCGGTCTGGCATGGAGCAACAACGGGCATAGGAGGTAAGGCTCTCGAAAGAGGGGGTGAAGGTGGTAAAGTAACATGTTGAATTGCTGCCTCTCCCTGGCACCTCATGGTACAATGTCTGACACAGTGATGCAGACTCTCGCACCGAAAACATCTTGGTGATGGCTGGTGACCCGATTGTAGGGTTCCTAGGCACTCTAGTGAGGTCTCACAAGGCATCGATCATGCCAATTTCAAATTTTAACGGTGCCGAGAAACCCGACTACGGATCGTTGGCTAGAAATCTAGGCGAAAATGAAACTAGTTAACAACTTAACTAAAGTTTAAACGGAAATACAACCTTTGTAGATCCGGTGCTCCACCTCCATAGCTCCGCAACGAAGTCCCCTCACTGTCCAAATGAATTCCCGGGCTCTAGCGTCGGCTTCGTCGGAGAAATGGCGAGCTAGGTCGTCGATGTCCATGCCGAAGATGATCTACGTCAAGGCATCGCTAGATCAAGCTCCAACTTCACCAAGTCTAGAAAACTTGTGAAGGAAACACACTCTACTACTTGGCAAGAGGTAGAGGATGAAGAAATAGAAAGTGGGTTCACTTTAGATTTGGATTTCTTACTCTTTTTCACAAGTTGCCATTGATGGAGGCAAGCTTGCTTCAATGTTGAAGATGAAGAAGAAGAAGAAAGAATATGATAAGTTATTCTAAAATAAAAAGAATAATGAATTCTTATCATAATAGACCATGGTTAGGTGTAGAGAATTAATTAGGGTTAAGTGGAATGGTTAGGGTTAAGGATGAGACAAAGTGGTCACAAAGTCAAAGTATTCATGAAGCTTCATGAAAGAACAAAGAATGCAACCATTTTATCATTTCCTTTTCTTTTTCCAAAAGAATAAATAAATGAATAAGCAAATAATAAACCCTAACCATTTCATTAACCAAGGTTTAATTCTTTATACTTAAGCAATTTTACATCCACCATCAAACATGATACAAGCATGTGCACAAAATCATATCACATATATAATGCGCACATCCGAGCGAGAAAATCCATTTAAAGTGAACCGATACTAGTTAATGCAAAGCAATATATCAAATATATAATTATGCATTAAATCATTAAATCAACACTTGATTTAATGATCCGGTCATATCGCATATAACCGACTAATATCTACAGTAACAACTTATCGAATCAACACTTGATTCGATAACCCGGCTATATCGCATATAACCGATCAATGTCACAAATCGCGAGAATCGAATACAGTATCACATACTGGTATCATTCTCGGTCCCGCACATATCTCATATGCGCTCCTATTTCGTTTTGCTTGAGCCAGGAAACCTCTGTGTAGGACTCTAAAGACTCGTCAATACGCTGGCAGCAGATGATGATCATATCAAGCACCCACAAGCCGCAAGCGGTCTGCTAAACGTAACGGCCACCCGGGTATTGAGCGATCAGAAGATCGACGAGCAAGCCCGGTCACACTCCAGTGAATCCAACCAGTAACACTACCGTACAGTCCGGTTTCGTCGTCTGATATGTTGCATATCTTGCCTAGGGGTGGTAAACGTCAGACCCCAATAGCTCGATAAGTCGTGTCGATATGAGGTCTATAACAATTCGAGAAACTACTGGTAACACTTATCAATAAATATCAGCAACCCTGGCCAGGGATTTCCTGTTATAGCCAATCGAACACAGCGCAACATCAACCCCCTATACCGGGAGAGACGAATCCCCTCCTATCGCTCATTGCCTTCATGTGACTCGGGACTGTACCCAAAAACCACCGTTTTGCACGCCCTCTTGGACGTGGTAAGGTGGAAATCAAAGCACAGTGGGAACCACACAAGACTCTATGACGATCTCGGGTCTACAGACTAACCTGTACCAGTGTCACTAGAGAACTGCCATCTGACGTGAGGTATAATACCATCTGGGAGTTCTCGGCGAGTCCATCCAGTGTACCCAGTCTCTACTGAGCACCCGTATATCATCTCTGATGTCAAACACCAATGGATATGAGATCATCCATCGCCCATCTGTATGGGTCGAGAAGGTACACGCTAGTCTACTCTGGTATATCGATGCCCCGTCTCGATACACCCATGACTAGGGACTTTGAAGGATGTACTTATAGACTACCATGTCCCCACTAGTATGATCCGCATCATAGTCCAGGTAGTCAAGTACACATCCTAAGGGCTTTACCAACATGTAATAGAGAGACAATCTGTGTACACGTTAAGGTAAAGAGCAACCAGATAGCATACTATCATGTCGAGCAAGAAAGTCCTCCCTATATATATCCCAGCATCCACTACAATATACATCCAATGTACAGTAATGGCCTCTAGGGCATACATATAACTAACAATCTCCCACTTGCACTAGGGCCATCTGTAGCAGTGGTTGTAGTATCTCATACTCAACCATCCCATAAAAGTCTCTCTCTGGGAACAGGCCTTCGTGAGTGGATCCGCCGTGTTATCCTCTGAGTCTGCTCTCCTTACCTCGATCACCTTGGAGATCAACCATCTCCATGATCAGGTGATACTGCCTTAGAATAAGTCTGGATCACTGATGGGACCGACGTTCCTTGGCATAAGCCACGACTCCATTGTCTCACAATGGTAGGAACGTAGTTCATCTCATGAACTAATATACACCCAAACATCCTCTTTGGTATCATCTTAAGTAGCGATGTATCCTGCCTTTATCGTCTAGTATGTCACGGTATCTAGCTTGGAACTCTTCCAACATACCGTCCCTTTACTGAGGGTAAAGACAATGCCTGCGACTGACATTCAGTCGTCTTTATCACTCTGGAACCTTTCCAGTGATTCTCTCCAGGATCGATTGATACCATCTCACTTCTACTAGTGAGTATTCTAACATCCAATTAGATCTATCTCATAGATCCAAAATCCAGGATTTAGTAGGTATCACTTTGATCCTATATAGAGAATCCTTGTGATAAGCAGAGATCGATCGAGCGTAGCATAAGAAACTGCTTTCTTATCAAGAGTATGTTATCCACGTACTATACGAGGATCAGCACCATACTCCCTACTACCTTTTTGTTTATACAAGGTTCATCTACCATTTTGATGATGTCAAACTCTTTGACTAACACATCAAAACAGACATTCCAACTCCGCGATACCTGCTTTATCATATAAAACATCTTGCACACGTTTCTGCTGCTCCCACAGTCTACGAGGACCTCTAGCTGTGTACTTATAGACGCACTCTTCTAAAACATCATTTAGAAAAGCAGTCATGACACCCAACCGCCAGATATCGTAGTCATGGTATGTAGCCGTGGCAAGTAGTATCTGGATGGACTTAAGCATAGGTACTGGAAAAGGTTTCATCATTATCCACGCCTGGTCGATGACGAAAACCTTTAACAAGTCTAGCTTTGAAAGTCTCAACCTTTCCATCTACACCAAGTAATCTTCTCAAGATATACTTGCTCCTGATGGGGATTTAACCCTTCAGATATAGCAACTAAAGTCCATACTTTGTTGGTGTACATGGATTCCATCTCAGATCACTAAGCATCCAGCCATTCTTACAGAGTCTCACTCTTGATGGCCAGATCGAAACTAGTTGGGTCATCATGTCATGATGCAATCCTCGCTCCCACTGTCCTCGAGAAACCAAAGTATCTCTCAGGTGGGTGAGGAACCCTACTAGATCGGCGGAGAGGCTGAGGTTCATTGGAATCTACTGGATCCTTTGGTTCTGTCAAATCATCAGCTGCAGTTTGTATAGCTGGAACATTTCCAGTTGTACATAACAGACGTTTCCTCGAGCTTGTCCGGATTTTGCTTTTAGACATTGGCCGGACAACCCCAAATCTTAACTGACTTAAGAGATGGGCTCTTCCCTTTCCATATCACATATGAAGTGGTAGGCTACTGATTTGATTCGAACCCTGTTCAATAGGTATGCAGCTTCTCAAGTGCATAACCCCCTAAGGAAAAAGGTAACTCAGTATTACTCATCATAGAGCACACCATATCAAATAGGGTGTATCTGCTCCGCCCCGACATACCATCATGCAATGGTGTATACGGAGGAGTAATCCTGAGAGAGAATCTCATTCTCCTTTAGAAAATTCCAAGAATTCCGTGCTCAAGTATTCTCCTCCTTGATCTCATCAAAGGACATAATACTTTTACCCGTATTTTGGTTCTCTACTTCTCGCTTATATTCTGTGAATATCTCAAAAGGTTCGGACTCATGTTTCAACAGGAACATATGACTGAATCTTGAGAGATTATCAGAGAATATAATGAAGTATAAAGAATCAGTCCTGGCATGTGTAGACAGGAGACCTTACATACAACATCATGTATCAGTCCCAAGAGTTCACTAACTCTTTCTCTGTTCCCAATAAACAGAGCTATGGTCATCTTATCATTGTGACATGACTGGCGAGTTTCACAAGATGTAAATTCAAACTGATTTAAATATGCATCTAAATATAACTCAGCTAGTCGGGTCGTATTGATATGACCTAGTCTACAATACCTCAAGAAGGATTCGTTCATTTCTGAACTCTTCCTCTTGTGTGTGTTCTGTATACTAAGAACTGTAGTTTGATTTAGAACATCAATGCTTTTAGATAACGTGCCTGAACCGATCAACTTTTGATATAGGAAATGTTCAAAACATTATCCAACAATACAAAATTATATCATTTCTTCAATGATAAAGAGACTGACATGATTTTGTATATCAGGTTCGGTATCTAATAACATTCATTCAGAATTAATGTATTGGTAATACAGGGTGACAGTGACCGACAGACTTGGCTGCAACTCTTGCCCCGTTTTCTGCCTCATGAAACTTATCACCCGTTCTCAGTTTTTCTACCCTTTTGTAGCCCTATGTAACAGATTACATATGTGGAATCCTGATCCGGTATCATATACCCAGGATGCGGAGGATACTGAGAAACAGTTCTTTGTAACGAACACACCCGAAGATGATGCATCAGCATGCACTTTCTTCGTTTGGGCGGCACGGGAAATCTGGTATTCCCCAATTTCCTGCTCTGTCTTATAACAATTATAAGTTGGAGCGGGACCAACGTTCCCCAGCTCAATATAACAAGCGGGTTCGGTCAATAATCCGTATTATTATCTTGATTAAGGCGTGATATGGTCGCTACCTGGAGAGAGAGAGAAGAAAACACCCAGCGTGCGCTCTTGCAAGAATAGATTGGTTATTATTTTATCTAATCAGGATGGCTCCCGCTGCTTTTTATCAAATCTTCCTTCAAACCCTAAAAGGAAAGACTAGCCGGGATTAATTACACACTACAAGTTCGCCAATCTTTCAGCCAGGCCAGTGTCGGTACTTTGAGGGAGGTCCCCCGTGCTTTCGCACGAACCTAATTAATGTAAACCTCGTTTTCCCAGAAGCGTAACCCCGTTAACACATTTCTAGACACCTACTTGATCGGCTAATTGTAATGTATAAAACTCTCCCAGGAGTAACAATTACTCGCAGCGGGTATCGGGATCCAACTATCTCATAGAAGGTATGCAATCTCATTGCAAATTTCAACACTTGAAATTCGCGATAATATTTTGCCCCTAGCACCCTATGACCTTGACGGAGGCCAACAAATCATAGGCTACTAGTCAAGTTCAACCCGTCATTTCTTAATTGAATCAAACCCACCCGCACGACCCTTGACGGAGGCCAACAAGGTCGCACGACTACCCTAACTCAATCTGCATCATATGCATAAGCAGATAAATACTGGTTAGCTACCGCACACTGCGCCTTGACGGAGGCCAACAAACGCAGCACGAATACTAAACAACACTTATCTGAAATGACGGAGGGCTACGACAGGTTTTTATAAAAACCTATTGCGTAATGAACTTGATATCGTTGTAGGATCGAATGAATTTTGAAATGGAGTGTTTTTGAGGCTTTTCTAGTTTTACTAAAGCAGTCACTCCCGGTGAAGGGATCGTCGGTCCTTTCCTCGTCGAATGAGGTGCGGGATATATCATATATATCACTGTGCAAAGCAAAAACACTTAAAAGCAATCAAAAGACAAACCGAGAGGTGTAGCATCTGCCAGTTATTGCTAAAGGAGTCACTCCCGGTGAAGGGATCTCGGTCCTTTCCTCATAGAATAAGGTGCAGGATATATCACATATACCGCTGTGCAAAGCAAGAACTGTAGCTACCTGTTTTATTTTGAAATTCGATTCTACAACATCTTAGGTTTCTTTTATTTCATTAATCACATTAATGAAGTCCTATCATTTAAGTACCTAAACATTACAGATAAATACGACGTACACTTATGCCATCCGCATTCGCCTCGATGTCCCCTCGTGCACCGTTAGGTTAGGTAACTAACGGCAGAGCGGGGCAGGGCTAGCGCGGGTGTAAAACATAAGTAACGTCTATATAATATATCATATATACTATATACAGTATCTATCACAGAACATCACATGATTACATCACAGATATCGCAGCAGAAGAATCATATGAAATATTGGATATACTAGAACGTCCGTGTTTTCAATACGAGCCAGTATAAAACACGGATTCCACGGTCGTGATGAATAGCCAAACCCACACCCCTAGACCCCTACGAGAGCGGCAAGTAACCCTACCAATTCTAGAGTTAGGAGACCCGGACTCGACTCCTCGAGTTGGTCTCCCACTGGACTCCAGAACCCGGTTACTTGTGCCCTCCTCCTTGGGTCTATCCTAGTGCGGAAAAGTAAATAATATACAAACGGTGACAACTTCCGCAACCTGAAAGTGTCCCAATAAAAGAATATTACATACAAGTTTTTACATGAATGAAAATGAAAAGCACTCATCTCACATAAAAAACCCCGGCTATTCAAACACGACGATCCAATACAACATATCCAGCAACACATAACATCACATGTCATCAACGTAAGTAAATATGCGCATCCCAATTGTCGTTGACATATAGCAACGAAATCGGCGATATCACATATTACACTTACGGTCACAGAAAATAAAGTGTAAAACTACAACAGTTGGAATCCGCAATCTCCTTAGACATCGCATGCCTGACAATTATAAACCCCGCATTTTAGTCTCATTATCGAAAACCCTTTTCAATATAAAGTCGGGCAATTCAACAAGATTCCCGACATCCTGATCGAATGCTCGTCGCAAACTTTAGTAGACGGCCGCACCCCCGATACCGTCGACGAAGTGCACCAAGGCGGAACACCGCTGCCGCGAGCACCGGGACGGATGCTTTCGGCGACGGGGGTTCTCCTACAGTCACTTGGTCGGGGCTATGGGGTGTAGCTGTCTATTAAGTTTACCCGGCGAGTATCCGCGTACGCTACGTGATTGCGACGGACTTTTGATCACATCAAAATTCCGTGGCAACCGATCAAATGAGACTAAAGTGCTATGTTTATAACATTCATTTAGTTATCTCATAACTTATTGTGAATTCCAATTATTGTATCCCATTCCGGATAATTAGAAAATGTTAAACTTTCCGATTGAACATTTGAACACCCAAGTTTTCCCGATACTCATCAACACATGAAACAAGTCTAAAAACATTCAGTTCGTGCCTCAGTACCAACGGTCCAGCCGTAGAAGGGTCAAGCCAACGCCTCACATGTGGCACGCCGTACTGCCCCAAACCCGAAGGTTCAAAGGGCAGTTCAAGACGGTCACATAATCGAGTTAAGGTTTGTTGTCTTCTAGAGGGTCCATCGAGTTACTTGCACTACTTAGAACGTCGTTAAACTACGGAAAAATCCAACACTTGGAAATTTCCCGACAGGGGAAAAATTGGGTATTTATATACGGTCGAACTTTTTAACATATTCTAAAAATTTATCCGGAAAGCCACACAGACAAAATTTGATAATCCGGTCGAACATTCGAATCCCCAAAACAACCCCAAAACACTTATCTCTATAATAAATATTAAAATATCCCAAAAAATACAGAACAACTTAGGAGGAATTACTGTGAAACTTTTACTGTGAGAATCGACCGTACGGCCGCGGATCCGCCGCATGAGCCAAGCTCATGCCGCAGAACCGCGGCAGTTTAGATGAATTAGGTCCATGAAATTTACAGTAATTCCTAATAAACCCTACTTGATTTTCTGCATATTTTTAATTTCGAAAAATCCCAGAATTTGGAAAAAGTCCAGAGAGCTATTTTGGGTTGGGGTTTCGGGTCGATCGGACTTCAAAATCCGTCTAGACTTCGCCTAAGGCTCTAGCTAGGCTCTGATACCACTGTAGGGTTCCTAGGCACTCTAGTGAGGTCTCACAAGGCATAGATCATGCCAATTTCAAATTTTAACGGTGCCGAGAAATCCGACTACGGATCGTTGGCTAGAAATCTAGGCGAAAATGAAACTAGTTAACAACTTAACTAAAGTTTAAACGGAAATACAACCTTTGTAGATCCGGTGCTCCACCTCCATAGCTCCGCAACGAAGTCCCCTCGCTGTCCAAATGAATTCCCGGGCTCTAGCGTCGGCTTCGTCGGAGAAATGGCGAGCTAAGTCGTCGATGTCCATGCCGAAGATGATCTACGTCGAGGCATCGCTAGATCAAGATCCAACTTCACCAAGTCTAGAAAACTTGTGAAGGAAACACACTCTATTACTTGGCAAGAGGTAGAGGATGAAGAAATAGGAAGTGGGTTCACTTTAGATTTGGATTTCTCACTCTTTTTCACAAGTTGCCATTGATGGAGGCAAGCTTGCTTCAATGTTGAAGATGAAGAAGAAGAAGAAAGAATATGATAAGTTATTCTAAAATAAAAAGAATAATGAATTCTTATCATAATAGAACCATGGTTAGGTGTAGATAATTAATTAGGGTTAAGTGGAATGGTTAGGGTTAAGGATGAGACAAAGTGGTCACAAAGTCAAAGTATTCATGAAGCTTCATGAAAGAACAAAGAATGCCACCATTTTATCATTTCCTTTTCTTTTTCCAAAAGAATAAATAAATGAATAAGCAAATAATAAACCCTAACCATTTCATTAACCAAGGTTTAATTCTTTATACTTAACCAATTTTACATGCACCATCAAACATGATACAAGCATGTGC
This sequence comes from Agapanthus africanus, assembly GCA_030015575.1. Classification (NCBI taxonomy): domain Eukaryota; kingdom Viridiplantae; phylum Streptophyta; class Magnoliopsida; order Asparagales; family Amaryllidaceae; genus Agapanthus; species Agapanthus africanus. The sequence continues at coordinate 342,901,167 of JASDDO010000010.1, forward strand.
ACAAAATCATATCACATATATAATGCGCACATCCGAGCGAGAAAATCCATTTAAAGTGAACCGATACTAGTTAATGCAAAGCAATATATCAAATATATAATTATGCATTAAATCATTAAATCAACACTTGATTTAATGATCCGGTCATATCGCATATAACCGACTAATATCTACAGTAACAACTTATCGAATCAACACTTGATTCGATAACCCGGCTATATCGCATATAACCGATCAATGTCATAAATCGCGAGAATCAAATACAGTATCACATACTGGTATCATTCTCGGTCCCGCACATATCTCATATGCGCTCCTATTTCGTTTTGCTTGAGCCAGGAAACTTCTGTGTAGGACTCTAAAGACTCGTCAATACGCCGGCAGCAGATGATGATCATATCAAGCACCCACAAGCCGCAAGCGGTCTGCTAAACGTAACGGCCACCCGGGTATTGAGCGATCAGAAGATCGACGAGCAAGCCTGCTCACATTCCAGTGAATCCAACCAGTAACACTACCGTACAGTCCGGTCTCGTCGTCTGATATGTTGCATATCTTGCGTAGGGGTGGTAAACGTCAGACCCCAATAGCTCGATAAGTCGTGTCGATATGAGGTCTATAACAATTCGAGAAACTACTGGTAACACATACCAGTAAATCTCAGCAACCCTGGCTAGGGATTTCCTGTTATAGCCAATCGAACACAGCGCAACATCAACCCCCTATACCGGGAGAGATGAATCCCCTCCTATCGCTCATTGCCTTCATGTGACTCGGGACTGTACCCAAAAACCACCGTTTTGCATGCCCTCTTGGACGTGGTAAGGTGGAAATCAAAGCACAGTGGGAACTACACAAGACTCTATGACGATCTCGGGTCTACAGACTAACCTGTACCAATGTCACCAGAGAACTGCCATCTGACGTGAGGTATAATACCATCTGGGAGTTCTCGGCGAGTCCGTCCAGTGTACCCAGTCTCTACTGAGCACCCGTATATCATCTCTGATGTCAAAAACCAATGGATATGGGATCATCCATCGCCTATCTGTATGGGTCGAGAAGGTACACGCTAGTCTACTCTGGTATATCGATGCCCCGTCTCGATACACCCACGACTAGGGACTTTGAAGGATGTACTTATGGACTACCATGTCCCCACTAGTATGATCCGCATCATAGTCCAGGTAGTCAAGTACACATCCTAAGGGCTTTACCAACATGTAATAGAGAGACAATCTGTGTACACGTTAAGGTAAAGAGCAACCAGATAGCATACTATCATGTCGAGCAAGAAAGTCCTCCCTATATATGTCCCAGCATCCACTACAATATACATCCAATGTACAGTAATGGCCTCTAGGGCATACATATAACTAACACCGATAAGTAAGAGCTGAATAACTGGCCCCATATCATGCCTCGGCCGCCGCCACGGCCTAGAAAGAATCCGCCGCGGCCTCTTCCTACCATATCTCTGCCAAACTGCACGGGAGCTGATACACCTGTACGAATCCGCTTCAGTCTCGGAACAGTCGTAGTCTCAGAAATACTCTCCTTCACTAATATGGATGCATCCATCACTGCTGCATAGGTGTCAAAGTGCTGGGCGCCGATAGAAAGAAACAACTGTGTGTTAAGGCCTCGCACAAATCTCTTGATGCGCTTCTCTTCTGTGTCCACCAAATAAGGAGCATATATGGATAGCTGGGTAAACTGGATGTCATACTCGACCATGGTCATACCAGGAGTCATGTGCAAAAACTCAAAACTGCGAGCTTGAGCATACCTGAAGCTCTGCAGAAGGAAACGAGCAAGAAACACCGTCGTGAACTCATCCCAGGTCATAGGATGAAGACCTGCAGCTCGGCCTCTCTCAACGGACTCATACAAAGTCTGGACAAGACCTTCCAGACGAAAGCTATCAAGCTCGACCGATCTCGCATCGAAACATCTCAGGGAACGACAAATTCTGGCCATCCTGTCGAGGAACGTCTGTGGATCCTCCGTTGCGTCTGTGCCAGTGAAAACCAGAGGCTTCAGCCTCATAAACTCTGTAGTGATACTGCGATAGTCTCGGTAGTGGCAGGTACAGCTGTCTGGGCAGTAGGTACTATCACAGTCCCCATAGTAGGAGGAACATCATCAGGTCTCGGTGCTCGGCAGACCTCGACCAAAGATCCAACCATCTGACACAAATCCTAAATACTCGCCTCCAGCTTAGCAATCTGGCCTGGAGAAGGGGGATCAATCTGTCCCTGAGGGGTAGGCGTACCGCCCTAGTCAGTCCTCGTCTCAGATGAGCCCGCCCTAACCTCATCTCTAGCGGCAGCCCTCTAGGCCCTCATAGTCTTCGGCGGTATAGCTGCTGGAATAAGAAACAGGATTCGATAAGAACATTGCAATCAGAACAAAAGGATACATGGAATCAAGGAAGGAATTGCAAGCAAATATATATCCTAAGGTCACTTAGGTAGAGTATCGTATCGTGAGTAAGGCGTCGAGGAATCTGCTCCACTTGAACTTCGTCGAAACTTTTTCGTAGTCTCTTTACCTCGGCTAAGTACTTCACCATGAGCGCCTCTCGGGCCTCAAAGCGCCCGATCACTTGACCGATGACTGGGATAGAGTCGCTGCAAATTCGGATTATCTTCAGCCCCACTCCGGAGGCGATTTGCAACCCGGCGAGCAAGACCTCGTATTCCGCGGCGTTGTTTGACGCTCTAAACCCGAGCTTCAAAGAGTACTCCATTTCTGCCTCGTTCGGGCCTTGAATGATAAGGTCGACACCGCTCCCCTCCTCGGTAGAGGATCCATCAACGTAGAGGACCCAGTCGGGGACAGAGTCGGGCACTTCTTCGACCGAGGGTCGGGACTCGGGGACGGGTGCCGACACTGCTTCCTTGTTAGGGATAGTACACTCGATAACGAAGTCTGCCAGGACTTGCGCTTTGATGCTTGCCTGTGACGGTATTTGATGTCGAATTGGGATAACTCCCACCTCCATTTCTCCAGATGACCAGACAACTCGGGGGAGGTGAGAATAGCTCCTATAGGCCGCTCGGTGAGGACGAGGATGGTGTGTGCTTGGAAGTAGTGACGTAGCTTCCTTGAGGCGACGATAAGCGCCAAGACAATCTTTTCTATGGCCGGGTACCTTGTTTTCATGTCTTTAAAGACATGGCTCACGTTGTAGACTGGCTTCTGTAATCCTTCGACTTCTCAGACGAGTACCGAGCCAGCAACATGATCGGATACTGCAGGTACAGTAACAGCTCATCTCCTTCGATTGGTCAAGTGAGTAGTGGGGGAGTTTCCAGGTGCACTTTGAGTTGCTCGAAAGCATTTTGACACTCTTCTGACCATTCGAATCTTGGGATCTTTCTCAGGGCTTTGAAGAATGGGAGGCACTTTTCTCCGGATCTCGACATGAAGCGACTAAGAGTGGCCACTCTCCCCGTGAGTCGCATGATCTCCACATTGCTCTTTGGCGTCGCCATGTTGAGAATGGCGCTGATATTCTCCGGGTTAGCTTCGATTCCTCGGTGGGTAACCATGAACCCGAGGAATTTCCCGCCAATGACTCCGAGCGCGCACTTGGCTGGATTCAGCTTCATTTTGTATTTACGGAGGATGTCAAATGTCTCGCTAAGATCCTTGGCGTGCTCGTCCGATGAGGTTGATTTCACGAGCATGTCGTCGACGTAAACCTCCATGTTCCTCCCGATCTGTGGTTTGAACATTTTTATAACCAGGCGCTGGTATGTAGCCCCGTCGTTTTTTAGGCCGAAGGGCATCACTTTGTAGCAATATAACACCCGGTCCATGGTGAATGTGGTTAGTTCTGTTGGATATAGTGCCCTCAAAGTCAATTATTGGATTGCAGGCACGTGATTGCAATGATTGAGGAGGACCTATACCGGCAGGACAGTCTTACTCGAGATGATAGTATGCTATCTGGTTTGCTTTTATCAGTCGTGTACAGTTTTAGGTGACATTACTGTTCACCATTACACGCTGATAGAGCCCATAGGATCCTGCTTGACAACCAACAATATGATGGCGATCATATACGTGAGAGTTGGGTAGTCTATAAGCACATCCTTAAAAGTGGTCCCTAGTCGTGGGAGTTTCGAGACAGAGCATCGATACTCCGGAGTAGACTAGTGCATACAGTCGAGACCCAGACGAGGGGCGGTAGCCGGTCTCATAAGCCATTGGTGTCAGTTGGATCACCTAAAATGTATACAGGTGCTCATTAGGTTATGAGTACACCGGACAGGACTCGCCGGGAACCTGCTAGTTGGTATTATACCTAGCGTCAGATAGCAGTTCCCTGGTGACATGTGTACAGGTTAGTTCATCGACCTGAGGTCGTTATTTGTCTCGTGTGAGTTCCCACTGTGCTTTGATTATTACCCTACCACGGCTCAAAGGAGTCGTGCAAACAGGTTTTAATTGGGTACAGTCCCGAGCCACATGGAGGCGGTGAGCGGATCGGCAGGGGATTCGTCTCTCCCAGTATTGGGGGTGAGATCGCGCTGTGTCTAGGAGAGACATTACACCAAGTCCTTGCCAAGGCAGGTGAGAGTTACTGGTAGGTATTCCAGTAGTTTCTTAGGGTGTTCAGGGCTACCCTCCGACACGACTTATACCGCTATTAGTGGTCTGACGTTACCAGCCCCTTGGCCGGATATGCGATGCTCATAGACGAACGGACCGGACTGTACAGTTATTGTCACTGTTAGGCTCGGTAGGGTTCTAGGATGAGTTCGCTCATCGGCTTCCCTTTCGGTCAGTACATGGGCAGCCGTTACGCACAGCTAGTGCCACTGACGTGCTTATGGTTAAACCCACTACCAGGGTACTGACGAGTCTTTAGAGTCCCCACATATAGTTTCCTAGTTCGGGCGAAATGTTGTAGAGGCCATATGGTTTTATGGCAAGGTTCGAACATATGCGTGCACTTATGCACGTGTCATGGTTCGGATAGATAATACTAGTGGGCTTTGGTTTAAGCCGGATTCTAGTATTACATTGTGTAGAAGTATTTTTGTCTCTTTGCATTTTGTATTCGGTTGGAATACAAATGCTGGTATGTTTATACTGTAGTGGGGTTATCCTGTAATTAGTTACGGGATCGCTTTTTGAAGTTGCCAGTTTGTATCTTAGTTTTAGCCATTTTCCTTTCTATCCTTCTTGGCCGAACTCCTTTGTTGTGAAGGGGGTTTCTTGCAAATGTGGCTTTTGTAAATAAGGGGTTTTTTTGTGGTGGCTGGGGCTCCAGCAGCAACTAGAGAATTCTAGGTGGGATGAGGTGTATTAGTGACTCATTGCTAGCATTAAAAGCTTTTGTAAAGCTTAAGATATCAGTGTAGATATTTGTGATGATATTTTTTTCATATTGTCACCATTCTTTATCTTGTGCTCACCCCCCCACCTCATCATTGGTCGGCCCCACCAATTCAGCCCTTAAAAGAATGGCCGAGCTCCTTGTGTGAGAAGATGATTCATTTTGCAAAATTTCCTAGCTCAATTCATCACCCCAAATGGCAACTTCAATTTACCTTTACCCAATGGCTTGGGTGCCTTGAGACAAAATATTATACACTATCTCTACATCAATCTTGGACATATCGGCTAGCAAACTTCATGTCCGAGTTGCCTCGGTTTAGAGACGGGAGCCCGTAAAAAGATCCGTTGACGTGGTGCCACCTTGACGAGGAGACAGGAGATCGGAGATACCGCGAAGAGCGTGGGATGATGGCTAAAGACCGAAGGACACGGATCGATCGGTATAGCCATTCTATCATCTTTGGGTTAGCTAGTTTAGCGTTAATGGCAAGATCCGGGTTATTGTATGCGATAGCGCCAGTTGTAAAAGTTTTTGTTCCGCGTTTGGCCTCAGATTGACGGCCGGGACGCTACCGTAGACTTACATGGTATCAGAGTCACGCCATTAACCTTTACTAGCTTGTTCTAACATGTTTAAAATATCGATCGAATGAAATTTCCAAAACCGCATTTTTAATGTTAAAGTTTCTGTCAAATTTTTAAACTGGTCTAAAAATTATTTTGGACATCTCAGAAAATCGAGCAGGCTTTTCTAAGAATACTGTAGAAATTTGGTCGACTGAACCTTCAAAACCGCCGCGGAACCTCCGCACAAGCCTTGTATTGGCCGCGGTTCCGCCGCCGTTTTGGGGCTTCAGTGCACCATTTTTCTTCTGGGTATCTTTCATGTGGAATTGTGGTTTCTGGAATATTTTGTTTAGGCCCAGATTTTGTTTGAGTACCGGAGTTGTACTTAGGGCCCACTTCGGGAAGTTTTGTCGATCGGAATTTTAAATGTGTTAGTTTACAGTACTTACATTATATCTCCGACCGTGAATGTCATTAGAGTGGTAAACCGTGTCTAATTGCTATAGCTCTTTTAGACGGGTTTGCGAACATGACATTCGTGTTGATGTTCTGTGTTGTACTGTGATGTTGCGGATTTGTCGTGGTGGATAGCTGTGTGTAATGGTAGTGCAGTTTGGATTTATTTGTATATTTGATATTGCGGGGCGAGCGTCCAACATGTGGACTGCCGTCTCTGCCTGTTTGTATATTATTCTTTTGGGACACGACCGGGTTGAAGTCGATGTACCCGTTGTATATATTTTCATTTCTGTACTAGGTTTACCCCACGACGGAGTGCACGGATAGCCGGGTTCTGGAGGGCAACGGGTCCGTATCTCATGGCTTTGAGAGGCAATGGGGCCTCACTCTAGAATTGGCAGACTATTCGCCGCACTCGTAGGGGGTACAGGTTGACCCAAGATGGAGTGCCCAAGTTACCGGATTCCGTGAAGTGCTGGGTGGTCCATTCACTTTGCTGTAGGGGCCTGCCTCGCTTCAGGTTTTGGCGGGTAACTTGCCGCACTCGTAGGGGTCTAGGTTTCATTGCACAGGCTATCCACACGACCAGGGGAACGTCGGGTTTCAGTTGCGGCTCTATGAAACTCGGGGATCCCAGATTATATGTATTGTTCTATGATGCTTATTACTTGTCTGTAATATTGCATTTATCACGCCTGGAGCGATTATTGTATATTGGTATATATACTAGTAGATGTTGTATATGTTTTACACCCGATCTAGTCCAGTCCCCGCTCTGTCGTTAGTTAAGCAACCTAACGGGTGATGACGGGACCCAGTGGCGAATGCGGATGGTATATACGTACATTTTATTTTCGTTCTTTTCTGGTGTGATTAATTGATGGGACTGCGTTGATTCTGATCAATGCAAAGAAAAACAAATCTGTTTGGACGTTGTTGGAACAGTTTTAAAAAGTGTTATTACAAGGACGTTTTCTTTTGTTTTGCACAGTGGTATTCAGTTGGAATATCCTGCACCTCATTCGACGAGGCAAAGGCCGAGATCCCTTCACCGGGGGTGACCCCTTGGGCAGAAATTTGCGTCAGGGTAATAACTTCACTATAGTCGATTACTTGTTGCTTTGCATCGTGGTATTCAGTTGGAATATCCTGCACCTCATTCCACGAGGAAAGAGCCAAGATCCCTTCACCGAGAGTGACCTCTTTAGCAAAGGTTTTCGTCACTATATTTTTGTAAAAAGCTATCAGGTTCCTTCAGCGATATCAAGTTTGTTACGTTAAAGGTTTTTCGCCAAAAACCACCCGTAGGCCTCCGTTATTTCAGTTGGGTATTCAGTAGTATTCAAGCTATGTATTTTGACCAACGCCAAGGCATAGTGTTTGGTAGCTGCTGGGTATTCATTTGTTGCATAGATAGATGAGTTGGTTTGGGACAATCATTCTGCCATTTGGCCAACGTCAGGGGCATATACGGGTGGGTTCAAATTGACAAGATAATGATGTGTAGAACTTGACATGTGACTTATGGCATTTGGCCAACGTCAGGGTCATAAGAGCATGGGGCAAAATCCATATCGAGAGTTTCAAACATACAGGAAACTTGCCAGGCATGCGCATACCTTCTGGAGTGTAATAACATGAGTGGATTCCTTCACGTTATCATGCGATGATAGTTGGATCCTGATTCCCACTGATGAGTTGGTTTACTCTTCGGGTGATCCCGACTAATTCTTCTTTCAGGTCTGGAGGAGAATTTGACGGTACAGTGGGAGGTTTCCTGATTAGATAAAGTGATAACCATTCTGATCTAGGTTAGAGTGCACGCAGAGTGTTTCTTTTCTCTCTCTCTTTGGCAGCGACCATTGACCGACCCTAGATTATGACTCAATGACCAAGTTGACTGAACCTTCTTAAAATACTAGCTTTTAGATTGTCTGAGTTGCATAAGTCATTGCCGCTTCTTCTTTTACCCTTTGCATTTCTCCAGAACAATTCGTATTACTACGAACATCCACTTCCATTGGATAAATCTATCGTATGGTTATATACGAACTCGAAGGGACTTCTTCAAGGATGGATCCAGGTTCAGGAGAAATTGAATTGGTTTATTCAGTTGTCTTTTATCATCACTTTCTCTCAGGTTGCGAGTACTCCTTGGTTTAGGAGAGTACACCTATTACGCTTATTGGATAGTCTTCTTCCAAACCATAGGCAGGTGCCGAAAGGTAGGGAATGAAGAAAACCAATTAGTCTAGGTAGGGTGTACAGAAGGTAATAAGTAAAGACAAAATAAAGAGATTAGAAAGAGGGCAAAGTAAATTGTGACTGCTATCATTCACGACCAAACCACGTAGTTCATCGCTACTCCTACTTCACCTTTGCTTTTTCTCCAGTTCAGGAGAAATAGAATAAGGTTTTATTCAGTTGTCTTTTATCATCACCTTCTCTCAGGTTGCGAGTACTCCTAAGATTAGGAGAGTACACCTATTATGCTTACTGGATAGTCTTCTTCCAAACCATAGGCTGGTGCCGAACGGTAGGGAAGGAAGAAAACCATTTAGCCTAACGATGGTGTAAAGAAGGTAATGACTAAAGACAAATAAAAGGATTTAGAGAGATGGCAGCGAAATATACGGTTACAGTCATGAATCTGGATAATGGAAGAGGCATTACTAGGAATACCAGGATACCCCTACGAAACATTTTCATGTTTCAGTTTCGCTGTGCATTGTTCAAGGAAAACTGATTCCCCGATTAGATATTTACTCCAGGGTATGTATTTACCAGGTATGATTCTCACATCTGCATGGTTTTTCAGATGATGAGTGGGAGTAAGTTATTGGGAATTAGGTGATCATCCTCATTATATCGGAATTCGTTGTAATTGGTGATATTTGAGAAAATCGCCTGGGATTTTGCCGGACGGCAAGTATTTGGTTTTGAGTATCCGTTGTTGTGCACCAATTTCAAACTGATATATCTGTACGTTTATTTTTATAAAGTGAGATATAAGTTTTTGAAATTATGTCCATAACATTTACCTATATCAGTTGACGATTGGGTAAGGGGCATTGAACAGTGGAGTAGTTCTTAACCATAAGTACAGTTTTCAACCTACGATGCACAAGTTTTTGAGTTATTCAACTCAGCGGACTTATACAGAGTATTGTATGTTGTCCAGTTGTTAGTTGTATATATGCCCTAGAGGCCAGTAATGTACAGATGATGTATATTATATTGGATGCTTGGACATATATAGAGATGACTTTCTTGCTCGATATGATAGTATGCTATGTGGTTGCTCTTTATCTTAACATGTATACTAGTCTCTTTAAACTGTCTTATAGTTTCATGTTGGTAAAGCCCTTAGGATGTGTACTTGACTACCTGGACTATGATGCAGATCATACTAGTGGGGACATGGTAGTCCAAAAGTACATCCTTCAAGGTCCCTAGTCGTGGGTGTATTGAGACGGGGCATCGATATACCAGTGTAGAATAGCGTATACACTTCTCGACCCATGAGATGGGCGATGGATGATCCCATATCCATTGGTGTTTGACATTAGAGATAGTATACGGGTGCTCAGTGGAGACTGGGTACACTGGACGGACTCGCCGAGAACTCCCAGATGGTATTATACCTCACGTCAGATGGCAGTTCTCAGGTGACACTTGTGCAGGTTAGTCTGTAGACCCTAGATCGTCATAGAGTCTTGTGTGATTCCCACTGTGCTTTGATCTCCACCTTACCACGTCCATGAGGGCGTGCAAAATGGTGGTTTTTGGGTATAGTCCCGAATCACATGGAGGCAATAAGCGATAGGAGGGGTTTCGTCTCTCCCGGTATTGGGGGTTGATGTTGCGCTGTGCTCGATTGGCCGTAACAGGGAAGTCCCTGGCCAGGGCTGATCAGAGATTTGCTGGTAAGTATTACCAGTAGTTTCTCGACCCGTTATGAGCCTCACATCGGCACGACTTATCGGTTATTGGGGTCTGACGTTTACCACCCCTAGACTTGATATGTGACATATCAGACGAGGAGACCGGACTGTACGGGAAGTGTTGCCGGTTGGCTCGACGGGAGTTGTAGCAGGTTCGCTTGTTCTTTTCTGATCGCTCAATACCCGGGTGGCCGTTACGTTTAGCTGACCGCTTGCGGCTTGGGGGTGCTTGATATGATCATCACCCACTGCCGGCGTATTGACGAGTCTCAGAGTCCCACAATGGAGTTTTCTAGTCCAGGCGAAACGTTGTGATGCGCGTATGCGATATGCGCATGGACCCGATTAAAATGCGCGTATAGGATACCGTATATTGATCGGGAGGCTTGCTTTTGGTTAGGGTCGTATGTGATATGGCCGGATTGATAAATCAAGTGTTGATTTATCATTTAACCATTAGATTCTCACTAGAAATCTTTTCTTGTATCGTTGGATGTATGGATGCATGTATGCATACCTTGTTGATTCATGCACATATGGATGTGCATGCACACATACATACATACATCATCTATCATGGTTGTTTATACATAGAAAATGGTGGATGTATAAGACTCACACCATGGTTTATTTTATGGATATTTATTTCTATTTTTGCTAAAACAAAAGAAATGAGATAAGATTGAATCATGGTCAAAGTTTCTACACTCTTCTTGTGACCTAACCATTTGCACCTAACTTTTGACCATGGTTTAATCTTTCTCTTGTGTTTAACTAAAGTAAAATTAAATATTCATAAAGAGATAACCATGGTTTGAGATGAAGAAAGAAAAATATATATTCTTATGTTTTTCTTTTTCTCTTAAGAGTAATTCTTATCTTCTTCAAAAATATCCATCATCTTCTTCAACCTTGAGCTCATGCTCTCTTGAATTTTCTAGAGAGCAAATCATTCATCAAGATAGGATTTTGAAGTGAGAAAAGCCACCACAACACCATTCTACACAAGTCTTGCCCACTTGTTTAGAGTGTTAGTTTCGTTTTCATCCTCGATCTTGCGAAGTTCCTAGCTTGGACAAAGCGGACTCCGGGTGGATCATCGGTGACCTAGAGGAGTTCAAGCGGAGCTTTTCCAAACCCCAAGTAGCCAAGGAGTCTAGCGTAGGGAGCTACAAAGGTTGTATTCTCAAAACCCTAGCATTTCTTTCATATGATGAAGTATAGTTTATGAAACCCTAATTTTTCTAGGATCGATCCTTTGTATGTTAACTTAGCACCCTAAAAATTCAATCTTTGGTACATGTGATGCTTCCAAACCCCTCATAGGGTGTTAGGCTAACCTTTCATTGGTATCAGAGCCGACCTAGAACATTAAGCGACGCTTTTACGAAGTAAAAATCCCGATCGGACAAAAATACGACATTTCGAAGCCTTCTCTGGACATTTTTTGAAATCTGACATTTTTCAGAATTAAAAATACTTAAAAAATACAGCAGGAAATTCTAAGAATAACAGTGAAATTCGATGACCTGAACAGTGTAAACCGCCGCGGAACCGCCGCATTTCCTGGCTTAGGCCGCGGTTCCGCGGCCGTACAGAGGCATCATTGCATGAAATTTCTACTGTAATTCTTAGAACTGCTTGTACAGTGTTTTAGGTATGTTTAATCTGAAAATAGCACTGTATTTTCTGGAGATGGTTTTGGACGCGTAGATTCGATCGGAATTTTCATTTCATTGCTTTTCTGGGTAAATTAGAAAGTATTGGAGTGTTTGAACGAGTATCATTTGCTCACTATTCACGGGGTTTAAATACTTTGGAGATACGTGCAAGTCTTTTCGTGGTGGACTCTCTAGAAGACAACAAATCTTAACTCGATTATGTGACTGTCTTGAACTGCCCTTTGAACCTTAGGGTTTGGGGCAGTACGGCGTGCCACATGTGAGGCGTTGGCTTGACCCTTCTACGGCTGGACCGCTACTACTGTGTCACACTCCGGATTTTTGAACCCTGCTCAAGTGTTAAGCTTTAGTGAATCTTGGGTACTTGATCGTTCGTTCGGAAACTTTAATACTGTCTGTTTATCTAGAATGTGATACAATATGTGGAATTCATATAGTTTGGGCATGACATACGAAATATGTGATATTTCGCATTTATGATGTCTAAAGAGAATGTGGATTCCAAATATTGTAGTTTTACACTTTCTTTTCTGTGACCGTAAGTGTAGTATGTTCGATATCGCCGGTTTCGTTGCTATACATCAACGACAATTGGGGTATGCATACTTACTTACGTTGATGATATGAGATATTATGTGTTGCTGAGATATGATGTGCAGGATTGTCGCGATTGAATAGCCGGGGGGTTTTATGTGAGATGAGAGTTTTATATTTTCATTCATGTAAATTTAAATGTAATGTAATATTCTTTTATTTGAGGCACTTCCGGGTTGAGGTCGATGCCACCAGTGTTGTATATTATTTACTTTTCCGCATTAGGATGGACCCAAGGAGGGAAGCACCGGTGACCGGGTTCTGGGGTTCAGTGTGAGGCCATCTCGAGGAGTCGAGACCGGGTCTCCTAAACTCCAGAATTGGTAGGGTCGCTTGCCTCTCTCGTAGGGGTCCAGGGTGTGGGCGTGGCTATTCATCGTGACTGTGGAATCCGTATTTTCTATTGTTGGCTAAATACTAAGTACGGACGTTCTAGTATATCCCACATTATATCTATGTTTCTGCTGCGATATCTGTGATGTGATCATGTGATGTGCTGTGATAGATACTTTATATAGTATATATGATATATTATATAGACGTTACTTATGTTTTGCACCCGCACTAGCCCTGCCCTGCTCTGTCGTTAGTTACCTAACCTAACGGTGCACGAGGGGACATCGAGGCGAATGCGGATGGCATAAGTGTACGTCGTATTTATCTGTGATGTTTAGGTGACTTAAATGATGGGACTTCATTAATGTGATTAATGAAAGAAAAGAAACCTAAAAGATGTTGTAGAATAAAATTTTAAATAAAAAGGGTAGCTACAGTTTTGCTTTGCATAGCGGTATATATGATATACCCTGCACCTTATTCGATGAGGAAAGGGCCGAGATCCCTTCACCGGGAGTGACCCCTTTAGCAATAACTGGCAGATGCTACACACTCGGTTTGTTTTTGGTTGCTTCTATAGTTTCTGCTTTGCACAGTGATATATACGATATATCCCGCACCTCATTCGACGAGGAAAGGGCCGGGGATTCCTTCACCGGGAGTGACCCCTTTAGCAAAACTACAAAAGCCTCAAAAACACTCCATTTCAAAATTCACTTGATTCTACAACGATATCAAGTTCATTACGCAATAGGTTTTCAGAAAAACCTGCGTAGCCCTCCATCATTTCAGATAAGTACTACTTAGTATTCATGCTGCGGTAGTTTGGCCTCCATCAAGGCGTAGTGTATGGTAGCTAACTGGTGCTTATCTGCTAGCATATGATGCGATTGGATTAGGGTATTCGTACGGCGTAGTTTGGCCTCCGTCAAGGGTCGTACGGGTGGGTTTAATTCAATCAAGAAATGACGGGTTGAACTTGACTAGCGCCCTGTGGATAGTTTGGCCTCCATCAAGGTCATGGGACGCTAGGGGCAAAAACATTATCGGGAATTTCAAGTGTTGAAATTTGCAATAAGATTACATACCTTCTATGAGATAGTTGGATCCCGGTACCCACTGCGAGTAATTTTTACTCCTGGGAGAGTTTTACACAGGACAATTAGCCGATCAAGTAGGTGTTTAGAAAGGCGTCAACGGGATTGCGCCTCTGGGAAAACGAGGTTAACTTTAATTAGGTCCGTGCGAAAGCACGGGGAACCTCCTTCAAAGTACCGACACTGGCCTGGCTGAAAGATCGGCGAAGTTGTAGGGTGTAATTAATCCCGGCTAATCTTTCCTTTTAGAGTTTGAAGGAAGATTTGATAAAAACCAGTGGGAGCCATCCTGATTAGATAAGATAATAACCAATCTGATCTTGCAAGAGCATACGCTAAAGTGTTTTCTTCTCTCTCTTTCCAGGTAGCGACTATGGCATGCCTTAATCAAGATAATAATATGGATGTATTGACCGAACCCGCATGTTATACTGTGCAGGGGAACGTTGAACCCGTTCTATCTTATAAGTGTTATAAGAATGAACAGGAAACAGGAGAATATCTGGATTCTTACGCCGCCCAAACGGAGAACATGCATGTTGATGCACCTTCTTCGGGTGTGTTTTTCATTGAGAACTGTTTTTCAGTTCACCCTACGTCCTGGGTATTGGATACCGGATCAGGATCCCACATATGTAAACAGTTGCATGGGCTACGGAAAGGTAGAGAACTGGGAAAAGGTGATCATTCCGTTCAAGTAGGGAATGGTGTAAGTATTGCAGTCAAAGCAGTTGGCGAATATCACCTAGTATTACCAAGTGGTGATACTCTGATTCTAAATGAGTGCTATTATATACCGAACATGATGTGCAACATTATATCAGTTTCTTTATTAAGTAAACAAGGATATAATTTTATAGTAAAGGATAATGTTATGAACATATTCCTAGATCAAAAGTTGATTGCATCAGGCTCGTTACATAATGGCATATTCATTCTAAATCAAAATACAGTCCTCAATATACAAAACACACACAAGAGGAAAAGTTCAGAAATAAACGAATCCTTCTTGTGGCATTGTAGACTTGGTCATATCAATGCGACACGACTGGCTAAGTTACATAAAGATGGATATTTGAATTCGTTCAAATTATCATCTTATGATACTTGCCATTCATGTCTCAAAGGCAAGATGACCAAAACTCCGTTTACGGGACACGGAGAAAGAGTTACAGAACTCTTGGGACTGGTGCATAGCGATGTATGCAGTCCCATGTCTACACATACCAGGGATGGTTCTTCCTACTTCATTACATTTACTGACGATCTCTCAAAATTCGGGTATGTGTTCTTAATGAAACACAAGTCTGAAACTTTTGAGAAATTCAGAGAATATAAAAACAAAATGGAGAACCAAACGGGCAAAAGTATTAAGATCCTTCGATCTGATCGAGGAGGAGAATACTTAAGCAATGAATTCAGAAATTATCTAAAAAAGAATGGGATTCTCTCTCAGCTTACTCCTCCTTATACACCACAGCACAACGGTGTATCGGAGCGGAGAAACCGTACCCTATTAGATATGGTGCGCTCTATGATGAGTGCAGCTGAGTTACCTATTTCCTTCTGGGGATATGCAGTGGAGACAGCTGCATACCTATTGAATAGAGTTCCAACCAAATCAGTGCCTACCACTACATATGAGATATGGAATGGTAAGAGACCATGTCTTAATTTTATTCAGATATGGGGTTGTCCGGCTTATGTTAAAACACAAAATCCGGACAAACTCGAGGCTAGGTTTGTTCTATGTAAGTTTGTTGGATATCCCAAATATTCGCGAAGGTATATCTTCTACCACTCCGAGGAACAAAAAGTGTTTGTTTCTCGACATGCCACTTTCTTAGAAAAAGGTTTTCTTATGAAACAGACAAGTGGTATTGAGGTAGAACTGGAAGAGGTTCCAACGACACAAACTATAACAGAAGACTTGGTAGAACCAGAGGATTCAGTAGTACCCGACGAACCCCAGCCTCTCCGCCGATCTAGTAGGGTTTCTCGTCCACCTGAGAGATACTACGGTTTTCTCATTGACGGTGGGAGCAAGGATTGCATAATGGAGGATGATGACCCAACTAGTTTCGAGCAGGCCATCACGAGTAGAGACTCAGTAAAATGGCTGGATGCAATGCGGTCCGAGATGGAATCCATGTACACCAACAAAGTATGGACTTTGGAAGATGCTCCTGAAGGGGTAAAACCCATTGGGAGCAAGTGGATCTTCTAGAAAAAGCTTGGTGTAAATGGGAAAGTGGAGACTTTCAAAGCTAGACTTGTTGCGAAGGGTTTTTGTCAAAGACCAAGTGTGGACTATGACGAAACCTTCTCTCCAGTAGCTATGCTTAAATCCATCCGGATCATGCTTGCCATCGCTGCATATCATGATTACGAAATCTGGCAAATGGATGTTAAGACCGCCTTTCTAAACGGTGATTTAGAAGAGTGCGTGTACATGACTCAGCCAGAGGGCTTCGTAGACAGTGGGAGCAGCGGGAAGGTGTGCAAGCTGCTTAAATCCATTTATGGATTAAAGCAAGCATCACGGAGTTGGAACATCTGCTTTGACGTCGTTATCAAAGAGTTTGATTTCGTCAAAAAACCCAGATGAACCTTATATCTACAAGAAGGTGGCAGAGAGTAAGGTTGTCTTCCTCGTATTGTACGTGGACGACATACTCTTGATAGGAAATGATATTCCTATGCTGCAATCGGTCAAGCTCTTCTTATCACAAAGATTCTCAATGAAAGATCTTGGTGATGCCTCCTGCATATTGGGAATTAGGATCTATAGACATAGATCCAAACGGATATTGGGATTGTCCCAATCCAGGTACATTGACCCCATACTAAAGAGGTTTAGTATGAAAGAATCCAAGCGTGGGAATTTGCCCACAATCTTCGGAGTCACTCTCTCCAAAGAGATGTCTTCCAAGACTGATTTGGAGAGAGCTCGCATGCAAGGGATACCCTATGCTTCAGCTGTAGGCTCTATTATGTACGCGATGCTATGTACCAGACCCGATGTAGCATACTCACTAAGTTTAGTGAGCAGGTATCAAGATGATCCTGGAGAGAGTCACTGGACAGCAGTGAAGAGCATTCTCAAGTACTTACGAAGGACTAAAGAGATGCTCTTGGTGTATGGTAATGGAGAACTCCAAGTGGAGTCCTTTACCGATTCGAGCTTCCAGAGTGATAAGGACGACTCTAAGTCGCAGTCGGGATTTGTCTTTACCCTTTACGGAGGGGCGGTTAGCTGGAAGAGTTCCAAGCAGGAAACTGTGGCAGACTTGACGATGGAAGCCGAATACATCGCTGCCAATGATGCAGCTAAAGAGGCTGTCTGGATCAAGAAGTTCATTACTGAACTTGGAGTGGTTCCATCCATTGAGCATCCAATACCTTTGTATTACGATAACAATGGAGCGGTGGCTTTGGCCAAGGAACCCAGGTCCCATCAACGATCCAGGCATATTCTGAGGCGGTATCACCTGATCCGGGAGATAGTTGATCGCCGGGAGATCGAGGTCAGGAGGGTTGACACGAAGAACAACACAGCGGATCCACTCACGAAGGCCATTTCCCAGATACAGTTTGAGAGACTCTTCGGGATGCTCGGTATGCGATACTACAGCAGCTGGCCCTAGTGCAAGTGGGAGATTGTTAGTTGTATGTATGCCCTAGAGGCCAGTATTGTACAGATGATGTATATTATATTGGATGCTTGGACATATATAGAGATGACTTTCTTGCTCGATATGATAGTATGCTATCTGGTTGCTCTTTATCTTAACATGTATACTAGTCTCTTTAAACTGTCTTATAGTTACATGTTGGTAAAGCCCTTAGGATGTGTACTTGATTACCTGGACTATGATGCAGATCATACTAGTGGGGACATGGTAGTCCAAAAGTACATCCTTCAAGGTCCCTAGTCGTGGGTGTATCGAGACGGGGCATCGATATACCAGTGTAGACTAGCATATATGCTTCTCGACCCGTGAGATGGGCGATGGATGATCCCATATCCATTGGTGTTTGACATCAGAGATAGTATACGGGTGCTCAGTGGAGACAGGGTACACTGGACGGACTCGCTGAGAACTCCCAGATGGTATTATACCTCACGTCAGATGGAAGTTCTCAGGTGACACTTGTGCAGGTTAGTCTGTAGACCCGAGATCATCATAGAGTCTTGTGTGATTCCCACTGTGCTTTGATCTCCACCTTACCACATCCATGAGGGCGTGCAAAACGGTGGTTTTTGGGTACAGTCCCGAGTCACATGGAGGCAAAGAGCGATAGGAGGGGTTTCGTCTCTCCCGGTATTGGGGGTTGATGTTGCGCTGTGCTCGATTGGCCGTAACAGGGAAATCCCTGGCCAGGGCAGATCAGAGATTTGCTTGTAAGTGTTACCAGTAGTTTCTCGACCCGTTATGAGCCTCACATTGGCACGACTTATCGGTTATTGGGGTCTGACGTTTACCACCCCTAGACTTGATATGCGACATATCAGACGAGGAGACCGGACTGTACGGGAAGTGTTGCCGGTTGGCTCGACGGGAGTTGTAGCAGGTTCGCTTGTTCTCTTCTGATCGCTCAATACCCGGGTGGCCGTTACGTTTAGCTGACCGCTTGCGGCTTGGGGGTGCTTGATATGATCATCACCCACTGCCGGCGTATTGACGAGTCTCAAAGTCCTACAATGGAGTTTTCTAGTCCAGGCGAAACGTTATGGTGCGCGTATGCGATATGCGCATGGACCCGATTAAAATGCGCGTATAGGATACCGTATATTGATCGGGAGGCTTGCTTTTGGTTAGGGTCGTATGTGATATGGCCGGATTGATAAATCAAGTGTTGATTTATCATTTAACCATTAGATTCTCACTAGAAATCTTTTCTTGTATCTTTGGATGTATGGATGCATGTATGCATACCTTGTTGATTCATGCACATATGGATGTGCATGCACACATACATACATACATCATCTATCATGGTTGTTTATACATAGAAAATGGTGGATGTATAAGACTCACACCATGGTTTATTTTATGGATATTTATTTCTATTTTTGCTAAAACAAAAGAAATGAGATAAGATTGAATCATGGTCAAAATTTCTACACTCTTCTTGTGACCTAACCATTTGCGCCCAACTTTTGGCCATGGTTTAATCTTTCTCTTGTGTTTAACTAAGGTAAAATTAAATATTCATAAAGAGATAACCATGGTTTGAGATGAAGAAAGAAAAATATATATTCTTATGTTTTTCTTTTTCTCTTAAGAGTAATTCTTATCTTTTTCAAAAATATCCATCTTCTTCAACCTTGAGCTCATGCTCTCTTGAATTTTCTAGAGAGCAAATCATTCATCAAGATAGGATTTTGAAGTGAGAAAAGCCACCACAACATCATTCTACACAAGTCTTGCCCACTTGTTTAGAGTCTGTAGGGTTCCTAGGCACTCTCAAGGGGTCTCACAAGGCATCAACCATGCCTGTTTAAAAAATTACGGTGCCGAGAAACCCTTGACTACGGATCGTTAGCTAGATGTCTAGGCGAAAGAAGCAACTAGTAAACTACTTTACTAAGGGAACGGAAATACAACCTTTGTAGATCCGGTACTCCAACTCCATAGCTCCGCAATGAAGTCTCCTCGCTGTCCAAGTCGAACCCCGGGCTCTAGCGTCGGCTTCATCGGAGAATGGACGGGCTAGGTCGTCGACGACGATGCCGAAGATGATCTACGTCGAGGCATCACTAGATCAAGCTCCAACTTCACCAAGTCAAGAAACTTGTGAAGAAAACACACTCTACTACTTGGCAAGAGGTAGAGGATGAAGAAATAGGAAGTGGGTAGACTTTAGAATTGGATTTCTTACTCATTTTCATCAATCACCCTTGATGAAGTGAAGGTTTCTTCAAGTGATGAAGAAGAAGAAGATGATGAATATTATGATAAGTTTTATTCTCAAAGAAAATAATATGAATACTTATCATAATATAACCATAGTCAAGTGTAGAGAATGAATCATGGTTGAGTGGAATGGTTAGGGTTAAGCATGAGACAAAATGGTCACTTGGTCAAAATCTTCATGAAGCTTCAAGAAAGAACAAAGAAAGCCACCATTTTTCTCTTTTGCTATTATTTTCCAAAACTAATAAATAAATAAATGAATGAATAAATAATCATAACCCTAACCATTCATATGACCATGGTTCAATCTTCACACATACACAAGTAAACATGTATCATCAAACATGATACAATCAAGTGCACAAAACTATATCGAATATACAATGTGCACATCCGAGCGAGAAAATCCATTTAAAGTGAACCAATATTAGTTAATGCAAAGTAATATATCAAATATATAATTATACATTAAATCATTAAATCAACACTTGATTTAACGATCCGGTCATATCGCATATAACCGACTAATATCCAATGTATCAATTTATCGAATCAATCCTTGATTCGATAACTAGGTTACATCGCATACAACCATTCGACACATTAATCGCGAGAATAGAATACGGTATCACATACACGCATTATTCTCGGTCCCGCACATATCTCATATGCGCTCCTATTTCGTTTTGCTTGAGCCAGGAAACCTCTGTGTAGGACTCTAAAGACTCGTCAATACGCCGGCAGCAGGTGATGATCATATCAAACACCCACAAGCCGCAAGCGGTCTGCTAAACGTAGCGGCCACCCGGGTATTGAGCGATCAGAAGATCGACGAGCAAGCCCGCTCACACTCCTGTGAATCCAACCAGTAATACTACCGTACAGTCCGGTCTGTTCGTCTGATATGTCGCATATCTTGCCTAGGGGTGGTAAACGTCAGACCCCAATAGCTCGATAAGTCGTGTCGATATGAGGCTCATAACGGGTCGAGAAACTACTGGTAACACTTACCAGCAATTCTCTGATCAGCCCTGGCCAGGGACTTCCTGTTATAGCCAATCGAACACAGTGCAACATCAACTCCCTATACCGGGAGAGACGAATCCCCTCCTATCGCTCATTGCCTCCATGTGACTCGGGACTGTACCCAAAAACCACCGTTTTGCACGCCCTCTTGGACATGGTAAGATGGAAATCAAAGCACAGTGGGAACCACACAAGACTCTATAACGATCTCGGGTCAACAGACTACTCTGTACCAGTGTCACCAGAGAACTGCCATCTGACGTAAAGTATAATACCATCTGGGAGTTCTCGGCGAGTCCGTCCAGTGTACCCAGTCTCTACTGAGCACCCGTATATCATCTCTGATGTCAAACACCAATGGATATGGGACCATCCATCGCCCATCTGTATGGGTCGAGAAGGTACACGCTAGTCTACTCTGGTATATCGATGCCCCGTCTCGATACACCCACGACTAGGGACTTTGAAGGATGTACTTATGGACTACCATGTCCCCACTAGTATGATCCGTATCATAGTCCAGGTAGTCAAGTACACATCCTAAGGGCTTTACCAACATGTAATAGAGAGACAATCTGTGTACACGTTAAGGTAAAGAGTAACCAGATAGCATACTATCATGTCGAGCAAGAAAGTCCTCCCTATATATGTCCCAGCATCCACTACAATATACATCCAATGTACAGTAATGGCCTCTAGGGCATACATATAACTAACAATCTCCCACTTGCACTAGGGCCATCTGTAGCAGTGGTTGTAGTATCTCATACTCAACCATCCCATAAAAGTCTCTCTCTGGGAATAGGCCTTCGTGAGTGGATCCGCCGTGTTATCCTCTGAGTCTATTCTCCTTACCTCGATCACCCTAGAGATCAACCATCTCCATGATCAGGTGATACTGCCTTAGAATATGTCTGGATCACTGATGGGACCGGCGTTCCTTGGCATAAGCCACAACTCCATTGTCTCACAATGGTAGGAACATAGTTCATCTCATGAACCATTATACATCCAAACAGCCTCTTTGGTAGCATCTTAAGTAGCGATGTATCCTGCCTTTATCGTCTAGTATGCCACGGTATCTAGCTTGGAACTCTTCCAACATGCCGTCCCTTTACTGAGGGTAAAGAAAATGCCTGCGACTGACATTCAGTCGTCTTTATCACCCTGGAATCCTTCCAGTGATTCTCCCCAGGATCGATTGATACCATCTCACTACAACTAGTGAGTATACTAACACCCAAATAACATCTATCTCATAGATGAAAACTCAGGATGGAGGAGGTATCACATTGATCCTATCTGGAGAATCCTTGTGATAAGCGGAGATTGACTGAGCGTAACAAAGGAAACTCCTTCCCTATCATGAGTATGTCATCCACGTACTTTACGAGGATCACCACCATACTACCTACTACCTTTTTGTATATACAAGGTTCATCTACCATTTTGATGATGTCAACTTCCTTGACTAATCCATCAAAACAGATGTTCCAACTCCGCGATGCCTGCTTTATCAGATAAAGCATCTTGCTCACGTTTCCGCTGCTCCCACTGTCTACGAGGCCCTCTGGCTGTGTACTTATAGACACACTCTTCTAAAACATCATTTAGAAAAGGAGTCATGGCACCCAACCGCCAGATATCGTAGTCATGGTATGTAGCCGTGACAAGTAGGATCTGGATAGACTTAAGCATAGCTCCTTAGAAAAGGTTTCATTATAATCCATACATGGTCAATGATACAAACCTTTAATAAGTCTAGCTTTGAAAGTCTCAACTTTTCCATGTACACCAAGTAATCTTCTCAAGATATACTTGCTCCTGATGGGGATTTAACCCTTCAGATATAGCAACCAAAGTCCATACTTTGTTGGTGTATAAGGATTCCATCTCAGATCGATAAGCATCCAGCCATTCTTACAGAGTCTCACTCCTGATGGCCAGCTCGAAACTAGTTGGGTCATCATCTCATGATGCAATCCTCGCTCCCACTGTCATAGAGAAACAGAAGTATCTCTCAGGTGGGTAAGGAACCCTACTAGATCGGCGGAGAGGCTGAGGTTCGTTGGCATCTACTGAATTCTTTGGTTGTACCAAATCATCTGCTGTAGTTTGTATGGTTGAAACATTTCCAGTTCTACATAACAGACCTTGCCTCGAACTTGTCCGGATTTTGCTTTTAGACGTAGGCCGGACAACCCTAAATCTTAACTAACTTAAGATATGGGCTCTTCCCATTCCATATCACATATGAAGCGGTAGGCAACTGATTTGATTGGAACCCTATTCAATAGGTATGCAGCTTCTCAAGTGCATAACCCCCTAAGGAAAAAGGTAACTCAGTAGTACTCATCATAGAGCACACCATATCAAATAGGGTGTATCTGCTCCGCCCCAATATACCATCGTGCAATGGTGTATTCGGAGGAGTAATTCTGAGAGAGAATCTCATTCTTAGAATAGTCCAGGAATCCCGTGCTTTAGTATTCTCCTCCTTGATCTCATCAAAGGACATAATACTTTTACCCGTATTTTGGTTCTCTACTTCTAACTTATATTATGTGAATATCTCAAAAGGTTCGGACTTGTGTTTCAACAGGAACATATGTCTGAATCTTGAGAGATTATCAGAGAATATAATGAAGTATAAAGAACTAGTCCTGGTATGTGTAGACAGGGGACCTAGATACATCAACATGTATCATCCCAAGAGTTCACTAACTCTTTCTTTGTTTCCAATAAACAGAGCTATCGTCATCTTATCTTTGTGACATGACTGGCGAGTTTCATAAGATGTAAATTCAAACTAATTTAAATATGCATCTTTATGTACATCCAGCTAGTCGAGTCGCATTGATATGACCTAGTCTACAATACCTCAAGAAGGATTCGTTCATTTCTGAACTCTTCCTCTTGTGTGTGTTCTGTATACTAAGAACTGTAGTTTGATTTAGAACATCAATGCTTTTAGATAACGTGCCTGAACCGATCAACTTTTGATATAGGAAATGTCCAAAACATTATCCAACAATACAAAATTTTATCATTTCTTTACTAATAAAGAGATAGATATGATTTTTTATATCAGGTTCGGTATCTAATAACATTTGTTCAGAATCAATGTATTCAGGTAATACAGGGTGACAGTGACCAACAGACCTGGCTGCAACACTTGCCCCGTTTTCTGTCTCATGAAACTTATCACCCGTTCTCAGTTTTTCTACCCTTTTGTAGCCTTATGTAACAGATTACATATCTGGGATCCTGATCTGGTATCAAATACCAAGGATGCAGAGGATACTGAGAAACAGTTCTGTATAATGAACACACCCGAAGATGATGCATCAGCATGCACTCTCTTCGTTTGGGCGGCACGGGAAATCTGGTATTCCCCAATTTCCTGCTCTGTCTTATAACATTTATAAGTTGGAGCGGGACCAACATTCCCCAGCTCAGTATAACAAGCGGGTCCGGTCAATATTCCGTATTATTATCTTGAATAAGGCGTGATATGGTCGCTACCTGGAGAGAGAGAGAAGAAAACACTCAGCGTATGCTCTTGCAAGAATAGATTGGTTATTATTTTATCTAATCAGAATGGCTCCCACTGCTTTTTATCAAATCTTCCTTCAAACCCTAAAAAGAAAGACTAGCCGGGATTAATTACACACTACAAGTTCGCCAATCTTTCAGCCAGGCCAGTGTCGGTACTTTGAGGGAGGTCCCCCGTGCTTTCGCACGAACCTAATTAATGTAAACCTCGTTTTCCCAGAGGCATAACCTCGTTAACACCTTTCTAGACACCTACTTGATCGGCTAATTGTAATGTGTAAAACTCTCCCAGGAGTAACAATTACTCGCAGTGGGTATCGGGATCCAACTATCTCATAGAAGGTATGCAATCTCATTACAAATTTCAACACTTGAAATTCCCGATAATATTTTGCCCCTAGCGTGCTATGACCTTGACGCAGGCCAACAAACCATAATCCGCTAGTCAAGTTCAACCCGTCATTTCCTGATTGAATTAAACCCACCCGCACGACCCTTGACGCAGGCCAACAAAGTCGCACGACTACCCTAATCCAATCTGCATCATATGCATAATTAGATAAATACTAGTTAGCTACCGCACACTACGCCTTGACGCAGGCCAACAAACGTAGCATGAATACTAACTACCACTTATCTGAAATGACGGAGGGCTACGACAGGTTTTTCTGAAAACCTATTGCGTAATGAACTCAATATCGTTGTAGAATCAAATGATTTTAAAAATAGAGTGCTTT
Source organism: Agapanthus africanus (assembly GCA_030015575.1). Classification (NCBI taxonomy): domain Eukaryota; kingdom Viridiplantae; phylum Streptophyta; class Magnoliopsida; order Asparagales; family Amaryllidaceae; genus Agapanthus; species Agapanthus africanus. The sequence goes on from JASDDO010000010.1 coordinate 342,926,440, forward strand.
TGAGGCTTTTCTAGTTTTGCTAAAGGAGTCACTCCCGGTGAAGGGATCGTCGGTCCTTTCCTCGTCGAATGAGGTGCAGGATATATCATATATACCGCTGTGCAAAGCAAAAACTCTTAAAAGCAATCAAAAGACAAACCGAGTGTGTAGCATCTGCCAGTTATCGCTAAAGGAGTCACTCCCGGTGAAGGGATCTCGGTTCTTTCCTTATCGAATAAGGTGCAGGATATATCATATATACCGCTGTGCAAAGCAAGAACTGTAGCTACCTGTTTTATTTTGAAATTCGATTCTACAACATCTTAGGTTTCTTTTATTTCATTAATCTCATTAATGAAGTCCCATCATTTAAGTACCTAAACATCACAGATAAATACGACGTACACTTATGCCATCCGCATTCGCCTCGATGTCCCCTCGTGCACCGTTAGGTTAGGTAACTAACGGCAGAGCGGGGCAGGGCTAGCACGGGTGTAAAACATAAGTAACGTCTATATAATATATCATATATACTATATACTGTATCTATCACAGAACATCACATGATCACATCACAGATATCGCAGCAGAAGAATCATATGAAATATTGGATATACTAGGATGTCCGTGTTTTCAATACGAGCCAGTATAAAACACGGATTCCACGGTCGTGATGAATAGCCAAACCCACACCCCTAGACCCCTACGAGAGCGGCAAGCAACCCTACCAATTCTAGAGTTAGGAGACCCGGCCTCGACTCCTCGAGTTGGTCTCCTACTGGACTCCAGAATCCGGTTACTTGTGCCCTCCTCCTTGGGTCTATCCTAGTGCGGAAAAGTAAATAATATACAAAAGGTGACAACTTCCGCAACCTGGAAATACCCCAATAAAAGAATATTACATACAAGTTTTTACATGAATGAAAATGAAAAACACTCATCTCACATAAAAAAAACCCCGGCTATTCAAACACGACGATCCAATATAACATATCCAGCAACACATAACATCACATGTCATCAACGTAAGTAAACATGCGCATTCCAATTGTCGTTGACATATAGCAACGAAACCGGCGATATCACATATTACACTTACGGTCACAGAAAAGAAAGTGTAAAACTACAACAGTTGGAATCCGCAATCTCTTTAGACATCGCATGCCTAATCAAATGAATTACTTAGACATCGCATGCCTAACAATTATAAACCCCGCATTTTAGTCCCTTTATCGAAAACTCTTTTCAATACCAAGTCGGGCAATTCAACAGAATTCCCGACATTTTGATCGAATGCTCATCGCAAACTTCAGTAGACGGTCGCACCCCTGATACCGTCGACGAAGTGCACCAAGGCGGAACACCGCTACCGGGAGCACCCGAATGGATGCTTTCTGCGACGGGGTTCTCCTACAGTCACTTGGTCGAGGCTATGGAGTGAAGCTGTCTATTAAGTTTACCCGGCGAGTATCCGCGTACGCTACGTGATTGCGACGGACTTTTGATCACATCAAAATTCCGTGGCAACCGATCAAGTGAGACTAAACTTCTATGTTTATAACATTCATTCAGTTATCTCATAACTTGTTGTGAATTCCAATTATTGTATCCCATTCCGGATAAATAGAAAATGTCAAACTTTCCGATCGAACAATCGAACACCCAAGTTTTCCCGATACAGATCAACACATGAAACAAGTCTAAAAACATTCAGTTCGTGCCTCAGTACCAACGGTCCAGCCGTAGAAGGGTCAAGCCAACGCCTCACATGTGGCACGCCGTACTGCCCCAAACCCGAAGGTTCAAAGGGCAGTTCAAGACGGTCACATAATCGAGTTAAGGTTTGTTGTTTTCTAGAGGGTCCATCGCGTTACTTGCACTACTTAGAACGTCGTTAAACTACGGAAAAATCCAACACTTGGAAATTTCCCGACAGGGGAAAAATTGGGTATTTATATCCGGTCGAACTTTTTAACATATTCTAAAATTTATCCGGAAAACACATAGACACAGTTTGATAATCCGATCGAATATACGAACTCCCCAAAACAACCCCAGAAAATTCAACTCTTGAATAAAATTTAAAAATACCCAGAGAACTCAGCACTGAAAACAATGAATTACTGTGTAAAATAGGATGCCACATAAGACAAAACGGCCGCGAAACCGCCGCACGAGCCATGCTCGTGCCGCGGAACCGCGGCTCAATGAAGGAATTAGGAACACGAATTTTATAGTAACCCTTATAATTTCCTGCTGATTTCTCTGCATATTTTTAATATCGAAAAACTCCAGAATTTGGAAAAAGTCCAGAGAGCATGTTTGTGTTAGGGTTTCGGGTTCGTTCGGACTTCAAACTCCGTCTAGACTTCGCCTAAGGCTCTAGCTAGGCTCTGATACCACTGTAGGGTTCCTAGACACTCTCAAGGGGTCTCACAAGGCATCAACCATGCCCGTTTCAAAAATTACGGTGCCGAGAAACCCTAGACTTCGGATCATTAGCTAGATGTCTAGGCGAAAGAAGCAACTAGTAAACTACTTTACTAAGGGAACGGAAATACAACCTTTGTAGATCCGGTACTCCAACTCCATAGCTCCGCAATGAAGTCTCCTCGCTGTCCAAGTCGAACCCCGGGCTCTAGCGTCGGCTTCATCGGAGAATGGACGGGCTAGGTCGTCGACGACGATGCCGAAGATGATCTACGTCGAGGCATCACTAGATCAAGCTCCAACTTCACCAAGTCAAGAAACTTGTGAAGAAAACACACTCTACTACTTGGCAAGAGGTAGAGGATGAAGAAATAGGAAGTGGGTAGACTTTAGAATTGGATTTCTCACTCATTTTCATCAATCACCGATGAAGTGAAGGTTTCTTCAAGTGATGAAGAAGAAGAAGAAGATGAATATTATGATAAGTTTTATTCTCAAAGAAAATAATATGAATACTTATCATAATATAACCATAGTCAAGTGTAGAGAATGAATCATGGTTGAGTGGAATGGTTAGGGTTAAGCATGAGACAAAATGGTCACTTGGTCAAAGTCTTCATGAAGCTTCAAGAAAGAACAAAGAAAGCCACCATTTTTCTCTTTTGCTATTATTTTCCAACACTAATAAATAAATAAATGAATGAATGAATAATCATAACCCTAACCATTCATATGACCATGGTTCAATCTTCACACATACACAAGTAAACATGTATCATCAAACATGATACAATCAAGTGCACAAAACTATATCGAATATACAATGTGCACATCCGAGCGAGAAAATCCATTTAAAGTGAACCAATATTAGTTAATGCAAAGTAATATATCAAATATATAATTATATATTAAATCATTAAATCAACACTTGATTTAACGATCCGGTCATATCGCATATAACCGACTAATATCCAATGTATCGATTTATCGAATCAATCCTTGATTCGATAACTAGGTTACATCGCATACAACCATTCGACACATTAATCGCGAGAATAGAATACTGTATCACATACACGCATTATTCTCGGTCCCGCACATATCTCATATGCGCTCCTATTTCGTTTTGCTTGAGCCAGGAAACCTCTGTGTAGGACTCTAAAGACTCGTCAATACGCCGGCAGCAGGTGATGATCATATCAAACACCCACAAGCCGCAAGCAGTCTGCTAAACGTAACGGCCACCCGGGTATTGAGCGATTAGAAGATCGACGAGCAAGCCCGCTCACACTCCTGTGAATCCAACCATTAACACTACCGTACAGTCCGGTCTGTTCGTCTGATATGTCGCATATCTTGCCTAGGAGTGGTAAACGTCAGACCCCAATAGCTCGATAAGTCGTGTCGATATGAGGCTCATAACGGGTCGAGAAACTACTGGTAACACTTACCAGCAATTCTCTGATCAGCCCTGGCCAGGGACTTCCTGTTATAGCCAATCGAACACAGTGCAACATCAACTCCCTATACCGGGAGAGACGAATCCCCTCCTATCGCTCATTGCCTCCATGTGACTCGGGACTGTACCCAAAAACCACCGTTTTGCACGCCCTCTTGGACGTGGTAAGATGGAAATCAAAGCACAGTGGGAACCACACAAGACTCTATGACGATCTCGGGTCAACAGACTACTCTGTACCAGTGTCACCAGAGAACTGCCATCTGACGTAAGGTATAATACCATCTGGGAGTTCTCGGCGAGTCCGTCCAGTGTACCCAGTCTCTACTGAGCACCCGTATATCATCTCTGATGTCAAACACCAATGGATATGGGACCATCCATCGCCCATCTGTATGGGTCGAGAAGGTACACGCTAGTCTACTCTGGTATATCGATGCCCCGTCTCGATACACCCACGACTAGGGACTTTGAAGGATATACTTATGGACTACCATGTCCCCACTAGTATGATCTGCATCATAGTCCAGGTAGTCAAGTACACATCCTAAGGGCTTTACCAACATGTAATAGAGAGACAATCTGTGTACACGTTAAGGTAAAGAGTAACCAGATAGCATACTATCATGTCGAGCAAGAAAGTCCTCCCTATATATGTCCCAACATCCACTACAATATACATCCAATGTACAGTAATGGCCTCTAGGGCATACATATAACTAACAGAGTGTTAGCTTCGTTTTCATTCACGATCTTGCGAAGTTGCTAGCTTGGACAAAGCGGACTCCGGGTGGATCATCGGTGACCTAGAGGAGTTCAAGCGGAGCTTTTCCAAACCCCAAGTAGCCAAGGAGTCTAGCGTAGGGAGCTACAAAGGTTGTATTCTCAAAACCCTAGCATTTCTTTCATGTGATGAAATATAGTTTATGAAACCATAATTTTTCTAAGATCGATCCTTTGTATGTTAACTTAGCACCCTAAAAATTCAATTTTTGGTACATGTGATGCTTCCAAACCCCTCATAGGGTGTTAGGCTAACCTTTCACCAGTGTCCATAAGGATAAAGGAGTTGGTCCTCGTACTATGTTCTGTTTACTTGTGACTTCTCTAGTTTTTAGACAAGTGTTTCGTAGAAATACAAAGTCTAAGTTTTGAAAAGTTGTGGGTATAGGAACAAAGTAGAGAACCAGGTGTCACAAGTATCGGGATTCTTCAAAGTGATCGAAGATGTAGATACTTGTGATTGGTATTCAGTTGATAGTAATGGTTTTGAGAAACTTGTTTCTCTTTCAGGTTACTCGTAATTGGATGCATTCCTAAGTTGAGTAATACTGATTAGCCTCTTTTCATTAAGTTGATATGCACTGGAGATAGCTGCATGATTTGAATCTGGTTCCAATTAAATAAGTGCCAAAGTTTCTATATTGGATATAGAATGGTTCATATCTTAACGATGTTAAGGTATGGGGAGTTGTCCGACTTATGCTTAAAACCAGACTCTGGATAACTCAAGGCATGTTTCTGTAATGGCAGTTTGTGGGTTGACCCGGGCTATGTCGAGGGTTGACTTTCTACCATCTGGAAGATCAATAGTGATATTGTTCTTGACTCGCCACAGTTTTAGTAAAATGGATTTTTTTCAAAAAACAGTAGTCGGAGTATGGTAGAACTGGAAGTGATTCCAGAACCACAAACGATTATGGAAAATTTAATATAACCTAAAGATTCAATCAGGTTTGACATTCCATTAGCCACTCCGCAAATATGGTGGGTAACCTCAGACACCCGAGAGGTACTCCGGTAGCCTCAAGGACGGTGACAGGGAGGTTCTTGTTTACCCAGACTTGACACTACTGTTGTTCCAGGCTATGAGACCCGGCAGGAGGTTAAGTATAGCATCGTTCTAAACTAGTTTTAGAAGTGCACGTATATATTATTCTGCCAGAGGGTTGTTGTGGTCAGTGGGAGCAGCGGAAGCATAGTGGGAAAGTAGCTTATGTCTATTTATAGACTCGAGCAAATATAGCGGAGATGGATCATATAATTTTTTATGTGACAGTCATGGGTTTGACTTCATCAGAATAGAGGATGGATCTGTTAAGAAGGTAGTAGGGTGTGATGTCCTAGTATTTAGATGACATACACAGAGTAGGAAGTAAAATTCCTATACTACGATCGGTTATACTGTGGTTGTCACACAGTTGTTTCTCCACACAGGATATGGATATAATATCAGACATTCTGGTTACTAGATCTATGGTTTTAGATCTAGATTTGGGTAGTTTTCCAATCCGGGTACTTCGACAGTATTCTAAAGGTGTTTTAGAATGGACGACTCCTGGCATGGTGGTGTACCTGCAGGTGATGGAGTCTCTCTCTCTAAAGGTGTCTTACAGACTAAAGAGGAGAGAGATGTGCATGATTAACATATCACTTGCTTAGGCAATTGAATTGATCATGAGATGTCAAGTACCACACCAGATGTTGTTTTTGCACTAGATGCAATAAATTTATATTAATCCAATCCTGGAGAAACATTCGGAAGCAGTTTTAGAACATAAGTGAATGTTTTACGGATTTGATGACGGCAGCCTCCTTCAGAGAAGGTTATCATTCCAGGCTTCCAAGGTGACACGGATGACAGAGTGATTGTCAGAGTTATAGGTTTCCCTCTGACAAAGGGGGCAGTATTATGGACAGATGGTCCAGGTGGATACTGTGGGAGGCATGGTGCAGGATACTGATTTAGTTCAGTTGACGATACAGTCTAAGAAGTTTGGATTTGGAGTTCATTTATGAACTAGGTCCCATCAGATATCCAGACATATTCTAAGACAGGTATTACTCAATTTGGGAGATGACTTTCTCCGCGAACTTGAGATTAAGAGAGACATAGAATGAAACATCAGGGCGGATCCACTCGCTGAGGCTATTTCTCGAACATAAGAGTTTTACAAACGGGCTTTGTGAAACTGATTAGTAGAGAAGTTGGGTGTTCGATATCACATGGGCTGTGAGTATGTGACATCGCAATAATTAGCCTTAAGTGCAAGTGGGAGATTGTTGGATATAGTTCCCTCAAAGTCAATTATTGGATCGCAGGCACGTGATTGCAATGATTGAGGAGGACCTATACCGGTAGGACAGTCTTACTCGAGATGATAGTATGCTATCTGGTTTTCCTTTATTAGTCGTGTACAGTTTTAGGTGATATTACCGTTCACCATTACATGCTGATAGAGCCCTTAGGATCCTGCTTGACTACCAACAGTATGATGGCGATCATATACGTGAGAGTTGGGTAGTCTATAAGCGCATCCTTAAAAGTGGTCCCTAGTCGTGGGAGTTTCGAGACAGGGCATCGATACTCCGGAGTAGACTAGTGTATACAGTCAAGACCCCAACGAGGGGCAGTGGGCGGTCTCACAAGCCATTGGTGTCAGTTGGATCACCTAAGATATATACAGGTGCTCATTAGGTTATGAGTACACCGGACAGGAATCGCCGGGAACCTACTAGTTGGTATTATACCTAGCGTTAGATAGCAGTTCCCTGGTGACATGTGTATAGGTTAGTTCATCGACCTGAGGTCGTCATTTGTCTCGTGTGAGTTACCACTGTGCTTTGATTATTACCCTACCACGGATCAAAGGAGTCGTGCAAACAGGTTTTAGTTGGGTACAGTCCCGAGCCACATAGAGGCAGTGAGCGGATCGGCAGGGGATTCGTCTCTCCCGGTATTCGGGGTGAGATCGCGCTGTGTCTAGGAGAGCCATTACACCAAGTCCTTGGCCAAGGCAGGTGAGAATTACTGATAGGTATTCTAGTAGTTTCTCAAGGTGTTCAGGGCTACCCTCCGACATGACTTATACTGCTATTGGTGGTCTGACGTTACCAGCCCCCTAGGCCGGATATGCGATGCTCATAGACGAACGGAACGGACTATACGGTTATTGTCACTGATAGGCTCAGTAGGGTTTCAGGATGAGTTCGCTCATCGGCTTTCCTTTCGGTCAGTACATGGGCAACCGTTACACACAGCTAGTGCCGCTGACGTGTTTGTGGTTAAACCCACTGCCAGGGTACTGACGAGTCTTTAGAGTCCCCCACAGATAGTTTTCCAGTTCGGACGAAATGTTGTAGAGGCTGTATGGTTTTATGGCAGGGTTCGAACATACACATGCACTTGTGCACGTGTCATGGTTCGGACAGATAATACTAGTGGGCTTTGGTTTAAGCCGGATTCTAGTATTATATTGTGTAGAAGTATTTTTGTCTCTTTGCATTTTGTATTCGGTTGAAATACAAATGCGGGTATGTTTATACTGTAGTGGGGTTATCCTGTAATTAGTTACGAGATCGCTTTTCGAAGTTGCCAGTTTGTATATTCATTTTGGCCATTTTCCTTTCTATCCTTCTTGGCTGAACTCCTTTGTTGTGAAGGGGGTTTCTTGCAAATGTGGCTTTTGTAAATGAGGGGTTTTTTTTGTGGTGGCTAGGGCCCCAGCAGCAACTAGAGAATTCTAGGTGGGATGAGGTGTATTAGTGACTCATTGCTAGCATTAAAAAGCTTTTGTAAAGCTTAAGATATCAGTGTAGATATTTGTGATGATATTTTTTCATATTGTCAACATTCTTTATCTTGTGCTCACCCCCCATCTCATCATTGGCCGGCCCCACCAATTCAGCGCTTAAAAGAATGGCCGAGCCCCTTGTGTGAGAAGATGATTCATTTTGCAAAATTTCCTAGCTCAATTCATCACCCCAAATGGCAACTTCAATTTACCTTCACCCAATGGCTTGGGTGCCTTGAGACAAATTATTCTACACTATCTCTACATCAATCTTGTACATGTCGGCTAGCAAACTTCATGTCCGAGTTACCTCGGTTTAGAGGCAGGAGCCCGTAAAAAGATTCGTTGATGTGGTGCCACCTTGACGAGGAGACAGGAGATCGGAGATGCCGCGAGGAGCGTGGGATGATGGCTAAAGACCGAAGGACACGGATCGATCGGTATAGCCATTCTATCATCTTTATGGTTAGCTAGTTTAGCGTTAATGGCAAGATCCGGGTTATTGTATGCGATAGCACCAGTTGTAAAAGTTTTTGTTCCACGTTTGGCCTCAGATTGACAGCCGGGGCGCTACCGTAGACTTACAAGTTCTTCATCTGCCAGGTTCATACGAATCTGGTTGTAGCCGGAAAAAGCGTCCATGAAACTGAGCAATTCATGGCCTGTCGAGCTGTCCACAAGCTGGTCTATCCAAGGGAGAGGATAGTTGTCTTTCGGCTGGCCTTGTTCAAATCTGTGATGTTGACGCACATGCGCCACTTTCCGCTCGCCTTTTTAACCATGACCACATTCGTCATCCATTCCGAGAGGCCACATTTCAAATGAAGTTGGCTACAAGCAACCTATCGACCTCGTCCTCAGTCGCCTTTTGTTTGATCGGAGCGAAATCTTTTGTCTGACGGGTCGGGCCGTCAGGTCGACCCCGAGCTTGTGCGAGATTATCATGGGGTCGATCCCGGGCATGTCAGCAGGTGCCCAGGCGAACACATCTGAGTTTCCTCGGAGAAAGTGGATCAAGTCTTCGTGCCGGGCTCCCGTTAAAAGTGATCCGATCTGGACAGTTCGTTCCTTGTTCCCCTCGACGAGGAGGACCTCTGTTAGCGCCTCCACCGGGGCCCCTCGAATTTCTTTCTGTTCGTCACGAGTATCCAAGGACCCCTAGAAATCATTTGCGCTTTCGAGGTCGTCTCTTTGCTCTTCAGTGGTGGATATCGCCGTAAAGCAAATTTTGGCGATTTGCCGGTTCCCATAGTCCCAGCCTATCCCACCTTGATTCAACGGAAACTTGATTACAAGGTGGTAGGTCGAGATCTGAGCCCGAAGAAAGTTTAGCGTCGGGTGTCCCAAGAGGATGTTGTATGACGAGGGGATCCTGGCAACAATAAATTCCACCGGTACGGTCTTCGTACGGCCCGCTTCCCCAATGTTAAGGAGGAGGGTAACCACTCCCTCGGCCGGGATGGAGTGGTTGGTAAACCCTGACAGGATGTGGGCGGTTGGCCGTAGGTAGGACGGGCCAAGCCCCATACGCTGGAAGCAGTCATAGAAAAGGATATCTGCCAAGCTTCCTGAGTCGACCAATATCCTTTGAACCTCGTAGCGGTGGACCCGTGCCGTAATCACAAAGGGGTCTTTGTAAGGCAAGGATATACCATAGAGGTCTTCATCAGTGAAGATGATGAGCTCGGCGGTCTTGCAATTCTTCCGGGGCTGGTCGCTTGTTCCTTCGACGGGTAGGAGGCGGCGAATCTCGCCATCCCCATGTGCACACCCCGAAGAAACTACCATGATTTTTCCGATCGTTAATTCGCCGGGAGGGGGATGGTTGTCATGCTCCCTGTCTGCCTGTCGTTTTTCCTGCAGGTATTTCGCCAGGTGGCCCGAGCAGATCAACTCCTCGATGTAGTCGTGGAGTTGTTTACAGTTCTCGGTTGGGTGTCCCTGCAACCTATGGAAGGTACAGTACGGGCCCCGGGTTCATTTAGCCGCTCTCTTGGTGACCGGAAGGATTTTGAAGAATCGCTCGCCCTTCGCCTCCTCTAACAGCTCGGTCTGAGAGATGTTGAGTGGAGTATACTCCTGGAACTTCGGGGAGTATGGCTTTGGCCGGTCGACCTTCTTCTTCTCTTCTCTGCCCCTCTTCTTTTGGTCGGCCTGGTCACTCCGGGGTAGGTTTGTGTTTACCTCAGACTCGAGTTGGATTTCCTGCTCGGTCCAAGCTTTTACCTCGGCCATGGTCTTAGGTTGCGCTAATGCAAAAGAGCGGAGCCACTCCTTGTGCCTAAGACCTGACCTCAAAGCGGTGATGAAAGTTTCATCCCGGTGCTCAGGAACTTCAAGAAGAGCGTTGTAGAAGTGAGCGGCGTATCCTTTAAAGGATTCTTTGTCCCCGCTCTTTATGGTGAAGAGGTAATCGACAGTTCGCTTCTGTCGTCTGTTCCCGACGAAATGTCCGAGTAACTGGGCGGCCAGCTCATCAAAGGTAGAGATGGAGCATGGCGTGAGTCCTCGGAACCAGTCTCGTCCAGCCCGGATGAGAGTGGCGGGAAATGCTCGGCATTGGGCAGCATTGGAGTTGTCCTGGAAGCTCATGCCTACTGTGAATGCGTCGAGATGGTCCTTTGGGTCAGACTTCCCATCGAAGAGGGCCACCTTGGGAGGTTTGTTTCCGGAGGAGACGTGTATGGAGAGAAACTCTTCGGTGAAGGGCTTTGTAAGCGAGTTGGCGGCATACCTGGCCCCCTTGCTCGACAGGTGACCCTCTCGATGTATCCCCTTAATTTTCTTTTCGAGGGCGTCGAGACGATTGTGGTACCTCGAGGATTCGACGTGGTCAGAGTAGTGGCCCTTCCCGCTTGTGGCCTGCGCCTGGCTGTGACTCCAATTCTGTTCTATTAAATTCCATAGGTCCCCAGGCGAGGTCCTTCTTGAGTCCTCGCGGCGAGTGTCGTTCATGCGATCCCGTCGAGGAAGGGGGTGTCGGTCATGCCTGGGTGCAAGCGAGCTGACCGATACCTCCTCGGGAGGGACGGGAACACGATGGACCTCAGGGAAATGGGCTCTTTCACGAGACCGCAGCGTAGGGCCATGTGGCGCCCAGCGGGTCATAGAATCGGTCGCCGTAGGGGACCTGTAGTCTCCGGAGTGAGCAGGACGTTGTTCAGAGGTGCCAGCATGGGCATCGCCATCTCCCCCTCTGCAGAGGTCGTGATCCCCGGATGTAGGAACGGTGACCTGAGGGGCTGGGCACGCCGTTTGAACGTGGACAAGGGCATCCACTATAGACGCGAGCCTATCGATCCTTGCCGAGAGAGCATGGATGGCATTCGGTGGGGGAGTAGACCCATCCGCGCCTCGGTTGTGGGGAGGGTGGCGGCTTGTGCCGGGATCGCCACGGTCTTCGCCCGCCATATAGTCGAGAGCGGAAGATCAACTTTTGATGGGTAGAAAAATTTCTAGTTCCCACAGATGGAGCCAACTGATGGAGGTTAGGATCTCCTTCAGATGTTGTCCTCCGTCGATCTGTCGCGAGCGTTGGTAAACGGCTGAGATTGGTATTGAGGGTTGCCTCCTTGAGCATGTGGATCTCAGTGGGCTTGTTGTGAGGCAAAGCCGAGATATCTGCAAAAGAAGTCCCGGGGTGGTTATACCACCGTGGACCCTCCGACGATCAAGTTAGCCGAGGAATTCGGACAAAGTAGTGGCTTATTGGAATAAAATTGCATTACCTGAGTCGTCTGAGAGAGGGGTTTTTATAGTGGTCGCTTGGAGCAAGCTAGCGCGAGATCTTCGCCGTCGGTTACGCCCCTGACGTTACGCCTGCATGAATGACGGGATCCCCCTATTAATGACGAGATACGCTCGTTAATGGAGGGATACGACGGCTTAGAACGCAGGATGTTGGGTGGCGGATATCTCGCTTTTGGCGAGATACGCGGAGCCGTGGTGAATGCGTTTGGGCTCTGTGTTCTTGATTGCTCGGTAGAACCAGGGAGGCTTAGCTCGGCGGGAGGCTCGGAGGCAAGCGGGGAGGCCGAGGAAGCTCGGTTTTTTGATAGCTCGGAGGCGAACAGGGAGGGCTGAGGAAGCTAGCATGTAGGAGGGCTCGAAGGCGAGCCGATGGTTATTTTCTATGGCGGGCATAGGAGTGTTTTGTGAGGCCATCGAATGTCGGATCAATCCTCGGGGCGAAGGCCCGGGGAATGCCTTCAATGCATCGTGTTTGCTCTTGTCTCGTGAGCCTCGGGACACGTCATCTACCACTTGTCATGATCTGGGGAGTTCCCACTTATGAGTATTTTCTCCTCCTCCTCAAGTTCAATTTAGAACCCTAATCCTCTTTCTTTCTTCTCCTTCTTCCTCCAAGTGGTTAGAATTTATCTCGCTAAAATGAAAATTATTGTAGTAATCTTGTCACGACCCGAAAGAGCACGTGACTGGCCCTTGGACCATATGAAGTCTATAGGACCCCATCTGATCCAAGTAAGCCAAAAGCCCAGCAATCTAAAACCATTTAAAGAGTAAATAAGAAAAACTGTTTTTGAAAAGTAAGGAAATCATGTTTGGAAATCAAAGTTTTTAAATAACTAAGCCGAATATGCATTTTTTTAAAATGTGTAACCTTTCCTGAAAATTTCGGCAGAGTTTTCTTTGTAAAAACTGGCCCCGAACGGGGTACAACAAGAATAATATATATGAAATGATAAAAGGCATCCCCAAGCGGGAGCTAGCGCTTCGTCCATCGACGGTCACAACCACGCAAGCAATAATAATATACAACGCCAAAGGGCGAGGATCAAAACCCCAAAAAAAAAAAGAAACTCAAAACAGCCAGAAAACCGTAATACTACTAGCGCGACTCTAAGGTCGAAATAAAACAACACTGTTTTCTAAGTATGAAACAATATACAAGTTTTGGTTGATGGAAATTCTAGATACAATAAATGATACATGAACAATGGCGGTTCTGATACAAAAGAACCCACCTATCCAAGCAAGTCACCCATAAGGAAGCAGTGTGCCAGAAATGCCGCTATGGAATCTGTACGGCAAAAACCTGTAAGGACTGGGGCACAACGGGGGTGAGTTGCCAACTCGTGAATAGAAAATATCTACAAGCAGAGATCGAATGCATGACCCATCCTAGGTCAATACGATCAGATATAAATAAACCTCAATATGAATAAAGCTGAAGCATGCTAAACTGGCAATGTAATCTCTACATGAGTGTAATGCCAAGTGCTCGTGCTAGTGCCTCAGGTAATAGCATGTCATGAATATTAGGTATGATCAATGTAATCAAATCTGCATACACGTGGATCCCGTCCACTCGTCACCCAATGATAATAACCATCATGCAAGTAAATATCATGAAACCTGTGCATGGAAATATGAGGATATAACCCACCCGTGTCCCTCGCGACACGTCAAAATCATGGAACCGGAGTGCCCAGCATCGGCACTCGAAAACATCATGAAAACTGTGCCCAGCATCGGCACATAAATCCTCATATATCGGGCTCCGTCAGTCCGGATCGGCCCGCGGGCTCTGTCTGCGGTATCGGCCCTCGGCCCCGGCAGGACGCCCAAATCTATCCATCGACTCTGGTCAGTATCCTCCGGATAACCGCCAGGTCCAACCAATCACCGGTAGGTACTCGCCCGCCCCCAGGCTCAATCGGCAAAGCTCATCGATCATCTTGCCGAGGGGAACCATACCGGGTCCACCATGTACCCGCAATCGGCTCATCCACTCCTCGATTCGGGTTTCACATGTCGCTCTCAGCACCGAGAAAACACATGGTGGACGCACTGAAATATCATATCAAGGGTAACCGGGTTTTTAAAGCAATGACATATTCTCTTTTGAAACACTCTCGGTTCCCAAATCCAGAAATATCATAGAAACAACATATCTCAATGCGTATAATCAAAAGCATGAAGTATGCGACATGTAAAGGAAGGTATGCATATCATCATGTCATGCAAGGATCATATACTGAATGCAATAGTACTACAGTGTAGTGACATGGCAATTATCGATGATGAGTGTGTGAGCCGGCAACAAGTGTACGTGGAACATATGCATCATCGATAATGGTGCTGGTGTCCTAGCAGCATGACTGAAATATAACCACAGTACAAGCGATGCAATGCAAATAGCATGAATATGCGGAATCGAATAATCAACGCAAAAGTAAAGAATCTACACCAATCTGTACAAGTCATGAAGGGGTGCCATTTGAAATAAGAAGAATCAGGGCTTTTGGAAAAATAAGGGCTACGGTGTTTTAAGAAAAGATACATCATTTGAAAATATCCGTATGACCCTTCTGCCTATCTTTAAAATATCCCCGATTCGTTAGTTTGAAATAGGTATGACTCGGTCCAGTCTAATGTCTACTAAGTAATCTAGACAGGAGGGGTAAGAAACCACCTAATCTGAGTCAATATATATAGATATGATAGTCGGTGATCCCGCCTCAATAACATATCGTAAGATATCCTCGAGTCATGAGTGCGGATCTATCATCAATATCGGCTCGTACGGTAGATCGTCGTACGGCATCCCAATAGCTGGGTAGGGGTCAATATCACAGTACCTCATCACATATCAGGTATCACTATCATCAGATCGCATAATCTGGGATACTACTCTAAGTCTAGTACAAATCGATACCATCTATAAAAATATGAATGCGGGTAAAGCACATGTCCAAAGGCCCGCTAAAACTATCATATCGCACCTCGAAGACAAGCTATGTCACATCGCCGATCTCACGGCCTCACATCAAGTATCATCTCAAACCACGTATCATCCTCAAATCCCGTATATAAACACATAGTCCCATACCCATGTGTAGATATACGCACCATCATATGCACTCTAATAAATGAAAGAATGAATGCAAGTATGTGTGTAAATGTATGTGTGAGTGCAACCACTACTCTAGGGTTCGCACTATACTAAACCAATATATTCTTATCATCAAAATATCATTATTACCATCAATAACCCTAAACAACACAATATAATTATTCGTGTGTATACATATTCGTATACATCACCACGGACTGCGGGGGTGCTATACGCCATCCACCCGACTTCTCCCCGTAGATATAAATCTACTCACATTGCTTCTCGTGTGCCAAAGCCGATGTCGCTATCTTCACCTCCTTTGCCTCAACATCACGCGGGGTTCCTACAAGTATATCACAATGCTAAAGCACATGAAAATCACATCGGAAACCAAAATAGCACACGCTACCCGCATAGGTAAAAACCTATCGACTCGCATGTAAACACAATCAAAATCCACTTGTCGTTGACGTCCAAACGCCATCCGACAGGAATGAATCACCAAATACCAAAATCCATGCTAAAACAAGTCCCAAATTATACACCAACATAGGAAAATCAACCCAGATTTCACCCTAGATGGAATCAGTCAAAACTAGACATACTCAGGGTCAAAACTAGAGGAAATGGGGGCATGCACAGAAAACGAGGCAATTCCTTAAAATACCTTATTTTAGAATTTTCCATAATTTTTCCCCATTTATCTGTATTTAATTATACCAGAATATTAAAATATTCATTAAAATAATATTAAATTATAAAATTTCCCAAAAATCATATTTTATTATTTTGAAGACGTTACAATCTACCCCCCTTAAAGAAATTCGGTCCCCGAATTTAAATTTAAACCCCCAAATACTAAAATATTTCAATACAAATTCCAAGTCATCGGGGCTCCGAAATCATCTATACATAAAACATCATAGCGCAATGCATGCGCATGAGTACTGAGCAGATAACTCAAAAGCAACACTCCATCAAGCATCCGCAATCATCGGAGTCATGGTAACGACACAATGTAAAATCCAATACAAAATCAATATGATATGGACCAAGACTATACATGTAGACACCCAATCTATACATGTAATTAGCTGATGCAACTGTATGCCAAATCTTTTTAAGTCGTTGTGCGATGCGCGTAACACTGCACAGTGGCGGACGTTTCTTATAAGAAAATAACTATATATGTGTATATATATCCTTTGTTTAATAAGCATGTTCCACCATTTTGAAAATAATCAGAAGGGTTTCCTTGTTTTTAAAACGTTTTGTGTCATATCGGACACGTAGGTATATACTGAGACTATAGCTCACTTTTCGGAAATCCCTTCGATAACTATCGATGCATGCAAAATATATCCAGGCACTGTCCACTGACTAGTCCTGCTCAGTATGAAAGCAAATATCCCACATCATAAAAATGTACTGCTCCAAAAGGAATAAATTCCAAAAATGCACATAACACCACCCTGTGCGTCTGACGTGCACGGAAATCAAAATCCATATATGCGCTAAACATGTGCACAAAACAACATCTAGGTGCAACGGGTGTGCACGAAGCATCTGTCATAGGCAACATGTGTGCCTGACAGCCAAAACAGGTGCATCTGACATGCACGAAGAATCTCGATTTAGTGCATCTGGTGTGCCCCAAAATCGTATCTCAAAACATGCGCCCAACATGCGCGAAAATCCAAATCGGTGCATCCATCATGCACGAATGAAAATCTAGACCCTGCGCACTCAATATGCACGGAATCACAAAATCCAATAGCAACGTCGAATATGCGTAAGTCCAGTCAAAAGCACGGAGTGCAAGAATCCACATCAATATCACAATCAAAATCGACATACCGAAAGGCATCAAATCGAAGTCAGGTGCAATCGTAATGCACAAAATATAAATCCGGTGCAACAAAGGCACGAAATATAAATCTGATGCGATAAACGCAAGAAACATAAAACTGGTGCGACAAATGCATGAAGTATAGAACTGGTGCATCCCATGCACAAATACCAAGCAATAACTCAAATACGTAAGCAGCAACACCAAGTGTATCCAGATATGAAGAAAATCATAAACGTGTGCAGCTGCAGGCACAAAACACATATCGATGCACTACAAGCACAGATAAGCTATACCGAGTGCAAAATCAAAACACTAAAATTACATGAAACTCTGCTGGAAGCGTAAATCAAATCACCAGCATAAAATAGGCATGAAATCGCAATCAACAGTTCAAGAGTAATAACTATGTACAAGGTATAAATACCCAGTAGGTGCAACCATGGTGCACAAAATCAAATATCATGAAACTCAGTCATCAAGACTAAATCATGCGAATAGATCGCCCAAAATACCGAAATCCAAAGCAACGGATACATGATAATCAAATCACAAAATCACAAATCATAATTACCGTCGTCGGTATACCCTCCTTCAGGGTCGAGAAGGTACCGGTACATCCGATGCTAGCGGCGCAAGATATCTACTTGCCTCTTGCTCGCGGCTGGCATCCTCTGCCTCTGGTTCCTGATCTTTCCTGTAGATTACCAACTCGCAATCCATCGGCTCATCGGCCCGGTCAGGTGTGCTGACAGGAACGATTCCGTTCTTGCACTTCCCTGGTCATCTCTCGGTCAATCCTCACGACCGCTCGTAAAGCAGCACATCTCTGGCGCCGACCTCGGGTCCTCTGAATGCATATCACACATCTGATCCTGGGTGCAACTCTTATTGCAGCAGTGTACTAGAAGGAATCCTACTCAAGGTCTCTTCTGATCTTGCCTAAGCCAAACTGTAAGGAGGCTGGTACTCTGGCGTAATCTTTTCTCGCTCTCTGGACCTCTGCGTCCTTAGTACAACATCTCCTCGGAAGCTGGTCGCATCTCTGCGCCTCTGTATGCATGTCCGGCCTTTAATCTTAACGGGGTGTAGTAACAGCTCGTCTGCCTCTCGCACGAACTTCTTGACCCGCTTGTCTGTATCATCGACCATTCGACGTCGCGTCTTTATCTGCACACTGCAATGTCCTTGGCTACGGTCCACCCGAAGTCTCTAACATGGACTCGAAATCACGAACTCAGTATCTTCATCACTCAGTAGAAGATATCTAGCCGAACACGTCCTCAGCGTGCATATCGCATCTCTGATGTCAGCGGAGTGGAACGTCATCTCGTCGAAATCTCGTGCAAACTCTTTACTCCACCTTGCTCCACTATCGACTGATTCGGACTCATCTCATCATGGCTACACAGACTGCGCTCCGACGGCTATGCTCGTATCTGGAGTCTCCCAAGCAGTGTCCCATCACATGATATCCGAATGATGTCGAATCATCCGATCGACTCGTCAGAACCTCACAATCCCCCAAGAGCTCAACATCTCGGGTACAGTTTAATAGTATCGAGTACATGCCACAGCGTCGGTGGTCCAGCCGTAGAAGGGCAAACCCAAGCCTCACTAATGGCGCCGAGGAACTGCCGCAAACCCTAAGGTTCAAAGGCTTTCATACGGTCATTAAGTCGAGTTAGGGTTTCATTCTTCTAGAGGGTCCATAGAATCACCTGCATGTCTTTCCGTATACTTTAAACTTGGAAAATGGGTTCCTGACCTTCGATCGTCTCAATCGACTCTCAACGAATCTGCGTGAAGTCGCCTCTAGCTGGAATCAATCTATCTGATGACCTCGCATCGGGGTAAGCGAACGAACCACATGTCCTAGTCATTAATCCTCGGTGACTAGCGACTCACTATCACATCTCTAAGAATATGCTCATGCTGCAGTAGCTCCAATCATCTGGGCGATATCTCATCACTCGCAGCAACAACTGGCTCATTCGTCGGTACGCTAAGCAGCGCCTCAACCATCATGAATAAGCGATACATCAACGGTCATCACATCCTGGCTGGCCTCTATCGGTGGCTCAATCCTCTGGTACCGTCCGGTACATCCTAGAAATCTCACAGCAGCGATCTGTCAAACGCCCATAGTGCGGAAACACAAAATACGAAGCCTCAATGCAACCGTATGTCTCTGGAATCACGCCCCGGTCAGTCCTCGTCCGCGACGAGCTCATGCTGACAACTCGAGCTGTAGCTCACTCTGCCCGTGCAATCGCGGCAGCAAAACCATAACCAGTATCGATGAAGATAGATCATAGGAAGGAATATGACACAATGCAAGGAAATGTACAACATAAGGTTTCTTAAGCGGAGTGGCGTGTCGTAAGTATGCCGCGGAACATACCCACGGTACGTCACTCTACTTTAGTCACCTATTCCATCAACCAAGGGTCATCCTACACGACGAAAGTTCAGTTCTAATACCCCCTCGACCA
This sequence comes from Agapanthus africanus, assembly GCA_030015575.1. NCBI lineage: Eukaryota > Viridiplantae > Streptophyta > Magnoliopsida > Asparagales > Amaryllidaceae > Agapanthus > Agapanthus africanus. The sequence goes on from JASDDO010000010.1 coordinate 342,946,085, forward strand.
AATCTAAGTTCCGTAAGGTCAAGCCTAAGTTCCTTATATAGATAACGCCCTAGGCTCCACATAGTCAAACTTAGACTCGAACCAAGGTCAACCTAGCGCTCTGATACCAACTTTGTCACGACCCGAAAGAGCACGTGACTGGCCCTTGGACCATATGAAGTCTATAGGACCCCATCTGATCCAAGTAAGCCAAAAGCCCAGCAATCTAAAACCATTTAAAGAGTAAATAAGGAAAACTGTTTTTGAAAAGTAAGGAAATCATGTTTGGAAATCAAAGTTTTTAAATAACTAAGCCGAATATGCATTTTTTTAAAATGTGTAACCTTTCCTGAAAATTTCGGCAGAGTTTCCTTTGTAAAAACTGGCCCCGAACGGGGTACAACAAGAATAATATATATGAAATGATAAAAGGCATCCCCAAGCGGGAGCTAGCTCTTCGTCCATCGACGGTCACAACCACGCAAGCAATAATAATATACAACGCCAAAGGGCGAGGATCAAAACCCAAAAAAAAAGGAACTCAAAACAGCCAGAAAACCGTAATACTACTAGCGCGACTCTAAGGTCGAAATAAAACAACACTGTTTTCTAAGTCTGAAACAATATACAAGTTTTGGTTGATGGAAATTCTAGATACAATAAATGATACATGAACAATGGAGGTTCTGATACAAAAGAACCCACCTATCCAAGCAAGTCACCCATAAGGAAGCAGTGTGCCAGAAATGCCGCTATGGAATCTGTACGGCAAAAACCTGCAAGGACTGGGGCACAACGGGGGTGAGTTGCCAACTCGTGAATAGAAAATATCTACAAGCAGAGATCGAATGCATGACCCATCCTAGGTCAATACGATCAGATATAAATAAACCTCAATATGAATAAAGCTGAAGCATGCTAAACTGGCAATGTAATCTCTACATGAGTGTAATGCCAAGTGCTCATGCTAGTGCCTCAGGTAATAGCATGTCATGAATATGAGGTATGATCAATGTAATCAAATCTGCATACACGTGGATCCCGTCCACTCGTCACCCAATGACAATAACCATCATGCAAGTAAATATCATGAAACCTGTGCATGGAAATATGAGGATATAACCCACCCGTGTCCCTCGCGACACGTCAAAATCATGGAACCGGAGTGCCCAGCATCGGCACTCGAAAACATCATGAAAACTGTGCCCAGCATCGGCACATAAATCCTCATATATCGGGCTCCGTCAGTCCGGATCGGCCCGCGGGCTCTGTCTGCGGTATCGGCCCTCGGCCCCGGCAGGACGCCCAAATCTATCCATCGACTCTGGTCAGTATCCTCCGGATAACCGCCAGGTCCAACCAATCACCGGTAGGTACTCGCCCGCCCCCAGGCTCAATCGGCAAAGCACATCGATCATCTTGCCGAGGGGAACCATACCGGGTCCACCATGTACCCGTAATCGGCTCATCCACTCCTCGATTCGGGTTTCACATGTCGCTCTCAGCACCGAGAAAACACATGGTGGACGCACTGAAATATCATATCAAGGGTAACCGGGTTTTTAAAGCAATGACATATTCTCTTTTGAAACACTCTCGGTTCCCAAATCCAGAAATATCATAGAAACAACATATCTCAATGCGTATAATCAAAAGCATGAAGTATGCGACATGTAAAGGAAGGTATGCATATCATCATGTCATGCAAGGATCATATACTGAATGCAATAGTACTACAGTGTAGTGACATGGCAATTATCGATGATGAGTGTGTGAGCCGGCAACAAGTGTACGTGGAACATATGCATCATCGATAATGGTGCTGGTGTCCTAGCAGCATGACTGAAATATAACCACAGTACAAGCGATGCAATGCAAATAGCATGAATATGCGGAATCGAATAATCAACGCAAAAGTAAAGAATCTACACCAATCTGTACAAGTCATGCAGGGGTGCCATTTGAAATAAGACGAATCAGGGCTTTTGGAAAAATAAGGGCTACAGTGTTTTAAGAAAAGATACATCATTTGAAAATATCCGTATGACCCTTCTGCCTATCTTTAAAATATCCCCGATTCGTTAGTTTGAAATAGGTATGACTCGGTCCAGTCTAATGTCTACTAAGTAATCTAGACAGGAGGGGTAAGAAACCACCTAATCTGAGTCAATATATATAGATATGATAGTCGGTGATCCCGCCTCAATAACATATCGTAAGATATCCTCGAGTCATGAGTGCGGATCTATCATCAATATCGGCTCGTACGGTAGATCGTCGTACGGCATCCCAATAGCTGGGTAGGGGTCAATATCACAGTACCTCATCACATATCAGGTATCACTATCATCAGATCGCATAATCTGGGATACTACTCTAAGTCTAGTACAAATCGATACCATCTATAAAAATATGAATGCGGGTAAAGCACATGTCCAAAGGCCCGCTAAAACTATCATATCGCACCTCGAAGAAAAGCTATGTCACATCGCCGATCTCACGGCCTCACATCAAGTATCATCTCAAACCACGTATCATCCTCAAATCCCGTATATAAACACATAGTCCCATACCCATGTGTAGATATACACACCATCATATGCACTCTAATAAATGAAAGAATGAATGCAAGTATGTGTGTAAATGTATGTGTGAGTGCAACCACTACTCTAGGGTTCGCACTATACTAAACCAATATATTCTTATCATCAAAATATCATTATTACCATCAATAACCCTAAACAACACAATATAATTATTCGTGTGTATACGTATTCGTATACATCACCACGGACTGCGGGGGTGCTATACGCCATCCACCCGACTTCTCCCCGTAGATATAAATCTACTCACATTGCTTCTCGTGTGCCAAAGCCGATGTCGCTATCTTCACCTCCTTTGCCTCAACATCACGCGGGGTTCCTACAAGTATATCACAATGCTAAAGCACATGAAAATCACATCGGAAACCAAAATAGCACACGCTACCCGCATAGGTAAAAACCTATCGACTCGCATGTAAACACAATCAAAATCCACTTGTCGTTGACGTCCAAACGCCACCCGACAGGAATGAATCACCAAATACCAAAATCCATGCTAAAACAAGTCCCAAATTATACACCAACATAGGAAAATCAACCCAGATTTCACCCTAGATCGAATCAGTCAAAACTAGACATACTCAGGGTCAAAACTAGAGGAAATGGGGGCATGCACAGAAAACGAGGCAATTCCTTAAAATACCTTATTTTAGAATTTTCCATAATTTTTCCCCATTTATCTGTTTTTAATTATACCAGAATATTAAAATATTCATTAAAATAATATTAAATTATAAAATTTCCCAAAAATCATATTTTATTATTTTGAAGACGTTACAAATCTCTTTGACCTTACCATGGAAAGATTCTAGAGTTTCATTCGAAAGAGGAAAATGAGGAAGGGGGAGAGAGGGAGGGGTTTAATTTAGGGGACGTGTGAGAAAGAGATAAAGGTTGATTTGGGAGGATAAAAGATAAGAGTTAGTTTGGAAGAATGATATAAAGATGGAGTTAATTTCGGGATTTTATTTTAATTGATTGGTCAAATATGGGTCAATGGGTCAGATTTATCAAGAGGGTAGAAAAGTCTTTTCACATTTGCTGTTAACCCGTTAGTCACTGAAGTGTTAAAGTAAACATTGTGTATTTATCCGCCACGTTTTATAACTTGGGTATTTATTAGCCAAATAGGCAAAATAATAGGTATTTATTTGCCATTTACCCATTATTTTTTTGAAATTTTGACCTTTTGTATTTGTTTGAAAAATAATTAAGAAAAAACAAAAAGGGTCATAGTCAATTAGTTTGCTGTTGTTGTTGTTGTGATAATGATTGAGACAATTTTTTGTTTTAGGTTCAAGTCCAATGCTGATTTCTTTTATAATAGTGTACCATAAATGGCTTTTTATGCCAATTATTTAGATAAAAAGATTTGGATTGGTCTTGGATATAAAAAGCTTCAACTTGCAATGCATTCAGATGAGAGAAAGAAAAAGTTGGGTTTTTTCGGATACCTTTCAGGCAACATTGCAGGGTCCATGTGTTTATTTCTATTTTTTCTTATGATCAGTGCTTCCAAAGAAAGAGAGAGAGAGAGAGAGTGTGTGTGTATGAGAGAGAGAGAGGAGGAGAGAGAGTGAGTGTGTGTGTGAGAGAGAGAGAGAAAATTGGTGGAAGCATCAAAGAATAACCCTGTAAAAAGATGTTATTAAAATATAAGAAAAAATTCTTAGCACCAAATCCCATAATTCCGTTCCAATCTTTTTTTTTCAACTCTTTTTCCAAGTCCACACACGAAATGAGAATTTACTCTTATGGTGTCAAAAATAATCAACCAACCATCGAATTTTTTAACGATCGGCATCCACCATATTCATCCTCATCATCTAAAATATGAATACACCGGATTTTATATGATTCTAACACATTTTCACCGTTGATTTTGTGATGTAAAAATATAACAAAAAAAATTACTGTCGAAAAACCTTTAATTTTGCACCCACAAAATCAATGGTGAAAAGATGTTACAATCAAATGGAATTTGATGTATTCACATCTTAGGGGGTGAGGATGAAATTAAAAGCAAATAAATATTTCAGTTAAATGGGTCTGGCCGGATTATTAATATGGGTTTCGGTATATTCCATATAGACCTATTGGGTTAATGGATTGGTCTAGGTCAATAAAAATTAAGTAGACTGGATTTGGAACATACTAGACCCGATCTAACTTGACCTATTAAAAGGGCTGACACCTGGACAGCGGCATGGTGGGTGGAAATGTGTGTGTGTGTGTTAGGATTAAAGCATGAGGAAGAAGATAGAAGATGAAGAAGAGATGGGTATATTGGCGTATAGTTAATTAAGTATTTAATAGTAGTTTTTTTTATTAAGGATTACAAATAATGAAACTAAATTTGATGGATGTAAACCATTATAAGGGTCCTTTAAGAGTTTAATGTTTGGTGGTAAGAAGGAAATATCTTTGTTTCGAAGGGTTTAGTAATTAGCAAAGTTTTGAGGGGCCGCTAACTTAATAAATCTTTAATATATATTAACGTTTTTTGGCCGGGTCTGAACCCAAAATATACAATGGATTCATTGTGTTGATGCGGGAAAATCGAGCGCACAAAAAATATAACTTGTTTGATTTGTGCTTTGGGAGATTTGATTTTTACTATACAAATAGAAGGAGGATAGGCAATGATCCTTTATAATGTTTGATTTGTGTTTCATGGTTGCATGCTAACATTTGTTAAACGGACCTTTTTATGACCAAAGTAACAAGTTACTTAAACCATCTTGCCAAAACGATCCTAGACCTTGGCCAACCCAATGTTTACAAAACCTCGATTTCCCGGCATGACCATTGACCAAAAACTCTCCCTGGCTTTCTACCCGTGACGCTAAACTATCATTTTCTTTCACAAAAAAATCCTAACCTACATTTATTTCAAAACTCTCCCTGGCTTTATACCGCTATTCTTAACCCAACTTTTATTTCAAAATAACACCCTTTTTCTTTCTCTTCCTTCATCCCCCACCCGGCATCTCCGCCGGCGCAGGCACCGGCACCACCTCCACCTTCCCACTGCGACCTCCGACCTCCTCTCCCACCACCATCATTAATTTTTTCAAATAAATAATTTAATAATCATTTAAAATTGTTAATAAAATAATTATTAATTACTTAATTAATTATAAAGAGGACAAAATGAACACTTGACAAGAATCCCCAACCCCCTTTAAGCGTTGACGACCGTTGAGTCTTGAGTCAAGGTAGTTTATCATAGCTTTTGAAAAATAATGATAGTTTTCTGTCATGAGCCTCACCCTGTGAGAAGAAGTTTACTGTAAATAAGCCTTTCTTTTAACTTAAACGAAACAGGAGGTTTCTAAAACCTTCTTGCCAAACTAGACAGTAGTAGCTTGCGGCATGTTGTCAGGGCTTGCATCAGAATTCGCCCTATTATTCAATAATATATAATAAAAAGAAAGAAAAATGGTCAAAAATTCCAAATTTTAGATGCATGCGTAAATAATTTATCAGATCTTTCAGAATTTGAGGTTATAAAGAACTCACTGAACTGTAAGACCTGAAATGAGACGCACACACAGAAACCCTGCAATTGCAAGCAAACAACATTGGAATGGCATAAAACATCTTCTACTATTACAATCTCGGAATCCAACATATACAAGTGATCCTTCGACATCGCCGTTAAAAATACATTCAAACTATTTATATAGCCAACACCACATGTATTCTATTTTGGGTTGTGTGTGTGTGGGGGGGGGGGGGAGCTCACCCAGGCTAGGACAGCTTCCAAGTCACACAACCACCAAAATCTTCATCGATATACAAATCACTACTTTGCCACGATAAGTTCATCCATGAAATCAGCGTCGGTACTCTCAGGCTGCATCAATATATCGTCGTCGGTAGTGAAATGGTACCTCTCCCCGATAGCTCTCAGCAACTGATACACTTCAAACATGCTCGGCCTCTCTTTAGGAGCCGACAAAACACAGGCGCACCCAACTTTCATTACTTGAAGCAGCTCGCTATCATGCCCATGCCCGATTAAAGAAACATCAACCGCGTTCTGAAGCAGCGCCATGTTTGATAAATAATTGATCCAATCAACTAAGCTCCCTTTGAAATTTTCAGGAGCACTCGAGGCGTGCGTTGGCTTTTCGCCCGTAACCAGTTCAAGAATAACAACCCCAAAGCTGTAAACATCGCCTTTTGGTGTAGCCACTAGAGTACTAGCATACTCTGGGGCCACGTAACCCAAATCACCAAACTCGCCATTAACAAAAGTGCTAAGATGGGTATCAATCGGATTCATAAGCCTCGCAAGCCCGAAATCGGATATTTTGGCCTCGTAGTTCTCATCCAGCAGTATGCATTTTGAGCTAATGTTTCGATGTAAAATGCGCGGATTACAATTATGATGAAGCCAAGCTAGACCTTTTGCGGCTCCAACGCAAATCTTCAACCTAATTTGCCACTCCAATGCTTTTGCTTCAGGATTTGAAGGGTGAAGTGCATCATAAAGTGTGCCTTTGGGCATGTGTTTGTAAACCAATAGGCGTTCTTTTTTGGCGACACAAAAGCCCATGAGGGGGACAAGTTGTCGGTGCCTCACGCTGCCAAGCGTCGCCATCTCAGCAATGAATTGGGTCTCGGAGTGTTGAGAGTCTTGGAGTCTTTTGACGGCGAGGAAAGTTCCATCGGGGAGAGAAGCCTTGTACATTGTTCCGGTTCTTCCACTGCCAATGATGTTCTCTTTGCTGAAGTCGTTGGTTGCAGCCATGAGATCCTTTAGCTTCATTTTTGAAATGGACTTTTCGAACATGGATACCTGGTTTAAATAATGTTTTGTTAGTCTAACTAGGTTGAAGATTGGGAAGAATGAGGAAATTAAACCATTTATCATATCGAATATGTTGGCTGTCTGAAAGAAACTGGGAAAAAAATTGAAAAGCTAAATTGCAGGAAACCGCCCACTTTTGTTTTGAATATCTGCACTTTGCCTACTATTGTGACTGCAGTTAATCTTTTAATAAACTTTTTTATTCCCAAAAATATCTCTGGTTTTATATTTTCCTGACATTGTTTCAGTAATGGTTCATAATCTACATTCGAGAGATACTTTAGAATTAAACATGGCAGAAGCATAAAAAAAAGTTATCGTTTGTTGAAGTATCACGCAAACTGCTGGTTTTTAAACACAATAATAATATCCTTCAGTTCCTTCTATACAGAGAAGAGCGAGTGAGTTTCTAGAAATTTAACCAAAAGAAAATTAAACTTTTGAGCAGACAAATTGCGGGCAGGAAAAGTATTGCTCTAACATAATATGGAAAGGTGCAGCTCCCTAAAAAATGCATAAGAAATTATATTTACTTACCTTAACACCTTTGAGAGTCTTCAAATTCTTCGCCCACTTGTTTTCCTTCTCTTCCTTCTTTTTAACCGAGATATTGCGAAGAAGGAAGAACACGATAACTCCAACAACCAAAATAGCAACCACAACACCACCAATTGCAGAACCAATCACAACCCCAGAATTGCTTTTACTCGGTGAGCCCATACAATCATCCAACGGCTTCCCACAAAGTCCAGAATTGTTCGCAAAACTGGCCGCCCCAAACGTATAATTTTTAAATTGCGGAATCGCCCCCGACAACAAATTGTCGGCCACATTGAAACTATTCAACCGATTCAAAGCAGCGAATTGCCAAGGGATCATACCAATCAATCGATTGTGCTGAAGATTGAGAAGATTCAAATAGATGCACATTGATAAATTCGTCGGAATTCTGCCAGAAAAGCTGTTGTATGAAAGATCGAGGGTTGTTACAAATGGTATCATTTTTGAGATATTTTCGGGGATGGCCCCCGAGAGATTGTTGTTTGAGAGATCGAGCCCGGTTAAGCTTTCACAGAGTTCGAGCCCAGAAGGGAACGAGCCTTGCAAATTCATGTTAGAGAGCCGAAGGTTGAGGACTTTGTTTTCATTTGGATTCCAACACTCCACGCCGGTGAATTTGCAAATGGACCCTTCGGTTGAGTTTTTTAAATTCCAGCCCGTTAGGTAGTTATCTGGGTCAATTAATGATTGTTGTACTTTATGCAAGCATTGGATATCGAGAAGAGAGCTATAACATCTGGTGCCTAGGAATAAACAGAGAAATATTGGCAGTAGGAAAAAATGGGATGCACTTTCCATGTCCGAAAACTAAGAAGAGAAAAATGGCAATGTAGGTGGAGTTTGGTTGAGATTTGCATCAGCTGTCCATTATAAGTTCATGTGAGTGCCAACTGTGCCTACAAGCAAAAATTAGCACGGGTTATATAATCATAACTAATTATGCTACATGTTCCTCGTTACAGGAAATTTTTTTAAAAAAAGAAAAAAAAACAGCCGTGGCTATCAAAGAGTCCCTTTTAGAACCATCCACTACTGAAACAAACCAAAAAAATCCTTGACCCTCATGTCCACCTACGCATGCATAAAAATGAATAAATTCGGGAAAAAGGATTAAATATTATAGAGCTCCTGTCATGGAAAAATCTGTTAAAGAAAATGGTTTTTAAAGGTAATTATTAAAATAACTAGGACGCTCATTTGTTGAGTTGCCGTGGTGTTATGTTTATGATACAATTCATTCATATTTTTTGGGTTACTCTTCATCGTAACCATTTGTATTTTACTATTTTAGCTGATTGTAAAACTTTGTTCTTAATATCATTACACGGGCTTTCTGCCCAGCTCTTTGATCCAAAAAAAGGTTTAAAGGATTATTTAATACTACCGTAATATAATTAAACTATATATGATATACCTGCAGTGCTAAGTAGCCAATTATCTGTCTTCTTTACATCGACAAATTATAACTTGCTCGTTTTCTCTCATTTAATTGATTGTGCGTAACTTTTCTACTTACGTGCAGCTATGATAAAATTACGCTACTCGGGTTGGAACTTGATAATCTAACTATATCTATTTACATGTCAAACTCAGATGGTCAACTTGTGAAAGGAAAAGCATGAAGTAAACTGCAAACTAAGAGAGAATGGTGCAAGCGATGGCACCAGCATACCAAAATTAGCAAACTTAGTAGCCTCAACCAAAGTGTGTGAAAATGAACAAGCATAAAAGTAACATCTTTGTTTTTTTTTTAAAACATAAAGAAGTTAGAAATATTGAAATGCAATTCTCTTAAGTATGTAACTTAATCTTACTACATGGAGACATAAAATCAGCCAAGACCAAAAAATCTCAAAGGGTAGTTATAAAATAAAAATGTTGAGGTTTCAACATAAACATCAACCCCATGCCAATGAAACAGTAGGTCAACTGGCCATAAAAGTGTAACCCACTAAAATTCAATAGCAATTCTAACAATTCTCAAGGAGATGGAAAAAGGCAATTCAGCATCCAACTTGCAATCCAAGTAAGCAGCGCCGCTGCAAAACTTAACTACAAAATCCCAACTCTCACTTTTCATCCATATGTTTCGTTTTAAATTTCCTCTTTCTTTTGAATAGGGTTAGCTGCATATAGCATCCTACATCTATAACTCATCGAGCACTTAAAAAAACCCCGATATTTCACTGTAAGATTCATATAGCCCTGGGGCTAGTGAATTGAGGGGTCATGACTAATATCTAGCCTCAATTTGAAACAACCTTTAGGGTTATCAGGTGCAAATAGGCTAAATGAGGTATAGATGAAGGGTGTTATATGCAATAATCAATCTTCTCGCCCACCAAACTCAAAGTTTCATATCAGCAAAACCCACAATTTTAAACCACGGAATCCAAAGAATCGGCCTAATTTTAGCAAAGTAAGGCTTAAAAAGCTAAAATATCAGCAGAAAAGCTACAAAATGAGCTGCCCCAAGCCCATCTTTACGCACAAAAACCAAAAATAAAAATAAAATTCCCAGATGGAACTGCCCAAATCTAAAAGTATCAAGCTTTCTCAGTAATTAGCCATCAAAAACCCAACTTGATACCAATTTATAAGAACCCATCAAGAATTAGACATAAACCCATGCTCAAACAGCGCAAAAGTCCCCAAAAATAAAAATATCAAATTTACACAAACCCAGCAAAACCCAGCAAGAATTAAACAAACGCATGTGATGGATGAGCACAAGATACAAGCTTTAGCAGAAAATGAAGGAGCAAGAGGCGATCACTCACCTAGAATCTCATGGTGCGAAACAAGAAGATAGAAGGCAGGAAAGAAGCAGGAGGCCCAATAAAAACCCAAATCTCTAGAGAGAGTTAGAGAGAGAGAGAGGAAATTGGGGAACGCGGAATTCAACAACGACCAAGCAGGAGACTTTCTCGTGCCCTGCGTTAGTTTTCCAACTCGTCAGCAGTAAACGAAGAGGGGTCTTTCTTTTGGTGGAGACGAGCGGTCGATTCTTTTTTATTTTTTGAGTTGTGGTAAAATATTATTATTATTCAGTTAACTGTAGTTGCGGCGGCCGGCCGGACACCAAGAGCTTAGAAAAAGCGGGTCCTACTTGGGTTTAAGTGTGATGGGACCCACAAACCTCTCTCTCTCTCTTGCACCCACGGGTCGCCACGCAGCCACATTATTGCCTGGTTTGCATTCTATGAGAATAACCGACCGCTAATATCTGCAAAGCGATCCTGCTTTCGTAAAAACTCTTGGTTACTGAAAGGTTGATGTTTAGAGACAATTAGCTAGATTAATGTACATACAAAATTATTTAAGCTACTGGATCGAGTTTGTAGGCCGGTCTACCTTTGTCCTAAATGATCCATCCGAGAGATATGATTCAATGCTCTAACTTCATACAAATAAGCAAGTAAAGTAATTATAAATTCTAGATTGCTAATCTAAGATACATAGAGAGGTAGTCATGTGTTCTAGTATTTTTCTCTCTCTCTTCTAATCTTGATTATCAACTCATGAGAGTGTAGGGAAGATGGAGGATGATGGAGCTCTGGATCTCCTTCAGATGTTACCTTCCGTTGATCTGCTGCGAGCGCTGATGGACGGCTAAGATTGAGTTGGAGGGTTGACTCCTGAAGCATGTGGATATCAATGGGTTTGGTTTGGTTGAGGTCGAACTACCTACAAAGAAGTCTCGGGGTAGTTGTGCCACTGAGGACCCTCCGACGATCAAGTTAGACGAGGTATTTTGGAAGAGTAACGGCCTATTAGAGTGAAAATGGCTTACCTGAATCGTCTGAGAGAGGGGTTTATATAACGGCAGCAACGGGCGGGCAGGCGCGAGATTCACGCCGCCCGTTACGCCCCTGGCGTCATGCCCGCGTGATAGGAGGGATCCCGCATTAATGACGAGACAGGCTCGTTAATGAGGGATCGTGATGGTGTGGAACGCGGGATCGTGGGCGACGGATATCTTGCGCATGGCGAGATTCGCAGAGCCGTGGTGGAGGCGCCTGTGATCAGCGCTGTGGGTTGGTCGGTGAGATCGAGGAAGATGAGCTTGGCGGGAGGCTCGGGCACGAGCGGGAGGCCGAGGCATCTTGGTTCTGTAATAGCTCAGAGGCGAGTCGGGGGGTGGTTTGGAAGTTCACCGAAGGTCGGGATGATCCTCGGACCGGAGGCTCGAGGTGTGATCCCAACTGAAGCTCTTGATCCTTTCTTGTATGTTCCGGGACACGTCATCTGCAACGTGTCAGCATCTGGAGAGTCACCGATATCGAGCATCATCATTAGCCCCCACTCTCGTCTCGGCTTGTTCCTGGGTCGGGTCGAGAGTGGTCTGACCGATCACCCGAGATGAGCTTTCACTCGAAGATATCGTTAGCGCGTATTCCCGGGCAAAGAGTAGTGTTTTCTTGATGACGTCAGCGGATCAGGGGAGAGATCTCGCATTAGAGAGGAAGCGCCGGATCGTGTGTACGTTCGTCGAAACGACAGCCCACGTGTCTGGTGCTGGTTGGCTGGCGAGACGTGCCGCAGGCATTCCCGTGCCCGATGGGATGCGCCTAATGTGAGGGTGACAGGTGGAACGTTGTCGGTCGTTAGTTAGAAACATTGTTTTGGCGGGAGGCGATCGGAGCAGTAGGATGCGTACGCCGGCAGCTATAAATAGAGGTGGGATCTTCATCGGGGATCATACCTCTTCATAATTTTCTCATCCCTAGTCGTGTTAGCTCGGTGCTCTTCTCCTCAGGTCGGATTCCTTGCGTTTGATTCCCGAGGATACTTCACTTTGATCGGGTTAGATGCCTTCTTCCGATAGAAGAAGATAGAGGGTAGGAAAGAAGCAGGAGGCCCAATAAAAACCCAAATCTCTAGAGAGAGGTAGAGAGAGAGGGAGAGAGGAAATTGGGGAACGCGGAATTCAACAACGACCAAGCAGGAGACTTTCTCGTGCCCTGCGTTGGTTTTCCAACTCGTCAGCAGTAAACGAAGAGGGGTCTTTCTTTTGGTGGAGACGAGCAGTCGATTCTTTTTTATTTTTTGAGTTGTGGTAAAATATTATTATTATTCAGTTAACTGTAGTTGCGGCGGCCGGCCGGACCCCAAGAGCTTAGAAAAAGTGGGTCCTACTTGGGTTTAAGTGTGATGGGACCCACAAACCTCTCTCTCTTTTGCACCCGCGGCGTCGCCACGCAGCCACATTAAATGCAATATTACTATTATTCTCCAAACTGAGACTTGCCTGGTTTGCATTCTATGAGAATAACCGACCGCTAATATCTGCAAAGCGATTCTACTTTCGTAAAAACTCTTGCTTACTGAAAGGTTGATGTTTAGAGACAATTAGCTAGACTAATGTACATACAAAATTATTTAAGCTACTGGATCGAGTTTGTAGGCCGGTCTACCTTCGTCCTAGATGATCCACCCGAGAGATATGATTCAAGGCTCTAAATTCACACAAATAAGCAAGTGAAGTAACTATAGATTCTAGATTGCTAATCTAAGATACATAGAGAAGTAGTGATCTGTTCTAGTATTTTTCTCTCTCTTTTCTACCCTTGATTATCAACTCATGAGAGTGTAGGGAAGATGGAGGAGGAGGATCACAAGAGAAGGAGAGAGAAAGGAAATGGTGAAATGACAAAATTTGGTGAGAGAAAATACAAGCAATAGTTTTGTATAATCATATTTGCAAATATAAAATAGCAATCATACTTGAATAGTGTTGACAAATGAAAATTCATTTGTCTACCCTATTCAACCATGCGTCTCACCATTTCTCTGCCACCTCACCCTTCCAACTCATTTCCTTTTAAATAAATAAATGGATAAACAAAAATGAGGTTTCCTCTTTCTAGAATGTATGATGTATAAATACAAAATACATTATATCGTATATACATACCCGTATCTGTAAAAAAATGAGAATACCCAAGAGATAGGAAAAATACAATGAACATAATACTAGAATATACATATCGAAATATATATATGTAAATTATTAAATCAATACTTGATTTAATAATCCGGTTTAATCCTAAGCCGGCTAGTATTATCAACCGTCCGATCAAAAGTTCATGTAACTAGTACACTCATTTGATCGGAACTTTGCACGTATCAAAATACGGCACTACATCATTTCGCCTGAATCAGGAAAACTCTCTGTGTGGGACTCTAGAAACTCGACAGTATGCTGGTAGTGAGTTACTGGATAAATTCATAATCACAAGCACATCAGCGACACTAGCTGTATGTAACGTCTATCCAGGTATCTGTCGAAAGGAAGACCGATGAGCAAGCTCATCTGAACCCCTACTGAGTCTATTTGTGACAATCTCCGTACAGTCCGGTCTTTTCGTCTAAAAGTATCGCATACCGGGTTTAGGTGGTGGTAAACATCTGTTCACTCGAAAATATCGCACTTTTGATATGACATTTTCCTTACATTTCTTAAATATCTAGAGGTGTTTATTATAAATATGATACATATGAGGGTTTATCTGTAAAAATACTATTTTCATATGTTTATATATTATAATTATGATTATGAAGGAAAATATATGCATATAATATTTATATAATATTTTGATAATTTAAATATGCATATTATATCAAATATCCTTAATCAATATTCTTAAAATATAATATCATATCAAATTTGTTAGGATAATATCTCAAAAATACCAAATATTACTAACATTATTCTTTGAGATATGGTGTAAGTTTTGGCTCAGGTCAGGAGATCGAGATGTTGAGATGTCGGAAATCAAAATTCTTCCGAAATATTAAAGAAGATCGAAGAATCAATACTGGCAAAGACTCAGGAAATATTTTCAAATTCCAGACATCAACTAAATCTCCATGTGTCACAAGAATAAAGCCCCAGAAATTTGCACCCAAGATCTCACCAAACGGCCGTGGATCCGCTGCCAAACCATGCAATATGCGTCGGATCCGCGGCCGATTCACCGAATCAGGAGTTTAGGATTTTCAGATTGGATTTGCTACAACTAACCCTAATTCTGGGGATCTATGGTTTCTGGTTTTGGGGCTATATAATGGACCGATGGCTAAACTTAGAAATTATCAATCTTTTACACAAGCTAATCACCGTCAAAGAACAAGTGATCCAAGACATGTCCAAGATTCGACGTGAGATTCGACGGAATATCTACATCCGACAAGGCAGAGATCGAGAACAACTTCTTCTTACTCTTGTAATCAAAACTTGAAGTTTGTACTTCTGAAGTTGATTAATAAAAGTAGATCTTTAGTTTAATTAGTTTAATTATTTAGTTACATTATGAATTTCATCTCTATCCGTTCTTCTATCTCCATCATGTGCGAGTAATTCTCCGTTTGATAGGGTTCGTAGGATTAGGGTAGAACAATGGATGGGAAAATATTTTAACTTCTTTTAAATCTTATGAAGTTTATAAACTTTAGCAAAATAAATGTTAAAATCCTTATCAAGCGCGCTACCAATTTATTGCTAGTCTTGACCGTGATTTGAGATTAGATTAACAATTGTTTTGTTAAGGGCTAGACATGAATAGAGATCAATGAAAGGACAAGGGTCAATAGTGGGGAAATCCAAGTTTCTTCCAAGAACCCCAATCATCATTCATCACTATCTATCTAGTATTAAATCTATCAATAGATAAAAGGAGTAATCTTTATTAGTAATCCATGACTACTAAATCCGAACGAATTGTACAAGCATTCTTCTTATAAAATCTATATCCGTATTCAAACTAGATCTGTACTACTAAATCCGAACGAATTGTACAAGCATTCTTCTTATAAAATCTATATCCGTATTCAAACTAGATCTGTATTCTACATCCGTATTTTGACGTAGATCTAGAAACCATTCTCCACTATTCTTTATTCCTCTATCTGTTAGTGTTTATGCCCTAGAAGGCCATTACTATATCATACTAGCTTGTATATTACTTAATGGAAGCTTGGGATATTCACATGTATATAACAGTCTTGCTAAACATGGTAGTATGCTACTTGGTTATTCTATCTTAATATGTGAGTGTACGTATTGATAGAGCTCTTAGGATCTTGCTTGGCTACCAGCGTTGTGATGGCAGTCACACTAGTGGGGGCTGGGTAGTCTACAAGCACATCCTTATTCAGGTCCCTGGTCGTTAGATTATCGAGACAGAGCATCGATACTCCGGAGTAGACTAGTGTGTGCGCTTCTCATCCCAGTTGGGGAGATGGTCTGTCCCACAGCCATCAGTACGTCGTACTGGAGATAGTATACAGGTGCTCGTTAGGTTACGGGTACACCGGACAGGACTCACAGGGAACTGTTGGTTGGTTTGATACCAGTCGTCAGTGAACAGTTCCCAGGTGACATGAGTACAGCGTAGTCCGCAGACTTGACACTGCTACTTCGCCTCGAGTGTGTCCCACTGTTCTTAGATTGCTACCCTACCACGGCTCTATGGAGTCGTGCAAACAGGTAGCAGTTGGGTGCAGTCCCGAGCACTTGGAGGCAGTGGCGGTTAGACAGGATTCGTCCCTCCCGGTATTGGGAGTAGATATCGTGCTGTGTCAGAGAGCCATTACGCAAAGTCCCTGGCCAGGGCAAGCGAGATTTGCTGGTAGGTTCCAGCAGTTTCTCAGGGTGTAATGGGCTTCACTCCGACACGACTTATACCGCTATTAGGGGACTGACGCTTGCCGCCCCCCTAGGCCCGATATGCGATAGTCATGGACGAACGGACCGGACTGTATGGAGATTGTCACATCAGACTCAGTAGGAGTTCGGATGGGTTTACTCATTGGCCTTCTTATCGACAACTACCTGGGGACCGTTACGTACAGCTAGTGCCGCTTGCGGTCTGTGGTTAAACCCACTGCCAGCGTAGTAGTCGAGTTTCTAGAGTCCCACACAGAGAGTTTCCTACTCCAGGCGAAACGATATAGAGGTTGCATGGTTTTGCGACAAAGGGTTCGAACGCATACGTGCGTTTACGCGCGTACGACTTTCGGACAGTTTTTACCAGTCGGCTTTGGTTTAAGCCAGTTACTGGTATCCGGTTATTGGATTTTTACAGTCTAAAGTTTTTCCGTATTTTTGCGGATCGGAGGGGCGTTCTCGTAATTACTCGAGAAGCTTCTAGAAGATGTGACTAAGGAGGTTTGTTTTGGAAAGAGAGTGAGTCATAGTGGTGATTCATTCACTTCATTAATGCACATTTATTGCTTAATGACTCATGTTAATGAATCATCACAAGATATTTTATGAAGCATGCTTATTCATTTCTTTTATTCATTTGTTGAAAATAAGAATGCTTCATAATATTATGATACACTCTCTCTCTTCTCTCATTATCATATCACACATTCTCTCTCCTCAAGCTCTCATCTTCAAACCCTAATCCTTAATCCTCATGTGTTGAGATCAAAGGATTAGTTAGACTAAACAATCCATAACCTTCACTCTATATCATCCTCTCATCTTTGATTAGCAATCAAAGTTGATTAGTTACCTCAAGTTAGAGGTTTAGCTTGGAGTTTCGCTCTCGGGTGGATCGTCTACTACCTAGAGAAGGCCGAGGAGAACAAAGGAGGACGTAAAGAAGAAGGACCGGTTCATTAGGTATAATCCCTAATCTCTTATGTAAAGAAACTCATAAGAATACGGTTTTTTAGAGTTTAGCTCTGATACCACTGTAAGTCGATGTAGTACACCCCAGTACTTATGGGGAGGCGGAATTTTCAAAAAACTATCAAGTTTAAACAACGACGGGTTCGTTTTTTCGTTCGAAATTCGTACAAATTTGCGATTAAGTTATTTAGTGATTGTTTGATGTGTTCGTAAACCTCCCCCAACTGCTAGTATGTCGGTTGGCAGGGGGTTGCACATTTCTGAAATGGTTATATCTGTTTGTGCATATAAACTGTATTGGACTGTTGTGGTGTATAGCCGGGGTTAACAATGGTTTATTGAATTATTCATTTGTTGTAAATGTAATTTGTTGTAATATTATTTTCGCGGGGCACTTCCAGGTTGCGGTTGTAGCCACCGTTGTATTATTTCATTTTACTGTTTTTGCTCCTAGGACTGACCCAAGGTGGGGTACACAGACTGCCGGGTGGGTAGTTTGCCGTACCCGTAGGGGTCGAGGGTGGGGTAAACGGCTATTCATCACAACTGTGTAATCTGTCTTTTCTTGCAGGCTCAAAAGAAATACAGATTGCTTGCAAATCCAATATTGTTTATCTGTGTTCTGGAATGAATATCATTGCGTCAGACGAATGTAAAATATCTATATTTATTATAGCTATTTAGACGTCACTTATGTTTTACACCCGCGCTAGCCCAGCCCCCGCTCTGTCGTTAGTTAAGTAACCTAACGGGTGATGACGGGACCCCGTGGCGAATGCGGATGGCATAAGAGGACGTTATATTTTCGTTGTTTTCTGCAATGATAGGTTAATGATGGGACGCATTATCTATAATGCAAAGTAAAACAAACCAAAGTTTAAATCGTTGGAACAATTTAAAAGAAACCACTCGGTTATTTTTAAAACAGATATTTTTAAATGCGGAGATTTAACCACTCCTTTTATAAGCTATCAAGGTTCCTTCGATTATATCAAGTTCACTACGTTCACGGTTTCGCCAAAACCAGTCGTAGCCCTCCGTCATTTCTTATGGATAGTCAGTAGTATTCAAGCTATGTTTGTTGGCTTTCGTCAAGACATAGTGTTTGGTAGCTGCTGGGGTATTCATTTGTTACATAGATAGATGTGTTGGTTTGGGACAGTCGCATTACCTTGTTGGCTTTCGTCAAGGGTATATACGGATGGGTTCAAATTAACAAGATAATGATAGGCAGAACTTGACATGTGACTTATGATTTGTTGGCTTTCGTCAAGGTCATAAGAGCATGGGGCAAAAACTTATATCGGGAATTTCTAAAGAAACTGAAATTTGCAAAGAGATGCATACCATTTGGAGTTTGATGAATGTTGGTAGGATTCCTTCAACATTATCATACGATGATATTTGGATCCCGATCCTACTGTGAGTATATGCTACTTATCAGGATATTCGTCGCTTAACGATCAATGCTATAAACCTAGTAGGTGTCCAGAAAAGTGTCAGCGGGGTTACGCCCCCAGAGAAAAGAGGTTATTTAATTAAGGAACTTCGCGAAAGCGTTGGAAAACCTCCCTCGAAGTATCGACACCGGCCTGGCTGAACGGTTAAGCAAGTATTGTACGGTGAGAATAGTCTTGGCTAATTCTTCTTTTATGGTTTGAGGAAGGATTCGAGAAACAGTGGGAGCCATCCAGTTTAGATAAACTAAAAACCACTCTAAACTTGCAAGAGCATCATGCTAAAGAGTTTTCTTCTCTCTCTCCTAATTGCAGCGACCCTGAAAATGACTGGACTTAAGTTACTTTTAGAGAAAAATATACTGACGGGGCCAAACTATAAAGATTGGCTGCGGAATGTCAAGATGGCTTTGACCTATGACAAACTGGGGTACGTCCTCACCGCTACGGCACCTGCTGTCCCTGGTCCCAAATCCAGCAATGCGGATAAGGAAATCCGCAAAACCTGGGATTTAGATTGCGCGAGAGCCAAGTGCATCGTGCTTGCCTCGATGAATAATGAACATCAGAGGAGGCACGAGGATATGTCCCTAGATGGCATATTTCTCCATACAAAGGAACTTTATGGAGAGCAATCTCGTATAGCAAGATACGAGACCTCAAAGAAATTGTTTCGAGCGAGGTTGGCTGTCGGGTCATCGGTAGGTGAACATGTCCTACAGATGATTGGCTATATAGAAGAGCTCGCAGACCTTGGGACGACTTTGGATAATGAGCTCTATACAGACCTTGTTCTCCAGTCCCTTCCTCCCACCTACGCCCAGTTTATCCTCAACTTCAATCTTCAAGGAAAAGAAGTTGAACTTGCGGAACTCCTGAACATGTTAAGGAGTGCAGAGGGCACCTTGCAGAAGGCAAGGGAAACACCCGCTATGTTTGTTGGCGGTTCATCTTCTTCCGGGTCCAAGGCTAGGGCCAAAGGAAGGAAGAAGAAGGCCGCACCCAGACCTAGAGGAGGTGTTAGTAAGGTGGGAAAGAAGGGAAAGAAAAAGATTGCAGCACCGGTAGTTGGCTTGGATGAGTGCTTCCATTGTCACAGGAAAGGGCACTGGAAGAAGGATTGCAAGGCGTGGAACGCCAAGAACCAGGAACCGAAGCAAGCTGTGGCTTCGACTTCAGGTGTGTTTGTAATTGAGAATTGTCTGTCGATCAACTCTACTTCCTGGGTATTGGATACCGGGTCAGGATCTCATATTTGCAATTCATTGCAGGCACTGAGAAACCGTAGAGTGCTGAAGGAAGGTGATATGATCCTCAGGGTTGCTAACGGAGCTAGCGTGGGAGCTGCGTCCGTCGGGGATTATCACCTAGGATTGACGAGTGGACACATTTTGGTTTTACATAACTGTTATTTTGTACCCAGCTTAACGTGTAATATCATATCAGTTTCCTTGTTATCAAATAAAGGTTATGATTTCACGTTTGTAAGAGATGTTGTCAACATCCACCTTAATCATGGTTTGATTGGGTCCGGTACTCTAAATAACGGCATATATGTGTTAAACCAACTCCAAATTTTCAATGTCCAGAACACACTAAAAAGAAAGTCTCCAGATTTAAATAAAGCTTTCTTATGGCATTGTAGACTGGGTCACATCAATGAGAGAAGGTTGACTAAGTTGCATAGAGAAGGATATTTGGACACGTTCGAATATCAAGCCTATGACACTTGTCAATCTTGTCTCAAAGGAAAGATGACAAAGACTCCATTTACTGGACAAGGAGTAAGAGCGAGCGAGCTCTTAGGACTCATACACAGCGACGTATGCGGTCCAATGTCTACACATGCAAGAGGTGGTTATTCCTACTTCATTACTTTTACAGATGATTTCTCTAGGTATGGACATGTTTTCTTAATGAAGCATAAATCCGAGGCCTTTGAGAAATTCAAGGAATACAAGAGTGAAGTGGAAAACCAAACAGGCAAAAGTATTAAGACACTAAGATCTGATCGAGGTGGAGAATACTTAAGTGCCGAGTTCCTAGGTTACCTAAAAGAGAAAGGAATTCTCTCTCAGCTTACTCCTCCATACACTCCACAGCATAACGGTGTATCGGAGAGACGGAATCGAACCCTATTGGATATGGTACGATCCATGATGAGTAATGCTGAGTTACCGCGATCTTTCTGGGGTTATGCGCTAGAATCGGCGGCATATCTTTTGAACAAAGTTCCAACCAAAACTGTGCCTACCACACCATATCAGATATGGAGTGGGAAGAAACCCTGTCTTCAGTACCTGAAGACAAGGGGATGTCCAGCTTTTGTTAAAAAGCAGCATGTGGACAAGCTCGAGGCACGCTCAGTAGAGTGTAAGTTTGTGGGATATCCAAAGAACTCTATGGGATATTATTTCTATTACGCAGAGGAACAAAAGGTTTTTGTTTCTCGTCATGCCCGCTTCTTAGAAACTGAATTTTTGGAAAATCAGAAGAGTGGGAGCGAAATAGAACTGGAAGAAATTCCAGAACCACAAACTACTACTGAAAGTTTGGTAGAACCAGAGGTTCAAGAAGAACAGAACATTCCCGCACCCCTCCGCAGGAGTAGTAGGCCGTCTCGTCCGCCTGAGAGATACTACGGTTTTCTCATAGACGGGGATAGAGAGGATTGCATCATAGATGATGATGAACCTACTGACTTCCAGCAGGCCATCCAGAGCGGCGACTCGGTACGATGGCTAGATGCAATGCGGACCGAAATGGAGTCCATGTACACCAACAAAGTATGGACTTTGGACTTTGCTCCAGATGGGGTAAAACCCATAGGATGCAAATGGATCTTCAAGAAAAAGATTGGTGTAGATGGACAGGTGGAAACCTATAAGGCTAGACTTGTTGCAAAGGGTTTTCGTCAAAGACCTGGTTTGGACTATGACGAAACTTTTTCTCCAGTGGCTATGCTCAAATCCATTCGGGTCCTTCTTGCTATTGCTGCCTTCCATGATTATGAAATCTGGCAGATGGACGTAAAGACGGCTTTTCTGAATGGAAATTTAGAAGAGAGCGTCTATATGGATCAGCCAGAGGGTTTCAATCAGAGTGGGAGCAGCGGGAAAGTATGCAAGCTGCTTAAGTCTATTTATGGACTAAAGCAGGCATCGCGGAGTTGGAACATCTGTTTTGATGAGACAGTCAAAGAATATGACTTTATCAAAAATCCAGATGAACCGTGCATATATAGTAAAGTTGTGGCCAGAAGTGTCGTATTCCTCGTCTTGTACGTGGATGACATTCTATTGATAGGAAATGACATTCCTATGCTACAATCTGTCAAAGGATTCTTGTCACACAGGTTCTCCATGAAAGACCTGGGTGATGCCTCTTACATTCTGGGGATCCGGATCTATCGTGATAGATCCAAGAGGATGTTGGGACTTTCGCAGTCTAGGTATATCGACACTGTACTGAAAAGATTCAGTATGGAAGATTCTAAGCGCGGTAATCTACCGGCTTGTCACGGAATCACCCTCTCCAAAGAGATGTCTCCCAAGACTGATTTGGAAAGGGAACGCATGTCTATTATACCCTACGCTTCTGCGGTAGGCTCTATAATGTATGCGATGTTGTGTACCAGACCAGATGTAGCTTACGCACTGAGCGTGGTAAGCCGGTATCAGTCAGACCCAGGGGAGAAACACTGGATAGCAGTAAAGAACATTCTCAAGTACCTGAGGAGGACTAAGGAGATGTTCTTGGTTTACGGCGGAAAAGACCTCAGGTTGGAGGCCTTTGCTGATTCCGGCTTCCAGAGTGATAAGGACGATTCCAAGTCCATGTCGGGTTATGTCTTTACCCTCAATGGAGGGGCGGTGTGCTGGAAGAGCTCCAAGCAGGACACCGTTGCTGACTCGACGATGGAAGCGGAGTATATAGCTGCTTGCGATGCCGCAAAAGAAGCAGTCTGGATGAAGAAGTTCCTAACAGAACTTCAGGTGGTTCCTACCATAGTTGATCCAATACCTCTGTATTGCGACAACAACGGAGCTATAGCTTTAGCGAAGGAACCAAGGTCCCATCAGAAGTCCAGACACATCTTGAGGCGGTATCACCTGATCAGAGAGATCATTGATCGTCAGGAGATCGAGGTTCGGAGAGTTGCTTCAGAAGAGAACATTGCTGATCCATTCACGAAGGCCCTTCCTCAGATTCAGTTCGAGAGGCTGCTCGAGATCATTGGTCTGCGATATGCCAGTACATGGCCCTAGTGCAAGTGGGAGATTGTTAGTGTTTATGCCCTAGAAGGCCATTACTGTATCATACTAGCTTGTATATTACTTAATGGAAGCTTGGGATATTCACATGTATATAACAGTCTTGCTAAACATGGTAGTATGCTACTTGGTTATTCTATCTTAATATGTGAGTGTACGTATTGATAGAGCTCTTAGGATCTTGCTTGGCTACCAGCGTTGTGATGGCAGTCACACTAGTGGGGGCTGGGTAGTCTACAAGCACATCCTTATTCAGGTCCCTGATCGTTGGATTATCGAGACAGAGCATCGATACTCCGGAGTAGACTAGTGTGTGCGCTTCTCATCCCAGTTGGGGAGATGGTCTGTCCCACAGCCATCAGTACGTCGTACTGGAGATAGTATACAGGTGCTCGTTAGGTTACGGGTACACCGGACAGGACTCACAGGGAACTGTTGGTTGGTTTGATACCAGTCGTCAGTGAACAGTTCCCAGGTGACATGAGTACAGCGTAGTCCGCAGACTTGACACTGCTACTTCGCCTCGAGTGTGTCCCACTGTTCTTAGATTGCTACCCTACCACGGCTCTATGGAGTCGTGCAAACAGGTAGCAGTTGGGTGCAGTCCCGAGCACTTGGAGGCAGTGGCGGTTAGACAGGATTCGTCCCTCCCGGTATTGGGAGTAGATATCGTGCTGTGTCAGAGAGCCATTACGCAAAGTCCCTGGCCAGGGCAAGCGAGATTTGCTGGTAGGTTCCAGCAGTTTCTCAGGGTGTAATGGGCTTCACTCCGACACGACTTATACCGCTATTAGGGGACTGACGCTTGCCGCCCCCCTAGGCCCGATATGCGATAGTCATGGACGAACGGACCGGACTGTATGGAGATTGTCACATCAGACTCAGTAGGAGTTCGGATGGGTTTACTCATCGGCCTTCTTATCGACAACTACCTGGGGACCGTTACGTACAGCTAGTGCCGCTTGCGGTCTGTGGTTAAACCCACTGCCAGCGTAGTAGTCGAGTCTCTAGAGTCCCACACAGAGAGTTTCCTACTCCAGGCGAAACGATATAGAGGTTGCATGGTTTTGCGACAAAGGGTTCGAACGCATACGTGCGTTTACGCGCGTACGACTTTCGGACAGTTTTTACCAGTCGGCTTTGGTTTAAGCCAGTTACTGGTATCCGGTTATTGGATTTTTACAGTCTAAAGTTTTTCCGTATTTTTGCGGATCGGAGGGGCATTCTCGTAATTACTCGAGAAGCTTCTAGAAGATGTGACTAAGGAGGTTTGTTTTGGAAAGAGAGTGAGTCATAGTGGTGATTCATTCACTTCATTAATGCACATTTATTGCTTAATGACTCATGTTAATGAATCATCACAAGATATTTTGTGAAGCATGCTTATTCATTTCTTTTATTCATTTGTTGAAAATAAGAATGCTTCATAATATTATGATACACTCTCTCTCTTCTCTCATTATCATATCACACATCTCTCTCCTCAAGCTCTCATCTTCAAACCCTAATCCTTAATCCTCATGTGTTGAGATCAAAGGATTAGTTAGACTAAACAATCCATAACCTTCACTCTATATCATCCTCTCATCTTTGATTAGCAATCAAAGTTGATTAGTTACCTCAAGTTAGAGGTTTAGCTTGGAGTTTCGCTCTCGGGTGGATCGTCTACTACCTAGAGAAGGCCGAGGAGAACAAAGGAGGACGTAAAGAAGAAGGACCGGTTCATTAGGTATAATCCCTAATCTCTTATGTAAAGAAACTCATAAGAATACGGTTTTTTAGAGTTTAGCTTCGATTCAAGCGGTTAGTCGATGTTCGTTGTTTAAACTTGATAGTTTTTTGAAAATTCCGCCTCCCCATAAGTACTGGGGTGTACTACATCGACTTACACTATCCTTCCTCTTTTTCAACACGTCTACACTAAGATTGAAAGATTCCACATATCCCTGAGGATGACCCGTACTCATCTCGGTCTAGCTACACGCGACACCGTTATTGATTGCGGTTACTACACGCTTTCACATAGATCAATCAAATGGCGCCGTTGCCAGGGATACGTGCGTAATTTTTTTTATTCTTACTATTTGTGTTGAATTCTTATTCGATCTATATCATAAAAATAAAACAAAACCGCATCTTGCATATTTAACGATTAGTGTGCGATTTTTGTGAGGGAATCTGGAGTCACTTTAACGAGGAGATAAACATTCAGAGACATTCATCAATACCCAGAGGAGCAAAGGAAGACACAGTGAAAAAATTAAACAAAGAACCCCTTAAAGCGCGGCGGAACAGCGACTGTTGTGTGCAAACGGCAGCGGAACCGCGGCGGTCTTGGGGAGTTGTGCCCTCAAACTTTTCTGGTATCTTTTCTATCTCTATAACAACCCTAAATTCCTATACAACTTTCTGTACAAAATTTTTCAAAAATCCATAAAGGGGTATTTTTTGCTTGAGCACAAGACATAAGTAATTGATTAGTTATTTAATTACAATAAGGAGCTTGTAGCTCATTGGTAATACTTTGCACTGCTGAACCAAGCCATCAGAGTTCAAATCACATACCCCGCATTATTATTAATATTGTTTTATTTTGAATTTTTAGAATACCAAGAGTTTACACGTGCATATCTCACAAAAACCCCACTACACCCTGAAAAGTAACTGTACTAGTGTGACCATGGACCGACGTGGGCAATTCCGGCCACCTGACTCGGCCGGAATCGGCCAACTCGGCCGGCGGACCGGCCGACTCGGGCCGGCGCTGCCGGCTGGAGTTGCCGATTCCGGCGAGTTGTCTTCATGAAAAATCTGGCCTTTTGTCTTTCCTACACATCTGTACACTTTAAACTTTTAGACCAGTACCAGAGACCTCTTAAAACCCTAATTACTCCATTTATTTACATTTTATTACATTTTTTCCAACTAAACCTTTCACCTACCCTAACCTTAGCCTAACCGTATAAATACAACCCCTACACACTACCCCCTCACTCCAAAATTCTGAGCAAACTCTCAAGAAATTTCTTAGAACCCTAGTGTGAATTTGAAGTGAGCAAAGAGGCGAAACTCCGGCGAATTTTCCGGCGACAACCATAGGAGTTCCCTGCGACGAAACGGCGCACCGGAAACTACGTCCACTCCCTCTCCCTCTCCTCTTTAAGCTAAACCCGTAAGTCCCGCCTTCCCCCTTCTCTACTCTTTCTGAAAAATACGAAATTCTAAAACCCGACGGAATTGGAGCAAATCTGATTTCCGATTCTGTTCTTCCTAAAATCTCACTTTTCCTTTAATACAATCATGTTAAACCATTACATGTTGACTTTTAAACATTAACAAACATGTTGAACAAGTTTCATGACAATATATTTCATTTTGTAACTTTTACCGTACCTTTTCACTAAAATACCATGTAGTTTTATTTCGACATTAAAACATCACAGACTTGCTATACCTTTAAGTAGATCACGAGATAATGACCTACCTCCTCACAATACTCATATGCAATATAGCACAATACTTTTCGGGGACATAAACTACGGGAAACGAAACCTTTCAAATAAATACCATTTACTAATAGAACCGTTTTCTAAAAGATTAAGTATTTTACAAATCTTTGCAAAGTGCCGCTACAACCCATTTTGGGGAACCCGACTGGGATGGTGCGGATTATCGTACATCCCTGGGCTTAGTAGTGCGAGATGCAGACCCCCGCAAGAATCATTCGGTCTCGAGAGATTTAAAATACGAAAATATTAAGAAAATGAGATTTTTAGAAATATAATATATATTAAAATTATTTTTATAAATATATATATATATATATATATATATATCATTAAAATATCTATTTTTGATATAATATAAATATTCTAACCTTTCAAAAACAAAGAATCACTTTACATTACAATACCATGAAATTCCATACAAGTGCAATTTTACAATTAAATACCCTATATTATGAAATTAGGTTATTCTCACTAGAAATGTCACAAATATAAAATATACATTTATTACAACTCTAAAGACGATAAATAAACACTTGGGGTGCATTTTGAAAACTATACAAAGTTATTTTTACATAAAACCCCCTCAAGTTCTATAAATTACCCTGAGGACCTGATTGTTGTGGTTTTGCGTGTGCGTGTTTTGAAATCAAAGAATTATACCGCAATCAAGACGGAGTTGCTTGGTAGCTAGCCGGTTGAGTAGGGTCGGTCCAAAGGGAGATGGATTCCTTTTCTTTATGTTCTAACGAGTTAAGTCCAAAAAATTGGTGGTTTTGTTTATGATTCCTTTTCTTTATGTTCTAACGAGTTAAGTCCAAAAAATTGGTGGTTTTGTTGTAGATCTATGAATGAGTATAAATTGATAAAAAGGCTTGCTAGGGTTAGGATTAGGTTAGTTCGAAAAAGGGATTCTTCTCGCTTCTATCAATGCCCTAATTAAGAATATAGGTGTTAGGGTAATAGTCAACAACGGGGATTAGTACGACTAGGAAGAAACTAAGTTTCTTCCCTTCGGTCCTTGTCCGTCCGTTCTTGGCTCTTAGCCTTAACCTCTGGTTAATTCAACCACAACCGGTCTAACTAGGGAATCACCACTATCTTGTAGAAGAGGGTGCCGTAGTGAGCGGATTATGGTTGATTTAAAGAGAGTCCCTTAAATAAAATTATTTGGGCAAAGAAAGGAGGGAGAGAGATTTCCTTCTCTCAAACATTCCCTATCCTAACCCTAACAAGTGAGGATTACTCACTCATTAGGAAGGTGACAATCAAATTCATTTTTATAATTTTTAATATTAAAAAACTAAATTACAGATAATAAAAGAACAGATAAAAATTGCAGATAAAAAGAATGCAAGATAAAAAAAAATACCTTTATTGATGACCTATCAACGATTCATTACAAAATGAGAATTAAATCTAGAAATTGAAAAGAGATTAAGAACTAAAGAGAGGCATCTCAAAAGAGGCACCCAAAAGAGACACACTTAATTTGGCTTTAAGCCCTCCTATTTATACATAGGAAAAATCCTAGGTTTACATTCTGATCCATACATGAAATTACAAAACAACCCCAAAAACCAAGTCAAAGCACCGAAACCCCACCAACACGTGCATTGCACGGCCGTGGAACCGCGGTAAAATAGCCTGTTTGGCCGCAGATCCACGGCCATTTGGTGGGCTCATAGGCCCAATTCTTTAGGGTTTCTTCAAGTTGCTTTTATATTCTGTTTTCTTCACTTGGTTCCTCAGAATCTCTTATATTTTCTTCCAGATTTCCAACAGTACAGAATTCTGTAGACTTTTACCGTGAGCTTCGTGTTGAAGTCTTGAATCTTGTGCTACCCTTGTGCTTTGTGCATTGAACTATCTCATGATTTTCATTTGTTCCTTTAACTGGTAGGTGGCATCATACGGATTCATCTATTGTTGGTTGTAGTCTCACATTTGTAGCATCTTTTCATGAATTTTACTGTAACGATCTGAGAACCTGTAACCTGCAACTACTTAGCAGATATGGATCAAAAGCACCTATTTATATGTAATATAAATAAGAATGGGTGATATAATAATGCAAAATTCTGATATGAACAAATAGCCCCAAACTTATCTTTTGCTCGTCCCGAGCAAAACCAATTTTTATTCTCGAAAAATCCTAACCTCACTTTAGTAGGGAAACGCGATTGCACTGAGCTCGTGCAACAAGTCGTTAAACCTCTAGGTGTCCCTAGTAGGAGGAGTGTTGTCTCCTGAGAGTTTTCATCGGATACTACCCACAAAATCCAATCAATTTGGCCTGTTGACCTTCATTCTTCAATTCGGTATTCTAGCATGAAATTCTATTATCTTCGACTTAGAAATCATCAATCCATATTTTTCACACTCACTCATCATTTAATTTAAGATCGTATATGTTCTGCAAATTTATTAAGCTTTCAACATGTTTTGAATTTTCCTTCTAAGGTTCCATCTCAACTTAGGAATTTTTATCATCTCTACTGAAGGTATAAGCCATATCTTTCATTCCTATCTCTCATCCAAACCCCAATCATATACCCCTACATGTGTGTATGTATCACCCCTACACTTGGAAATTAAATTCAAGCTATCATACACCTGTCCATCGTCCAAAGTACTTTTAGTTGGTGAATTTTAGATGAAATTGCTCACACATCCTTCATGCGACCGTTAATATTTCTTGAGATACTAAACGACCGATTACAAAATGTGTTTGCGCATTTAGTCGTAATTTCTCGTCTTGTAATACTTAAGGCTTAGCAGTGACTCCCAAACCAGTTGGTCTAAGGCACTAGGTGATAAAGCACCCTCGCTATATTTTTTATTTATGCTGCCTTAAGTAATTACAAAACCAGTGTTCATTTTTTTATCTCTTTATTTACCTCTTATACCTTTATTTTCTTCATACTAAGGATTTTAGACAAGAGCAATTCAAGGTATCCTCTACTATCCCAAGTTTCAAGGTGCGTGTATGTGCGAGTTGTAGTGTATATATTTTCAGAATTTAGACTAAAAGTTCGGTATTATTTTTCAGACTTACACTTCAATAAAAATTTCAATATTCTTCCCTTATTTTGACTTAGCCCAAAAACTGAACTCAAAATTTGCCTATTTCTACATAAACTACAAGGACATATATTTTCTACCGCTAAACTTTAAGAAAGGTTATTTTTAGGGTTTTTAATTTACTAAGTTTAGGGTCTAGTTTTTCCTACTATTCAACCGTCTTATCGAACTTAAGTCAAATATGGCCAATATTGAACTTATCAATTTTTATAATTTTTAATTTTTTTTTTGAATTTTATGGATTTTAAAATAAGTATGCACATACAAAAATATACACATGAATGCGAAGCAAGAAAGCTTACTGAGCACACCCCCAAACTTAAACTTGACAGTGTCCTCACTGTTAGGCTACACCAAGAGGGTCAAAATTGTCGGCACTCCCCTGTTTTTTTTAACAAAAAAAGAAAACAAAATATATATACAAAAAGGCCTCCCAAACTTAAGTGAAACAATGTTTCCACTGTTTAAGCGTTAAAGTTTAGAGTTGGGGGGGGGGAGAAAAATATAGTATCAAGCTATACAAGGCTTTACACAGGCCAAATGTTAGCAACAACCATTCAAAAATTTTATCGTTATAATGGTGTGGTTGGTGAAAGAATGGAGTATAGAGAAAAGAAAGAGAAACACACGAGACCGTATGAAGATAGAAGCAGTATACGGTCTCGGTGGAGGAGAAGAATGGCAGAAGGGAAAAAGAAAAGGTAGTGGTGGTTCGACTTCTTCAGGTGGAGGTTGATTAATCACAAAATCTATTTCTTTTAGGAATGCGAGTTCGTTGGCGAAAATATTTTCGAAACTTCCATCGATGATCCGATCGAACGTTTCAATATCAATAAGTGTCGTGTAAGAATTCAACACACTTGATTTTTCCAAAATTATGAAGGTAGGATAGTCGTAAGGCTCATTTACCTTATTTTCAAAAGAGTCTAAATCAAGTGGTTTTTCTAGAATTATCAAACTCAAAATATCGGATTGTGATTCATTAACACTCAGTATCATTAAAGGAAGATTAGAAGAAGAACCATAGAAAGTGGGAAAAAGAAGCGGAATACGAACTTGAGGGTGGAAATGGAGTGTATAAATCAGCACAATTTGTAATGACCGATGTGTAAAAAGAGATTGTGCTAATCTATCAACCCACTGAGAACTGAGATCAAATCCCTCAAGATTCGTGAGAAAACATGGGTACTTTGAACTTGGTAAACCAGACATTGAAAATGAAAGTGTAACGGTTTCTTGCAAAGTCGGAACAAGGACGGAGGGAAGTGATTGAGGAAGGGTATCGGTTAAAGATTCAGGAAGGTGTGCGCAGTCAATGAAAGGGATATAATGAATTGGAAAATCCGACTTCTCAAGTAAAACTACTTCATCCTCAATAATTTTCTCAATACTCTCCTCAAATTTTAGCTTATCCATGCAATTCTCATCAAAATCAAGACGCATATGAAGTTCAGGAGAAACATTTAATGACTCAGGATGATGAATTGGGGAGAAAAATTCAATCAAATCTGCGGGTTCATCATCCAAAATATTCCCAGCGTCGATATCCTCAATCAAGTGAAAATCAATTTTTTTAGACACCTCATCAAAAGCATAGATATTTATCAATTCAGGTTCTAGAGTGGAGGTGTAGAGGTCAAAAGGATTGGTGATGGTTTCACTCGAAAGGGACCCTTCACAATCTGGCAAATCAAACACTACAACGTCGCACAACTCATTAAACGTTTTATCTTCAACTGGTGAATCATTTGGAACACTTGATAGACATTCAAAACCGGAGTTGTGGGATTCAATTGGGGATAGGTAGGTTTGATTTGGAAGGATGTACAACTCATTCTTACCACTCAAATTCTCAATCTGTCCAACCGCCTCATCATACATTAGAAAATTTGGAGTTAGTTGGAAACTAGCTACCGGGTCACTAGGTTGTATAAGGGCGGCCATGGACGCATTCAAATCCATCATATGTTGTCTTGTCACTACCATAAAATCTTCCAACTTCTGTTCCAGACTATACATGGGTTTTGTGGGGGCTTCAGTAAAAGATTCAAAGTTGTTTGGATACTGGAAACTCCCAAATGGCTGTGTAGAAGCAATGTCTAGGGAAGGTGTGAAAGTCGTGTAGGCCTGGTAGGAATTGAATGGTTGGACAGGAGTAGGATCAACATTTGGATAAGAAGGTGAATGGAAATGTTGATCCAAAGAATTCGCAGTGGAGAAAGAAGTGAAAGATCGATTACGAGATTGTGCAATATGTTCAGCAATAGACATGGGTTTTGGGGTTACAACAGGACTCGAAAAAGGAGTATCAATGTAAGAAGGTGGTGAAGGTTGAAATGGTTGATACAAGGTGGATTGCGGAGTCCAACTGGATGCCTTAGACGCGTCTATTCGATCTTTCAAAGAAATTTTGGGCATGGAGGGGTCATCCGAAATTCGACCGAAACAATGAGCGTAGAAAGTAATGTCTGGTTGAGGGTACCAAAATTCGGCAAGAGTTTTGCGAGGTGGGGTACCCATGATGTGAGGAGAAGAAAAATGAATGTGGATTTTTTAAATATTTTTTTAAAAGAAATTGTTTGTTTTTGGAGTTTTGAAATTTTGAAAGTGTTTTTTTAGAAAGAGTTTTGCAAAAATTTGTACGGAACTACAGTACAATTTCAAACAACCACAGTTTAAACATGCACAATCAAACCTAGAGCCAGGGTCTCCTAAGTCAACTAGACTGCTCCTGACTGTTCCAAAGCGACAAGCTGTGAGATATCCCTCAAATCGCCTCTTCACCGCCCAATTGTGGCCAGGTAAGCACAAATGAAGAAAGGAGGGTTCCGCTCATGAATCACCGTGAGACGGGCCTTTTAAAATTACCTTTCTCACTTGTCTAGCCTAGGCACTACAAAGTCAGGTTTAGATAAACGACTAAATGCCCACAACCTTCCTTTGTCCTAATGAGCGCGATAGTCCTTAATTGGCCGAGTCTAGATATTTTTTAATTAGCTCAATGGTTGATGCATATGATTTTTTGTGATTTTTGGGGTCTTAGGAAGGGTAATGAAATCCCCACCCAATCTTAATTGGTGTTATAGCCCCTTAGATTCCGTTTTAAATATGCAAAGTAATTAACACACAAAATCTAAAACACTTGCATTTTTTATTTGGCAGCGCAAAGAATCCTGCACAAAACCAATTTATTGGAGAGGGAGAAGATTCTGTGCAAAGAATACCTGCAGGAAAAATTTTCAGTTGAGCTCAGGGGGTTACAGAGGAGAAAAGAGATACTCACAGAAAAAATTCAGTTGCTGACGTCACTCCTTGACCGCGGATCAGCGGTTAAATGCTTCAATCTGCGGCGGTTCCGTGGTGGATCTGGAGGTTTAGATCTCCAAAAATATTCTCTGTGCTGGTTTGATTTTCCTCTGTCTGTTCAGATCTTCTGTTTCTGGATTTGTTCAATGAGCTTGCTCCAGATCTGAATCAGAATTTGCTCCAAGCTTGCACACTTGCACAAAAACCTTTCAAAAATAACAAGATGATTTTTATTTTCGTTTTATTTTATTATTATTTTTTTTAATTTTATTTAATTTTTTTAATTTTTCTTTTTTAATTTTTTTATTAACCCGAAATTACACAAAGAAAGAGACTACCGTCTCCCCGGCAACGGCGCCATTTGATTGTTGTCGTTGTAGTGTAGTAGTGAGTGTTCCCTCCTGTCACGCGGGTGACCTGGGTTCGATCCCCGGCAACGGCGCCATTTGATTATTGTGGTTTTGCGTGTGCGTGTTTTGAAATCAAAGAATTATACCGCAGTCAAGACGGTGTCGCTTGGTAGCTAGCCGGTTGAGTACGGGTCGGTCCACAGGAAGATGGATTCCTTTTCTTTATGTTCTAACGAGTTAAGTCCAAAAAATTGGTGGTTTTGTTGTAGATCTATGAATGAGAATAAATTGATAAAAAGGCTTGCTAGGGTTATGATTAAGTTAGTTCGAAAAAGGGATTCTTCTCGCTTCTATCAATGCCATAATTAAGAATATAGGTGTTAGGGTAATAGTCAACAACGTGGATTAGCATGACTAGGAAGAAACAAAGTTTCTTCCCTTTGGTCCTTGTTCGTCCGTTCTTGTCTCTTAGCCCTAACCTCTGGTTAATTCAACCACAACCGGTCTAACTAGGGAATCACCACTATCTTGTAGGATAGGGTGCCGTAGTGAGCAGATTATGGTTGATTTAAAGAGAGTCCTTTAAATAAAATTATTTGGGCAAAGAAAGGAGGCAGAGAGTTTTCCTTCTCTCAAACCTTCCCTATCCTAACCCTAACAAGTGAGGAATTACTCACTCATTAGGAAGGTGACAATCAAACTCATTTTTATAATTTTTAATATTAGAAAACGAAATTGCAGATAATAAAAGAACAGATAAAAATTACAGGAATTAAAATTGCAGATAAAAAGAATGCAAGATAAAAATTTAAAAAATACCTTTATTGACGACCTCTCAACGATTCATTACAAAATGAGAATTAAATCTAGAAATTGAAAAGAGATTAAGAACTAAAGAGAGGCATCTCAAAAGAGGCACCCAAAAGAGGCACACTTAATTTGGCTTTGAGCCCTCCTATTTATAGATAGGAAAAACTCTAGGTTTACATTCTGATCCATACATGAAATTACAAAACAACCCCAAAAATCAAGTCAAAGTACCGACACCCCACCGACACGTGAATTGCACGGCCGCGGAACCGCGGTAGAATAGCCTGTTTGGCCGCGGATCCGCGACCATTTGGTAGGCTCATGGGCCCAATTCTTTAGGGTTTCTTCAAGTTGCTTTTATATTCTGTTTTCTTCACTTGGTTCCTCAGAATCTCTTATATTTTCTTCCAGATTTCCAACAGTGCAGAATTATGTGGACTTTTACCGTGAGCTTCGCGTTGAAGTTTTGAATCTTGTGCTACCCTTGTGCTTTGTGCATTGAACTATCTCATGATTTTCATTTGTTCCTTTAACTGGTAGGCGGCATCATACGGATTCATCTATTGTTGGTTGTAGTCTCACATTTGTAGCATCTTTTCATGAATTTCACTGTAATGATCTGAGAACCTGTAACCTGCAACTATTTAGAAGACATAGATCAAAAGCACCTATTTATATGTAATATGAATAAGAATGGGTGATATAATAATGCAAAATTCTGATATGAACAAATACCCCCAAACTTATCTTTTGCTCGTCCCGAGCAAAGCCAATTTTTATTCTCGAAAAATCCTAACCTCACTTTCACAGGGAAACGCGATTGCACTGAGCTCGTGCAACAAGTCGTTAAACCTCTAGGTGTCCCTAATAGGAGGAGTGTTGTCTCCTGAGGGTTTTCAGCGGATACTACCCACAAAATCCAATCAATTTGGCCTGTTGACCTTCATTCTTCAATTCGGTATTCTAGCAAGAAATTCTATTATCTTCGACTTAGAAATCATCAACCCATATTTTTCACACTCACTCATCATTTAACTTAAGATCGTATATGTTCTGCAAATTTATTAAGCTTTCAACATCTTTTGAATTTTCCTTCTAAGGTTCCATCTCAACTTAGGAATTTTTATCATCTCTACCGAAGGTATAAGCCCTATCTTTCATTCCTATCTCTCATCCAAACCCCAATCATATACCCCTACATGTGTGTATGTATCACCCCTATACTTGGAAATTAAATTCAAGCTATCATACACCTGTCCATCGTCCAAAGTACTTTTAGTTGGTGAATTTTAGATGAAATTGCTCACACATCCTTCATGCGACCGTTAATATTTCTTGAGGTACTAAACGACCGATTACAAAATGTGTTTGCGCATTTAGTCGTAATTTCTCGTCTTGTAATACTTAAGGCTTAGCAGTGACTCCCAAACCAGTTGGTCTAAGGCACTAGGTGATAAAGCACCCTCGCTATATTTTTTATTTATGCTGCCTTAAGTAATTACAAAACCAGTGTTCATTTTTTTTATCTCTTTATTCACCTCTTATACCTTTATTTTCTTCATACTAAGGATTTTAGACAAGAGCAATTCAAGGTATCCTCTACTATCCCAAGTTTCAAGGTGCGTGTATGTGCGAGTTGTAGGGTATATATTTTCAGAATTTAGACTAAAAGTTCGGTATTATTTTTCAGACTTACACTTCAATAAAAATTTCAATATTCTTCCCTTATTTTGACTTAGCCCAAGAACTGAACTCAAAATTTGCCTATTTCTACATAAACTACAATGACATATATTTTCTACCGCTAAACTTTAAGAAAGGTTATTTTTAGGGTTTTTAATTTACTAAGTTTAGGATCTAGTTTTTCCTATTATTCAACCGTCTTGTCGAACTTAAGTCAAATATGGCCAAAATTGAACTTATCAATTTTTATAATTTTTTTTTTTTTTTGAATTTTATGGATTTTAAAATAAGTATGCACATGCAAAAATATACACATGAATGTGAAGCAAGAAAGCTTACCGAGCACACCCCCAAACTTAAACTTGACAGTGTCCTCACTGTCAGGCTACACCAAGAGGGTCAAAATTGTCGGCACTCTCCTGTTTTTTTTAACACAAAAAGAAAACAAAATATATATACAAAAAGGCCCCCCCTAAACTTAAGTGAAACAATGTTTCCACTGTTTTAGCGTTAAAGTTTAGAGTCAGGGGAGAGAAAAACATAATATCAAACTATACAAGGCCTTACACAGGCCAAAGGTTAGCACCAACCATTCAAAATTTTTATCATTATAATGGTGTGGTTGGTGAAAGAATGGAGTGTAGAGAAAAGAAATAAGAAACACACGAGACCATGTGGAGATAGAAGAAGTATACGGTCTCGGTGGAGGAGAAGAATGGCGGAAGGGAAAAAGAAAAGGTGGTGGTGGTTCGACTTCTTCAGGTGGAGGTTGATTAATCACAAAATCCGTTTCGTTTAGGAATGCGAGTTCGTCGGCGAATTTTTTTTCGAAACTTCCATCAATGTTCCGATTGAACGTTTCAATGTCAATAAGTGTCGCGCCAGAATTCAACACACTTGATTTTTTCAAAATTATGAAGGTAGGATAGTCGTAAGGCTCATTTACCTTATTTTCAAAAGAGTCTAAATCAAGTGGTTTTTCTAGAATTATCAAACTCAAAATATCAGATTGTGATTCATTAACACTCGATATCATTAAAGGAAGATTAGAAAAAGAACCAGAGAAAGTGAGAAAAAGAAGCGGAATACGAACTTGAGGGTGGAAATGGAGTGTATAAATCAACACAATTTGTAATGACTGATGTGTAAAAAGCGATTGTGCTAATCTATCAACCCACTGAGAAATGAGGTCAAATCCCTCAAGATTAGTGCATGGGTACATTGAACTTGGTAAACCAGACATTGAAAATGAAAGTGTAACGGTTTCTTGCAAAGTCGGAACACGGACGGAGGGAAGTGATTGAGGAAGGGTATCGGTTAAAGATTCAGGAAGGTGTGCGCAGTCAATGAAAGGGATAGAATGAATTGGAAAATCCGACTTCTCAAGTAAAACTGCTTCATCCTCAATAATTTCCTCAATACTCTCCTTAAATTTTAGCTTATCCATGCAATTCTCATCAAAATCAAGACGCATATGAAGTTCGGGAGAAACATTTAATGACCCGGGATGATGAATTGGGGAGAAAAATTCAATCAAATCTGCGGGTTCATCATCCAAAATATTCCCAGCGTCGATATCCTCAATCAAGTGAAAATCAATTTTTTAGACACCTCATCAAAAGCATATATATTTATCAATTCAGGTTCTAGAGTGGAGGTGTAGAGGTCAAAAGGATTGGTGATGGTTTCACTCGAAAGGGACCCTTCACAATCTGGCAAATCAAACACTACAACGTCGCACAACTCATTAAACGTTTTATCTTCAACTGGTGAATCATTTGGATCACTTGATAGACATTCAAAACCGGAGTTGTGGGATTCAATTGGGGATGGGTATGTTTGATTTGGAAGGATGTACAACTCATTCACCACTCAAATTCTCAATCTGTTCAACCGCCTCATCATACATTGGAAAATTTGGAGCTAGTTGGAAACTAGCTACCGGGTCACTAGGTTGTATAAGGACGACCATGGACGCATTCAAATCCATCATATGTTGTCTTTTCACTACCATAAAATCTTCCAACTTCTGTTCCAGACTATACATGGGTTTTGCGGGGACTTCAGTAAAAGATTCAAAGTTGTTTGGATACTGGAAACTCCCAAATGGCTGTGTAGAAGCAATGTCTAGGGAAGGTACGAAAGTCAGGTAGGACTGGTAGGAATTGAATGGTTGGACTGGAGTAGGATCAACATTTGGATAAGAAGGTGAATGGAAATGTTGATCCAAAGAATTCGCAGTGGAGAAAGGAGTGAAAGATCGGTTACGAGATTGTGCAATATGTTCAGCAATAGACATGGGTTTTCGGGTTACAACAGAACTCGAAAAAGGAGTATCAATGTAAGAAGGTGGTGAAGGTCGAAATGTTTGATACAAGGTGGATTGCGGAGTCCAACTGGATGCCCTAGACGCGTCTATTCGATCTTTCAAAGAAATTTTGGGCATGGAGGGGTCGTCCGAAATTCGACCGAAACAATGAGCGTAGAAAGTAATGTCTGGTTGAAGGTACCAATGTTCGGGAAGAGTTTTGCGAGGTGGGGTACCCATGATGTGAGGAGAAGAAAAATGAATGTGGATTTTTTTTAAATTATTATTTTTAAAAAAAAAATTGTTTGTTTTTGGAGTTTTGAAATTTTGGAAGCGTTTTTTTTTAGAAAGAGTTTTGCAAAAATTTGTACGGAAC
The DNA here is from genome assembly GCA_030015575.1 of Agapanthus africanus. NCBI lineage: Eukaryota > Viridiplantae > Streptophyta > Magnoliopsida > Asparagales > Amaryllidaceae > Agapanthus > Agapanthus africanus. The sequence goes on from JASDDO010000010.1 coordinate 342,984,844, forward strand.
TACAGTACAATTTCAAACAACCACAGTTTAAACATGCACAATCAAATCTAGAGCTAGAGCCTCCTAAGTCAATTAGACTATTTCTAACTGTTCCAAAGCGACAAGCTGTGAGATATCCCTCAAATCGCCTCTTCACCGCCAATTGTGGCCAGGTAAGCACAAATGAAGAAAGGAGGGTTCCGCTCACGAATCACCGTGAGATGGGCCTTTTAAAGTTACCTTTCTCACTTGTCTAGCCTAGGCACCACAAAGTCAGGTTTAGATAAACGACTGAATGCCCACAACCTTCCTTTGTCCTAATGAGCGCGACAGTCCTTAATTGGCTGAGTATAGATATTTTTTAATTAGCTCAATGGTTGATGCATATGCTTTTTTTGTGATTATCGGGGTCTTAGGAAGGGTAATGAAATCCCCACCCAATCTTAAGTGGTGTTATAGCCCTTTAGATTCCGTTTTAAATATGCAAAGCAATTAACACACAAAATCTAAAACACTTGCAATTTTTTTTATTTGGCAACGCAAAGAATCCTGCACAAAAACAATTTATTGGAGAGGGAGAAGATTCTGTGCAAAGAATACCTGCAGGAAAAATTTTCAGTTGAGCTCAGGGGGTTACAGAGGAGAAAAGAGATGCCCACAGAGAAAATTCAGTTGCCGACGTCACTCCTTGACCACGGATCCGCGGTCAAATGCTTCAATCTGCGGCGGTTCCGCGGTGGATCTGGAGGTTTAGATCTCCCAAATATTCTCTGTGCTGGTTTGATTTCCTCTGTCTGTTCAGATCTTCTATTTATGGATTTGTTCAATGAGCTTGCTCTAGATCTGAATCAGAATTTGCTCCAAGCCTGCACACTTGCAAAAAAACCTTTCAAAAATAACAAGATGATTTTTTTTTTCGTTTTATTTTATTATTAATTTTTAAATTTTTTTAAATTTTTTTAATTTTTCTTTTTTAATTTTTTTTATTAACCCGAAATTACACAAAGAAAGAGACTACCGTCTTCCCGGCAACGGCGCCATTTGATTGTTGTCATTATAGTATAGTGGTGAGTATTCCTGCCTGTCATGCGGGTGACCCGGGTTCGATCCCCGGCAACGGCGCCATTTGATTGTTGTGGTTTTGCGTGTGCGTGTTTTGAAATCAAAGAATTATACCGCAATCAAGACGGTGTCGCTTGGTAGCTAGCCGGTTGAGTACGGGTCGGTTCATAGGGAGATGGATTCCTTTTCTTTATGTTCTAACGAGTTAAGTCCAAAAAATTGGTGGTTTTGTTGTAGATCTATGAATGAGAATAAATTGATAAAAAGGCCGACTAGGGTTAGGATTAAGTTAGTTCGAAAAAAGGTTTCTTCTCGCTTCTATCAATGCCCTAATTAAGAATATAGGTGTTAGGGTAATAGTCAACAACGGAGATTAGCACGACTAGGAAGAAACTAAGTTTCTTCCCTTTGGTCCTTGTCCGTCCGTTCTTGGCTCTTAGCCCTAACCTCTGGTTAATTCAACCACAACCAGTCTAACTAGGGAATCGCCACTATCTTGTAGGATAGGGTGCCGTAGTGAGCGGATTATGGTTGATTTAAAGAGAGTCCTTCAAATGAAATTATTTGGGCAAAGAAAGGAGAGAGAGAGATTTCCTTCTTTCAAACCTTCCCTATCCTAACCCTAACAAGTGATGAATTACTCACTCATTAGGAAGGTGACAATCAAATTCATTTTTATAATTTTTAATATTAGAAAACTAAATTGCAGATAATAAAAGAACAGATAAAAATTGCAGGAATTAAAATTGCAGATAAAAAGAATGCAAGATAAAAATAAAAAATACCTTTATTGATGACCTCTCAACGATTTATTACAAAATGAGAATTAAATCTAGAAATTGAAAAGAGATTAAGAACTAAATAGAGACATCTCAAAAGAGGCGCCCAAAAGAGGCACACTTAATTTGGTTTTGAGTCCTCCTATTTATAGATAGGAAAACCCCTAGATTTACATTCTGATCCATACATGAAATTACAAAACAACCCCAAAAACCAAGTCAAAGCACCGACACCCCACCGACACGTGTATTGCACGGCCGCGGAATCGCGGCAGAATAGCCTGTTTGGCCGCGGATCCGCGGCCATTTGGTGGGCTCATGGGCCCAATTCTTCAGGGTTTCTTCAAGTTGCTTTTATATTCTGTTTTCTTCACCTGGTTCCTCAGAATCTCTTCTATTTTCTTCCAGATTTCCAACAGTGCAGAATTATGTGGACTTTTACCGTGAGCTTCGCGTTGAAATCTTGAATCTTGTGCTACCCTTGTGCTTTGTGCATTGAACTATCTTATGATTTTCATTTGTTCCTTTAACTGGTAGGCGACATCATACGGATTCATCTATTATTGGTTGTAGTCTCACATTTGTAGCGTCTTTTCATGAATTTCACCGTAATGATCTGAGAACCTATAACCTGCAACTATTTAGCAGACATGGATCAAAAGCACCTATTTATATGTAATATGAATAAGAATGTGTGATATAATAATGCAAAATTCTGAAATGAACAGGACCCTAGTAAATTTAGGTTTAAGCGGGACCGGTCTCTTGAGCCTCAGGGAGCCGGAGATATGGGTGGTTCCCTATCTAAGGTAGACAACTTAACAACGATGTTATCAATACGGTAATCGTGTTTGAAAAAGACACAAATCCTTCCGCCCATGTGCAGCGGTTACCGATAACATCAAAACCTTCAGGACTTTAAATTACTTTTCTAATTGTATGACTCAGACTGAGTCTCATTAATAAACTGACTTGAATAAGATTCAAGTACAATCTACAATCTACAATCTGCAATCTACAATATAACAATTCAACATGAATCCATTCAAATCTATATTTACTGAACCGAACCACGGATACACTTCCATTTGCATGATTCTCCAGTTACATCCATGATTCTACCGTTACATCCATTTACTGATATCATGGTTTCGGTAAGTCATCCAATTATACAATCTATACAGTTTACAATACAAGACAATACAATACAACTATACAAACAAGACATCTCGGGGTTTAAAGGGTAGATTGGTACGGAAGGTGTTAGAAGTGGCACAAGACGGTAAGATTAAGACACCTAACCTATATTCCGTTGCTGTTGTACCGTGGCCCAACGATTCCTTGTACATTCCATTTGCCCTAGTCTCTAGCATATAGAGACTCCTCTCGTATACATTGGCATCCTTCTGTACTAAGCTAAAAACAACAGCGTTAACACCACATTATAACATGTAAGTCCACGGTAGCGCCCCGGCCGTCTAACAGACGCCAAATGCGGAACAAAAACTTTTAATGAAACTGGCGCTATCGTGTACCGTAACCCGGATCTGCCATTAAAGCTAAACTAACAAACTAAAAAGTGGGTAGAAGAGTTATACCGAATGATCCGAGTCCTTCGGTCTTCAACCATCATCCCACGCTTGTTGCGGCTGCTCCGATCTTCTTGATCTCCAGTCTTGTCGTCCAGGTGGCACCTCGTCGACGGATCTTTAAACGGGCTCCCGCCTCTGAACCGAGGCAACTCGATCGTCAAGTTTGCCAAAAGAGACGACCAAGATGAAGTAGAGAATGAGTAGAACACTTTGTCTTATTACGTCCAAGGCTGTGGACGAACGGTTAATGAAGTTGCCTTTTGGATCGATACGAAATGAGAAATGGAGTATATCAATTTCCATGAACCAAAATCCTTAATCTTTTCAAACAACAACCATCAAGTGAGTGAGTGAGAGGGGAGGGGGGGGGGGGAAGAGGCCGGCCATTTATAGGAGGTGGGGGGTGAGTGTTGGAGGAAAAATGGTGACCATAAGCTTAATACTTATCATAACACCTAGTATGAAAGCATTTAAGAAAGTGATGAATCATTAAGCTTAGTCACACAAGTAATAAAAGAACATTTAAAGCAACCATGAGTCACTAACCTTGTCATCACTTCTAGAACCTTCTAGAAGCATGACTCACCCTATGACTCACTCTCAAGAAGAAAAGATAAATCCGCATTTAACCGACTGTTAAATACGGCTGATAGAAAACTGGAAACTGGCAACTTTCAAAAGTGATCCTGAAACGAATTTCAGGATAACCCCGTATCAGTATAAACATACCTGCATTTGTATTACGACCGAATACAAATGCAACTGAGACAAAGATATTATATCTACACAGTATAATACTGGGTTCCGGCTTAAACCAAAGCCTACCAGTATTATCTTCCCGAAAAACGACACGTGCGAAAACGCACGTGTTTTTTCCGAACCTTGCCATAAACCCATACGGCCTCTACAACTTTTCGCCCGAACTTAGAAAAGTGTCTGTGGGGGACTCTAATGACTCATCAACATACTGGCACTGGGAATAACCCCTAGCACGTCAGAGGTACAAGCTGCACGTAACGTTTTGCCTATGTATTGATTGGAAGGAAAGCTGACGAGCGAACTCATCTATAAACCCTACTGAGCCTGACAGTGACAATGTATATACAGTCCGGTCCATTCGTCTAAAGAGTATCGCATATCTAGTCTAGGGGGGTGGATAAAATCAGACCCCTAATAACGCGATAAATCGTGTCGGCATGAAGCCCATCACCACCTGAGAAACTACTGATCCAAATCAGTAATTCTCCACTACCTCGGCCGAGGATTCCTAGTGATGGCCATCCGTGCACTGCGCGACATCAACCCCCAATACCGGGAGAGACGAATCCCCAAGATCCGCTCACTTGCCTCCAATGTGGCTCGGGACTGTACCCAACTAAAACCTGTTTGCACAACTCTTTTGAGCGTGGTAGGGTAGTAATCTAAGCACAGTGGGAACTCACATGAGACAAACGACGATCTCAGGTCGATGAACTAACCTGTACACATGTCACCAGGGAACTGCTATCTGACGATATGTATAATACCAACTAGCAGGTTCCCGGCGAGTCCTGTCCGGTGTACTCATAACCTAATGAGCACCTGTATACATCTTAGGTGATCCAACTGACACCAGTGGCTTGTGAGACCGGCCACCGCCCCTTGTCGGGGTCTCGACTGTATACACTAGTCTACTCTGGAGTATCGATGCCCTGTCTCGAAACTCCCACGACTAGGGACACTTAAAGGATGTGCTTACAGACCCCAGCTCCCACGTATATGATCGCCATCATACTGCTGGTAGTCAAGCAAGAATCCTATGGGCTCCATCATCATGCAATAGTGAACTAAAGCATATATACGATGATAAAGTCAAACCAGATAGCATACTATCATCTTGAGCAAGACTGTCATATCGGTATAGGTCCTACCTCAATCATTGCAATCACGTACCTGCGATCCAATAATTGACTTTGAGGGCACTATCTCCAACAATCTCCCACTTGCACTCAAGGCTAATTATTGCGATGTCGCATACTCACAGCCCGTGTGATACCGAACACTCAACTCCTCTACTAATCAGTTTCACAAAGCTAGTTTGTAAAACTCTTGTGTTCAAGAAATAGCCTCAGTGAGTGGATCCACCCTGATGTTTTTTTTCTATGTCTCTCTAAATCTCAAGTTCGCGGAGAAAGCCATCTCCCGAATCGAGTAATACCTGTCTTAGAATATGTCTGGATATCTGATGGGACCTAGTTCATAAATGAACTTCAAATCCAAACTTCTTAGACTGTATCGATAACTGAACCTAATCAGTATCCAGCACCATGCCTCCCACAGTATCCTCTTGGACCACCTGTCCAAAATACTGTCCCTCGTCAGAGGGAAAACTAAACCTCTGACAATCACTCTGTCATCCATGTCACCTTTGAAGCCTGGAATGATAACCGTCTCCCGAAGGAGGCTGCCGTCATCAAATCCGTAGAACATGCACTTATGTTCTAAAACTGCTTCCTTATGTTTCTCCAGGATTGGATTAATATAAACTTATCGCATCTAGTGCAAAAACATCTGGTGTGGTACTTGACATCTCATGATTGACTCAATTGCCAAGACAAGTGATCTGCCAATCATGCACAGCCCTCTCTTATTTAGTCTATAAGTCACCTTTAGATAGGGTGACTCCATCACCTGCAGGTACACCACCATGCCAGGAGTCATCTATTCTAAAATATTATTAGAATACTGTTAAAGTACCCATATTAGGAAACTACCCAAATCTAGATCTAAAACCGTAGATCTAGTAACCAAAATGTCAGATATTATATCCATATCCTTTATGGAGAAACAACTGTGTGACGACCAAAGTACAACCGATCATATTATAGGAATTTTACTTCCTACTCTGTGTATGTCATCCAAATACCAGGACATCACACCCTACTACCTTCTCAACAGATCCATCCCCTATTCTGATGAAGTCAAACCTATGACCGTCACATCAAAATTAGATGATTTTATCTCCGCTATATCTGCTCAAGTCTATAAATAGATATAAGCTACTTGCCCACTATGCTTCCGCTGCTCCCACTGACTACGACAACCCTCTGGCAGAATAATATCTACGTACACTTCTAAAGCTAGTTTAGAACGACATTATACTTATCCTCTTGCCGGGTCTCATAGTCTGGAACAACAGTAGTGTCAAGTCTGGGTAAACAAGAACCTCCCTCTCACCGTCCTTGAGGCTACCGGAGTACCTCTTGGGTGTCTGAGGTTACCCAGCATATCTGCGGAGTGGCTAATGGAATGTCAAACCTGATTGAATATATAGGTCCTATTAAATTTTCCGTAATCGTTTGCGGTTCTGGAATCACTTTCAGTTCTACCATACTCCCACTACTGTTTTCTGAAAAATCCATTTTTACTAAAACTGTGGCGAGTCAAGAACAATATCACTATTGATCTTCCAGATGGTAGAAAAGTCAACCCTCGTCGAAGCCAGGGTCAACCCACAAACAGCCATTACAGAAACGTGCCTTGAGTTATCCAGTGTCTGGTTTTAAGCATAAGCTGGACAACTCCCCTTATCTTAACATCGTTAAGATATGAACCATTCTATATCCAATATAGAAACAGAGGTACTAATTTAATTGGAACCAGATTCAAATCATGCAGCTGTCTCCAGTGCATGACAACTTAATTGAAAAAAGGCTAATCATCATTACTCAACTTAGGAATCCATCCAATTATGAGTAACCTGAAAGAGAAACAAGTTTCTCAAAACCATTATTATCATCTGATTATCAATCACAAGAATCTACATCCTCAATCTCTTTGAAGAATCCCGATACTTGTGATACCTGGTTCTCTACTTCATTCTTATACCCACAACTTCTCAAAACTTAGACTTTGTATTTCTACGAAACACTTGTCTAAAAACTAGAGAAGTCATAAGTAAACAGAACACAGTACGAGGACCTACCCCTTTGTCCTGACGGACACTGGACAACATACAATACTCTGTATAAGTCCGCTGAGTTGAATAACTCAAAACCTATGCATCGTAGGTTGAAAAACTGTATCCAGGTGATTTCCTCAAATATCACCAATTACAACGAATTCCGATATAATGAGGATGATCTCCTAATTCCCAATAACTTACTCCCACTCATCATCTGTAAAACCATACAGATATGAGAATGAAACCTGGTAAATACATACCCTGGAGTAAGTATCTAATCGGGAAAACAGTTTTCTTTTAACAATGCGCAGTGAAACTGAAACATGAAAATGTTTCGTAGGGGTATTCTTGTATTCTTAGTAATGCCTCTTCCATAATCCTATTCATGACTTTAACCGTATATTTCTTTGCCATCACTCCAAATCCCTTTATTTGTCTTTAGTCGTTACCTTCTGTACACCTCTTTAGGCTAAGTGGTTTTCTTCCTTTCCTACCGTTCGACACCAGCCTATGGTTTGGAAGAAGACAATCCAGTAAGCATAATAGGTATACCCTCCTAATCCTAGGAGTACTCGCAACTTGAGAGAAGATGATGATAAAAGACAATCTGAATAATACCTTATTCTATTTCTCCCGAACTGGGAAAAAGCAAAGGTGAAATAGGAGTAGCGATGAAGTATGCAGTTTGGTCGTGAATGATAACAGTCGCAATTTACTTTGCCCTCTTTCTAATCCCTTTTATTTTGTCTTTACATATCACCTTCTGTACACCCTACTTAGGCTAATTGGTTTTCTTCATTACCTACCATTCAGCACTAGCCTATGGTTTGGAATAAGACTATCCAATAAGCGTAATAGGTGTACTCTCCTAAACGAAGGAGCTCTCGCAACCTGAGAGAAGGTGATAATAAAAGACAACTAAATAATCTAATTCTATTTCTCCTGAACCTGGATCCATTCTCGAAGAAGTCCCTTCGAGTTCGTATATAACCATACGATGGATCTATCCAATGGAAGTGGATATCCGTAGTAATACGGGGTGTTTTGAGAAATGTAAAGGGTAAAAGAAGGAGCGGCAATGACTTATGCAACTAAGACAATCCAAAGGCCAGTATTTAAGAAGGTTCGGTCAACTTGGTCACTGAGTCATAGTCTAGGGTCGGTCAAAAGTCGCTGCCAAAGAGAGAGAGAGAAAAGAAACACTCTGCGTGCACTCTAACCTAGATCAGACTGGTTATCACTTTATCTAATCAGGAAACCTCCCACTGTTATCTCAAATTCTCCTCCAAACCTGAAAGAAGAATTAGTCGGGATCACCCGAAGAGTAAACCAACTCATCAGTGAGAATCGGGATCCAACTATCATCGCATGATAACTTGATGGAAGCCACTCAAGTTATCACACTCCAGAAGGTATGCGCATGCCTGACAAGTTTCCTGTATATTTGAAACTCCCGATATGATTTTTTCCTCATGCTCTTATGACCTTGACGAAGGTCAACAAATCATAAGTCACATGTCAAGTTCTACCCGTCATTGTCCAGGTTAATTTGAACCCACCCGCACAAGCCCTTGACGAAGGTCAACGAGGCTATACGACTGTCCCAAACCAACATATCTATCTATGAAACAAATGAATACCCCGCAGCTACCAAACACTATGCCTTGACGAAGGTCAACAAACATAGCTTGAATACTACTGACCATCCATAAGAAATGACGGAGGGCTACGGCTGGTTTTTGGCGAAAAACCTTTAACATAATGAACTTGATATCGCTGAAGGAACCTGATAGCCTTTTATAAAATATAGTGACGAAAACGTTTTGCTAAAGAGGCCACTCCCGGTGAAGGGATCTCGGCTCTTTCCTCGTGGAATGAGGTGCAGGATATTCCAACTGAATATCGCGATGCAAAGCAACTTGTAATCGACTATATGTAAAGTTATTACCCTGACGCAAACTTCTGCCCAAGGGGTCACTCCCGGTGAAGGGATCTCGGCCCTTGCCTCGTCGAATGAGGTGCAGGATATTCCAACTGAATATCACTATGCAAAACAAAAGGAAACATCTTTGTAATAACACTTTTTTAAAATTTGTTCCAACAACATCAAATATAGGTTTGTTTTATCCTTGCATTGATAAGAATCAATGCAGCCCCATCAATCAATCACACCAGAAAAGAACGAAAAATATAATGTACGTATATGCCATCCGCATTCGCCACTGGGTCCCGTCATCACTCGTTAGGTTACTTAACTAACGACAGAGCGGGGACTGGACTAGCGCGGGTGTAAAACATATACAACATCTAATAGTATATATACCAATATACAATAATCGTTCCAGGCGTGATAATATGCAACATTACAGAAAAGTAATAAGCATCACAGAACAAAACAGATAATCTGAGATCCCCGGGTTTCATAGAGCCGCTGCTGAAACCTGACGTTCCCCTGGTCGTGTGGATAGCCTATGCAATGAAACCTAGACCCCTACGGGTGCGGCAAGTTACCCGCCAAAACCTGAAGCGAGGTGGTCCCCACAGCATAGTGAATGGAACACCCGGCACTTCACAGAATCTGGTAAATTGAGCACCCCTCCTTGGGTCAACCTGTACCCCCTATGAGTGCGGCGAATAGTCTGTCAATTCTAAAGTGAGGTTCCTTTGCCTCTCAAAGCCATGAGATACGGATCCGTTGCCCTCCAGAACCCGGCTATCCGTGCACTCCTTCGCGGGATAAACCTAGTACAGAAATAAAAATATGTACAACGGGTACATCGACCTGGACCCGGTCGTGCCCCAAAAGAATATTATACAACAGGCAGTGACGGCAGTCCACATGTTGGACGCTCGCCCCGCAATATCAAATGTACAAATAAATCCAAACTGCACTATCATTGCACCCTGCTATCCACCACGACATATCCGCAACATCACAACACAACACAGAACATCAACCCGAATGTCACGTTCGCAAACCCGTCTAAAAGAACTATAGCAATCAGACGCGGTTTACCGATCAAACGACATTCCCGGTCGGAGATATAATGTAAATACTGCATACTAACAAATTTAAAATTTCGATCGACTAAATTTCCCGAAGTGGGCCCCACGTACATCTGCTGTACAGTAACAAATTCTGGGCCCAAAATTTATATACCAAAAACCACAATTTCCCATGTAGAACTCACTGTAGAAATTTGGAGTGCCAATCTCACAATACTGTGGCGGAGCCGCGGCCAAACCCATGTTTGAGCCGCGGATCCGCGGCGGTTCTGTGGAATTGGGCCACCAAATTTCATCAGTATTCATAGAAAACCCTGCTCTGTCTTCTGTGATATGCAAAAACTTTTCAGGACATCATTTAAAATCGACAGAAACTGATAAGCTAGAAAATTGTGTTTTTCGAAATTCGGTTCGATCGATGTTTTAAACGCGTTAGCACAAGTTAGTATAGCTTAATGGTGAGGCTCTGATACCACTGTAAGTCCACGGTAACGCCCCGGCCGTCTAACAGACGCCAAATGCGGAACAAAAACTTTTAATGAAACTGGCGCTATCGTGTACCGTAACCCGGATTTGCCATTAAAGCTAAACTAACAAACTAAAAAGTGGGTAGAAGAGTTATACCGAATGATCCGAGTCCTTCGGTCTTCAACCATCATCCCACGCTTGTTGCGGCTGCTCCGATCTCCTTGATCTCCAGTCTTGTCGTCCAGGTGGCACCACGTCGACGGATCTTTAAACAGGCTCCCGCCTCTGAACCGAGGCAACTCGATCGTCAAGTTTGCCAAAAGAGACGACCAAGATGAAGTAGAGAATGCGTAGAACACTTTGTCTCATTACGTCCAAGGCTGTGGACGAACGGTTAATGAAGTTGCCTTTTGGATCGATACGAAATGAGAAATGGAGTATATCAATTTCCATGAACCAAAATCCTTAATCTTTTCAAACAACAACCATCAAGTGAGTGAGTGAGAGGGGGGGGGGGGGAAGAGGCCGGCCATTTATAGGAGGTGGGGGGTGAGTGTAGGAGGAAAAATGGTGACCATAAGCTTAATACTTATCATAACACCTAGTATGAAAGCATTTAAGAAAGTGATGAATCATTAAGCTTAGTCACACAAGTAATAAAAGAACATTTAAAGCAACCAAGAGTCACTAACCTTGTCATCACTTCTAGAACCTTCTAGAAGCATGACTCACCCTATGACTCACTCTCAAGAAGAAAAGATAAATCCGCATTTAATCGACTGTTAAATACGGCTGATAGAAAACTGGAAACTGGCAACTTTCAAAAGTGATCCTGAAACGAATTTCAGGATAACCCCATATCAGTATAAACATACCCGCATTTGTATTACGACCGAATACAAATGCAACTGAGACAAAGATATTATATCTACACAGTATAATACTGGGTTCCGGCTTAAACCAAAGCCTACCAGTATTATCTGCCCGAAAAACGACACGTGCGAAAACGCACGTGTTTTTTCCGAACCTTGCCATAAACCCATACGGCCTCTACAACTTTTCGCCCGAACTTATGAAAGTGTCTGTGGGGGACTCTAATGACTCATCAACATACTGGAACTGGGAATAACCCCTAGCACGTCAGAGGTACAAGCTGCACGTAACGTTTTGCCTATGTATTGATTGGAAGGGAAGCTGACGAGCGAACTCATCTATAAACCCTACTGAGCCTGACAGTGACAATGTATATACAGTCCGGTCCATTCGTCTAAAGAGTATCGTATATCTAGTCTAGGGGGTTGATAAAATCAGACCCCTAATAACGCGATAAATCGTGTCGGCATGAAGCCCATCACCACCTGAGAAACTACTAATCCAAATCAATAATTCTCCACTACCTCGGCCGAGGATTCCTAGTGATGGCCATCCGTGCACTGAGCGACATCAACCCCTAATACCGGGAGAGACGAATCCTCGAGATCCGCTCACTTGCCTCCAATGTGGCTCGGGACTGTACCCAACTAAAACCTGTTTGCACAACTCTTTTGAGCATGGTAGGTAGTAATCTAAGCACAGTGGGAACTCACATGAGACAAACGACGATCTCAGGTCGATGAACTAACCTGTACACATGTCACCAGGGAACTGCTATCTGACGATATGTATAATACCAACTAGCAGGTTCCCGGCGAGTCCTGTCCGGTGTACTCATAACCTAATGAGCACCTGTATACATCTTAGGTGATCCAACTGACACCAGTGGCTTATGAGACCGGCCACCGCCCCTTGTCGGGGTCTCGACTGTATACACTAGTCTACTCTGGAGTATCGATGCCCTGTCTCGAAACTCCCACGACTAGGGACACTTAAAGGATGTGCTTACAGACCCCAGCTCCCACGTATATGATCGCCATCATACTGCTGGTAGTCAAGCAAGAATCCTATGGGCTCCATCATCATGCAATAGTGAACTAAAGCATATATACGATGATAAAGTCAAACCAGATAGCATACTATCATCTTGAGCAAGACTGTCATATCGGTATAGGTCCTACCTCAATCATTGCAATCACGTACCTGCGATCCAATAATTGACTTTGATGGCACTATCTCAACACCACATTATAACAATATAATACAACTTTAAAAGCTACCTTCTTATTCTGTCTATTCTATTTCTCTCTTATCTTTAGGACTTACCGAGCGATATGTTTGCTGACGACATTCTCTTCTTTCTTCTTTGAATGTCGTCAGGTGATCTGGACACGTCAGAGATCGAGCCCAGCGCTAAAGACTTGGACCATTTTGTTGAAGACCCAGAGCTTTAGTTCATTGTAAACTTTTATTTCAGTACCTTTCCTTTTCTGTTATGCCATTGTTTAGGCATTGCTTTATTTCAGTTGTATTTACATTTCCATGCATTATACAGAAAGAATGTGAATAAATAAAGTTGTTGTTTTATTATATCTTGTCTCTTGTGCATTTACTTTTATATTGCTTAGATACGCTTAGCGAATTTACTTCATAGTAAATACGTAGCGGCCTCGTCGTGCCTTCTGCCCATACACTGGGAAGCGGGGCGTGACAGGTTTTGTTGGTGGCCCATGCAGGTCAGAGTTGTATGGAACACTGCCATGCAATTCTGTTATGCTTGAACAACCTAAGCAATATAACACAAGAACCAGCAACTAAAACATTCTTTACAATCATGTTTCTTGAATCTTATCAATTTCATATTCTTTGAATCATATACTTTGAATCTGTCCTAACCTAAATTTTTTCATTGAAGGTTATGGATTCCCCAAACAACACCGGCATCAACAACACTCTACCTCCACTACCAATCACACCTGCCGTTCCTGCTCCACCCAACGAGCAGACGGTTCTGCATGAGGAAATCCGAAGCCTCCTGGTTGGACTGCAGCAGCAGACTGCTATATTATTGAACCGACCAGAAGCAGAAGCAATCATCAGGAAGCGCTCTGCTACCCAGATGGCAAGAGGAGCTCATCCTATACAACCTTCTGAACCCAAGAGACAGAAAGAAACAATTAACCGGCCAAGTCCAAGTTTTTGTTACTACTGCCATAGGGATGGACACTTGTGGAAGGACCGTAGGCACGCAAAAGGCCCGTGCCTAGTTTATGGCGCATCCGATCATAGAATTGGAGACCATCCCTATAGACGCAACTCAGCTCACACACCCACCAACCACCCGCAGCGGCCAGCTATCCAGGCTCCTGCACCTCGTTTTGCACTCCCTGCTCCACCACCTGCACAGCCTACTCGCCAATTCCAACAGGCAATGAGGAACATGCCTCGAGGGCAGAAAGACATTCCCCAAGGATAGAATGTGCCTCCAGCTAGAAGGAATGTATCACGGTGACAGACGTTCACATTAGCAGCCGTAGAAGCTGAGACTATAGATCAAGGTAACACCGGTAAGCCCTTTTCACATTTTTAAACCCTTGCACCATCTTGTTATACACTATCATACTCCAGTCACCAAACTTTCCTGGAATCTGTTACACTTTACTTTTACAAATTTCGAGAACACAATTTTTATAAGGAGGGTAGAATGTAACAACCATAAATTTTCTATACAACTTTCTGTACAAATTTTTTCAAAAATCCATAAAGGGGTATTTTTTGCCTGAGCACAAGAAATAAGTAATTGATTAGTTATTTAATTACAAGAAGGATCATGTAGCTCTATGGTAATACTTTGCACTGCTGAACCAAGCCATTAGAGTTCAAATCCCATACTCCACATTATTTTTAATATAGTTTTATTTTGAAGTTTTAGAATACCAAGAGTTTACACGTGCATATCTCACAAAACACCCACTACACCCTGAAAAATAACTGTACCAGTGTGACCAAGGACCGACGTGGGCGATTCCGGCCGCCTGACTCGGCCGGAATCGGCCAACTCGGCCGGGGGACCGGCCGACTCGGGCCGGCGCCGCCGACCGGAGTTGCCGATTCCGGCGAGTTGTCTTCGTGAAAAATCTGGCCTTTTGTCTTCCCTGCACATCTGTACACTTTAAATTTTTAGACCAGTACCAGAGACCTCTTAAAACCCTAATTACTCCATTTATTTACATTTTATTACATTTTATTCAACTAAACCTTTCACCTACCCTAACCTTAGCCTAACCGTATAAATACAACCCCGACACACTACCCCCTCACTCCAAAATTCTGAGCAAACTCTCAAGAAATTTCATAGAACACTAGTGTGCATTTGAAGTGAGCAAAGAGGTGAAGCTCCGGCGAATTTTCCGGCGACAACCCTAGGAGTTCCCAGCGACCAAACGGCGCACCGGAAACTACGTCCACTCCCCCCCCTTTCCTCTTTGAGCTAAACCCGTAAGTCCCACCTTCCCCCTTCTCTACTCTTTCTGAAAAATACGAAATTCTAAAACCCGACGGAATCAGAGCAAATCCGATTTCCGATTCGGTTCTTCCTAAAATCTCACTTTTCCTTTAATACAATCATGTTAAACCATTACATGTTGACTATTAAACAATAACAAATATGTTGAATAAGTTTCATGACAATATATTTCATTTTGTAACTTTTACCGTACTTTTTCACTAAAATACCATGTAGTTTTATTTCGATATTAAAACATCACAGACTTGCTATACCTTTAAGTAGATCACGAGGTAATGACCTACCTCCTCACAACACTCATATGCAACATAGCACAATACTTTTCGGGGACATTAACTACGGGAAAACGAAACCTTTCAAATAAATACCATTTACTAATAAAACCGTTTTCTAAAAGATTAAGTATTTTACAAATCTTTGCAAAGTGCCGCTACAACCCATTTTGGGGAACCCGACTGGGATGGTGCGGATTATCGCACATCCCTGGGCTTAGTAGTGCGAGATGCAGACCTCCGTAAGGAGCATTCGGTCTTTAGAGATTTAAAATACGAAAATATTAAGAAAATGAGATTTTTAGAAATATAATATATATATATTAAAATTATATATATATATATATATATATATATATATGTATCATTAAAATATCTATTTTTGATATAATATAAATATTCCAATCTTTCCAAAACAAAGAATCACTTTACATTACAATACCATGAAATTCCATACAAGTGCAATATTATAATTAAATACCCTATATTATGAAATTAGGTTATTCTCACTAGAAATATCACAAATATAAAATCTACATTTATTACAACTCTAAAGACGATAAATAAACACTTGGGGTGTATTTTGAAAATTATACAAAAGTATTTTTATATAAAACCCCCTCAAGTTCTATAAATTATCCTAAGGACCCTAGTAAATATATGTTTAAGCGGGACCAGTCTCTTGAGCCTCAGGGAGCCGGAGATATGGGTGCTTGCCTATCTAAGGTAGACAACTAAACAACGTTGTTATCAATACGGTAATCGTTTTTGAAAAAAACACAAATCCTGCCGCCCATGTGCAGCGGATACCGATAACATCAAAACCATCAGGACTTCAATTTATTTTTCTAATTGTCCGACTCAGACTGTCTCATTAATAAACTGACTTGAATATGATTCAAGTACAATCTACAATCTACAATCTGCAATCTACAATATTACAATTTAACATGAATCCATTCAAATCTATATTGACTGAACCAAACCATGGATATAATTCCATTTACACGATTCTCCAATTACATCCATGATTCTACCGTTACATCCATTTACTGATATCATGGTTTCGGTAAGTCATCCGATTATACAATCTATACAGTTTACAATACAAGACAATACAATACAATTATACAAACAAGACATCTCGGCGTTTAAGGGGTAGATTGGTACGGAATGTGTTAGAAGTGGCACGAGACAGTAAGATTAAGACACCTAACCTATATTCCGTTGCTGTTGTACCGTGGCCCAACGGTTCCTTATACATTCCGTTTGCTCTAGTCTCTAGCATATAGAGACTCCTCTCGTATACACTGGCATCCTTCTGTATCAAGCTACAAACAACATTAACACCACTTTATAACAATATAATACAACTTTAAAAACTTCCTTCTTATTCCGTCTATTCTATTTCTCCCTTATCTTTGGGACTTACCGAGCGATCTGTTCGCTGACGACATTCTCTTCTTTCTTCTTTGAATGTCGTCAGGTGATCTGGACATGTTAGAGATCGAGCCCAGCGCTGAAGACTTGGACCATTTTGTTGAAGACCCAGAGCTTTAGTTCATTGTACACTTTTATTTCAGTACCTTTCCTTTTTTGTTATGCCATTGTTTAGGCATTGCTTTATTTCAGTTGTATTTACATTTCCATGCATTGTACAGAAAGAATGTGAATAAATAAAGTTATTGTTTTATTATATCTTGTCTCTTGTGCATTTACTTTTATATTTCTTAGATACGCTTAGCGTATTTACTTCATAGTAAATACGTAGCGGCCTCGTCGCGCTCTCTGCCTGTACACTGGGAAGCGGGGCGTGACAGGTTTTGTTGGTGGCCCATGCAGGTCAGAGTTGTATGGAACAATGCCATGCAATTCTGTTCTGCATGAACAACCTAAGCAATATAACACAAGAACCAGCAACTAAAACATTCTTTACAATCATGTTCCTTGAATCTTATCAATTTCATATTCTTTGAATCATATACTTTGAATCTGTCATAATCTAAAATTTTTCATTCAAGGTTATGGATTCCCCAAACAACACCAGCACCAACTTCAACAACACTCCACCTCTACTACCAATCACACCTGCCGTTCCTGCTCCACCCAACGAGCAGACGGTTCTGCTTGAGGAAATCCGAAGCCTCCTGGTTGGACTGCTGTAGGGTTCCTAGGCACACTTGTGAAGGTTCATAACGCATCAAACATGCACGAATAAAATTTTAGATGTGCCGAACAACCCAAAGACAGGATCTTTGCTAGATTATTAGGGTTAAGCATGCAAGATAACAACTTTTTATCTAAGTGTGAGGGATTACAACCTTTGTAGTCCGCTCCTTCGCTTCACAAGCTCCGAGTAGAAGTCCCTTCACCGCGATCCTCGATCTCCCGGACTCAAGAGAGGCTCCACGACTCGAACGATCCATGCTAGCTTGAAGTGTTCCAAATCTCCGATGATCTACGTCGAAGTTTCAATAACTCAAGCTTTCTCACTCTAAAGAGATAAACACACTAATCTCATGGGCTAGATGAGATGAGGATGAAGGAGTAGTATTTATGCTTTCTTTTTAATTCACTTTCTCATAATTTATCATCACAAATGGAATTTCTAGTGAGCTCAAAATCAAGAGAGAAGAAGATGATAATGGAAAATTATAATGATAATTCCTTTTGTGATGAATAGAAAAGAAAACTATATGATTGATATATCAACCATGGTTAAGGATGAGTGGCTAAGAGTTTGTAGAGAATAAACTAGAGTTAGGGTTTGGTTAGGTTAAGTTATGAGTCATGGAAAAATATCAACCATAATATCTTAACCAAGACAAAAGCAAAGCTTCTAGAAGGTTCAAGAAGAAGCTAATCCTAATCAAACCCTAATCCCATTTAATCATCCTTAAACATGTTTAATAATATATCATATCATGTCACAATAATATATATCACATATATATTATATATTTGCAACAAAAGAAAATAATACAATTAACATATATCGCATATATATCAATGTATCATCCAGTGAGAAAATGAAATAATAAAGCGAGCCAATATTAGATAATGTAATACAATATATCATATATATTATTATACATTAAATTATCGAATCAACACTTGATCCGACGATCCGGCTATATCGAATATTACCGACTAATATATCATGTACCGATTCATCGAATCAACACTTGATCCGATGACCCGGTTCATATCTAAATATCGCGAGAATATAATACGGTATCTTATATTGCATTATTCTCGGTCCTGCACATATCACATATGCGCATCTACTCCATTTCGCCTGAGCCAAGAAACCTCTGTGTAGGACTCTAAAGAATCGTCAATACGCCGGTAGCAGGTGATGATCATATCAAACACCCACAAGCTGCAAGCGGTCAGCTAAACGTAACAGCCACCCAGGTATTGAGCGATCAGAAGATCAACAAGCTAGCCTGTGCGTTCTCCTGTGAATCCAATCAGTAACACTCCCGTACAGTCCGGTCTGTTCGTCTGATATATTGCATATCAAGTCTAGGGGTGGTATACGTCAGACCCCAGTAACCGATAAGTCGTGTCGATGTATGGCTCATAACGGGTCGAGAAACTACTAGTAACACTTACCAGTAAATCTCTATATCAGCCCTGACCAGGGACTTCCAGTTATAGCCAATCGAACACAGCACAACATCAACTCCCTATACCGGGAGAGACGAATCCCCTCCTATCGCTCATTGCCTCCATGTGATTCGGGACTGTACCCAAAAGCCACCGTTTTGCACGCCCTCTTGGACGTGGTAAGGTGGAAATCAAAGCACAGTGGGAATCACACAAGACTCCATGACGATCTCGGGTCTACAGACTACCCTGTACCAGTGTCACCGGAGAACTGCCATCTGACGTGTGGTATATCACCATCTGGGAGTTCTCGGCGAGTCCGTCCAGCGTACCCAGTCTCCACTGAGCACCCGTACACCATCTCTGATGTCAAACACCGATGGATATGGGATCATCCATCGCCCATCATATGGGTCAAGATGCGTATACGCTAGTCTACTCTGGTGTATCGATGCCCTGTCTCGATATACCCTCGACTAGGAACAGTTATAGGATGTACTCATCGACTATCATGGCCCCACTAGTATGATCTCATCATAGTCCCAGTAGTCGAGTACAGATCCTAAGGGCTTTATCAACATGTGAGAGTAAGACAGTAAACCAATACAAGTCAACATGTTAAGATAAAGTGAAACCAAATAGTATACTATCATGACGAGCAAGAAAGTCCTCTCTATATATATCTAAGCATCCATTATAATATACATCATATGTACAACAATGGCCTCTAGGACATATACATAACTAACAATTGCAGCTGCAGACTGCTATATTATTGAACCGACCAGAAGCAGAAGCAACCATCAGGAAGCGCTCTGCTACCCAGATGGCAAGAGGAGCTCATCCTATACAACCTTCTGAACCCAAGAGACAGAAAGAAACAATTAACCGGCCAAGTCTAAGTTTTTGTTACTACTGCCGTAGGGATGGACACTTGTGGAAGGACCGTAGGCGCGCAAAAGGCCTGTGCCTAGTTTGTGGCGCATCTGATCATAGAATTGGAGACTGCCCCTATAGACGCAACTCATCTCACACACCCACCAACTACCCGCAGCGGCCAGCTATCCAGGCTTCTGCACCTCGTTTTGCACTCCCTGCTCCACTACCTGCACAGCCTACTTGCCAATTCCAATAGGCAATGAGGAACATGTCTCGAGAGCAGAGAGACATGCCCCAAGGACAGAATGAGCCTCCAGCTAGAAGGAATGTACCACGGCGACAAACATTCGCATTAGCAGCCGTAGAAGTCGAGACTATAGGTCAAGGTAACACCAGTAAGCCTTTTTCACATTTTTAAACCCTTGCGCCATCTTGTTATACACTATCTATACTCCAGTCACCAAACTTTCCTGGAATCTGTTACACTTTCTTTTTACAAATTTCGAGAACGAAATTTTTATAAGGAGGGTAGAATGTAACAAGCCTAAATTTGCTATACAACTTTCTGTACAAAATTTTTAAAAAATCATAAAGGGGTATTTTTTGCCTGAGCACAAGACATAAGTAATTGATTAGCTATTTAATTACAAGAAGGAGCTTGTAGCTCATTGGTAATACTTTGCACTACTGAACCAAGCCATCAGAGTTCAAATCCCATACCCCACATTATTTTTAATATTGTTTTATTTTGAATTTTTAGAATACCTAGAGTTTACACGTGCATATCTCACAAAAACCCCACTACACCCTGAAAAGTAACTATACCAGTGTGACCTTGGACCGACGTGGGCGATTCCGGCCGCCTGACTCGGCCGGAATCGGTCAACTCGGCTGGCGGACCGGCCGACTCGGGCCGGCGCCGCCGGCCGGAGTTGCCGATTCCGGCGGTTGTCTTCATGAAAAATCTGGCCTTTTGTCTTCCCTGCACATCTGTACACTTTAAATTTTTAGACCATTACCAGATGTTAATGTATATGCCCTAGGGGCCATTATTGTATCATACTAGCTTGTATATTACTTAATGGAAGCTTGGGATATTCACAGTTATATTAACAGTCTTGCTAAACATGGTAGTATGCTACTTGGTTTATATCTATCTTAATATGTGTGTACGTATTGATAGAGCCATTAGGATCTTGCTTGACTACCAGCATTGTGATGGTAGTCATACTAGTGGGGGCTGGGTAGTCTACAAGCACATCCTTTTTCAGGTCCCTAGTCGTAGGATTATCGAGACAGGGCATCGATACTCCGGAGTAGACTAGTGTGTACGCTTCTCATCCCAGTTGGGAAGATGGTCTGTCCCACAGCCATCAGTACGTCGTACTGGAGATAGTATACAGGTGCTTATTGGGTTATGGGTACACCGGACAGGACTCGCAGGGAACTGTTGGTTGGTATTATACCCGTCGTCAGTTAACAGTTCCCAGGTGACATGAGTACAGCATAGTCCGCAGACTTGACACTGCTGCTTCGCCTCGAGTGTGTTCCCACTGTTCTTAGATTGCTACCCTACCACGGCTCAAAGGAGTCGTGCAAACAGGTAGCAGTTGGGTGCAGTCCAGAAGCACTTGGAGGCAGTGGCGGTTAGACAGGATTCGTCTCTCCCGGTATTGGGAGTTGATATCGCGCTATGTCTGGAGAGCCATTACGCAAAGTCCCTGGCCAGGGCAAGCGAGATTTACTAGTAGGTTTTCCAGTAGTTTTTCAAGGTGTAATGGGCTTCACTCCGACACGACATATACCGCTTTTAGGGGATTGACGCTTGCCGCCCCCTAGGCCCGATATGTGATAGTCCTAGACGAACAGACCGGACTGTACGGAGATTGTCACATCAGGCTCAGTAGGAGTTTGGATGGGTTTCCTCATCGGCCTTCTTATCGACATCTACCTGGGGACCGTTACGTACAGCCAGTGCCGCTTGCGGTCTGTGGTTAAAACCACTGCCAGCGTAGTAGTCGAGTCTTTAGAGTCCCACACAGAGAGTTTCCCTGCTTCGGGCGAAACGATATAGAGGTCGTATGGTTTTACGACAGGGTTCGGACGCATACGTGTTTTTACGCACGTACGATGTTCGGACAGTTTTTACTAGCGGGCTTTAGTTTAAACCAGATTCTAGTATTGGATTATTGGATTTATACAGTCTCAGTATTTCCGTGTTTTCACGGATGGGAGGGGTGTTCTCGTAAATTGTCGAGAAGCTTCTAGAAGATTGATGAGTTGGAGGCTTAGGTAGATTTTGCATTAATTGGTTTAATAACTCATGGTGTGATTCATCCATAGGAGTTAATGATGCATTAATGGCTTAATGACTCATGGGATGAATCACACAAGGTGAGTTAATGAAGCATGAAGATATTTTTATTTGTTATTCATTTAATAAATATCTTATGCTTCATATATATTCACAATGAGTTATTTTTCCATTATGATAATCACTCTCACCTTCTCTCTCCTCAAGCTGTCTCTCTTCAAACCCTAACCCTAACCTCTCATGTGTTGAGATCAAGGGTTAGCAAGACTAATTGATCCCTAATCCTATTCTATATCCTCTAGGTTTCTTTGATTAGCACTCTTAGTTACCTAGTTACCTCAAGTTAGAGGTTAAGCTTGGAGTAGTAGCTCTCGGGTGGATCTTCTATCATAAAGAGGAGGAAGACGAGGAGGTGGTCAATGAGAACAAGAAGGAATTGGTTCATTAGGTATAATTTTCTTTCATAGTAGATAATCCCTCTTATGATGTTGTTAGTTAGGGTTTGGCAAAGATCCATAAGTTCGTCGATATTAGTTTAAACAAAAATGATTGTTTTACCTATTCCGCCTCCCAGCAATTCGTGGGGTGTCTAACGTCGACTTACAGTAGTATCATAGCCTCGCTAAACCATAACTAACTTGTTAGCAAATTCGTTAGAAATTCGATCGCGAAACGAACCGGAAAAATCATCATTTTCACATAGTTTCTGTCGATTTTAAAACGGGGTCTAAAAATTTTTCAGGGACCCTTAAAATTACAAGCAGGGAATTATAAGGTTACTGGAGAAATTTGGGTTCTTAACTCGGCCAAACCGCCGCGGAACCGCGGCCGATCCAATCGATCCGCCGCGGATCCGCGGCCGAGTTGAAGCCGAGTCGCCCCAAATTTGCCGAGTAACTCTTCTGTGTTAATTTTGTATTTTCTGGGATGTTTTGTTTCTGCTCAAGTCTCAGGTGTACAGAGAAGTTTTTGGAGTAGAATCATTTGTGTTTGCTTGATCGAAATTCTATGATGTTTGGCTAATTTGATTATATCTGTGATTTGTATAATGTGTTCGTAAACCTCCCCTAACTGCTAGTATGTCGGTTAGCAGGGGGTTGCACATTTCTGTAATGGTTTTTACTGTTTGTGTTTGTGGACTTGTTGGATTGTCGTGAATGGATAGCCGGGGATGTGAGACGAGCGTTTCTTTCATTCAAATGTAATTTGTAAATTGTTGTAATATTCTTTTGCGGGGCACTTCCGGGTTGAGGTTGTAGCCACCGTTGTATTATTTCATTTACTGATTTTTGCTCCTAGGATAGACCCAAGGTGGAGTGCACAAACTACCGGGTACTTTGAAGTGTTTAGTGGCCTACTCACGTTGTTGAGGGAGACCGCTTCACTTCGGGTACTTGGCGGGTAGTTTACCGTACCCGTAGGGGTCTAGGGTGGGGTTTTGGCTATTCATCGCGATTGTGTAATCCGTCTTTCTTTGCAGGCTCAAAAGGAATGCGGATTCGTAGAAAATCCAATATGTTCATCTATGATCTGGAATGCCTATTATTGCGTCTGACGAATGTACAATATCTATATATGATAGCTATTAGATGTCACTTATGTTTTACACCCGCGCTAGCTCAGCCCCCGCTCTGTCGTTAGTTAAGTAACCTAACGAGTGAATGACGGGGCCCAGTGGCGAATGCGGATGGCATAAGAGGACGTTGTATTTTCGTTGTTTTCTGTAATGATAGGTTAATGAAGGGACGCATTATATTAATGCAAAGAAAATAAACCAAAGTTGAATCGTTGGAACAGTTTAAAAGAAACCACTCGGTTATTTTTAAAACAGAAGATATTTTTAATTGCGGAGCTTTAACCACTCCTTTTAAAAGCTATCAGGTTCCTTCGATCATATCAAGTTCACTACGTTCACGGTTTCGCCAAAACCATTCGTAGCCCTCCGTCATTTCATTTGGGTATTCAGTAGTATTCAAGCTAAGTATTTTCACCAATGCCAATGCATAGTGTTTGGTAGCTGCTGGGTATTCATTTGTTGCATAGATAGATGAGTTAGTTTGGGACAGTCGTATTATCATTTGGCCAACGCCAGGGGTATGTACGGATGGGTTCAAATTAACAAGATAATGATGGGTAGAACTTGACATGCGACTTATGACATTTTGACCAACGCCAAGGTCATAAGAGCATGGGGCAGAAATTTATATCGGGAATTTCTAAAGAAACTGAAATTTGCAAACAGATGCATACCATTTGGAGTGTGATAATTTTGGTAGGATTCCTTCAGCTTTATCACACGATGATATTTGGATCCCGATTCTACTGTGAGTATCCGCTACTCATCAGGAGATTCGTCACTTAACGATCAATGCTATAAACCAAGTAGGTGCCGAGAAAGGTGTCAGCGGGGCTACGCCCCCAGAGAAAAGAGGTTATTTAATTAAGGAACTTCGCGAAAGCGTTGGAAAACCTCCCTCGAAGTACCGACACCGGCCTGGCTGAACGGTTAAGCAAGTATTGTACGGTGAGAATAGTCCTGGCTAGTTCTTCCTTTTTGGTTTGAGGAGAGATTTGAGAAACAGTGGGAGCCATCCAGTTTAGATAAACTAAAAACCACTCTAAACTTGCAAGAGCATCATGCTAAAGTGTTCCCTCTCTCTCCTAATTGCAACGACCCAGAACATGACTGGCCTTAAGTTACTATTAGAAAAAAATATACTGACAGGGTCAAACTGTAAAGATTGGCTACGGAATGTCAAGATGGCTTTGACTTATGACAAATTGGGGTATGTCCTTACTACTAAGGCACTTGCTGTCCCTGGTCCAAAATTCAGTATTGCGGATAAGGAAATCCACAACACCTGGGAGTTAGATTGCGCGAAGGCCAAATGCATCGTGCTTGTCTCTATGAGTAATGAACATCAGAGGAGGCACGAGGATATGGATCTTGAATCCATATTTCTCCATACAAAGGATCTGTATGGAGAGAAATCTCGTATAGCTAGATACGAGAACTCGAAGAACTTGTTTCAGTCGAGGCTGTCCGTCGGATCATCTGTAGGAGAACATGTTCTTAAGATGATTGGTTATATAGAAGAGCTCGCGGACCTCGGGACGACTTTGGAGAACGAGCTCTATACAGACTTGGTTCTTCAGTCCCTTCCTTCCACCTATGCCCAGTTTATTCTGAATTTCAACATTCAAGGAAAAGAAGTTGATCTTCCAGAACTCCTTAACATGTTGAGGAGTACAGAGGGCACCTTGCAGAAGGCAAGGAAAACACCCGCTATGTTTGTTCGCGATGCTTCTTCTTCCGGGTCCAAGGCTAGGGCCAAAGGAAGGAAGAAGAAGGCCGTCACCAAACCGAGAGGTGGTGTTGGTAAGGTAGGAGTCAAGGGAAAAGCAAAGGTTGCGGTGCCAGTAGTGGCAAAGGACGAGTGCTTCTACTGTCGTAGGAAAGGGCACTGGAAGAAAGATTGCAAAGCTTGGAATGCCAAGAACCAGGAACCGAAGCAAGCCGTGGCTTCGACTTCAGGTGTGTTTGTAATTGAAAATTGTCTGTCAATCAACTCTACATCCTGGGTATTGGATACCGGATCAGGATCTCATATATGCAATTCATTGCAGGCACTGAGAAACCGTAGAGTGCTGAAGGTTGGTGATATGACCCTCCAGGTTGCTAACGGAGCTAGCGTGGGTGCTGTGTCCATAGGGGATTTTCACCTTGGATTGACGAGTGGACATATTTTGGTGTTGCATAACTGTTTTTGTGTACCTAGTTTAACGTGTAATATCATATCAGTTTCGTTGTTATCAAAAGAAGGTTATGATTTCACGTTTGTAAGCGATGTTGTTAACATCCACCTTAATCATAGTTTGATTGGGTCCGGTACACTAGATAACGGTATATATGTCTTAAACCAATTACAGATTTTCAATGTCCAGAACACACTAAAAAGAAAGTCTCCAGATTTAAATAAGGCTTTCTTATGGCATTATAGACTATGTCACATCAATGAGACAAGGTTAACTAAGTTACATAGAGAAGGATATTTGGATTCGTTCGAATATCAATCTTATGCCACTTGTCAATCATGACTCAAAGGAAAGATGACAAAGACTCCATTCACTGGACATGGAGTAAGAGCGAGCGAGCTCTTAGAACTCATACACAGCGATGTATGTGGTCCGATGTCTACACATGCAAGAGGTGGTTTTTCATATTTCATTACTTTTACAGATGATTACTCTAGGTACGGATTCATTTTATTGATGAAACATAAATCCGAGGCTTTTGAGAAATTCCAAGAATATAAGAATGAAGTAGAAAACCAAACCGGCAAAAGTATCAAGACACTAAGATCTAATCGAGGTGGTGAATACTTAAGTGCAGAGTTCCTAGGTTACCTAAAAGAGAAAGGAATTCTCTCTCAGCTTACTCCTCCATACACTCCATAGCACAACGGTGTATCGGAGAGACGGAATCGAACCTTATTGGATATAGTACGTTCCATGATGAGTAATGCTGAGTTACCGCGATTTTTCTGGGGTTATGCGCTAGAATCAGCGGCATATCTTTTGAATAGGGCTCCTACCAAGACTGTGCCTACCACGCCATATCAGATGTGGAGTGGGAAGAAACCCTATCTTCAGTATCTGAAGATATGGGGATGTCCAGTTTTTGTTAAAAAGCAGCATGCGGACAAACTCGAGGTACGATCAGTACAACGTATGTTTGTGGGATATCCAAAGAACTCCAAGGGGTATTTCTTGAAGGGTTCCGACAGCGCCCCGGCCGTCAAAACACGGCCAAAATGCGGAACGAAAATTTTCTAAACCGGCGCTACCGCGACCCGATTTCCGGATCGACCTTAAACCCTATACTAGCGAGCTAACTAAGAGTTATGAAGGTTATACCGAGATGATCCAAGTCCTTCGGTCTTCATTCCATGCTCCTAGCTATCCTTTGATGATGTTTGGTTGCCGGTCTTCTTTTGTCTCCGATGATCCACCTGAGGGAAACGGCGCAAGCTCCAATCTCGTCGAATGAGGTAACCGACGCTCCAACGTCGCTAGCGAAGGAGAGTGGGGGTGTATGAAAGTATCACTATGTTATTCTCTCATCTCATGTGCTCAAGAGAGCAATGCAAGAAGAAGTTTGGAGGTGATGAAACTTGGCATGAAGAACAAAGGAAATGAGCTAACTCCTTTTTGAAATTGAGAGAGTGGGAATGTAATCAATCAAGTGACCAAATGAAAAAATGAATCCCACCCATAATAGTGGCCGGCCCCCCATCTCTCTAAATCACCCAAAAGAATATCATTTTCTTTTCCCATTAATGCAATAAAATAATGCAAACCATACTTTGAACCATGCTATGTTCCATGTTCATGCCATACCTCCTTTTCCACCTCATTTTAAAAAAACAAATGAATTTCCATAAATGGAAAATCATATAAATGAGGTGGCATCTTCTTCTAGAAGCTATTCCGTAGAAATACGGAATACTTCCCGGTACATGTACCGAAATACATATACACGTATTCGTACCAAAATACGAATAGCCGAGAGAGAAAACGTATAGTGAACAATAATACTAGAATACGTATATACAAATACATATATAAATTATTAAATCAAAACTTGATTTAATAAACTGGCTTAATCCTAAGCCGCTAGTATTATCAACCGTCCGATTAAAGTCTGCGCAGTAAGTGCACATATTTAATCGGACACTCGTATGTATCAACATACAACATGTACACCATATCGCCTGAACCATGAAAATCCTCTATGTGGGACTCTAAAGACTCGTCAATACGCTGGCAGTGGGTTTAACCACAAGCACGTCAGCGGCACTAGCTGTACGTAACGGCTACCCAGGTATTAAGCGAAAGGGAGACCGACGAGCAAACTCATCCTGAACCCCTACTGAGCCTGTCAGTGACAATATCCGCACAGTCCGGTCTGTTCTTCTAAGAGTATCGCATATCGAGTCTAGGGGGGTGGATAAAGTCAGACCCCTAACAACGCGACATTTAGTGCCGGTATGAAACCCATCACCACCTGAGAATCTATCGATCCTGGATCGGTAGTTCTCGTCCACCGTGGCCACGGATTTATGGTGATGGCCATCCGTACACAACGCGACATCAACCCCCAATACCGGGAGAGACGAACTCCCGACGACTGCCTCCATGTGGCTCGGGACTGTACCCAACTAAAACCTGTTTGCACGACTCCTTTGATCCGTGGTAGGGTAATAATCAAAGCACAGTGGGAACTCACACGAGACAAATGATGACCTCAGGTCGATGAACTAACCTGTACACATGTCACCTGGGAACTGCTATCTGACAATAGGTATAATACCAACTAGCAGGTTCCCGGCGAGTCCGTCCAGTGTACTCATAACTCAATGAGCACCTGCATACTATCTTAGATGAACAAACTAACACCAATGGCTTGTGAGACCTGGCCACCACCCCTCGTCGGGGTCTCGATCAGTATACACTAGTCTACAGTGGAGAATCGATGCCCGGTTTCGATACTCCTATGACTAGGGACATTTAAGGATGTGCTTATAGACCCCAGCTCCCACAAATATGATCGCCATTATACTGCTGGCAGTCAAGCAAGAATCCTAAGGGCTCTATCAACACATACATGATGATAAAGACAAACCAGATAGCATACTATCATCTTGAGTAAGACTGTTTTATCGGTATAGGTCCTACCTCAATCATCATAATCACAAGTCCGCGACTGTGATAATTGCCTTGAGGGCACTATATCCAACAATCTCCCACTTGCACTTAAGGCCAATTATTGCGATGTCGCATACTCACAGCCCGTGTGATACCGAACACCCAACTTCTTTACTAATCAGTTTCGTAAAGTCTGTTTGCGAAAATGATTGCGTTCGAGAAATAGCCTCAGTGAGTGGATCCGCTCCAATGTTTCTTTCTGTGTCTCTCTACATCTCAACTTCGCGGTGAAAACTATCTCCCGAAATGAGCAATACTTGTCTTAGAATTTATCTAGATATCTGATGGGACCCAGTTCACGAATGAACTCCAAATCCAGCAAACTACTTAGACTGTATCGTCCACTGAATTTAATCAGTATCATGCGCCTTGCCTTTCCTCAGTATCCGCTTGGACCACCTGTCCAACATACTGTCCCTCAAAAGAGGGAAAAACTATAAATCTGACAGTCACTCGTCATCCAGGTCACCATGGAAGCCTGAAATGATAACCGTCTCCCGAAGGAGGCTGCCGTAATCATTTTCCAAGAACATTCATTTATGTTCATAAACTGCTTCCCAATGTTTCTCCACAATTGTTTTGATATATCTGCTTATTGCATCTAGTACAAAAACAATATCTGGTGTGGTACTTGACATTTCATGATTAACTCAATTGCCTAAGCAAGTGATATGCTAATCATGCAGATCCCTCTCCCCTTTAGTCTGTAAGACACCTTTAGAGAGGGTGACTCCATCACCTGCAGGTACACCACCATGCCAGGAGTCATCCATTTAATGTCAAAGTACCCAGATTGGGATACTTCCCAAATCTAAATCTAAAACCATAGATCTAGTAACCAGAAAACCTGATATTACATCCATATCCTTTGTGGAGAAACAACTTTGTGACAACCATAGTATAACCGATCGTAGTATAGGAATATTTCTTCCTATTAAGTGCATGTCATTCCGAATCCTCGGACATCACACCCTACTATCTTCTTACCAGATCCATCTCCTATTCTGATGAAGTCAAAACCTATGACTGTCACATCAAAAATAGATGATCTATTTCCGCTATAGCTGCTTTAGTCTATGATAGACATAAGCTACTTGCCCACTATGCTTCCGCTGCTCCTACTGACTACAACAACCCTCTGGCAGAGTCATATACACGTGCACTTCTAAAGCTAGTTTAGAACGACGCTATACTCATCCTCTTGCCGGGTCTTATAGTCCAGAACAACAACAATGGCAAGACTGGGTAAACAAGAACCTCCCTGTCACCGTCCCTGAGAAGACCTAAGTACCTCTCGGGTGCCTGAGGTTACCCACCATATCTGCGGAGTGGTTAACGGAACATCAAATCTAATTGAATCCTTAGGTTCTTTTAAATTTCCAGTAATCGTTTGTGGTTCTGGAATAACTTCCAGTTCTACCATACTCCCACTTGTGTTTTTCTAAAAAATTCCATTTTTATTAAAACAGCGGCGAGTCAAGAACAATATAAATATTGATCTTCCTGATGGTAGAAAGTTATCCCTCGTCAAAACCAGGGATAACCCACAAACAGCCATTACTGAAATGTGCCTTGAGTTTATCCGGATTTTGGTTTTAAGCATCAGCCGAACAACTCCCTATACCTTAACATTGTTAAGATATAAATTGATTCTATATATACCTAATATAGAAACAAAAGCACTAATCTAATTTGAACTAGATTCAAAATCATGCAGCTGTCTTCAGTGCATATCAGCCAAATGGAAAGAGGACAATCAGCATTACTCATCTAGGAGTGCATCCATATATGAGTAACCCAGTAGAGAAGAAAGTTCTCAAAACCATTACTATTAACTGAATACCAAACACAAATATCTACATCTTCGACTTCCTCGAAGAATCCTGATACTTACAACAGATGGTTCTCTACTTTATTCTTATACATATAACTTCTGAATATCTGGACCTTGCATTTCAACGAAATATATGTCCAGAACTGGAGAAGTCATAAGTAAATAGAATATAGTACAAGTACCAACCCATTTGTCCTAATGGACACCGGACAACATACAATACTTTGTATAAGTCCCCTGAGTTCAACAACTCAAACCCTGTACGTCGTAGTTTGAAAAACTGTAGTGTGGTTAAGAAGAATTACACCGCAGTTGAATGCACCTTACCTAATCACTAACTGATATAGGTAAGTGTCATAGACATAATATCAAAAAGTTATATCTCACTTTATAAAATAAATGTACAGATATATTAGTTTGAAATTGGTGCATAACAACGGATATTCAAAACCAAATATTTGCCATCCGGCAAAATCCAGATGATTTCCTCAAATATCACTAATTACAACGAATTCCGATATAAAGAGGATTTAATCACCCAATTCCCAATATCTTACTCCCACTCACCATCCGCAATAACATGCAGATGTGAGAAACTTATCTGGTAAATACATACCCTGGAGTTAGATTCCAACTGGGAAAACAGTTATCATTTAACATCGCACAGTGAAAACTGAAACATGAAAATGTTCCAAAAGGGGTTAGCTGGTATTCCTAGTAATGCCTCTTCCAATGTCCTGATTCACGACAATAACCATATACTTACCTGCCCTCACTCCAATCCCTTTATTATGTCTTTACTTATTACCTTCTGTACACCTTCTTTATGCTAATTGGTTTTCTTCATTCCCTACCCTTCGGCACCAGCCTAAGATTTGGAAGAAGACTATCCAATAAGCATAATAGGTGTACTCTCCTAATCCTAGGAGCCCTCGCAACTTGAGAGAAGGTAAAGAGAAAAGACATCTGAATAATCCTATTCTTTTTTCTCCTGAACCAGAATCCATCCTCGGAAAAAGTTCCTCCGAGTTCGTATGCAACTATACGATGGATTTATCTAATGGAAGTGGATATTCGTAGTGATACGGGGTGTTCTAGAGAAATGCAAAGGTGATATAGAAGTGAAAATGATGTATGCGACACCGTGACATTCCAAAAGCCAAAGTGTTTTAAGAAGGTTCGGTCAACTTGGTTCATGAGTTTTAGTCAAAGGTTAGGTCGTAGTCGCAGCCAGAGAGAAGAAACACTCAGCGTGTACTCTAACCTAGATCAGAATGGTTAATCATTTTATCTAATCTGGATGGCTCCCACTGTTTTCTCAAATTCTCCTCCAAACCATAGGCAGGCAATTTTAAGGATACTGGAAAAATTTGAGCCCCTGAAGCCTCTAAAGCACCGCGGAACCGCCGCACTAACCCCCCTTTGGCGGCGGATCCGCGGCCGTTTAGTGGCGACGGGCTTCCAAATTTTTACTGTAGCCCAGAGACTTGGAATTGTGAATTTTTTGATATTCTTTTTTGGCCCAGGTTTCTGTGAAGTATTGTTTTGCTATTGGGGCCAATTTGGAACTTTGTCGATCAATATTTTAAGTGGGCGTTTAACAGTACATACATTATATTCTGCGACCGTGAATGTCATTTGATCGGTAAACTCGACTAATTGCTATATGTCTTTTAGACGGGTTTGCGAACGTGACATTCACGTTGATGTTCTGTGATGTGCTGTGATGTTGGTTGGATCGTCGTGGTGGATAGCAATGGTGCAATGTTAGTACGGTTTTATTTCATTTGTATATTTGATATTGAGGGGCGAGCGTCCGACATGTGGACTGCCGTCACTGCCAGTTTGTATATTATTCTTTTGGGGCACGACCGGGCTGAAGTCGATGTCACCCTTGTATATTATTTTATTTTCTGTACTAGGATTACCCCGTGGAGGGGTGCACGAATAGCCGGATTCTGGAGGGCAACGGGTCCGCATCTAATGGCATTCAGACGGAGGGGACTTTACTCTAGAATTGGCGGGCTATTCGCCGCACTCGTAGGGGGAATAGGTGACCCAGGAGGGGTGCTCAAGTTGCCGGATTCCGTGAAGTGCTGGGTGGTCCATTCATGTTGCTGAAGGGGGCTGCCTCACTTCTGGTTTTAGCGGGTAACTTGCCGCGCTCGTAGGGGTCTAGGTTTCATTGCACATGCTATCCACACGACAGGGAACGTCGGGTCTCACTTGCGGCTCAAGTGAAACCCGGGGCTCCAGATTATCCACCATTCTGTGTTGCTTCTGTGATGTTTCTGTGATGTTGCTTTATATCATGCCTGGGACGAATGTTATATATATATTTATATATACTAGTAGATGTTGTATATGTTTTGCACCCGCGCTAGCCCAGTCCCCGCTCTGTCGTTAGTTAAGTAACCTAACGGGTGATGACGGGACCCAGTGGCGAATGCGGATGGCATATACGTACATTTTATTTTCGTTCTTTTCTGGTGTGATTAATTGATGGGACTGCATAGATTCTTATCAATGCAAGGATAAAACAAACCTATATATATGATGTTGTTGGAACCAAGCTTTTAAAAACGGACATTATAGACGTTCTCTTTTGCTTTGCATCGTGGTATTCATTTGGAATATCCTGCACCTCATTCGACGAGGCAAGGGCCGAGATCCCTTCATCGGGAGTGACCCCTTGGGTAAAAGTTTGCGTTAACGTAATAACTTTACTATAGTCGTTTCCTTTTGCTTTGCATCATGGTATTCAGTTTCGGATATCCTGCACCCCATTCGACGGGGAAAGAGCCGAGATCCCTTCACCGGGAGTAACCTCTTTAGCAAAAGTTTTCGCCACTATATATTTATAAAAAACCACTTGGATTCCTTCAACGAGATCAAGTTCATTACGTTAAAAGTTTTTCGCCAAAAACCAGCCGTAGCCCTCCGTCATTTCTTATGAGTATTATTTAGTATTCGTGCTGCGTTTGTTGACCTAGTCAAGACGTAGTGTTCGGTAGCTAAGTGGTGCTTGTTTGTGGCATTTTAAATGCGATTGGTTAGGACAGTCGTGCGGCCTTGTTGACCTAGTCAAGGGCACGTGCGGGTGGGTTTAATGCAATCCAGGATAATGACGGGTTGAACTTGACTAGCGGTTTATGGTTTGTTGACCTAGTCAAGGTCATAAACCGCTTGGGGTAAAAATCATATCGGGAGTTTCAAGCATACAGGAAATTTGCCAGGCTTGCGCATATCCGCACAGTCCGGTCTGTTCGTCTAAGAGTATCGCATATCGAGTCTAGGGGGGTGGATAAAGTCAGACCCCTAACAACGCGACATTTAGTGCCGGTATGAAACCCATCACCACCTGAGAATATATCGATCCTGGATCGGTAGTTCTCGTCCACCGTGGCCACGGATTTATGGTGATGGCCATCCGTACACAACGCGACATCAACCCTCAATACCGGGAGAGATGAATCCCCGACGATCCGATCACTGCCTCCATGTGGCTCGGGACTGTACCCAACTAAAACCTATTTGCATGACTCCTTTGAGCCGTGGTAGGGTAGTAATCAAAGCACAGTGGGAACTCACACGAGACAAATGACAATCTCAGGTCGACAGACTAACATGTACACATGTCACCTGGAAACTGCTATCTGACAATAGGTATAATACCAACTAGCAGGTTCCCGGCGAGTCCGTCCAATGTACTCATAACCCAATGAGCACCTGCATACTATCTTAGGTGAACAAACTAACACCAATGGCTTGTGAGACCTGGCCACCGCCCCTCGTCGGGGTCTCGATCAGTATACACTAGTCTACACTGGAGAATCGATGCCCGGTCTCGATACTCCTACGACTAGGGACATTTAAGGATGTGCTTATAGACCCCAGCTCCCACAAATATGATCGCCATTATACTGCTGGAAGTCAAGCAAGAATCCTAAGGGCTCTATCAACACATACATGATGATAAAGACAAACAGATAGCATACTATCATCTTGAGTAAGACTGTTTTATCGGTATAGGTCCTACCTCAATCATCATAATCACAAGTCCGCGACTGTGATAATTGCCTTGAGGGAACTATATCCAACATTTCTTCTATTACGCAGAGGAACAAAAGGTTTTTGTTTCTCGTCATGTCCATTTTCTAGAACAGCAGTTTTTAGGAAAGGAAACAAGTGGGAGCGAAATAGAACTGGAAGAAATTCTAGAACCACAAACTACTACTGAAAGTTTGGTAGAACCAGTAGTTCAAGAAGAACAGGAAATTCCCGCACCCCTCCGCAGGAGTAGTAGGCCGTCTCATCCTCCTGAGAGATACTACAATTTTCTCATAGATGGGGATAGAGAGGATTGCATCATTGATGATGATGAACCTACTACCTTCCAGCAGGCCATCCAGAGCGGTGACTCGGTAAGATGGCTGGATGCAATGCGGAACGAAATGGAGTCCATGTACACCAACAAAGTATGGACTTTGGACTTTGCTCCAGATGGGGTAAAACCCATAGGATGCAACCGGATCTTCAAGAAAAAGATTGGTGTAGATGGACAGGTGGAAACCTATAAAGCTAGACTTGTTGCAAAGGGTTTTCGTCAAAGACCTGGTTTGAACTATGACGAAACTTTTTCTCTAGTAGCTATGCTCAAATCCATTCATATCCTTCTTGCCATTGCTGCCTTCCATGATTATGAAATCTGGCAGATGAACGTAAAGACGACTTTTCTGAATGATAATTTAGAAGAGTGCATCTATATGGATCAGCCAGAAGGTTTCAATCAGAGTGGGAGCAGCGGGAAAGTGTGCAAGTTGCTTAAGTCCATTTATGGACTGAAGCAGGCATCGCGGAGTTGGTGTAGGGTTCCTAGGCACTCTAGTGAGGTCTCACAAGGCATCGAACATGCCAATTTCAAAAAATAACGGTGCCGAGAGACCCGACTACGGATCGTTTGCTAGATTTCTAGGCGAAAAGATAACTAGTTAACAACTTAACTATAAAGAATACGGAAATACAACCTTTGTAGATCCGGTGCTCCACCTCCATAGCTCCGCAACGAAGTCACCTCACTGTCCATATGAGTTCCTGGGCTCTAGCGTCGGCTTCGTCGGAGAATGGGCAAGCTAGGTCGTCGATGTCCATGCCGAAGATGATCTACGTCGAGGCATCGCTAAATCAAGCTCCGACTTCACCAAGTCAAGAAACTTGTGAAGAAAACACACTCTACTACTTGGCAAGAGGTAGAGGATGAAGAAATAGGAAGTGGGTAGACTTTAGATTTGGATTTCTCACTCATTTCCATCAATCACCATTGATGGAGCTTGCTTTCTTCTTGAAGAAGAAGAAGAAGAAGATAGAAATTGTTATGATAAGTTATTTTAGAAAATAGAAAATAATAGAATACTTATCATAATCAACCATGGTTAAGTGTAGAGACTAAACTCAAGTTAAATGAAGTGGTTAGGGGTTAAGCATGAGACAAAAATGGTCACATAGTCAAAAGTTCAAGAAGCTTCAACTAGAATCCAAAATTAGCAACCATTTTCTTTTCATGCTAATGATATTCCAAAATGAATAATTAAATAAGATAAAAGAATAAAACAAAACCCTAACCATTATCATGTAACCATGGTTTGATCTTTACCCAAAACCCTAGCAAACATGTATCATCAAACATGATACAATCAAGTGCACAAAAGTATATCACATATACAATGTGTACTTCCAAGTGAGAAAATCCATCTTAAGTAAACCGATACTAGTTAATGCAAACTAATATATCAAATATATAATTACGCAATAAATCATTAAATCAACACTTGATTTAACGATCCGGTCATATCGCATATAACCGACTAGTATCCAATGTATCGGCTTATCGAATCAACCCTTGATTCGATAACTAGGTCATATCGCATAGAACCAATCGATACATTCATCGCGAGAATAGAATACGGTATCACATACACGCATTATTCTCGGTCCCGCACATATCTCATATGCACTCCTATTTCGTTTCGCTTGAGCCAGGAAACCTCTGTGTAGGACTCTAAAGACTCGTAAATACGCCGGCAGCAGATGATGATCATATCAAACACCCACAAGCCGCAAACGGTCTGCTAAACGTAACGGCCACCCGGGTATTGAGCGATCTGAAGATCGACGAGCAAGCCCGCTCACACTCCAGTGAATCCAACCAGTAACACTCCCGTACAGTCCGGTCTGATCGTCTGATATGTCGCATATCTTGCCTAGGGGTGGTAAACGTCAGACCCCAATAGCTCGATAAGTCGTGTCGATATGAGGTCTATAACTATTCGAGAAACTACTGGTAACACTTACCAGTAAATCTCAGCAACCCTGGCCAGGGATTTCCTGTTATAGCCAATCGAACACAGCGCAACATCAACCCCCTATACCGGGAGAGATGAATCCCCTCCTATCGCTCATTGCCTCCATGTGACTCGGGACTGTACCCAAAAACCACCGTTTTGCACGCCCTCTTGGACGTGGTAAGATGGAAATCAAAGCACAGTGGGAACCGCACAAGACTCTATGACGATCTCGGGTCAATAGACTACTCTGTACCAGTGTCACCTGAGAACTGCCATCTGACATGAGGTATAATACCATCTGGGAGTTCTCGGTGAGTCCGTCCAGTGTACCCAGTCTCTACTGAGCACCCGTATATCATCTCCGATGTCAAACACCAATGGATATGGGATTATCCATCGCCCATCTGTATGGGTCGAGAAGGTACACGCTAGTCTACTCTGGTATATCGATGCCCCGTCTCGATACACCCACGACTAGGGACTTTGAAGGATGTACTTATGGACTACCATGTCCCCACTAGTATGATCCGCATCATAGTCCAGGTAGTCAAGTACACATCCTAAGGGCTTTACCAACATGTAACAGAGAGACAATCAGTATACACGTTAAGGTAAAGAGTAACCAGATAGCATACTATCATGTCGAGCAAGAAAGTCCTCCCTATATATGTCCCAGCATCCACTACAATATACATCCTATGTACAGTAATGGCCTCTAGGGCATACATATAACTAACAATCTCCCACTTGCACTAAGGCCATCTGTAGCAGTGGTCGAAGTATCTCATACTCAACCATCCCATAAAAGTCTCTCTCTGGGAATAGGCCTTCGTGAGTGGATCCGCCGTGTTATCCTCTGAGTCTGCTCTCCTTGCCTCGATCACCTTGGAGATCATCCATCTCCATGATCAGGTGACACTGCCTTAGAATATGTCTGGATCACTGATGGGACGAGGGTTCCTGGCATAAGCCACAACTCCATTGTCACACAATGGTAGGAACCTGGTGTTAGTGTATATGCCCTAGAGGCCATTACTGTATCATACTAGTATGTATATTACTTGATGGAAGCTTGGGATATTCACAGTTGTACAGACAATCTTGCTCAATATAGTAGTATGCTACTTGGTTTGTCTCTGCTTTAATGTGTACATGTGTGTTTATTTGTTATATCACTTATACGCATTAGTAGAGCCCTTAGGATCTTTGCTTGATTACCGGCGTTGTGATGGCGATCACACTCGTGGGGGCTGGGTAATCTACAAGCACATCCTTATACACGTCCCTAGTCGTGGGAGTACCGAGATAGGGCATCGATACTCCGGAGTAGACTAGCGTATGCGCTTCTCATCCCAGCACGGGAGACGGTCTGTCCCACAGCCGTCAGTACGTCGTACTTGAGATAGTATGCGGGTGCTCGTTGGGTTACGAGTACACTGGACAGGACTCGTTGGGAACTGATGGTTGGTATTATACCTATCGTCAGTTATCAGTTCCCAGGTGACATGAGTACAGCTTAGTCCGCTGACTTGACACTGTCACTTCGCCTCGAGTGTGTTCCCACTGTTCTTTGATTACTACCCTACCACGGCTCTACTGAGTCGTGCAAACAGGTAGTAGTTGGGAGCAGTCCCGAAGCACTTGGAGGCAGTGACGGTTAGACAGGATTCGTCTCTCCCGGTATTGGGAGTTGACATCGCGCTGTGTCTAGGAGAGCCATTACACAAGTAGTCCCTGGCCAGGGCAAGCGAGATGTACTGGTAGGTTCCAGTGTTATCTCAGGGTGTATTGGGCTTCACTCCGACACGACTTGTACCGCTATTAGGGGACTGACGTTTACCGCCCCCCTAGGCCCGCCATGCGATGTATCAGACGAACAGACCGGACTGTACGGAGAATGTCACATTCAGACTCAGTAGGAGTTCAGATGGGGTTTCACCTCGTCAGCCTTCTTGTCGACATCTACCTGGGGACCGTTACGCACAGAGCTAGTGCCGCTTGCGGTCTGTGGTTAAACCCACTGCCAGCGTAGTGTCGAGTCTTTAGAGTCCCACACAGAGGGTATTCGCCTCTGGGCAAAACAGAGTAGAGGTCGCATGGTTTTGCGACAGGGTTCGTTCTCATCCGCGCACTTGTGCACGTTTGGAGTCCGGACGGATTATACTGGCAGGCTCTGGTTTGAGCCAGATACTGGTATATGTTTTTGGGGTTGCTTTTATATCTTGGTATTCTTGTTCCTCGGAACGAGAATGCAGGTGTGTATGCACAGTTGCTTGAGGCGGAGAATGAGGTTTTTCATTAGGGTTTCGGAACGGGTGCGTATGCACAGTTGACAGTCTTCATTTTCCAAACCCTAATGGATTTATATATTATCTATTAATAATAGTAATTGAATGAGAATTATGTTATGGTTGATTTTTTGTTGACTTGTTGACCTTGGTTGACTTGTTGACCATTGACTACCATCATGCTTTAAAAAGTCTTCCTTGATTCATGCTTATATTTTAAATGAAGCATGGTTGTGGTCATTCCAAATACTACCATCAACTATTCTCATTTTCAATTATTATCATTTAGATAATATTTTTCTTTTGCATTATGGTTGCTAAAAAGAAAAAGAGAGCTCATTCTATCATAACCTCTCTCTCTCCTCATTTCATCTTCTTCTTCCTCTAGCAAAGAGAAACCTTCTCATGTGTTGAGAATCATTCTCTTTAAAAGGAAAAGCAAACCCTAATCACTCTCTACTCATTCTAGGATGAAGGTTTAGCAAGCCGGAAACCCCTAGTTCACTCAAAGATCGAGGAAGAGCCCAAAGTCGAACCTTCGAGGTGGATCTATCTTCGGCAAGA
Source organism: Agapanthus africanus (assembly GCA_030015575.1). Classification (NCBI taxonomy): domain Eukaryota; kingdom Viridiplantae; phylum Streptophyta; class Magnoliopsida; order Asparagales; family Amaryllidaceae; genus Agapanthus; species Agapanthus africanus. The sequence continues at coordinate 343,024,947 of JASDDO010000010.1, forward strand.
AGAAGGCGACGAGAAGAGAACCATTCAAGCTTCTACAAAGAACAAGAAAGAAGAACAACAACAAGAAGCAACAACAAGAAGAGAAGGAGTTCAAGTTTAGGTATAACCATCAACATAGTAGCTAACTCTCTTTAGCTAGAATACTAGTTTTAGTTAGTAAAGATCCGGCTTTTACGGTCCATGTTACAAAGTTTAGAAAAAATTTTGATTTACCGTTTCCGCAACCCCGTAAGTACCGGGAGAGGTAACGTGGACCTAACACCTGGTTCATCTCATGAACCTATATACACCCAAACAGCCTCTTTGGTAGCATCTTAAGTAGCGATGTATCCTGCCTTTATCGTCTAGTATGTCACGGTATCTAGCTTGGAACTCTTCCAACATACCGTCCCTTTACTGAGGGTAAAGACAATGCCTGCGACTGACATTCAGTCGTCTTTATCACTCTGGAACACTTCCAGTGATTTTCCCCAGGATCGCTTGATACCATCTCACTACTACTAGTGAGTATCCTAACATCCAATTAGATCTATCTCATAGATCCAAAAACCAGGATATAGGAGGTATCACATTGATCCTATATGGAGAATCATTGTGATAAGCGGAAATTGACCGAGCGTAGCATAGGAAACTCCTTTCTTATCAAGAGTATGTCATCCACGTACTCTACGAGGATCACCACCATACTCCCTACTACCTTTTTGTTTATACAAGGTTCATCTACCATTTTGATGATGTCAAACTCTTTGACTACTACATCAAAACAGATGTTCCAACTCCGCGATGCCTGCTTTATCACATAAAACATCTTGCACGCGTTTCCGCTGCTCCCACTGTCTACGAGGCCTTCTGGCTGTGTACTTACAGACTTTCTCTTCTAAATCAATATTTAGAAAAGCAGTCATGGCACCCAACCGCCAGATATCGTAGTCATGGTATGTAGCCGTGGCATGTAGGATCTGGATGGACTTAAGCATAGGTACTGGAAAAGGTTTCATCATTATCCACGCCTGGTCAATGACGAAAACCTTTAACAAGTCTAGCTTTGAAAGTCTCAACTTTTCCATTTACACCAAGTAATCTTTTCAAGATATACTTGCTCCTGATGGGGATTTAACCCTTCAGATATAGCAACCAAAGTCCATACTTTGTTGGTGTATAAGGATTCCATCTCAGATCGCTAAACATCCAGCCATTCTTACAGAGTCACACTCCTGATGGCCAGCTCGAAACTAGTTGGGTCATCATCTCATGATGCAATCCTCGCTCCCACTGTCATAGAGAAACCGAAGTATCTCTCAGGTGGGTGAGGAACCCTACTAGATCGGCGGAGAGGCTGAGGTTCGTTGGAATCTACTGAATCCTTTGGTTCTATCAAATCATCAGCTGCAGTTTGTATAGCTGGAACCTTTCCAGTTCTACATTACAGACCTTGCCTCGAGCTTGTCCGGATTTTGCTTTTAGACAAAGCCGGACAACCCCAAATCTTAACTAGCTTAAGACATGGGCTCTTCCCTTTCCATATCACATATGAAATGGTAGGCAACTGATTTGATTGGAACCCTATTCAATAGGTATGCAGCTTCTTAAGTGCACAACTCCCTTAAGGAAAAAGGTAACTCAGTAGTACTCATCATAGAGCACACCTTATCATATAGGGTGTGATTGCTCCGCCCCGATATACCATCGTACAATGGTGTATACGGAGGAGTAATGCTGAGAGAGAATCTCATTCTCCTTTAGAATAGTCTAGAAATTCCGTGCTCAAGTATTCTCCTCCTTGATCTCATCGTAGGACATAGTACTTATACCCATATTTTGGTTCTCTACTTCTAACTTATATTCTGTGAATATCTCAAAAGGTTCGGACTTGTGTTTCAACAGGAACATAGGTCTGAATCTCGAAAGATCATCAGAGAACGTAATGAAGTATAAAGAACCAGTCTTGGCATGTGTAGACAGGGGACCCACATACATCAACATGTATCATCCCAAGAGTTCACTAACTCTTTCTCTGTTTCTAATAAACAGGGCTTAGGTCATCTTATCTTTGTGACATGACTGGCGAGTTTCACAAGATGTAAATTCAAACTAATTTAAATATGCATCTTTATGTAACTCTAGCTAGTCGGGTCACATTGATCTGACCTAGTCTACAATACCTCAAGAAGGAACCATTCATTTCTGAACTCTTCCTCTTGTGTGTATTCCATATACTAAGAACTGTAGTTTGATTTAGAACATTAATGTTTTTAGATAACGTGCCTGAACCGATCAACTTTTGATATAGGAAATGTTCAAAACATTATCCAACAATACAGAATTATATCATTTCTTTACTAATAAAGAGAGTGATATGATTTTGTATATCAGGTTCGGTATCTAATAACATTCGTTCAGAATCAATGTATCGGTAATACAGGGTGACAGTGACCAACAGACTTGGCTGCAACTCTTGCCCCGTTTTCTGCCTCATGAAACTTATCACCCGTTCTCAGTTTTTCTACCCTTTTGTAGCCCTATGTAACAGATTACATATCTGGGATCCTGATCCGGTATCATATACCCAGGATGCGGAGGATACTGAGAAAAGTTCTGTATAATGAACACACCCGAAGATGATGCATCAGCATGCACTCTCTTCGTTTGGGCGGCACGGGAATTCAGGTAATCCCCAATTTCCTACTCTGTCTTATAACAATTATAAGTTAGAGCGGGACCAACGTTCCCCAGCTCAGTATAACAAGCGGGTTCGGTCAATAATCCATTTTATTATCTTGATTAAGGCGTGATATGGTCGCTACCAGGAGAGAGAGAGAAGAAAACACTCAGCGTGCGCTCTTGCAAGAATAGATTGGTTATTATTTTATCTAATCAGGATGGCTCCCACTGCTTTTTATCAAATCTTCCTTCAAACCCTAAAAGGAAAGACTAGCCGGGATTAATTACACACTACAAGTTCGCCAATCTTTCAGCCAGGCCAGTGTCGGTACTTTGAGGGAGGTCCCCCGTGCTTTCGCACGAACCTAATTAATGTAAACCTCGTTTTCCCAGAGGCGTAACCCCGTTGACACCTTTCTAGACACCTACTTGATTGGCTAATTGTAATGTATAAAACTCTCCCAGGAGTAACTCTTACTCGCAGCGGGTATCGGGATCCAACTATCTCATAGAAGGTATGCAATCTCATTGCAAATTTCAACACTTGAAATTCCCGATAATATTTTGCCCCTAGCGTGCTATGACCTTGACGAAAGCCAACAAACCATAGCCCGCTAGTCAAGTTCAACCCGTACATTTCTTGATCGAATTAAACCCACCCGCACGACCCTTGACGAAAGCCAACAAAGCCGCACGACTACCCTAATCCAATCGCATCGTATGCTAGCAGATAAGCAGCATATAGCTACCGCACACTGCACCTTGACGAAAGCCAACAAATGCAGCACGAATACTATATACTACTTATCTGAAATGACGGAGGGCTACGACAGGTTTTTCTGAAAACCTATTGCGTAATGAACTTGATATCGTTGTAGGATCGAATGAATTTTGAAATGGAGTGTTTTTGAGGCTTTTCTAGTTTTGCTAAAGGAGTCACTCCCGGTGAAGGGATCGTCGGTCCTTTCCTCATCGAATGAGGTGCGGGATATATCATATATATCACTGTGCAAAGCAAAAACTTTTAAAAGCAATCAAAAGACAAACCGAATGTGTAGCATCTGCCAGTTATTGCTAAAGGAGTCACTCCCGGTGAAGGGATCTCGGTCCTTTCCTTATAGAATAAGGTGCAGGATATATCGTATATACCACTGTGCAAAGCAAGAACTGTAGCTACCTATTTTATTTTGAAATTCGATTCTACAACATCTTAGGTTTCTTTTATTTCATTAATCATATTAATGAAGTCCCATCATTTAAGTACCTAAACATCACAGATAAATACGACGTACACTTATGCCATCCGCATTCGCCTCGATGTCCCCTCGTGCACCGTTAGGTTAGGTAACTAACGGCAGAGCGGGCAGGCTAGCGCGGGTGTAAAACATAAGTAACGTCTATATAATATATCATATATACTATATACTGTATTTATCACAGAACATCACATGATCACATCACAGATATCGCAGCAGAAGAATCATATGAAATATTGGATATACTAGGACGTCCGTGTTTTCAATACGAGCTAGTATAAAACACGGATTCCACGGTCGTGATGAATAGCCAAACCCACACCCCTAGACCCCTATGAGAGCGGCAAGCAACCCTACCAATTCTAGAGTTAGGAGACCCGGACTCGACTCCTCGAGTTGGTCTCCCACTGGACTCCAGAACCCGGTTACTTGTGCCCTCCTCCTTGGGTCTATCCTAGTGCGGAAAAGTAAATAATATACAAACGGTGACAACTTCCGCAACCTGGAAGCGCCCCAATAAAAGAATATTACATACAAGTTTTTACATGAATGAAAATGAAAAACACTCATCTCACATAAAAACCCCCGGCTATTCAAACACGACGATCCAATATAACATATCCAGCAACACATAACATCACATGTCATCAACGTAAGTAAATATGCGCATCCCAATTGTCGTTGACATATAGAAACGAAACCGGCGATATCACATATTACACTTACGGTCACAGAAAAGAAAGTGTAAAACTACAACAGTTGGAATCCGCAACCACCTCAGACATCGCATGCCTGACCAAATGAATTACTTAGACATCACATGCCTAACAATTATAAACCCCGCATTTTAGTCTCATTTATCGAAAACTCTTTTCAATATCAAGTCGGGTAATTCAACAGGATTCCCGACATCCTGATCGAATGCTTGTCGCAAACTTCAGT